>JAINUG010000003.1:370000-970000 GCA_029706075.1 Aldrovandia affinis | reverse complement strand
GTTATACAACATTTAAATATTCAGTAACACATGTTTGGCAGGGACTGTATTAGAGTCATAAACATTTCTTCAATTTTTAAAATAGTTTTTCCAACTGGGAAAAGCTGAGAATTGTCCATATTAGCCACCATCTTTGAGAATGACATGTACAATAAAATTAAATCATGTAGCCCAGACAAAATGTGTGAAAACAAAAGCAGTTTTGAGTTATTTTGATTTATTGTGTTAAACACTTATCTTATGATAGTTTTTATTTTATTTTTAATTTATCCTTCAGATCAGTCCTATTCTCCCATTTCCTCTGGGAGGGGGAGCATTCCCATAAACAATCAGTCCATTGCATTGTCTGAAAGCTTTTGCATGATAAATCCAGAATAACGAATATGGTTAGCTTAAGTTTTTTTATTTACAGCATTTTATTGCTGTAATGATGTTGTGGGAAAGCAGATTAAGAGGCATCAGAGAAAATAAAAAAGCATTGGGGAAAACACACACACGCACATTATTCCAAAACAGATTAAGCCGGCGTAAATACAGTATATATTTGTGCAATCTGAGTGACTGTCTCATGTGCCGATAAAGGCCACAAACCGATGAGGTGAAACAGACAGTGAAGATAAAAAAAGAGGGAGAATTTGGGTTAATTAGTGGGCGGGTAATCCGCCACATGCAAGATGCTTAGGCCTGTGGATTAAAAAGGCTGTTTATAGTCACCAATAGAACCCTTACTGGCCATATGGCTTCCAGAGAGCGCCACGTCCACATAACCTGGACTATATTTGCAAGATGTTGCCATGCATACAGGCGTTGGAGCCAGGAGAAATGTCCTAACTGTGTCCCCGGGAAAACAACTGCAGAGGCACCTGGGATTCACTTAATGTGTGTGTGTGTGTGTGTTTCTGTGTTTTGTTTTACTTGGAGATGAACCCAGGAGAAAGTTGAGAAAACCAATCAAACCTGAACCCCTTAAGTGATGGAATAAAAAAAGAAAAGAAAAAAGAAACAGTTTAAATTGAAGGTGGGGCTCAGTGGTGCGGATGAGTTATAACATGTAAGCCTGTTGACTTAAATTACTTAGCCTCTGTTTCACTGCAGAGGGGAGAAGGTGGATAAACAAAGACAATGGCAGTATTGGACAAGCCTCACAGCAGCGGCTGATAGAAGTGAAAAACACTCTTGGTGTACTGTCTGCAGCTCTGCGGCGTACACATCAGGGCCCCCATGCCCCTCTAAATGACGGCTTCAAACACTGAAAAAACTCAAAAGAAAGCGAATAGAAACGGACGGGTTTAAAAATGTTGCGTTACACCTTAATTCCCTTCTTCATTGTCGCTGTCTGAGGTTGATTGGGCGACACCCGGGGGGGACCTGTGTGTTAAGGCCAGCCTTTCCCCACAGACCTTCCTCTGTTCTTCACACTACCCTGTCACGTCACTTTGCTTTAGTGCGGCAGTAGGATTTTGCATGGTGCAATGTTTCACTCCAAAGTGCAGAGTCCCACTTTGGGTCAAATCCAAAGGTCGACACGTATAACAAGCTTTGACGCTGGCATCTCTCTGTGGCGGGGGTTGTGAATTTGGGGGTGGGGGCACATTGGGGAGTTGGAGGGGGGCTTAGTGCCCCCTGTTCTTGATCCTTCAGGAGCTGGGGTACAGCACACCAGAACGGTGTCATTACACTTTCAACATACTATCCGACAGTGCACCAATGTACAGCACTATCCTACAGCGCGATCCTCCACTGAATATATTATATTGTAGGTATTGCGCTGATGGCTTGTTCTCGCTGGCCACATTCTGGTGTAGGTTTGAGGGAGCGGCATCAAGCTGGGGGCATTTCGTTTCAAGATGCCGGTTTGTGCTCCTTCGTTAAAATTCCACATGTATGCCATACCTGTTCTAGCAGGGTCAAAGCTCAATGGCCCCTCTCTCTGCTCCCTAACATAACCTAAAATTACAGAAAAGTGCTTGGGGCTTGTGTTTGTGTTTATGTGTGTGTGTGTGTTCTATTTACAGTTGCCTGTGTGAAAGCTTCCTAGAAAAATGTGAAAAGTTGTAAACTAAACTACTTATCATTTAGATATGTTTGTTTATACACCTCACTGGTATTTTGCCTTTATTGATTGCTACCCCCGGCTATAAATACTAAAATTATTTTTGATCTCATTGTAATTAAATTGATTAAATCACAAATGGGAATATTTGAATGAGAAATTTGACAATAATACATTGAAGTGTAAAGTTTGAAATATGTAGTCAATGTTTGATGTCAATAATATGTGTAATATAATCAAAGTTAATTGAACTCAAATAACAATTTAATAAATGAACTGAATTCATAACAATGACAATTCATAACAGTTATTGAATACATTTTCAATGCCTTTCCCCCACAGTTGTAGTTTTTCTCACAGAAAACAATTTCCTCTCTTCATTGACACATTGCAAACAGAAGCATCAGAGGAGTCATTCCACCATGTCCCTGGCACTGTTCTGTATCACATTGTACAGTGGTTTGAGAGAGCTGTTCTGTACCTGTTTTAGCCCTGGGGCCCAGGCACAGTATAGTATACAGGCAACTGCCAAAATAAAGGAAACACTTGAGTATATGAAGGGTTCTGTTGGCTCTGTTATGGTGTGGGAAGCAATTCCCTGGCATAGTTTAGGTCCACTCAACCCCCTAGGAGGCAAGGTAAACACCAATAAATACAAGTGATCAACTTCATCGTATGGTAAAGAATTTCTATCCTGTTGGAAGAGGTCTCTTTCAGAATGGAAATACTCCATCCACAGGGCACAAGTGGTCACTGAATGGTTTGTTGAGCATGAAAATGATATAAACCATATTACATGGTCATCTCACTCTCCAGATCTCAACCCAGTTGAACACTTATGGGACATAAACACCAAATAATGGAATTTCTTGTGGAAGAATTGTGTTTGTTCCCTCCAATAGAGTTCCAGACACTTGTATCACTGGTCTACAAAACAAATATATATTTCTTGCATGGACTTTGGAAACTGGTTTTTGTGCTATCTATGCTCCATATTCATTCATTTTACAAAAGTTGACCATCCAGTCTGGCAATCTTGGTGGGGTAAAACAGCAAAAGCTTGATTATTCTCACCAAAACTACACCAAAACAACTTCATTTAGGGCCTTAAAATAATTTTACAAAAATAATGTATACAGCTGGATATATATACTGAAGCAATTCAAGTTAAGTACCTTGCTCAAGGGTACAACAGCAGTGTACCACCTGGGAATTGAACCTGCCACCCTGAGTTACAAGCCCAGCTCCCTAACCATTACACTACACATGCCCTATGTGTTTGTCTGATCTGAACGTTTTCCCTTTGGGAAGTGAATCTACCATCCGACCCCGGTTTAAGAGCATGCATTAAACTGATAACAGCCACTAAAGATGTTTGTGTGTCTCTATCCATGTGTGAGGTGAGCAGGATCCCTCTTCGTGGCATCTGCAAAGATTATTAAACTGAAATACAGTAACTACTAACTGTGTGTGCATGTGCGTGACACTCGGCCAGCTCGGCTCAGAAGCCTGTCTTGTCTTGCTGTTCGCTGTTTCCCACTCACTTACCTCGCAGCAGGTATGTCGCAAGCCTAGATAAACCTGTTCTTTTAAGGGGAAAAAAGGTATGAACTTCCAAGCCCATAACTCTTAGTCTTAGATCTCCATATCTCTATATCTATATCTGTGTATGTATGCATGTGTGTGTGTGTGTGTGTGTATGTGTGTGTTTAATTTGAAATGTCTTTTGTATTTCTTTAAATTGATTACAGATGAATACCTCAGTCGTGGGAAAAGTGCTGATGAATTTGGAATAACGAATCCAAACTCAGTCAGCCAATCAGAGCGTGTAAACACAACCTGTCTGGCCCTGGGATGCTTCATGATGTTGAAGCTGTTCTTTTTCACAGGAATAACAAGTAGGAGATTGTCAGTTTCAGTGACTTAACCCTGTCTCCTGACAACAGTTGTTTTGAGCCAGTGAGTGCCCGACTGGGCCCTCAGTGTTGGGCAGCAGGCTAACAGGCTAACGAGGCTAAATTGTCATCGGGTCAGTGGGACAGAGCCAGAAAACTCCCAGCACTGCCCCACTCACCTCCTCTAACCTCTTCAAAAAGTGAAAACAAAGCAAATAGATTTCCTTGGGACGAGGGATAAAACAAAAAAAGAAAAAATGTTTCGGCTGACATAGAGTTTTCCCCGAGATCTGATTGGCTGGACTCGACAGGTTTGTAGAAGTGCATCATGGGTCCACTTGATGAGTCATTAAGGAGCTTACAAACATTCGGGCAGATTAGATTCTGCTCTTCTAATCCTGCAGATTATCGTCGCATGGGCCTGTAGACCCAGGACTCCACAGCGTTGCACAGTTTCTTTACGTTGATCATTTCTTCCTCTGTTACTAGGCCTTCTCTGGCAGGTGTAGTCCTGGGCGTTTGGGGAAGGGGTAGGAGGGGGCATTCGGAGCAGAGACCAGGGTGCGAGCGCGCCGGTACTACAATTCAGGCGGCCGGGGTTCCCTCAGTGCCGACGGGCCGAGGGAGGGAGGGAGGATTGTGCCATCTTGGCTGGTGATGCGTTGGGCTCTAATTGAATTACAGACCCATGTGGGTGCGCACAGTAGGAAACGCCACCGTCTGTTGGCCGTAGAGCCAGGAGCTTCTCCGCCTGGCCAGACCGTGGAGCGGCTTCTTCCTCGTCCACACGCTGGGTTATTTCTCCCCTCATCCTCGGTGCCGGGAGAGCCCTTCTCGATCGCCGGCATCCCACGCTGAGCTGCTGAGCGTCCCGCCAGGGGGAGCCATGGAGACCGAGGCCCGTCCAGACCCGTCCCCCGAGACCGATCTCCCGGAGGAGGGAGAGGGGGTTATGGGCCAGTGCGGGACGGAGAGTGACGGCGACAGAGAGAGGTACGAGTCGGACGATGCGCCCCACGAGGCCCAGCCGGAGGACAGCAGGACACTGAGGAAGACCCCCAGTTTTGGAAAGACAGTGCGGTTCCGGTTACCCTCAGAGGTGGAGCAGGAGACGGAGGAGCAGGACCCTGTGGAGGAGAGCCTCTTCCCCGAGTATGAGTCGGAGGAGTGGGCCTCCTCTAGCTTCGAGGAGCTGTTCCTGGCTGACGACTGGGTGGACATCACAGGTACATCACTCACACAGCCTTGTGATATCATCACAGTGCCCCTTATCATTAACCCTGCATTCTGAGTGCCATTGGGGCAGAATTCACTGTGTGCTAACTGCTGGCCTGTAAATGAAATTAATCCATTATTCCAAGACAGAAATGCACTATATGTCCACAGCAGTCTGAGGCCTTTCTGTCAGCTAAACAGTTTTGACACTTTCCACGGTTTTATGCCATTGCTATCATCTATTTGTTTTTATACCACAGCTGGGTTAAATACTCAATTCTCATTGATCGAGAGGGTGCTGTTTATTTTACAGTAAACCGTATGGAGAAACATAATAATACACAGCTATGGAATAGTCTAAGCAAAAGTGGCCTTATTATGTTCTATATTAATACACAAGTCTGTTCAACATTCTATTTCACTTGAACATTCCATTCACAACTCAGAACACTGGCAAAAAAGTTATATATTACCAACAACGTAGCACTGGCACAATTTTATTTAACCTCTTCCAGTCAGTCCCCTATCGATATGGGGCCGATGCCATGGGAATTTGCATAATTTACAATTCATAAATATTATTAATTGGAATTTATTTTTTTTAAATTTTCTTAATGTCATTGTCTTAAAAAAAAGTGTTTAATGAGTTTGGGTAAGTTGTTGTTATGCCAATCCATCATTTTTATTATCATAAAACTGTGGGGCATTTAAACCCCCCTTATCACTTATTACACCATTGCTTATGCACACACTAATCTTCACTCTCATACAAACTCTCTCTCGTTGGGGTCTCCCGGGTGGTGTAGCGGTAGGACGTCCGACGCCGCACACTGCAACCCGGGTTTGATTCCACCGCACCACAGTTTCGGCTCTGGCTGGGAGTGGCACTTGGGGGCGGCAATTGGCTCAAAAAGAGTCGCCCTGTGTGTATAGCAGAGTTAAGATGACAGCTCGGCGGGTGCCGGCTCGGAGGAGGCGGTGCTTCATGTGTGTCGCTGCCAGTTTCGGCATGTCACTGCCAGTTTGAAGACCCATATCCCAGATTGTTTTTGGAGGGTGATTCATCTGCCATGTGACAACACTACCCATGTTGTTGTTGTTACCACAACAATCTGTTTCGATCCACTTGGAAAGCATTCTGGCTAACAGGGCTCTGGCTGAATGGATTTGTACAACAGAACAGATTTTTTTGACTGTCATGCATGCCCGCCCCCCTTCCACAGTGGCTGAGGGCCTAGCTGAACAGCAACAAGCAGATTAATCGTACTCCCTCCTTTCTTCCCTCCCTCCTTCTCTCCACCCTCTCAATACCTCCCTAATTCTATCTCCCCCTGCCTTTCTTTCTCCCTCTCTCTTTCTCCACCTCCTTCTCACCTTTTCTCCCTCCCTACCTCTCTCCATCCCTCTCCCTCCCACCCTCTCTCCTCTCCATCTTTCTCTGTCTCCTTCTCCCTCCTCCTCCCCCTCTTCCTCTCTCCCTCCCTCTCTGTGCAGATGACAGGTTGCTGAAGAAGAAAGTTCTGGAGCCAGGTGTGGAGGGGGCAGCTCTGGCAGTGTGGGGTCAGGAAGTCACAGTGCAGCTGCAAGGAGTTCTGGAGGATCGGACTGTGGTGGAGAAGGACAGCAGGCTCACCTTTGTCATCGGCGAGGGCGATGTCAACCAGGTGGGCTGGGCAGAGTCTCAAGGCGTGGGGGTGGGCGGGGGTGGGGGGGGTGTTAGGAGGTGCGTGGGTGTAAGTGTATTAGCAGAAGGCATGGGTATTTGATTGAGGCCATGAGTGACACACTCAGTCTTCGAGTGACATTTGCAGGGGCAAAGAGGTTGGGTGGTGGGGCACTGGACCATGGTGTTGGGGGCTTAAGTGTCCAATATCTGTACTAATAAGTTAGCCCCCCACCCCTCAACTAGCAACACTCACCCGCCCAACTCCCAAAAATGATGTAACCAGATCCATCCCCCCATCATCATGCCCACAGAAAATTCTCACACTTAAATTAGTGATGTACTGAAGCCACACTTAGTGGGTCAAACATAGAATCCAACGCAGAAACATTCCGCCAAATACCGAACCAAATACAGAATCCTCAAAAGCATAGTATATTTATATATATATCATATATACACTGCATCGTTTCCTGGAATTAATGTTCCATGTGTGCCACTGTGTATGCCTGCAGTTGAAAGCCTCAAAAAAGCCATGCAGTTTTAAAGTCTTACTGTAAAACTGCAATTCTGCGTTTGTTATCTATACGAAGCCACTGTGAAATTGCACTGACGTAAGAGGCCAGCTGCCGTGGGCTGGCAGATTGCTCTTACTTGAAAATGACATCTGACAATACAGTTTATCTTTCCTGTGTTATGGCCAGATAAGCCAGGCAAAGAAAAGCTAGTTTCCAAACAGGTGAGGAAATGCGCTCTTATTTTAGACTGAAGGTTCTTTTCATGTTCTTTTTATTATCTTTCTTACTTGTGTTCATCTAAGGATGAGTCTCATAAACTAGCAAGCAGGACAAGATAACTAGAAAACCAAGTTATTTAGTTCTCTTGCAAACTACTTTACTTTAAAAGGTTTCCTTTAATGTGATCCATCCGAGCATATGGAATAATTTATCTTCTCCACCATTTTGGTGTTTTATATTTATTTTTTTGATTTTTTTCTCAATTTTTTGCGATTATAGTGTTCACAGACAAGGACTGGAAAATAAGTGCTTTCATCACCATTTACAACACGTGTGCCTGTCCTCCATGACATTTGGGTTTGCAAGCACTCTCCAGAGTCCAGGAATCACTGCTATATGTGGATAAAATCAAACGTCCTGTGCCGAAGTCCTGTGGCTCTGCAGTTACAGTGGACCGGGTCATCATGGAACCACGCTGTGTATCACTGTAGTTACAGTGGACTGGGCCACAGAGCCAGGCTGTGTATCACTGTAGTTACAGTGGACTGGGCCACAGAGCCATGCTGCGTATCACTGTAGTTACAGTGGACTGGGCCACAGAGCCAGGCTGTGTATCACTGTAGTTACAGAGCCATGCTGCGTATCACTGTAGTTACAGTGGACTGCGTCACAGAACCACGCTGTGTATCACTGTAGTGGGCCACAAAACCATGCTGTGTATCACTGTAGTCACAGTGGACCGCGCCACAGAACCAGGCTGTATGGCTCTGCAGTTACAGTGGACCGCGTCACAGAACCAGCCTGTATGGCTCTGCAGTTACAGTGGACTGGGCCACAGAACCACGCTGTGTGGCTCTGCAGTTACAGTGGACCGGGTTACAGAACCAGGCTGTGTATCACTGTAGTTACAGTGGACCGGGTTGCAGAACCTCACTGTGTATCACTGTAGTTACAGTGGACTGGGTTACAGAACCACACTGTGCATAGCTGTAGTTACAGTTGACCGGGTCATAGAACTACACTGTGTATCACTGTAGTCACAGTGGACCGGGCCACAGAACCACAATATGTATCACTGTAGTTACAGTGGACAGGGTCACAGAACCAGGCTGTGTATCACTGTAGCCGAGCCAACACACATTAGGCTTGTCAGTTTGACAATTTTGTCATTTTACTGAAACTGCTCTTTTAGTTGCTGTGATGTGCACAAGACAGAAGGGAAGAAGGGAATGTTAAACGCACAGTGTTAGAGGAGAAGTAAATGTTAAATTCACAGTGTTAGGGGAGAGAAAGCTGAGGATTGTGACTGACTCTGCTGTTTCCTGGTCAGGCTCTGGAAGAGTGTGTGCTGTCCATGCAGCTGGAGGAGATCGCGTTACTGCTGGCTGACTCTCAGTACACATACGGACTTCTGGGAAGGTATGAGCTAGATTAACCAGCACTGTCACACTCCACCTACTGAACACAACCATCCAGCCACAGGCAGCTTTCAGCTGCTGCATACAACTGCCTACTGTCTTAAAAATATAACACACACACACACACATACATTCATACACACACAAATGCACACACAAACACACATCACAAATAGGGAAAGTGAAGTGAAGCCAGCAATGTTGTTATAATATCTTTCAAGAAAGTGGTGTTTGTGTGGACCAACAAAATAAAAATAAAAAGACATCCACACATCAACCTCCCATTTTGCTTCTCATTTACCTGGGGGAGGAGGTGATTTTCTACCTGTTGGTGTCAGGTAGAACCCCCCCCCCACTAAAACTAACCAGCTGTAACGGGACCAGATGGCCACTCCAAAAAACACACAAGGTTGATCGGAGGTCCCTGCGCCCTGGCAGTCAAGCAAGGTGCTTTAATTATGACCCTTTGTGTTTGTTTGACAAGATCACACTGAATTAAAAATCCATCCTCTTCCTCAGAAGCCTACCCCCCGCGGGAGTCTCTTTAACGCGTGATTATCTCACTCCCCGTCCCATCCAGTTATGCTTTCGGATTCACTATTTACCCACTGAGGTGTTAAATGTGCCTCGGCCCTGACGTCTGAAATCCAGGCTGCGCAGCGTGCCCTGCCTTTAGCACTGTTTGCTGTGCAATCAGTGCCAAGTGAATATTAAGTTGCACACTGATCTTATCTGGCTTGCGCGGCAGGGCCTCACATGGAGTCCCAGCTGACGCACAGCTTCTGTTAGGTCATCACTCAAAGGTGACATGGGTGTAGGCCACAGCCGTTTACAACATCAAAACTCTTTTTGTTTTAAATGTATTGAATGGTATGCTAAGTGTGAGCAGTGCATTAACTGTTGGGTGTTCCAACAGATAACACTGATTTTAAATCATTTTAATTCATTTTAATTTTTTATTTTTGGTCACTGAGTATTGTTACGTGGTCTTTCACAGCATTTGTACAGAATTTTATTGGATCAGATCAAAAGTTCACCCAGAGCTTGTGTGCGTGTATGTGTGGGCATGCATGCTTGTGTGCATGTTGTGTGTGCCTGTGCATGCATGCTTGTGTGTCTTTTAGGGCTGTCACATTATGTTTGAATATCAAATCTTATTTAAAATCTGGATTCCAACACCAGTTTTGAAGATGAATGGGGAGATTCAATATTAAAAAAGTTTTTTATTTTTTATTTTAGAATGATCTTTTTTAATTTTGTTAATTTTTGTTTCAGATTTTTATCCCATTTTTATCCCTATTTGGTAGCCAATTAGACCCGTTATTTCTATGTCAATCCCCCATAGTAATGTGATTTCCTACCGACCTGCGACCGGTAGTGACGAAGGCAACCTGACGCCTCTTCCGAGACGGCACTCGCCAAGTGTTGACTGTAACCCGGTACTACAGGGCCACTCTTATGCGCAGCGAACGTCATGTCAGCTTCCCTCCCCCCTCCCTGGGGCGGACAGCCAATTGCCGCCCCTGGTGGCGCTCCCGGCCAGAGTGGGAATTGAACCCTGGTCTCCGTGGCCAGCATCGAACGTTGTAACCACTGGGCCACGTGGGAGGCCCTTAAAAAGGTTTTTAAATGATAATTTTTTCTAATAAAACGGCATGCCCATAAGCATGCAACAGACATTTTTAACAGTAGCCTACCCTCTTCTGCTCTAAGATGTTATGTTATGTTTATAATGGTGTTAGGTTTGCCTTCTATTTAGCACTTTGCACAAATTAATTCTATCATGGGAAAGATCTGCTTTGTCAAAGCATGCGGATACCCGTTTATCACTTTAAAGTGCACAAAAATGAGGAAAAAGTTAAAACATGGTTATGCAGAACTCGTATTTGGACCAGAGCCAATAATAGTTTTGTCACGCAAACTAACATTTCTCATGCTTTGCAAGGAAAGAGAAGTGTGTGTGTGTGTGTGCATGCATGCATGCATTATTTTGTGTATATTTTTGTGTGTGTGCATGCTTGTGTGTTTCTGTGTATATGTGTGTGCATGCATGCCTGTGTGTGTGTTGTGTGTGCGTGTGTGTGTGTGTGTGTGTGTGTGTGTGTGTTTGCATATATGTCTGGGAGGTTAGTTCATACAGCAATGTTATTGGTCTTTGTGTGGTTAATGCTGCAGTGTGATTGGTCTCTGTGTGATTAAGGCTGCAGTGTGATTGGTCTCTGTGTGGTTAAGGCTGCAGTGTGATTGGTCTCTGTGTGGTTAAGTATGCAGTGTGATTGGTCTTTGTGTGATTACGGCTGCAGTGTGATTGGTCTCTGTGTGGTTAATGCTGCAGTGTGATTGGTCTCTGTGTGGTTAAGTATGCAGTGTGATTGGTCTTTGTGTGAATACGGCTGCAGTGTGATTGGTCTCTGTGTGGTTAATGCTGCAGTGTGATTGGTCTCTGTGTGGTTGGTGTTAAGCGTGCAGTGTGATTGAGTTCTGTGTGGTTAAAGCTGCAGTGTGATCAGTCTCTGTGTGGTTAAGGCTACAAGGTGGTACAGTGAGAGAGAGGAGAGGGGCTCTACTGAGCCGTCCCTGTGGATGAAGGCAGACGGGAACTGAGTTAATGGTTGTTTTGTGGCTGTTGATTAGGGCTCAGTTCTGTAAGAGGCACATGCAGCCCTGCCCCCTGGGGGAATCCCAATAGGCGCTTTAAAAGGGAGCTAAAGCAGCTTTACCCCCAGGGACAGAGCCTGAGACAGCGTCCAGACGAAGGGACAGCTCTTTGTGGAGACAGGGCCTGCTGTGTCCATCCAGCCCATGATCATGTCCCCACTGTGAGAGTCATCTGTGAGATAAATATACACATACATATACTGTATATACAGTGCCCATTTAAAGTCTACACCCCATCTAAAAAATGTCACCTTTTGTTGCCTTACAGCCTAAAAATGAAAACATATTAAATCAGACTTTTTCCACCTTTATTTACATGATTTAACCCTACAACTTCCAGGTGAAAAAAACATTAATAAAAATTTTAAAAACTAGAATAACTTTGATTGGTAAGTCTACACCCTGCTGAGTTAGTATTTCATAAAAGCACCCTTTGCTTGAATTAAAGCCATGAGTCTGTTTGGATATGTCATAGGCTACATAGCTGGTAGAGCAAATGTTGCCAAAATGTTGCCCAATCTTCCTTGCAGAACTGTTCAAGCTCAGTCAGCTTGACTCACCACCGTGGGTGGACTGCACTCTTCAAGTCATTTTCAGTAGGATTTAGGTCAGGGTTCTGACTAGGCCACTCAAGGACATTCACCTTTTTGTTTTTTAGCCACTCCACTGTTGCTTTAGCTGTACATGTCTATCGGGTCACACTCTACATGTATGACCCGATAGACCGGATGAGAAGGCTGAGGAGCCAATGACATTTGCTTATGTAAATCCAGTGTGAAGTGGAGGTGTTAGAGAAGGGCAGAGTGGAGAGAGGTAATTTGGCAGGTTTGCAGAGGAGCGGTGAGACAGTGGGCCAATGAAAGAGCTGTAAAATGACAGAGAGGAGCTCATTTCCCCTCTCCCCCAGTGGCCACCGTGTGTATAGATTGGTCTCCGCCGGCCGCCTGCTGTAGATGGCCGTGTCGGTGCTGAGAACCCCTCGCTGCTCCGAGCCCATTGCCCTGTCTAATTCACTTCTCCATGATCGCACAGCGTGCGGGCTCCTCTCCCACGGGCCTTCGCTAAAGGACACACTCAGGGCCTGTAATGGCCCATCAGGCTGCGCCTCTGCCAACGAATGAATCACTAAAAGGAAAACCCATCAGTCTACCTGGCTGGCACAATGTTTAGAGAGAAATTTAGGGGCTTATAAAACACGTTGGCATCGCGGTTCCTTTTGGCCAGTGAACGCTGGCATTCGTTCAGGAAAATTCAGGAAAAGGAATTCTAGAGAATGAAAGGTCATAAATACCACAGAGCTGCATTACAACGGGAACAGCTACTGGTAATCTGTGAGATAAGGGACAGGTGCTCCAGTTTAGTGCCGCTCCATGGGTCCTAAACTCCTACTATGTACACTGCAATCGGCCCAGCGTGCATGTAACATGCACTCTGCATTGCTACGCAAGGACATGCAGGAGACAGAGAGTGTTTACTTCCTAGTAGTCCTGTTAGGTCCCCCATAAGGAATGATTGTATACAGAAAGAGAAAGCTGATCATTACAGAGTACAGTATGTAATTCACCTGGGCACAGGTTAAAGACACTGCCCCTTGAGTGAATGTTCAAGCAATCCAAAGCTTGTTTAATTGCAGAACAGAGTAAGCACAAGTCTTATCAGGGCCTTGAGTGGAATCAGGGGCTGGTCAAATCAAATCAAATGTATTTGTATAGCACTTTTCACAAATGCATTGTCACTTAACAAAAGGGAACCCAGGCCTAGACCCCCCCAAAAGCAACCCTAAGGTGACAGTGGCAAGGAAAAACTCCCTTGATAGGGTGAAACCTTGGGAGGAACCAGACTAAAAGGGGGGGAGCACACCCTCTTCTGGCCGGCACAGGGTGTGTCCAAAAAAGACCTTATCATGGTCAGTCGAAAGGTGACTCAGGGCTGGCTGACTTTGCGCCTCAGAGTTAGATAGTCGGTGGGGGTGGGGGAGGCTAAACCACGTGAAGGGGGTCCAGATCCAGAGACTACGGTAGGCGTGGGGGTGAGGGTTGAAGGGGGCAGCTCACATTTCTGGCAGGATCTAGGGCTTGGGGGGCGGGTGCCCTCGAGTCAGAGGCCAAGGCAGAGAAGAGAACATGTAGTCAGAAAAAAGCAGTGCTATAGCCAGTAGCATTATGTGAGAGCAGGGGAGCACAAGCATAGGAAATATACAGATAGCCCTGACAGGTGTAAGCTATGGCTGCATACCTATTAGGAGAGGGACAGAGAACACACACAGCCATGAGGGAGTTCCAAACCATCCACACCTGATCAAAGATAACCAGCCAACAGTGGTGGTGACACATTGAGGAGGTGACAGTATGGAACGTTTCTCACTCCATAAGACACTAGGGGTAGGCCTTCTCCATCTCTACACCTGGACTATGTTTGGCAGTAGGCTAGGCTGAAAAGATATGTTTTTAATCTAGACTTAAAAATTGAAACTGTGTCCAAATGCTTTGGTAAACCGTTCCACAACAGAGGAGCTCTACTGTATAAGAGAAGGCTTTATCACCAGCTGTGCTTTTCAAAATTCTAGGGAGTAATAGATGGCCAGCTTCTTGTGAACGAAGCAGTCATGTTAGCTTATAAGGGATAATCATTTTGGCCAGATATATAGGTGCAAGTCTGTGCACTGCTTTAAAAGTTAGCAGCAGTACTTTATAATCAGCCTGATATTTGGAAGCCAATGTAGTGATGCTAACACAGGAGTAATGTGCTCATACTTCGTATCTTGTCAAAATACGTGCCGCTGTATTCTGTACTAGTTGAAGACTCTTAAGAGAGCTACTAGAGCAGCCAGATAGTAAGACATTACAATAGCCTCGATGCAATAAAAGCATGCATCAATGTTTTTGCATCCTCTAATGACAGCAAGTGTTTTTAATACGAGCATCAAATGTAAGATCCTGATCAGTAATAAAACCAAGGTTCTTGACCGTCAGATTTGATGCAACCAGGCAATCACCTGCATTTAACTGCAGATCCAACTTGTTCCTTCATTTTTTGGGGCCCAAGACCATCATCTCTGTTTTATCTGAATTCAAAAGCAGGAAGTTTACTGTCATCCAATTCTTTATATCAGAGATACAAGCCTCTAACTGAGTGAGTTTAAGTATTTCACCTGGTTTCATTGATATGTACAGCTGTGTATCATCTGCATAGCAATGGAAATTTGCACCATGTTTACGAATAGCATTACCCAGTGGTAGCAAGTATAATGAGAACAGTAATGGTCCCAGCACTGAGCCTTGTGGAATACCATATTTAACCTGAGAGTAGTCAGAGAACTCTTGATCTAATTGCACAAATTGAAACCTGTCTGATAGGTATGATTTAAACCATGAGAGTGGCCGTCCACACAAACCAACTAGGTTTTCTAGCCTGTAAAGGAGAATCTGGTGGTCATTAGTGTCAAAAGCAAGTCAGAAAGTCATTTACAACTTTAATAAGTGCCATCTCAGTGCTATGGTTTGGTCTAAAACCTGATTGTAGTGCTTCATACAGATTATCCGTTTTTGGAAAGCAGTTCATTGTTGAGCTACAGATTTCTCTAAAATGTTTTACAAAAAGGGAAGATTTGGAATGGGCCTATAGTTCTTCAGATTATCAGCATCAAGATTTGGTTTCTTGAGGCTTGATTACTGCCACTTTTAAAGACTTACGCAACCCAATAATAGGGATGTATTTATAATATCTAACATGGGCTGGCCTAGCACAGGCAAAAGCTCTTTAATAAGCTTTGTTGGTATGGGGTCTAACAGACTTGTAGATGATTTGGAGGACATAACAAGTTTAATACATTTGTCCTGATCCAAGGGAGCGAAAAACTCAAGGGTCTCTACGCAACACTGCTCCTGATAGCCCAGTGCCATCTTAGGAGTTGGAGTGCTTGATATCGGAGTCATTTTCATAATTTGTTCTCTGATTGTCTAAATCAGTATCAGTAAACTAGTTTATGAAGTCATTACAATTATAGTTAGGAGAATAACTGCTGTAATCTGAGGACAGATTATTTTTTGTCAGTTTAGTTACTGTATTAAATAGAAATCTTGGGTTCTTTTTATTCTGGTATTTAATTCTGGTATGGTCGGTAAACCAGGGTGCAAGTTTCTTCTGACTGCGTTTTTTCCTTTTGAGGGGTGCAACAACATCAAGTGTATTCCATAAAATATGATTTATCCCATCTGTTGGATGATCAATTGACAAAAAGATGTTTGGATCCTGACTTGATAATAAAAACCTGTGAAGTATGTTTATACAGTGGGTTCGGAAAGTATTCAGACCCCCTTACATTTTTCACTCTTTGTCATATTGCAGCCATTTGCTAAAATCAATTAATTTCATTCAGACCCTTTGCTGTGACACTTGTATATTTAACTCAGGTGCTGTCCAATTCTTCTGATCATCCTTGAGATGGGCCTACACCTTCATTGAGTCCAGCTGTGCTTAATTATATTGATTGGACTTGATTTGGAAAGGCACACACCTGTCTATGTAAGGTCCCACAGTTGACAGTGCATGTCAGAGTAAAACCAAGCCATGAAGTCCTAGGAACTCTCCATAGACCTCCGAGATAGAATTGTGTTGAGGCATAGATCTGGGGAAGGGTATAAAAACATTGCTAAAGCATTGAAAGCACCCAGGAGAACAGTGGGCTCCATCATTGTGAAATGGAATACGTTTGAAACCACCACAACTCTTCTTAGAGCTGGCCATCTGGCCAAACTAAGTAACCGGGCAAGAAGGGACATGGTCAGGGAGGTGACCAAGAACCCAATGGCCACTCTAAGAGAGCTTCAGAGTTCCTCTGCAGCGATGGGAGAACCTGGTAGAAGGACAAACATCTCTGCAGCACGCCCATCAATCAGACCTTTATGGTAGTGGCTAGACGGAAGCTACTTCTGAGTGAAAGGCATATGACAGCCCACCTGGAGTTTGCCAAATGGTACTTAAAGGACTCTAAGAGCATCAGGAAAAAGATTATCCGGTCTGATGAGACACAAATTGAAATTTTTGGCCTGAATGCCAAGTGCTACCATAAAGGTCTGATTGATGGGAGTGCTGCAGAGATGTTTGTCCTTCTACCAGGTTCTCCCATCGCCAGAGGAACTCTGAAGCTCTCTTAGAGTGGCCATTGGGTTCTTGGTCACCTCCTGACCATGTCCCTTCTTGCCCGGTTACTTAGTTTGGCCAGATGGCCAGCTCTAAGAAGAGTTGTGGTGGTTTCAAACTTATTCCATTTCACAATGATGGAGCCCACTGTTCTCCTGGGTGCTTTCAATGCTTTAGCAATGTTTTTATACCCTTCCCCAGATCTATGCCTCAACACAATTCTATCTCGGAGGTCTATGGAGAGTTCCTAGGACTTCATGGCTTGGTTTTTACTCTGACATGCACTGTCAACTGTGGGACCTTACATAGACAGGTGTGTGCCTTTCCAAATCAAGTCCAATCAATATAATTAAGCACAGCTGGACTCCAATGAAGGTGTAGGCCCATCTCAAGGATGATCAGAAGAATTGGACAGCACCTGAGTTAAATATACAAGAGTCACAGCAAAGGGTCTGAATACTTATGGCCATGTGATATTTCAGTGTTTATTTTGTAATAAATCTGCAAAAATTTCTACAAGTCTGTGTTTTTCTGACAATATTGGGTGCTGTGTGTGCATGAACAAGGAAAAAAAAGAAATTAATTGATTTTAGCAAATGGCTGCAATATGACAAAGAGTGAAACATTTAAGGGGGTCTGAATACTTTCCGAACCCACTGTACATTTTGAAGCCGTCAATGAATTCATAGAGCGGCTGGAATAGTATCTAGACTCTGATTTAATAAGAATATTTACCTGAATTAATCAAAAAGGGATCCGATAGTACAGGATTATGGGGAGACACAATGATATTCTCAACATCAATACCATAGGATAACACAGAATCTAAGGTATGGTTGTGGCAGTGGGTTGGTTCAGACACATTTTGAATAAAACCTACAGAGCCAATAATAGCTGCAAAAGCCAATCCTAGAGAGTCACTATCATTATCAACATGTATGTTGAAATCTCCAGATAGCTTTTTACTAGGGACAGATACAGTCTCAATATCTAAGCTAGTCACAGGTTTTTGGAAACTAGCAGACAGTAGTTTAGGACCAAATGTCTGCTGCCGGGCTAGCACTCTGAAAGGTCATAAATTTTGAGAGTTTAGACTACGGAAAAAGTTTCTAGATAGTAGAAGAGCAGATAGTCTACAGCTCAGGTTGAATCTGTCTCTCTTCAGTAATCCAGGCTTTCCCCAAAAAGTAGGCCAATTGTCTATGAAGCCCGTCTTTGTCAGTACACCAGTTAGCCAGCCAGCGATGTAGCGACGTAAGTCTATTGTAGACTTCATCACTCCTATGGACTGGGATAGGGCCAGAGATAATTACTTCCCGACTGATTGTTTTTGTGAGCTTACACACTGAAACAAAATTACTTTTAGTGATCTCCGACTACCTAAGTCGAACATCATTGATGCCACCGTGGATAATATTTTTTTAATATTTACGATTATTTTTAGATAGCACCTTTAAATTTGCCTCAATGTTGGTAGCTCTGGCCCCAGGCAAACATTGGATTATGGTCGCTGGTGACTCTATTCTCAGGTTTCGTAAAATGGAATCGCCAATAATCAGAGCTTTCTCAGTAGGTGTATTACTGAGAGGGAAGGAACTATTCGAAATGTGAGTTTGGTGTATGACCTCCTTGGGACGGCGACTATGCCTCCCTCGAACCGTGACAAAAGGCCTTGCTGCAAAGGCTCTTACAGGGGAATAGCATCAATGTCTGGGCTATTTAAACTCCCTGGTGCATCCGGTGCTTGCAGAAAAGACTATGTAACTCTCTCCCTCCTGAATCTGGCGAAGGGGGTGGATGCCATCCTCAAGCTCAACTATTTTCTGTGCCAATTCTAAATTAAGCTGACACTTCCTACAAATACCAGTTATGATAAACTTGGCGTCAGAACTAATGCTAGACATATTGCATTCCAAGCAGGAAATGAGAGAGGAAGCCATCATCGAATTTCTTACCGTAAGTTAACTTTTTTTTGATGGGAGGAGAACAGAAAACCACGGGGTTGGAGTCCCTTAAATGATAAAATCCACGCTGATTAGATGAAACATAGGTTAGGAATAAAGTATGCTGCTCTCCCAGTGGTGATTGGAGGTAGTGCCGTTTCCAGAGGGCAGCTGTGTCACAGGTTTGAGATCCGTGAAAGGCCCTGTATAAATAATTATATATTTTTTGTCATTATCATTATTACACTGCAAACAAGGACATGTGCATAATTTTTTCCCTGAAGGTATTGTTTTCAGGTTAATTTTATTATGAAACTACATATGAGAAGTGCAGTTGTAACCATTTCTCGGTGAGCAGCGGAGTTTGGAACAAAGCGCAGTTTGATTCACACTGAAGTGCAGCCCATGCAGGGGAGAAAGCGTGGCCATTTAAAGACACCTGCAGAGCATGCCCTTTGAGAAGTGTCAAACCCACAATGCAAAGCAACAAATCCCCAATCCAACCTGAGTTATGGGAACGCCAAAATAAACAGAATGCTAACGAGCTGGGGTGCTAATCCCAGTGTGTGAGCCCGGCCAAAGGGGAGTGTTCCCAGAACACTGGGGAACATTCCGATCAGATTCCCATTTTTGGTGGTGAGATAATGTTCTGATAAGTATGTTCCACAAAATAGCATAACAGATCACAGTTGAGTCTGATAACAGTTTGCAAAACACGTCAGAGAAAACGTAAAAACGCTCCGGGCATGTGGCGTACACACACACACCGGCAACTTCCCTGATGGGTATCAATTACTTATGAAAAAACATGGAGGGTGTGTGTCAATAACATTTTCTGAATTTTGCTCTCACTCCCTTGATGGAACAAACAGGAAGAATCCTCAGGAGGACCCAGACTCAAAAGGGGGAGCCCGTCCTCTGGCTTGCTCAGGGTACGAGCTCGTAATAGCCAACAGCGGTCAATGAGTCAAATTAAAAACAATTGTGCAAATTGTTCAAAGCAAGCTTGATGGTGATGAGTGATGAAGAGGCGTGGGACTGGGTCATCCAAGCCTTAATATCTGCAATACCTGTCTCTAACCAAGGAAGCTGTAATGCTACACTTGGTTCATTTGAAATGTATGGCTGCACATTAACATTGTTAACACTGTTAACCAAAATTACCGATAAAATGAACATGATCATAAACAGTTCCAGGTCCACTGAGGAAGGCAATTCCAGTCCTTGAATCCTTGTACAGTGATAGCAGACCCTTCATCCGGTATCCTCACAGACAGACAGACAGACAGATAGACAGACAGAGGCAGAGGCAAAGACAGGTCAGTACTGAATCAGCCCACACCGGCTTAGTGATTCACCTTTGTGGTTGGAGTGTGGGGAGAGAGCAGAATGACGAGAATGGCATTTCATGGCTCTCATGTTTCATTGTTAAAGTCAGTTTGGTGGAAGAGAAAAGTTTGGCGGTTTTACTGTGAGATAGCAACACCCTACCGTGACTATGACCTTGCCAAGCCAAATTGAGTATGTTTTTTCATTTGTTCTCATTAATTAGTTCATTATTACTCATTAATTAGTAACTGCAAATGCCTCATGCTTACTATGTAAATGTAACATATTAAGGTTGGGAGGAACACTCTTAACACAAACAATGTACAGTGCTCAGGTGTGTTTGTCTACCAGTTAAAATAATACCATTCCGTTTGTTCCACTGTAATGAGGGTTCCAGATGGACTTCCTTGCCCTGTGTGTGTGTGTGTGTGTGTGTGTGTGTGTGTGTGTGTGTGTGTGTGTGTGTGTGTGTGTGTGTGTGTGTGTGTGTGTGTATGTGTGTGCATATATCTGCGTTTGCCTGTGTGTGTGTGTGTGTGTGTTGGCCGGCTTGACTAATTGCATTTGCCACAGCATTGTGTTGGTACATACAGACACATGCTCACACACATTTCCACAGTACTGAACACAGCCCCCCCCCCCACACACACACACACAAGCACACACAGACACACACACACATTCACCACAACCAGGTGTGTAAACTGGCAAGAACTCTGAGGCCCACTGCTGACACAGCCTGCTAATGATAATCTTCCACTAATGAGCTTTAACAGCAAACTGTGTGCTCACTTCTTTCTCTTCCTCCTTTCTGGATATTTTATGTAAGGTCACAAAGCATGATGGGAGTTTGTTTCTGGTTGGTGTGACTGCCTCCTTGGTTGTGTTCAGCTCAGCAGCCGTATGGAAGAGAAAAGCGTGTGCAACATTTGCTGCTCGCTATGCGCGTGAGTGACCTGTCCCCATACTGAAGAGCAGGCAGGTGTTAAAAGGTGGATTTGACCAGAATTCCGCTTGGCCTCAAAGAGCGTGTGACGCCTTATGACAGTGACCAATGGCAGGAGGGAATGGTGGGGACAGATAGGTGATGCGGGACCCTGGGTGTGTGGACACTGACTGACTCATTATCCTCTGCATCTTAACATAATTAGTGATTTTGTTGTTTTGTCAATTTTTTTAAATTATTGTTGTATCTCAGGATCTGATTAATTTCTCTGTCTGTTTTTTCTTTGGTGATTGTTGGTTATATTGTTGTGATATGCACCATGTACTGTAGATATGTACTGTATTGTATGTGACGACCATAAAGCATTTTCCATTTAATTTAAATGGCAGACAATTTAATTTAATTGAAATTGATAAAGACAGAAATAGAAAGAGAGAGACAGACAGACAGACCAAGAGGGAGATATAGAATGACAGAGAGAGTGAGACAGAGAGAGGGAGAGGGAAAGAGAGAGAGGGGGATGTGGATAGCATGTGCAGAGGCCTCATCCTTACACTGAACCAAAGGCTATGCTAATTGCTCTGAACTTCACATCTGGAGAGAAAAAAAAATTGTTGTTCTCCAGAGAAAACAAATAATGTGTTTGGCAACCAGTTTGTCCTTTTTTTTAAAAACTGTTCACTCTGTACTTTAGTTCCTGATGTCTGCGTTGCATCACTGTACCACTTGCCCTGTCAATGTGCCAGCATGCTGCTCTCTACATGCTGATCGGCGCTTTGTCACCGTGAGCGTGCGCCAACATATACCTGAAGGCTAAAGTCCACCCCACCAACCGAGTAACTGACAGCAACATGCTTCTCACCTGTAATATTCACCCTACTGAATTTATTATCCAGCGTGACTTAGGCAGCTTACAATTGGCATATTACACAATGGAATGCCTGTATATCCGCCAGGGCAATGCAGGCTCCTCGAGCAATGGATCTAAACCTGCAACCTCCTGATTACAAATCAGGTCTTAACTGTGCTCCATACTGCCACCCCAGAGATCAACACTGCTGGGGAGTGCTTGTCTGTGTCTGTGCCCATGTCTGTGTCTGTGCCCGTGTCTGTGCCACGCCCGTGTGTAATGCCGCGTGACTCAGGAATCCGATCCTTGGCAGATTCAGGGCGGCTCCCACACTGAGCTGCACAGCATATTGAATGTGCTGATTACTGAAGAACGTGCACAGTGGAGGAGGAGCGAGCCATGTCTCCCCCCGTGTCCTCATCTCACACAACAGCACAATGGTGAGTTCTTCAGTGTGCAATGCTTGATTATGTCTGATACCATTTTTTAAGATACAACACTGTAAAGGTGGGATACAACAGTGTTGGTAATGATGAAACTGGATATCTTTATTATGATAAAAAAGAGAACAAGTATTTAGCTTGTTTTTGTTGCACTGTAGCGGTCTTTCAGCTGACGCTATACGACGTCCCTGTAGCCCAGCTGCCGGAAACCCTGAGTCACATCTGAGCATGACTGCAGGCTCCTGCCCTTTCTTATCTGCGCTGTCTCAGCTTATCTCCATAACACCATGCGAACCTTGAGAGCTGTGGACTTCTGCATTTCAGCTGAGAAACACTCAATCTGTCATTTTCTTATGATATTATATTTCAACTTGTGTGTGTGGCACTTTCAGTTCAGTTACAATCCATTCATTCATTCACTTCTCATGTACATTGCACTGGGCCGAGTGGTTTGCATTCAGCAGCTCCTGTTGTACTGTTGCACTGCAAACTCATTTCTGTGTGTTCCATCAAGTGGTGAAGCATTTTTCTCCGGGGTGTAATTAAGCGCCAAGCCCAACTGTCATGATTTGAAGTGCCGAGCAGAGGCTTTCATGAACCGCTCTGTTGCACCTCCGTTGAAACATGTTGCATTTTGTATTGTTTTTAGGGCTGTACATTTATATAATCCCATTTATTTCACCAAGTATTTTTAATATCTCATGAAACAACGACTCGGGGAAGAAAGGCCTTTTTTAATCATATAAAGGAAGTATCTTTCAGAAGAGAAGTTTAAAGTTTTAAATGCTGGTTCCATTCCCAGTAGAAGTGAGCGTGAGCCAGCTTTCTTTACACGCAATCACACCTGACCCGCCAGCCACCTCTCGCGTGACAGTAGAAGAACCATCCTGTCTTTCAGCGTTTTCACACGTAGACCTGGCAAGATAAATGCCAATATATACAAAGCCATTCTAAGTGATCACCATCATCCTGTGGTGAAGCATTTCTATCCTGATGGGAGTGGTCTATTATAATGCCCCCATCCATAGGGCATGAATGGCCACTGAATGGTTTGGTGAGCCTGAAAATTATGTAAACCATATGTCATGGTTGTCTCAGTCACCAGATCTCAACCAAACTGAACACTTATAGGACATTCTGGAGCAGCACTTGAAACAGTGTTTTCCACCACCATGAACAAAACACCAAATTATGGAATTTCTCTTGAAGAATGGTGTTACATCCCTCCAGTAGAGTTCTAGACACTTGTAGAATCTATGCCAAGGTGCCTTGAATCTGTTCTGGTGGCTCGTGGTGGCCCAACGCCCTATTAAGACACTTTATGTTGGTACAGATATTTTGTCAGTTACCTGTATGTGCACATGCATGTGCACACACATACGTACATGCATGCGCACACACGCACTCCGCTGCTTTCTGGCACGGCTCCAAGCAATCCAACATTCCGCTGCTAGGCTTCTAACAAGGACTAAACTTTGGTCACACATTATGCCTGTTTTGGCCTCTTGCCACTAAGTTTTAGTATTGATCCAGAGTCGAGGTCGAAGTCAAAGGGTGACCGTGCCTTTGCCGTAAGGGCTCCTGGACCCTGGAATAGCCTCCCACCACCCATCAGATCAGCTGAGTCAGTCAATGTTTTTAAGTCTTATCTTAAAACTGACTTTTATACCCAAGCATTTTTTTGCATTTAATTGTATACTTTTATAGTTTTATTTATCCTACACAATTTTTATTATAAATTGCCATGTTCCTTATTATTATTATTTATCTCCTTTGTATTTTCAAATGTTCTGTTCTTTTGGACCTCCTTTTTACCTACCTATTGCTGTGAAGCACTTTATGCTGTTTTGCTTGAAAAGAGCTATATAAATAAAGTTAATATTATTATTATATTTTACACACACACAGCCACAAGCACACACATAACACACACACACACAGCCACAAGCACACAAGGACACAGGCCCGGATCCGGGCCCAACCGGCTGTCTGGGGAATTCATATTATCATAAGGGCTCCAAACACAACCCCCTACCCCTAAACACCAGCACTGACCCCAACAGCCAACACCCAACCCACGAACCCAACACCCAGCCCCAACACCTAACACCAACACTGACTCCAGCATCAGCACCCAACACCAAACCCCCGAAACCCAACGCCCAACCCCAACACATAACACCAACATTGACGCCCAACACCAAACCCCCAAACCTAACACCCAACCCCAACACCTAACATCAACACTGACCCAAAACCCGCCCCAACACAGCCCCCAACAGCCCAACACTGACCCCAAAACCCGCCCCAACACCCAGCCCCACCAACAGCCAAACTCAACCCCCTACCTCTAACACCCCTAACACCAACATTGACCCCAACATCCAACAACAAGCCCTAACAACAACACCAACCCCAAACCCTACCCCCTAACATGCCTTAACCCCAACACCAACCCCAAACCCAACATCCAACACCTGACCCCTACCCCGCAGCACCCAACCCCAACACCTAACACCAACCACGAGTCCAGAGGGTGAAGAGTTTGTGTCCAGTCAGCGTAGTCAGGAGTCATGAAAAAAACTTTAAAATGTAGACTTACAAAAAAAACCCATCCAGTTTCTTCAATGTCTCTTTGTTTATTTAAATTTGGTTTCAATGCCATTGTTGACTTTGGGAGGAGATTTGATGTCACGTGGCCAAGTTTTCTGTCTTCTGGTGCCAAGATGGAGCTCTCTATTGACTGAGATATCTACATACCTACTGTAGGAAACGCCTGTATCGATATACAGTTCCCCACATTGTGGTTTACTGTAAAGGGAACCAAGATCTGCGCTTCAATAATATATCAGTATTTTTCCTTTACAATTACTGTTAAACATATGCATCTAATAGCTACAAGTAAATACAATACTGGACTGTTAGCTTTAATAAAAGAGGCAACACTGTTTATGTGGGTATTTTTTATATCACAACTTTAATTGGCTGAATTAGTAAGAACGAGAAATGTTTTTAGATTTGCAAGACCTTGATGAATGACATCACAAACACCAATGACAGTGGGACTGATAGAAGTTTCCATGGTTACGGCTGCATGTACCCAAAGGGTCTACTGTCACAGCTACATGTTCACTCTCCACGCACCTCGGTCTTAACGCCACTGTTTGTAAAGATGTCCCTTTTTATGACCCAATAATAAACAGAGGACATGCATGGTGTGTCCAGCTGTTGCGAGTCTGAGGAATCTGCACAGATCTGTGCACCGTACAATTCTGGTATGGGTCTGGTACAGTTCTGGTTTGGTTGTGATCTGGTTCTTGTACAGTTCTGGTCTGGTTGTGAATGGTTTTGGTATAGTTCTGGTCTGGTTCTGGTACAGGTTTAGTCTGGTTCTGGTCTGGGTCTGCTACAGTTCTGATCTGGTTCTGTTATAGTTCTAGTCTGGTTGTGGTACAGTTCTAGTCTGGTTCTGGTATAGTTCTAGTACAGCTCTGGTCTGGTTTTGGTCTGATTGTGGTCTGGTTCTGCTACAGTTCTGATCTGGTTCTGCTACAGTTCTGATCTGGTTCTGCTACAGTTCTGATCAGGTGTGGTTCTGGTACAGTTCTGGTCTGGTTTTGGTACTGTTCTGATCTGGTTCTGGTATAGTTTTGGTCTGGTTCCGGTATAGCACTGGTACAGTTCTGGTCTGGTTCTGGTCTGGGTCTGCTACAGTTCTGATCTGGTTCTGCTACAGTTATGATCTGGTCTGGTTCTGGTATAGTTCTGGTCTGGTTCTGGTACAGTTCTGATCTGGTTTTGCTACTGTTATGATCTGGTCTGGTTCTGGTATAGTTTTGGTCTGGTTCTGGTATAGTACTGGTACAGTTCTGGTCTGGTTGTGGTCTGGTTCTGGCCCATCTGCCTGCTTCTCATGGCCACCCCAGTGGGGTACCTGATGTTAGCATCTGATGTGGAAGCACAGTACCAAATTGTTTTTTTTTAGCACAGAATGTATTTAGAAATAACAATATGTGAGTTGTTTTTGCGGGTTTTTCCTTAACCACGCCTGTTTTACATCAAAGTCTGTATATCAGGAAGTAAGCAAAGCAAAATTTGATCCGTATTTCTAGTTTTTTCCAGAAGATCCTCCAAGGGAGGGTATGCTAGCTGGGGAGTTGTCAGAGTGGCGCTTCCCCTCTGAGTGTGTGTGTGTGTGTGCGTGTGTGTGTGCCTGTGTTTGTATGTCCATGTCCTGTGAGGGCTGTGTTGTCCCTGTGGTGATCTTAAGAAGAGAGAGCAACAACGATCACGTTAATAAACGCGGCTATAATTAGCACCCACCCCCCAGATGTGCAGTGTTCCTGCTATGGCAACCCCAAAGACCCCCTTAATTAGCAGGGCCTTGGACCCTCTGGGGAACTGGGCACCCAAGGCACACAAAGAAGAGAGGGAAAGAGTGAGGAATGGGGGAGAGAGAGACAGAGATAGTGATGGGGGAAGGGGGGAGAGAGAGAAGGGGGGATGGGTAGAGAGAAGGGAGGGTGAGGTAGGGAGAGAGAGAGAGAGAGAGAGAGGGATTTAGATTAGAGAGAGAGAGAGAGAGAGAGAGAGAGAGAGAGAGAGAGAGAGAGAGAGAGAGAGAGAGAGAGAGAGAGAGAGAGAGAGAGAGAGAGAGAGAGAGAGAGAGAGAGAGAGAGAGAGAGAGAGAGAGAGAGAGAGAGAGAGAGAGAGAGAGAGAGAGAGAGAGAGAGAGAGGGATTTAGATTACCTTTACCAAAAGCCTTTACCATGAACCCATATCAATCAAATATATTTGAAAGGCAGGGCAAGAAATGCTAAACAAATAACTAAGGAAATAAACAGAACAAAAATGTTCAAGTAAAAAACCCATCTCTAACATTGTCCTACAACATCCCCAACAACAACAAGTGTGAGATCCATTATTGTTCTCCATGCAGAGAGAGAGAGAAAGACAGGGGGAGAGTGGGAGGGAGAGGGAGAGGGAGAGGGAGAGGGAGAGGGAGAGGGAGAGGGAGAGGGAGAGGGAGGAAGGGAGGGGGAGGGAAAGAGAGAGATATAGAGGCCGAGGGGGGGAGTAAGGCTGATAATTGTTGGGTTTTAGCTTAACAAGCCTCCCCATCCCCATTTCCCCGAGCCTCTTGTTTGCGACAGATATTTTGAGAGGATATGCAGCGATATAAACACTAATTTCTATTTGGCCCTGATTGGGCTCCGGTGGGAACCTGAAGCGGCTCAGCTTAGCGTGTTTATTTTTCCCAAAGAGCGATGTGCTTTACAGACAGGGCTCTGGAGTGACAGAGACAGGCCCGGTGATGGGGTTTGGGGACAGACACGGGGGGGACGGCGGTGCTGTTGTTGTCTTGTGCATTGTATAAGTGTTATGTTTATTAAAAAATACAATGCTTGGGTTTTTAAAAAGCCCAAGTCTAAGTCAATCCCATAAAAGAAAAAAACAAACAAAAAACTTGCATGCCCTGTTGAGCACAGCAGGGATAGCTGCTGTTTTTTTTGTAAATTGTAATATTTCGGGTGTTTTTTCCCACCCCTTAATAACGCATGTTGTGTTCAGATTTTAGCTGTCTTTTTCTGGGGACTGGCGGTTATTAACGAGCTGCCTTCCAGTCAATATTTGATATTGTTGTAATATTATTGTAATGTTGCTGTAATTCGTCTCATTCTGTATTTTGGGGGAAAGGAGGTCTCGGTCTAGTTAACTCTGTCCTGCTAACAAGATCACTTTTCCGTGCCTGAAAGATCATTTCGCTTCTGCGTGTAAGAGTATGATGCACTGAATGCAGAATCAAGTAATAAGACAATGATAGTACATGAAATAAATCTATATTAATTTAGTAAATATCCAGGGCTATGAAAATCATACAGTCTTTCTTAATGCTTTAATTAACTGGGCTCGCCTCATGCTGACCTATTTAATGTGACATCCATGTGCCCTGGTGTGAGGGTTTGGAGCTGAATAAATTAAATCTTAATGATTGTTTTTTAAGCGAGCTTCATTAATGTGGTCCCTGATGAACATGTGAAGGATTTAATTGCAAATTATTGCCACTGATCAACACAACTACTCCATAATTTCAAATAAAAAAACGTATTTGAAATCTTCTTATATCCTTTCCCTGATTGGTACTTTTGAAGAATATTTTCTCATATTTGCTTTGAATGTTCTTTGGTCGTCATGATTACGCTCTTGTGTGTAAATGCACTAACCAACTGTGGGACCTCTCACAGACAGGGGTATTTAATCTGCAATCAGATAATTTTGTGACCTCTGAAGACAATAGATTTATTTAGGTGTGTCTTAGCAAAACAATCAATTATTGTCCGTTTTTTTATTAGTAATTAATTAAGAAAAGGTTTTACAGTTTTTTTGTTTTGTTCACATTGTGGAGTATTTTTATATAGAAATCCCAATTAAATACATTTTGATTCCTGTATGTATGTTTATGTGTGTGTGTGTGTGTGCGCACTTGTGTGTATGTTTATTGTTTATGTGTGTGCATGCATGCCTGTGTATGTGTGTGTGCATGAGTGTGTTTGTGTGTGTTTGTGTGTGTTTATGTGCACTTTGGGTGGGGATTGTGTGGCTAAATACGGTTGTGCCAAAAAGAAGGACATTTTTGATGATGTTATGCCTGATATCCATGGCATTAGTCGCTCATGACAGTACAACACCTTGTTAGGTTGACATTCAGACTAATAAAGATGTGAGAGTGGTAGCTTCCGCTTTCTCAAACATCTCTTTGTGTAATCTTGTCTTCCTGCCTCATCAGCAATGGGAGCAGGTCTTCCAAGCTTAACTTAACATAATTATTTGTATTCTCTGTTTAACAATGTGGTACATCAGCCCAACTTTATATAAGGTATGATCAATCAGAATTACTTTTCTTTTTGATTGAGCAGATTTGTTTTTCAGTTTTTGTTTAGAAACAAAATATGAGCCCCTTTATTTCATGCTTGTGTGTCTTAGTTAGACATATGCAACATTTATACACGTGTATAATATATGGTATATGTTATATGTATACAGTAGCGGTGTAACGGTACACAAAAATCATGGTTCTGTACGTACCTCGGTCACAGTTTGCAACGTTTACGTTACAGCGGGGGAAAGAATGCAAAACATAAAATTGCTTTTCATTTATTATGAACTTTGTAAACTCTGCCATAATTTACTGAACAAAGTACTGAAATGCGGATGAGAGGGAACTGTGTAGCAGGGCTCAATAACTTTCAACATATGTTTAAAACCCGTGTTCTCGACAACGGAGTATGGTCGCAGATCCGCTGCTTTAAAAAACACCTACAGTGTTTGTTATTGCTTTGCTCATTTGCAGGCGGGGCCAATAACACAGGCCTGTGGTGAGCTCTCTTCACTGTGCGGCTCTAATGCAGCACAGGCAGGGCCGATGACACAGGCCGGGGGTAAGTGAAAGCGGACTGTAAGTGGGTTAGACATACCAGATTACGAGGGATATTGAGCTCACTTTCAGGCCTTCACACCTGGCCTCACCTTATTATTATATATTTTCTTATTGTGATTATGTAATGCACTCAATTCAACATGAGGAAGTGAGCATAACATGACCTGTAATCTGAGCTACATTATTTCTTTAAAAAACAAAAAAGAACAACAAAGAAATCCTTCAAAGTAAAGTAGGTTCATTTGGAGGTTTGGTGGAAAAGAGCTGTCAAACCAGAGTGGTTTGGGAGGTTTCTGATAAAGATAATCCTTTAGCTGGGCTAGTCGAATTTTCACAAAAGTTTGTGGACACTGCACACCAGAAAAAAATAAAGCAGTGTTGTAGAGTTGTAATAAGGGTACGGGTTCAAGGTTAATTGCTTTGGGGGATTGATAAGTCAATGGATTTTATTTGATTTTCACGGACAGCGCACAATTGTAGCCTAGTGCATTAAATGTCAATTACATTGTCCCCAGCTCTGGGTGTGTTGTTGCTTTTGATATTGATTTGTAATAGACTCTGAGTAATTCCCCATATGTGTACTGTGGGGGGGGGGGGTATGACCCATTTCTCAAATAAGCAAAGGCGCACTAAACGCACACCTTTCATGCATCTATTTATCATTATTATGATTTTAAAGCCAATCATCTATACATGTGCGGGTACTTGTCCTCTTTCAATCAAGCAATTTGCTGTGTCATTACGATCTTTTACAATTTATCTTGAAATGGAGTGTTCGCAGCTGTGTTTCTCTTGCCTCAAATTCCCATAGTTCATTGCAAAGTCATTGTATATTATGGCTATGAGATGTTGGTGAAATGCTTGATGGGAATTGTATTACAATGCTCAATTGGAAGACTGGTTTGCCAAGCAAAAATTATCTTAAAAGGGTTCAATTTATAACTTGAAAAAATGAATCAAGCTGTATTTGGTATAGATTATTGCCACAATAAACATAACGTATGGACTGAATTAGATGTGGTGAATTATTGAATGACGTTCATGAGATGCGTTCAAGCAATCACTGTCCATTTCCGAGGGATGGGATCTGGTGCTTGGAGACCAGAGCCTGCCCCCACTCTAACTACATAAGAGAGAAGCCTGGCCGGCACACTGACAAATATGGCACAGCCATGACCACATCACAACTTTTATCATCAGTACGTGAGTGCCATGACATAAGCCAGGATGAAGTCATCCACTGTGAGCCGAGGTCAGTGTGTAACACCCATTTCACATCTGAAGGCAGTGCAGTGAAAACATTTGAATCTTCATCTCTAATGAAAAAATCTCTTATGGTTGCAATTACGGATTTCCTTTGATCTCTGCGGCTCTGTTGTTTAACCCAAAGGGCTGAAATAAAAACACGCTCCGTTTCTATTAAAAGCAGTTATCTGAGCTCAATGGCTTTTTTTCTACTTGTGTTCATGTGTGAGAAACCCAGGGGGTGAAAGGCCATCTCCAGGTAACAGTCTCTCCCCCGAGGTGCCGGGGAGACCCCCTACCCCTTCGTCTCTACTGCTGTCTTCTTTGTCACGTGGAGGAGTCGAGGGGTGAAGGAGCAAGTAAACAGTTCAACCCGCTCTGCAAAAAGGTGGACCAATGTCACGCAAAGAGCCAAAAGGTGGGCAGTGTGCTGATCTCTCTCAGTTATCTCCAGGCACAGCTTATGCAGCTTCAGAATACAGGAGAGGAAAAACAACCCTGATATTCTCTCTCTCTCTCTCTCTCTCTGTCTGTCTCATTCTCTCTCTCTCTGTCTGTCTGTCTATCTGAGCGATGGCCCTGAGGTTATAAACAACAGATTAAAGCTAAGCTCCTTTGGATGGCTGTTTTTATCAACAAAACAAAAAAACAAGATATTTGCTTGGTGGCAATCCCCTTTTTTTACACAACTGAGTCAATAAGGGGCCTCTGTCTCTTCAGACTGTTTGTCTCTTTTTACAGCTTGCATGCGATGTAGCCAATTGTCTCCATGGCAACCTATCTGAGGTACACTTTCTAGACATTTTCATCATTTCATTTAACTACTCTAAATGATACAATAGAAGGTATGACGTCAATGGCCCCTTTTTTTGGCCTGTCATTTCAAACAGACCGTTCTCCTGTCGGAGAGATAAAGCACTGCGTCAGTGGCGGAAAGCACAATAAACTTGCAGCAGCCAACAGGAGGAAGTGAGTAATGAGAGCAGTGTTGCTATTTGTGAGTTAAATGGATCCAATCATCGTTGCCAAGGTGCAAACCCTAGAGACACCAGAGAGAGGGATTGATTTTCCTCGCACACATGCACAAAGTGCCTGCACATCACAGGGACATGCACGCATGGACACACAGACGCACGTATATGTGTGCATACACAGACAGACACACACATGCACACAAACACACAGTTGCCAGTGAACTTGTCTGGTGCCCTTTAGATATGAGTGCCAACTGCACTGTGAAAACAAATATGACATCTGAAGCGGTAATGTGGGTACATTCGGCTGATTAGCCGTAAAACACATTTAGGGAGAACAGATAGATAACAGACACAAAAAGCATAAAATACAATCTCTAGTGTAAATACAGAATAACACAATTACTCTCTCGCTCAAACACATTTAGACCTGAAACCCCCCAGAATGATTCCCATTACTGAGTCTGCTCTAATGGCATTCTAGAGAGGTTATCATTTGAATTAATGTTACTCCTTAGCTCTGCTATAGGGCCAGGGGCAGGGTGTATGTTCACACGTTATTACGGGTAAATACTGTACAACTTTTGTTCTGTAAGCCTATAGAATTTCAAGCAGGTAACACGAAAAAGCTCATCACCAAGTAAGGACTGCAGGGTTTGTGTACTGGTGTGGTGTAGTGGTGAAGGAGCTGGTGTGGTGTGGAGGTGAAGGAGCTGGTGTGGTGTAGTGGTGTAGGAGCTGGTGTGGTGTGGCATAGCGTTGGAGGAGCTGGTGTGGTGTGGTGTGGTGTAGTGGTGTAGGAGCTGGTGTGGTGTGGCATAGCATTGGAGGAGCTGGTGTGGTGTGGTGTGGTGTGTGGTGTGGCATAGCGTTGGAGGAGCTGGTGTGGTGTGGTGTGGTGTGGTGTGGTGTAGGAGCTGGTGTGGTGTAGTGGTGTGGTGTGGCATAGCGTTGGAGGAGCTGGTGTGGTGTGGTGTGTGGTGTGGCATAGCGTTGGAGGAGCTGGTGTGGTGTGGTGTGGTGTGGTGTGGTGTAGTGTAGTGGTGTAGGAGCTGGTGTAGTGTAGTGGTGTGGTGTGGCATAGCGTTGGAGGAGCTGGTGTGGTGTGGTGTAGTGGTGTAGGAGCTGGTGTGCTGTGGTGTAGTGGTGTAGGAGTTGGTGTGGCGTGGTGCATTGCTGGTTTTTTTGTTGTTTGCATAGAAACTATCACCAGTTGCAGCTCAGCTGCGACAGAGAGTAAATAGACCGTCCGGCCCACACAGCATGAACAGCCTGAACAGGCCTGAGCTGAGGTGTGCGGCCGTGATCATTTCTTCCTGTGTAATCGCGTATTCTGCTTCATTGCAAAGTGTGGTGCTGGTCCTCACTGAGTTTACTTTACTCCTGTTATGCGCTGAGGTTAAGTGCACAGTCTTACAAAAGCTCAGCGTGTCTAATTATTAAGAGTGGACTTTAGCTGAACTTGAGGCTTTTGATTGTGGGATTGTTTGCCTGGGGGATCATCATTTTGGTAACCAAGCCACACCGGTGCCAGGTCATGTGCTCCTGTGGGCCCACCCCTGTCCCAACTAATCCATTCAGGAGACAGTAACACAGAGAGGCTCTGCCCCCCCAGGCACACGGCTCCGCTCACAGCCCCCCCGCCTCCCTGAGCCCCTAGGCAGCCTGCTGGATCCTCAGGTGCTGAAACTCCAATGGAAAACACCTGCAGCCTCAAACACCTGTGCCTGTAAGGGGGGAGGGGGTGGTGGAGTGGGGGGGTTGAGAGACTATCCTGCGCTGCCTTTGTCAGGGCTGCATGTTAGAGGAGAACACTTTGTATCTTGAAGATCTGTGCCATGATTCTGTGAATGCAACTTTACTGCACCTTCAGTATTTGTGTCCTTGTATGCTTTTCTTTATGTGGACATAAATAAATTGTTAAAATGTGTGTGTGTGTGTGTGTGTGTGTGTGTGTGTGTGTGTGTGTGTGTGTGTGTGTGTGTGTGTGTGTGTGTGTGTGTGTGTGTGTGTGTGTGTGCACGTGTGAGCGTGTGTGTGCGTGCGTGTGTGCGTGGGAGGCATGCGTATGGCACAGACGGTCATAAGAAAAGCAAACTTCTTTGCAGTGTTCATTGTTTCATTGATGAGGTTATTAGTCTATTCCCATGAAGCTGCTGAACAGGTTTTTAAATCTTCTAATTAAGAAGCTTTTGTCGTCCCCTCTGGGAATCCTTTCACAGCGTGGGCCCAGTGCCATGCTGGCCAAGGAAACCGCTTTACACAGGGTTCATTAGCATCTTCATCATCATCATCATCATCATCATCATCATCATCATCATCATTATTACCATCAGCAATAAGCCAGCAGCATCCACGCTGCTCTCTACACTAACAACGACCTAGGTAAATGACGAGATGGGCTGGACGGCCTGTCATTATGTATTCTTATGTTCTAACCTAAAGCACAGCAGCATTCAGCCCCACTGACTTGTGTTGGCAGAGCTCACCCTGCGCTGGCAAGCCCAGCAGGCCATGTTCTAAGAAGCTTTTGCAAGTATTTATGCATGTTTTTCTTTCTTTTTCATGTGGAGTTTTGTCCCTGTGTCAACTTCAGAGATCAGGTTGAACTGGTAGAGCTGTCCTGTCCTGTGATTGGCCCCCTGACCAGAGCAGTTTTCTACTTTCTGTTTCTACTCATGGTTAAAAAAACAGGGTTAAGACAGATGCCGCCTGTGGCACTATGGAATGCCACCTGCTTCCCTCCCAGGAAATGCCTCCAGGTAGTTTACAGATTAAAGCTCTCATTTGGAGGAAGGAAGCCATTCGACACAATGAAATGTCAATTTTGAGTATCCATGTGTGTGTGATAGTTAAATTCTAAAGGACAAAGTGTGGTCACCTGGATGTCAGTGTTTGTTTGCATGTGTGCTGCTTGTGTATGCGTGCATGTGTTTTTGTGCACATTTGCGCGTGTGTGTGAGAGCACCGTCTTCTTGAGGTTACTGTATGGGGGTGCGTGTGTGTATGTATGTGTGTGTTTGTGTGTGTGTGTGTGTGAGATTGCTTGTGCAAGTGTGTGTGTTACTGTATAAGTGTGTGTGTGTGTGTGTGTGTGTGTGTGTGTGTGTGAGAGAGATTAAGTCTGCAAGTGTGTGTTATTGTACAGTACAAGGGTGTGTGTTTGTGTGAGGGTGTGTGCTTGTCTGTGTGTGAGATTGCTTGTGCACGTGTGTGCGTGTGCTAATGTATTCATGCTATGTACTACTGTAAGAGGGCGTGTACACAGGTGTGGGCAGTACCTGCATGGATGGAAATGATTCACCTGCTCGGTTGAGAGGGTGGATGATTGGCTCTGATGTGATGACACCCAGCCAGTCAGGGGGGCCTCTGGGTGAGTCACACACTCCCCTAGACCCGACGCCTCTCCAGGCCAAATCCCAGCACTCTCTTTAAAACCCTCCTGAAATGTCCATTTGGATATGAGTTTGCAAGATTAAAGCAGAAAAGGAAGGAACATTCATTATAGAAACAGGTCAGGGATTTATGTACATGTGTACCTCTTTTACGGATGGTCTATTTACGATAGTTCAGTTACAAACTTGGGAATTTAGGACCATTTGTTTGTTTTACAAATTGAATTTTCACACTGACAACATTTTACACAGTATTACACGTCTGTCTCTGTCAGCCATTTCACAAATGCATTTGGCACATGCACAGAGCAAAACTACCATCAGTTATGAACAGTTTGTATCTGATCTGCCAAAATGAGGAAGAGGAAAGACGCTTCAGTCAAACATGTAAATGCCATCTCCTTAGATGTTAAAATTGATACCATGTATCGGCATGAAATTGTTCTACGTTTACTACAGGCTATGATGTGGCTACAATGTGATATATTTATGACTTCTCCTTGCATTTTCAGTCATTAAACTGATTTTATTTTATAAACATGTAGATGCCAATGTTTTAATTTCCAATGTAAAAAAATGCAAAAAAAACTTTTTTCCATTACCGTTGCCAATATTTTAACTGCCTGCAACATGTCCCTATTAAACCAATAATAAACGCTGTTCTATTTAAGAACCTTGGTTTCTCAGGACTTTCGTAAATTGAGGTATACCTGTACTATCTGTGTGCATGCAGTTGCATCCCCATTGATACAGCTCTCCTCCTGACCACGTTTCCTAGGTTACACATTACATTTACATTCATAGTGTCCGCAAGACCGTGCCAGCGCATCTCCTCAACGACTGCGTTTCCCTGGCTGCACCAGGTGCGTGTGAGCAGATGAACTCAGCAATGCGCTCAGTGGTGATTCAGTGTTGGCTCACCTGACCCACACCCTTTCCTGCGCTCATTTCCACACCTCTGAATGTCACGTTTCGTGAAATGGCCTAACACACACATACCTGCTCCTGTACTCTCGAACACACACACACCTGCTCCTGTACACACACACACGTCTCTGCTCCCGAACACACACATGATTCTGGCATTCTTGTGTTTGATTCTGGTGGAAATGCAGCCTATAATCACAAGCATGCCCTGGTTGGGCCAGTGGGGAATATTTGTGGCCAATATATCAAATTGCTGGTTGTGTTGTAATCAACCACACAAATATGTTAGCAGCCAGTGTTGGTCCAGTAAAGGCACACTACATTTCCCCATCAGTGTCTCATCAGTCAGAGCCCAGCGTTGGCATTCTGAAGGTCCTCATCAATTTCCCCCCAGCTAACCTACTGGCTCTGTGTCAACAACTACCATTAGCACACAGCTGGATGCACCTAACGTATCCAAACGCATGACTATCAGTCAGCAGCCACGGATTGGAACTTTAAAATAGCCCAATAATTTGTCACAAGTTGTTTGCCAAAGTTCAAGGGCCTACTTGGATGTTTTTTGCCTGGCTGTTGTTGGTGGCCAGTGTTGGAGCATTAATGTTGGCCCTTTCAGGTGCAGACGAGCGAGCCTAACATTGGCCTCCTGATTAAAAACACTGGGCAGGGACGTGGATCGAAACCCGCGTCTCTACCAGACCAGCCCTGGTCGTCAGCCTGATCGGAGGCGGCATTTGGCTGTCCGCCTCCGGGGAGGGGGAGGGAGAGCCGGCACGAGTTTGTCGAGGAGAAGGTTAAGGAGTCCGTGGAAGATTTCCTGTCTCGAAAGAGGCGGGAACACTCAACCAGGAATGTGTGTCTCGATCCCGGAGGACGGGTGACGGACTCGTGAGGGTGGGGAATTGAAGTAAATAGAGGGTTTAATTGGCAACCAAATTGGGAGAAAAACGGAAAAAAAAAATTTTAATATTAAAAAACACTGGGCCAACTGGCTCATGTTTGCTAGGTTACAGTTTTATTTATGACTCAATGTGTGAATAAAGGATACATTTTCTTTAGTTAAATATCAGTGCATATTTGTTTGCTAGCAGCTTACGGTATCCTCCAAACCCTTTGTGAGGTTGGTGTGCTCGGCTGCGTGGCTGAGTGACAGAGGGGCTTATGCACAGCCTGATGGCATGCTATACAGCTGTCTATACAGTGCTGAGAATCACACAGAAATGTGCTCAAAAAGGATGCCAGCATATTGCACTGAGTATGTAATTTCAAACCCCTCGGACATGTTGTGGAATCTTTACATTATGCAGCGGCAGGTGGCACCAAGGGGTGTGTGGAACATTGCCCTGTTTATACGTATATTTCTTAAACAGATTTTATCCCTTCTTTTTCCTCCCAGTTAGCAATGATTTGTATTGCTATCTCTGACTGCACATAAGTGTGTGCTACCTTTCACTGCAGTCCACCAGCTGAGCTGCGCAGTTATTGCTTTGTACGCAGGCAGACTTCAGGCCCCCGATCGACCAGAGGAGGCGCACTTGTTCAATGTGGTGGGGAGTACTCTGCCAACTGAAACCCTCCCTCCCTGGGTGATGCAATGGCCAATTATGCACCGCCATAGCCGATGGTGGCACAGTCAGGGTTCGACACCAGACTGTGGGGCTCATCTGCACACTGGACACTACTGCAGTGTCATACCAGGGTCAGCAGATATATCCATATAGCTTTTCCTTCCTTTTTAACTGCTCCTCTTTCTGTATGTCTTTCTGTATATCTGTTATAAAAATAGACAAACAGTGAAACAGTAAACGGAACAAAACAAGCCCGCTCTTGTTCCGTTGTCATTCCCGAGTAAACGCCAGTGAAAGCGAATTGCAGATTAGAATCATTGACAGCACATTGCATCAAGCCACCACATTCCATTTCCCATCTGCTCGATGGAACACATGTTCTAGAGACCGAGAGGGAGAAGGAGAGAGAGAGAAAGAGAGGGAGAGGGAGAGAGAGAGAGATAAAGGGAGAGGGGGATAGAGGGGAGGGGAAGGGAGAGCGATAAAGTGAGAGAGGGAGAGAAAGAGGGTGAAATAAAGGAGGAGGGAAAAAGAGACAGGAAGAGAGGGGGGAGAAAGAAAGGGGGAAGGGAGATACAGTATATTGCCGTTATCTTCTTAGATCTTCCTATCCCTGAAAAAACTGCATATTTAATGAAGACTGTTTTGCAGTAGCCTTTGTTTGTGATTTTTATGGCTTCAAAGTGTGTCCTGACCAACTGACCATCTGAAAATCATGAAACACTTTACTTTAAACTTCAGTTAACTCTAAAACTCCCAGAAAGTGAGGTCGGGTGGGTTCTGCTTTCTCCTCCCTGCACCTGACGCTCAAGCTGTCAGAGGGAGCCAATTAGAGCCCTCTCGCTCTCTGCGCGGCCGCATGGGGCAACATTAATGAGCTCTCATATTTAAAATATGCTTTCCCCCCTCGCCCCCTTCATTCTGTGGGCCCCCGAGTGGCGCAACCAGTAAAGGCACTTGTGCAGGTTGTCCGCTGCAGCCTGGGTTCGAGCCCAGACTTTGCAATCCCCTTTCACAGCTTCTGTGAGCTGCCTTGTGCTTCCTCTGAGCCATTCTCTGCTCCTGAACAGAGCTGTTGATTAGAGAGGGTCTCTAGTGTGCTACTGGTCCAGTGATGTAGGGCTTAGGGTTAGGGTGTGTGTGTCACCACAACCACTGCCCATGGACAGATATGGGGGGCAGTTCATTTACTTTTTCTTTCTTTCTTTTTTTAATTTGCTTAAATTGTAGATATAGTTCTAATGGTTTTAACGTCCAACGCTGGCCACAGCCACGCCAGAGTCAGCTCTGGGAGTGCCCCCGGGGGCGGCAATTGGCTGTGGCTCAGGAGTGGCTCTGGGGTGCCAGAGTTACGGTCGACAGCATGATGAGTGCTGTCTCAGAGGAGACGATACTTCGCCTTTGTCACTACCAGTCACAGGGCTATTTTTTATTTATTTATATAACCTTTATTTAACCAGGCAAGCCATTAAGAGGGATTGCTCTTGAAAAATAGTGGGTGTAATTGGCTACCAAATTGGGCGAAAAAAACGGGATACAAAAACAAATTGTAGATATAAATAGATAAAGAAATGTACCAGTGCAATCAAGAGTTAATTACCCCCCTGTGCATTTTTATGTTACCGATTCAGTGCGTCTGGGTTGCCAGCGGTGACATAAACAGATACGCAGCCCACAGTGTGTTGTGATGCTGCGCTGAATGAGCGAGGCTATCGATCACATGGGGGAGAGAGGCGCACGTGCTGTCAGGATGATGGAGTGGCTGACGGCAGATACAGGGACAGGGAGCTTTAATGGGCATCTAACAGACTGTGCTCTATGCACAGGGACTCTCTGTTTGAGCCCCAATAAATAACACAATAACTCCATGCACACTGTCATGTCAGCATCGATGTAATCTAGAGGAGCTGTGATCAGGCCAGCTCGGTAAGCTCCTTCTCAATGTGTGTATTTGAGCTAAGAACAAAAAAAACTTTATATTGACACATGAGTCTTGCAGATACCCCTTTAACTCATTCTGTGAATTAAAGCATTTCAGAGAGAAGTCGTCCTGTTTATATGGCTGCAAACTACTACGTTTCCCAGCATGCAATCACATATCGGACCGCTGTCAGCGACACCTGTCAGCAACGCAATGGTTAACATTTACATTTTTACATTTTAGGCATTTAGCAGACGCTTTTATCCAGAGCGACTTACACAGTTTTACATTTCTTTACATACAATTCATTTGTACAGCTAGATATTTTACTGAAGCAATTCAGGTTAAGTACCTTGCTCAAGGGTACAACGGCAGTGCTCTACCTCAGAGGTTGCTGGGAATTGAACCAGCAACCTCTGAGTTACTAGTCCAGTTCCCTAACCATTATACGACACTGCCACCCAAAACTGGTTAAAACTGGGCCACTAGAGTGGGGCAGGGTTAGGAGCGGGGGGAGCGGGCAGGGTGCCCGGGGAGAGGGGAGGGGGGTGGGTCTGTCCCACACTGGGTCCACGCCCCGTGGTCAGTTGTTTACGACAGAGTGGAGCTGGCAGGTGGCGGCGATTGTGCCGTGAGGCAGATGTACCCGCCAGGCCGCCGGGCACCGAAAACAGCTGTGGGCAGGAGGAAAACACAGGGCCCAGACGGGCAGGGCTCCCTGCCATCGCCGGCCTCGTAAACGCACGCACAGCATGTCACACATGCCGCTAAACCCTTCACACTTCTCCAGGAGGCCAGACAGCAGGGCTGCTTCCTTCTCTTTTTTTACCTCCACTGAAACATTTCTCTCTGACCAGACACCTGCTGGCAGTGGCGCCTCACACAGGTGCCTCACACAGGGGCTGCCGTCTCCCGGTAACCAGCACCAGGCGACAGGACAGATCACGGAGAGCGGAGGAGAGATGAGAAACGCACATGCTCTGTGTTCAGGGTGATGACATCTGATCACTGTGCCAGCAGGAGAAATCGTAATTTCATTGCACTTTGGTTGAACTCTTGTTATATATAGCACTGGTGTTTATAGAGTGAGGGAGAGTTTGGGGGTTTTAGTCAAATCATTCATGCATCTCATGCAGCATAAGTTCTTGTCCTGATTTTCTCGACCTAAATTGTTTCCTCAGACTTGCTTTTGTTTCCTTTTATAAACATAAAGGGGCAAAGTGTTATAAGACGATCTAACCACTAACACCCAGCTTCCATTGAACTGCCCCATTGGCCCTGCTTAGTGTGTGTGTGTGTGTGTGTGTGTGTGTGTGTGTGTGTGTGTGTGTGTGTGTGTGTGTGTGTGTGTGTGTGTGTGTGTGTGTGTGTGTGTGTGTGTGTGTGTGTGTGTGTGTGTGCACGCACAAGCCTGATAGTGTGTGTGAGTGTGAGTGAGTGTGAGTGTTTGTGTGCGTTCCCATGAGTTTTTTGGGGGGGATGGGTAGACCACACACACTTATTTGGTGTTCTCTGCAGTACTGAGGTGTGAAAAACAGGCACAGCACTCCTGGGGGTGGGGGGAGGGGGTGTCAATGCTGCTTAAGGTGGATATGTTAATGCATTCCTCTCTTATGGGAACAATGAAAACACATAGGGGGGAAAGGCTTTTCTGGGAGACTAATGCATTCGCTTGTCCAACGTTTGGCCCGGCCTCTAGAGATTTTGGGACCCCCCCGGCTGCAGGAAGAGAGCTTGTTATGTGTGTTTGTGTTTTAGTGCATTTGTGTGAAGGAGAGCGGCGCTGTTGTTTTGTGTTTAAAATGCTCCGGAGTGTTTGTGTGTTGTGTTTAGAGTGCATTTGTGTGTGGTGTTTAGATTTGTGTGTGGTGTTTAGAGTGTGTTTGTGTTTTGTGTTTTGTGTTTTGGCAGAGATCCAGACATCCCAGCCTGGGCTCCCCTGCTCTACCAGCTTCAGCTCCTGGACATCAGGGACAAGCCCGATCCCCTGGAGCTGCCCGTGTCCGACCGGATCCGCATCGGCAATGAGAAACGGGAGCGGGGGAACTTCTTTTTCCAGAGGGAGGAGTTTGGCATGGCGGCCCAGTCCTATCGCATGGCCCTGCACGTCCTGACCACGCGGACCATAGGTAACCCTTGCACACCCACAACCTTGTCCCCCTCACCCCAGCCACACCTCCCCCCACCCCCCACCCCAGCCATGCCTTAACCCCACCATACCCCCCACCCCAGCCACTCCCTGATATCGTTACCCTGTGCTCCCCTCTGCCGCCCATTACTGATGCTAAACATGTGATCAGGATGCGGGGGCACAAGGACTCAGAGGGACAGCGGTGCGTAATTCAGTAACACATCTTACCAATCACAGGCCAAGCAATCAAGCGCCGTAAATGGCCTTGTTATCCCCCTCCTCCTTAATCCCCCTAATTAGTGAAACGGCAGACACAGGTGCCCGCGAGAGATGCTGGGTGGGAATGAGGCAATGGAATGAGAGGTGTGGGGTGGCCCAGAGCGAGCAAGAGAGAGAGAGAGAGAGAGACCACTGCTACTGTTGTGGGTGTCAATGCGCCCTCTCATTACTGATTAATTATCTCTGTCCCCGCTGCTTTCAAGCTCCGGGGTCATGACCCCATTCAGGGTCCCCACTTGGAAAGGAGACACAGAGACATGCACGCATAAAATCATCAGATTATTGACTGTATTATATCATCAGAATATATTTCCGCATTTAACTTGCAATTATATTTCAAGCTTCATTCATATTCAGTCTTTAATTCGTTAATCAAGTGCTTTGTTTGTCTGGTGCATTTTGGGGTCACAACCTGCTTCTGGCATTGAAATGGAGTTGTGCTGGAATAAGTTTGGATGGACTACCAGGCATACACCATAACTGTAAATCAGATGGGTTAATACATGTCCTGGTTTAAATGAGGCCTTTATATTCAGCTGAAATGACATTAAGTGGAGGCTGCTGGATACCTCTGAGGTGGACGTGTCCCTGGACTTAAATCTCATCGATAGGATGAAATCTGAGCTGCCTTTCTCCAAAGAACATTCATTTTAATAAAAAGTGTTTCAAGCGTGTTTGTGTCTACATTTTGTATGTAATTTGTATCGTATATATCCATGCTGTGTGTGAAAGTCTGGAATGTGAGTGTGCAGGTGTACAGGTGTGTGCAGGTCTGGGTGGACAGGTGTGAGCAGGTGTGTGCAGGTATGAGAAGGTGTGGGTGGGCAGGTGTGAGCAGTTGTGAGCAGGTATAGGTGTGCAGGTGTGAGCAGATGTGGGTGTACAAGCTTGAGCCGACGTTGTCCTCCGTGCTCCTGCAGATGATGAGAGCCCTGCAGTGGTAGAGGAGGAGGAGGAGGTGCAGGAGTACAGGGTGAAGTGTCTGAATAACCTGGCTGCTGCGCAGGTGAAGCTGGAGCAGTTTGACGAGGCACTACACACTTGCAAGGATGTCCTGTTCCTGCAGCCCCACAATGTCAAAGCTCTCTACAGGAAGGGAAAGGTACTCATGCATCACCACACCAACACTTCAGGGCAGGTCCACCCAGTACAAAACACAGCAGGGTCACAGTGACCAAAATAAATCATTACAATGCAATAAAGCAAGCTCTTATATGACATTCTTCTGGTGGGCATTGAACTTTACAACAGGGTTATAATTTAATTCCAGATTAATTTCAATTAAAACTCTGGACTAAGAGGGATACGCACTCGAGAACCTGATCTTAAGACCAGATTTCCTGGATGATTTTGCCTTTTTCCACTTTTAAATAACATCTTCATAGAGATGTTATTTAAAATCTTTAACCTTATGGACACATTTTAACAACATTTCTGTGGCAGCCTGTAGTCGTGGGCGTGTCTGAGAGAGATGTTTGTTTGCAGCTGCTGTCAGACAAAGGGGAGTACCAGGAGGCCATGGAGACGCTGAAGATGGCCCTGAAACTAGAGCCTTCAACCAAGGTGGGTGAGCCTGACACCAGCCCCACAAGAGCTCCCTCTCCTCCTTTCTCTCACCCACCCCTCCCTCTCCTCCTCTCCATCACCACACCTCTCTCTCCTCCTCTCTCTCTATCACCCACACCTCTCTCTCCTCCTCGTTATCACCCACCCCTCCCTCTCCTCCTCTCCATCACCACACCTCCCCCTCCTCTCTCTCTCACCTACACCTCTCTCCTCCTCTCTCTCACCCATTCCTCCCTCTCCTCCTCTCTCCCAGTCCCACAGAGAGTGTTTTATTTGTACAGTGCTTCTGAACACACCTCAGCCACTCATGAATCTGTGATGAGAGAGATGTTTTTCTTTTGGTGAGATAGTCCTGAATCCAAACAGTACCTGACATGTTAGAGTTAGGCAGATTAAGATGGGGATTGCAGTGCTCAACATCTTGCCTGACTGGATCTGAGTACCCCTTTATTTAGCTTTTTTCCCCCATCAAATAAAATTACTGCCAGAAATACAATGACTGTTGAAATAAACTTGCATTATGTGTTTTATTTGGGCACAGTTCAAAGTTTTCACTGAAGAAAATGTCCCAGTCTTGACAACATTGTCTCTACACCCAGGTCACATGATTCATTTACAGCAAGGAGTTAAAAAACAAAACAGATTTTAAACTGCTAACACAGTTATGGAAAAATCTTGAACCAATAATGGTAGCATTTCAAAAACAATCCCAGTTGCATTTGCTTCTCGTGGTGCATGCCGTGGTGAACTCAGAGGCACGAAATCAGTTTTTCCACAAGCAGAGGAAGACAGGGCCTCGCAGCTCATAATAGATCGTGTTGATGGGTTGAACAAAGAAGGGGGGAAAAAGAAAGAGAGAAAAAGGCAAGCCAAACATCACATTTAATGCCACAGAGGCATAGAGTCCCTACAGTGGAGCATAGCAACATCGCCTCCAGCCACCGATGCTGGTGTACCTGTGTACCTGTTTTGTTCTGTTCCTATTAACTCTGATTGTATTAGCACCTGCCTCATCTTGCCCCTCTGTGGTGGCACTGTCCCCCCGCCCCCGATGAGTGTGCTCCAGGAGAATAACGCTAGCGCTTTGTGTAAACTGGTCTCAATGGGGGAGATACATTTTTTAAATTATATTTCAGAGGCCTGGGGTACATTGTTTCCTGTTTGAAGGCTGGTTCAAACCTGGTTCAAACAAAGGTATTGTGGGATTTAGACAGAGGAGTCCTTTAAGTTTGGCGTGAACAACCAAAATTAGCCCCCCCCCCATACCTCCAGTGCTGTAAATACCTACTCTCTTCTAACCAGGCGAATGGTGACGTCTTCATGCAGTGCTCAAGTGGGATGCTTAATGAAGTGCTGCATTAGCTTTAACTCTGCTATACTGTTGGCTTGCTGCTCCTCCATGTTTCCACCTTTTTGCCAACTACCTGTATATATCTGTAGAGAACAATTTGAATGCAACAACTCAGAAGACTGCAAAATATGACAAACTACATGGCGTAAATATCTGTATGTGTGTGTGTGCGTTTCACTTTTTGAAATTATCCTTAATAGACCAAAATGTACATTTGAATATATCAATATTTGCATTTTGGCATCAATTCAAGTAGAGAGTTAAACAGGGGGAGGGAGAATGAAAAACATTTGATTATTAAATATTGCAGGTGGAAAACCAGTTGGCCCATATATTTGAATGGTGTGTCTGCACTTATACAGAAAAAAATGAAATAATAATTCTTTTTAACAAAAAAAGAATCCACAAATGAAAAACGTATGAAAAATGTGTCCTTTGAGCTCGTTAAAATCGGACTTTCTGCACAGTGTTGTCTCTGCTGAAAGAAACCATGAGCATCTTCCAATAATTACATACTTTATCAAATTACAGAGCTACCATTGCACAATAAACAGAAAGATGATAATTATAACTATTTAAGGTCATGCTTGTCCCAGCTAGAGAGGCAATGCTTTGTGAAAGTTGAGACTCCTGTCACTAAATGCAGGCCTGAGGAAACTGGATACCTGCTCCACAGAGGAGACCTGTTGCCAGGGGCAACTCCTCTATCTGCTGCTGAGGAAATAAGCAGGACCCCTAACCCGTCCTGGGACACATCCACATACTCCCCTTCTCATCACTGCCCCCCACACCCCACTGCTCTTAAACTTGTTCCGTAGAGCGCTGGTCCTGAATGATTTGGCCAGTCAAAGAAAGGGAGATTAAAAATAAAAATTCCGAAGTCAAACTAAAATGTTCTGTCTTGTGATTTCAGGATGCTTGGTTTCCAAATCGGCAATAGGCCATGTTGTCTGTGTTGGATCACAGTGACCAATACCATCCTAGTAAAGCATTTATAGTCAAAGTCTCCGAGGTTTTCTCTCTCTCTCTCTCTCTCTCTCTCTCTCTTTCTCTCTCTCTCTCTCTCTCTCTCTCTCTCTCTCTCTCTCTCTCTCTCTCTCTCTCTCTCTCTCTCTCTCTCTCTCTCTCTCTCTCTCTCTCTCTCTCTCTCTCTCTCTCTCTCTCTCCCTCTCCCTCAGTGTGGCGTGTTTGTTTCTCTTGGGGGTGTTTTCCTCAGCAGGCCTGTCATTATGGCGGGAGGGAGCAGATTGTTAAGGTTTGTCTAGACGGGGTTCTGGTCACGGGATGGGGGCGGGTGGTGTGTCCCGTTATAGTCGGCCCATGAGGGGAGCTGAGGTAACAGACCCCCAAAACAGGAAGTATCACAGGGGGATGGGTCCCGCTTCGAGGGGCTGGTGAAGTTTAGGGTTCCTGCTCCTCCACAGGTGCGCCACAGTTTGAGGGATGTACCTTTTGTGTTTTTAATTTCACGTTTAATATGCTGAGTGAGTAAGATCAGGCGCTGTGTCTGCATTGCAATTCAGCAGCAGTTCACAGGAAGGGAGTCTTCGTAACACCTTCACGAGTCGAACCAAGGATTCTCTGTGGCTCAGTTGGTAGAGCACAGCGTTGGCAACGCTTAGGTTGTGGGTTCAATCCCCACTGGGGCCACATACACTGAAAATGTATACATTCACTACTGTAAGACGCTTTGGATAAAAGCGTCTGCTAAATGGCGTATATTATTATATTATATTAAGGAAGAAGAAAACAACGTGGGTCGATTGCAATGTACTTCGCAGGAGTTTAAACTTCAGGTGTAAACCACTAGACCTCAGAGCTGCATTAAAACTGGATCTGTGAGATAAGGAACAGCTACTCCAGTCCTGTGGTTTATACTCCTGCTAAAGAAACAGAAATCGAATATGTCCATTTTTCTCCTTTGTTTAGGGCACTGAACCAATGAAGTGGTAAATACTCTGTGAAAAATCTCACGATACTGGCTGCTGAATTAGTCACTTTTTAGTTTTAAAAAAAGCTATACCAGTTCCAACCTGCAAAAAACGTTGTGAAAATTATGCTCATATTTTGAGTGATCAAATGCTTATCCCTAAATAGACCTTCCTAATGGGATTGTCAAGTGTTTCACAGTCAATTTGGCACATCTGCCACAGCAAACCTTGGCCTAAGAATGACCTTCGAAAACACTTCCTCACGTTGAGTAACTCTGTCATTGGGGTGTTTAGGTTTAAGGAAACGTTCCAAGCTGGAGGTGCTGTTTGGTCTATGCTGCCACCTGCTGGTCTACATGAAAAAGTTGCAATAGTTACATTGCATCAATGTTGGCTAAAAAATAACTGTCTTGGTAACATTTTAGCTAACTCATCACAGTTACGTTTTCTTTATCTCAGTTGTTTTGAGATAAATTAGATAGACATCAGCATTTCTGATGAAACAGTTTTGAAACGATGTGGCCAGTTTCTTAATTCTGTCTGTCGTAATTTGTATTTTACAGATGTAAACTTGTTAGTCCTCTTTTGAGAGCACAACAGCAGACAGATATAGATATCATAGATAGATAGATATCATTACTTGTTCCGTCTTTGTGATTCTATGTAATTTGATTATTAAATACGTGCCTATGTATTATATATATGGCATGAAATGGTGACAGGTAAATTTCCCCTTGTTGGATGAATAAAGTATACTACGACTGAGAGACCTTGTTCTGCTGCTCCCACGAGAGCATTAACCATCTCTCTGGTTAACCTCTCTGCACCCTCTCTGTCGCTAGGCGATCCACGTGGAGCTGTCCAAGTTGGTGAAGAGGCAGGCGGGGGAAAGAGAAGCCCAGGAGTGGACTCCCAAAACGCAGGTGTTGGGGGACAACATTGCCCCGTTTCTGATACCCTCCAAAAAGAAGCCCTCAGTAAGCCACAAAAAAAAGACCTTTCAAGAATGTTTTTTTTGTCCTCCCTCAGCTGAGCTCAGAAAAGCCTTTTCTCTCTTTTTCATCTTGTGTTTCATTCAGGGAATGTCCTGGAAACTCCTGCTCGGCGCTCTGCTGGTTGCCACGGGAAGCTTAGTGGCATCATTGGTTCTGACCGCCCGAAACTAACATCCTCCTGTACAAGACCAGGGGGAGGGAGGGGAGGGGGGGCGGGGGTGCCGGTTATATATACAATGGAACTGACCCAAAAGAAGAAAAGAAAGTCTCTGTTTGTAGACTTTAAATAAAATAAATAATAACAACACTGTGTTGTGTGATCTGTCGCATGCATTCTGTCTGCGGGAGCCTGTAGCAGGGTCACCAATGCGGTTACTACAGGTTAGCCACCTGAAGATAACACCTGTGGTTACTGCAGGTGAATGACCCTGAGATCATCTGTATGGTTACTGGAAGTGGGAGATAAACGCACAGGAGTCAATTCTGTAAGCATCAGTGAGGGTCTCACACTCAGCAGCATGCACAGGCAACACTGTAGGCAACCTGAAAGATAAAAATCGTCTATAAAAAAAAAATATATATATATAGAGCCCCTGAGTGGTACAACCGGTAAAGGCACTTGTTCTAACTGCAGGTTTCTCGAAGCAGCCTGAATTTGAGCCAGGAGTCCCATTTGGGGGCAACGATTGGCGGTCTGACCACAGGGAGAGTAGGGAGGGGAGCCGGCATGAGTTTGCGGTGTGACTCTGTGTGTATCTGATTTCCATCTCAGGGGAGACAGATCTGTGTCCCAGAGCTATGATAGCAGGGGCGTGTCCAGAGAGGGGCCTGGGGGGGGGCACCTGGCCCCACAGAAATTTGGTTCGCTACCCTGGGTGCCACCCTATTTAATCTGGCTCTTGATAGGTTATTAGGTTGTCAATCACATCGTTTCAAATGTATTACATTTTGAATGCCCCTCCCTGTGTGGTTCTGTGCCACTCTTGGGCCACCCCTGTTGAAGTGGTCTGAGCCCGCCACTGTATGATAGTGAACTCTCAGTATATATACATATATACAGTATATATATATATATATATCCATCCATCCATCCATTATCTAAGCCGCTTATTCCTGGTCAGGGTCGCGGGGGGGGGGGGCCTATCCCAGCATGCGTTCGGGCGAGAGGCAGGAATACACCCTGGACAGGTCGCCAATCCATCGCAGGGCACACACACCATTCACTCACACACTCATACCTACGGGCAATTTAGACTCTCCAATTAGCCTAACGTGCATGTCTTTGGACTGTGGGAGGAAACCGGAGTACCCGGAGGAAACCCACGCGGACACGGGGAGAACATGCAAACTCCGCACAGAAAGGCCCCCGGCCTGGATTCGAACCCGAGACCTTCTTGCTGTGAGGCGACAGCGCTATCCACTGCACCACCATGCCGCCCATATATATATAGTAATACATAAAGATACATAATGATTGACAACAAAGAACAAATGTTTTCCAACTGCGCTTTGTTAAATATGGTATATGTTGTAAAGAGTAGTTGCCACTTTTATTTACAAAACCTAAAAACTGAAAATTTGTTGAAATATGAGAGATGCCTGCCATAAAATTCAATGTTAGGAATTTTGCAAACAGCCAGTTCAATAAAAGCTTATGTTCCCTCAACAATTTATTGACTTCATTTCAAATGATTGTGTGTGTGTGTGTGTGTGTGTGTGTGTGTGTGTGTGTGTGTGTGTATGAATCAAAATCAAAATCAAACTGGATTTATTCTACTCTAAGAAATATTTCATGGGTGGTAGCTCACAATGTGGCTATTATCGTTGTGCTCTTTTAAATATCAAACCACAATTCCTTTCTTTCTCTCTGTTTTGGTTTGTATGTCACACAACCAAAGTGATTGTGTGGCTCCCTATTCTGTTCACAAGATGACTCCTACAATGTGGAAATTCAGGACACCCAAGGCCAGTCTTTCAAAGGACACGTATTTCTTCTTACTGTATTTTGCCGCATAGAAATGCTACTATAGAAATGTTCTCATCATAAACACCAGCATAATCAAGCAATGAGATGACTCAATTCAGTTATTGGAATTTAAGCATGTTCACAGATGGATCTAAAGGTCCAAAATCAGGACTGACTGACCGGGTTGCATGGTGCAATACTTGTTGATAATACAAGTAAAAGAGCAACAGGAAAATATGATTTGCAGTTATGTGCTCAGATTCCGCTGCAGTACTGATGAAAAAATGTAAATATTCTGTTGTGAGGTACAGAACGAACCCAAACGCAGACACAGACAAGGTGGGTTTGAATGAAAAGAGAGATGATTTATTGGTTAACAGGGGTAGTGGAATCGATGAGCTGGAGGACTGGTGACGGGAACAGGACAACAGAAGAGGAGCACAGGTGGAGTGGGCGAGAAGAATGGGCAGGCAGGCTAAGGAAACCGGAGGGCAAGCAAGACGTGCAGGCAGGCAGGGCTAGCAGGACGAACAGGCTGGCAGACAGATGGGGAACAAACCTGAACACGTAGGGGAGACAACAGGAACAAGGGTTAACATGTACTAACAACAAACACAAAGATTAGCTAAAATGGAATATAAATTTGGATTTCGAGAGTCAAGATCTACCGGGGTAGAGAGAACAATGATCTGACGATAAATGACTGGAAAACCGGGGTAGAAATACTGCAGGGCTGATGATCTAGATGGGAGGCTGGTGTGCAGGAAACGGGTGACGGGCTTAGAAGCAGGATGAGGAGTAACCAGGAGTGAAGATTGAATAATGGAACATAATAAAACAATTAACACAAACACTCACGAGGGAAGAACACCAGAGAACAAACGAACACAGGGGAAAACAAGACAAGGAAAAGACGAGACAGGAACAAAGGGAATGTGACATATTCATGTCGGCAGAACTAACTAATATAGCATTGCAGAAAGATGTGTCAAGAATATGGCAGTGCATATACAGTATGTATATACACCGATCAGCCACAACATTAAAACCACCTGCCTAATATTGTGTAGGTCCCCTTCGTGCCACCAAAACAGCTCTGACCCGTCGAGCCATGGATTCCACAAGACCTCTGAAGGTGTCCTGTGGTATCTGGCACCAAGACGTTAGCAGCAGATCCTTTAAGTCCTGTAAGTTGCGAGGTGATGCCTCCATGGATCGGACTTGTTGGTCCAGCACATCCCACAGATGCTTGATCGGATTGAGATCTGGGGAATTTGGAGTTTGACTTTGTCATGTTCCTCAAACCATTCCTGAACAATTTTTGCAGTGTGGCAGGCGCATTATCCTGCTGAAAGAGGCCACTGCCATCAGGGAATACTGTTGCCATGAAGGGGTGTACTTGGTCTGCAACAATGTTTAGGTAGGTGATACGTGTCAAAGTAACATCCACATGAATGCCAGGACCCAAGGTTTCCCAGCAGAACATTGCCCAGAGCATCACACTGCTTGCCTTCTTCCCATAGTGCATCTTGGTGCCATCTTTTCCCCAGGTAAACAATGCACACGCACCCGGCCATCCACATGATGTAAAATAAAACATGATTCATCAGACCAGCCCACCTTCTTACATTGCTCCATGGTCCAGTTCTGACACTCACGTGCCCATTGTAGGCGCTTTCGGCGGTGGACAGGGGTCAGCATGGGCACTCTGACCGGTCTGTGGCTACGCAGCCCCATGCGTAGCAAGCTGCAATCCACTGTGTGTTCTGACACCTTTCTATCATAGCCAGCATTACCTTTTTCAGCAATTTGTGCTACAGTAGCTCTTCTGTGGGATCGGACCAGACGGGCTAGCCTTCGCTCCACACACACATCAATAAGCCTTGGGCGCCCATGACCCTGTCGACGGTTCACCGGTTGTCCTTCCTTGGACCACTTTTGGTAGGCACTAACCACTGCATACTGGGAACACCCCACAAGACCTGCTGTTTTGGAAATGCTCTGACCCAGTCGTCTAGCCATCACAATTTGCCCTTGTCAAAGTCGCTCAGATCCTTATGCATGCCTATTTTTCCTGCTTCCAACACATCAACTCCAAAAACGGACTGTTCACTTGCGGCCTAATATATCCCACCCCTTGACAGGTGCCATTGTAACGAGATGATCAATGTTATTCACTTCACCTGTCAGTGGTTTTAATGTTGTGGCTGATCAGTATACTATATATATATATATATATATATATATATATACATACAGTACCAATCAAAAGTTTGATAACCATCCATCTGGCTAATCCAGCACTTCTTCATTCTAAAGCAGGATAAGATCCAGAGATGAGAACCAAGAGATTCCAGCAATTAGATCAGGGGATTTGTTGATCCGGAATAATGCAAAGTAATCTGTGATTATTTTGTCATACAGTTGTAATAGATACAGCTGGTGTTGTTGTTTTGAATATCCCCCGGAGCATTGTTAAGTCCATCATAAAGAAATGGAGAGAATATGGCTGAATTTGCCTAGAATAAGCCGTCCTTCAAAACTAAGCATCCATGCGAGAAGGGCACTTGTTAGGGAGACCACCAAGAGGCCTATGGCAACTCTTACAGAGTTACAGTCTTCCATGGCAGAGATGGGAGAAACTGGCCATGGCACAAGAATAGCCTGGGCGCTTCATGGGAGGGTGGCAAAAAGAAAACCATTGCTGAAGAAAACACAAATCTTGCCTAGAGTTTGTCAGAAGGCATGTGGGAGACCCTCAAACCAAGTAGAGAAAGATTACATGGTCTAATGAGACCAAAATTGAACTTTTTGGCAACTAACACAGAGGCCAAAAAGTTCAATTTTGTGCATTATCCCAAGAACACTATCCCTACCGTGAAACATAGTGGAGGGAGCCTAATGCTATGGGGATAATTTTCTGCTTTAGGGACTGGAAAATTTGTCCAAATGGATGGAGGAAGATATAAACAAATCTTGGAGGAAAACCTACTGATGTCTGCAAGAAACCTCAGAAACCTTATATTCCAGAAGGACAATGACCCAAAACATACAGCAAAAACCATATTGGAGTGGTTTAAAAACAAAAAAACGATATCCTAGAGTGGCCCAGTCAAAGCCCAGACCTCAATCCCATTGACAATCTGTAGAAAGATTTAAAAAATGCTGTTCACCAATGGTCCCCATCCAACCCGATCAAGCTTGAGCAATTTTGTAAAGAAGAATGGGTGAAAATTGCAGTGTGCAGATGTGCAAAGCTGGTAGAGACTTACCAAATTAGACTCACAGCTCATGGGGGGGGGATACTTATATAATCAATTATTATCTATTTTATTTGTAATAAAGAAAAAGCTTATTTTTTACAGTATGTTGTCTTAATCAGTGGCAAGAAATCCCAATTAAATCAATTTTAAATCCATTAGGATTTTCTTTGCCATGTTTGTGTTGTTCTACATTCTTCTAACCCTGATTTTCCACAAGGTCCTTCACTAATCCATAGATGCTCTTCCATTGCACTTTTTTTTTAGTGGTGGACAGATCAAGAAACGTCATGTTTCTACTACAGCAACCTTTATCAGGATCCTGTGACTGTGTTGTCTTTTATTATGCAACCCAGATCACCATTTTGGTTAAAATGACCTATTTCAAGATGGATTTAGAGCCCAAACTACGAGATTTAAATATCAATGAGAAATATTTGACACATAGGATTAAATCGCTTATTATTGGCACACATGATACCTGAAACATTGTTAATTAAAAATCTCCAGGAGAAGAACAGTACTGTGTCCTGTAATAAGAAGGGCATAACCACATATTAAATATTGTGGGGGACATAATGAATGGGAGTGTATCATATCTTCAAATTATTGGGGGGGAGGGGCAGGTATGACTGTTTTGAATATTGGGAGACATGCTCCCCCAATATCCCCCCGATTGATACCAATCGGAAAACTAGCGAGATCTCATTTCTACACTCCAAGCGTATGTCCAGAACAGTAGGTGGCGGCAGTGCACCTTTGAGTTGAGTTAAGTGCAGGTAGCTGACGTAGGCGATTGAAAAGGAAGAATAACTAGATGTGAAGTATCGCGACATTATTAGTCTGACGCCATAAAGAAAATAATTCGGTACAGTACAGGGAAGTTGTGAGACGCAGCCCGCTGGGTGAGCAATCCTGCAATTGGGAAAGCATCAAATATTTTTAAAAATGACAAGTGGGTAACTGAATTTTGCGTTTCTTAAATGTATATTCTCATACATGGCAATATTTATAAGTGTGCTGTGGCTGCCCACTTTTTTGCTGGGCAGTCCATGTAATCGCGCTGCCATTTCTGGAAAATTCTGCAACAACAACAACAACAACAATGCTAGTCAGTCAGCTAGTTAGCTAGGCGAAACATGTACATAAGAAGTAGCTTGTTGGCAAGCATAGGCAGACGTTTTATTTATACAGTCATATTTTGAACAAGGAGCTTTTTAACAATTATTACCAAATTGGCTCGCGTTACCTTACATTCATGATACCAGTTTCTAGTTAGCTAGCAGGTCAATAACGTTGATTGGGTGTTACGCTAATTAGCTAGCCAGTTTATATTTGGTTTAGCGTACAACCAAGTCGAATAGTAACGTTTGCAATTTGTTCACTTGCTGATTATTTTCGTATTTCATTTAAGCTAGCCAGCCTAGTTGTCGAATACAAATAACCAGGATTTGCGGTCCAGCAGAGGTAGCTAGCTAGCTCTATCCCAGTGTTTCAAAGTCCTTATCTATCTAACGTAACAGTAGCTACTTACAAAATTGGCACGCACCGCTTTTAGTGCCTACTGCATGCAATTGAACGAGATGGCTCTGCAGATGTAAAGAATAACAGACAGAATACAGTGGGTAGTGTTTGAACGTGCTTGGTTAATGTTGCCTTCTCCCCTCTCTCTACCACATTGTTTTGATATTGCAAGCCAGTCAGCCAGCGAACGGGAACCGTGCTGTGAGTAGCACAGCTTAATGCAGAATTCCGATGCAGAAAACAGGGCATTCTATTTGGATCTTTCAATAACTTTGTCGCAAACAGCACATGGATAGCTACCTGTATCAATTCTATGTCTGATATATTCTGTATCTTGTAATGCACCAAAAATAACTGCTTGGCTAGCTTGTAATGTATTTTTTAACTGTCTTTAAACGTAATGACTGATTTGTAGGGGGAAACCAGCGCGACCTTGCCCGTCAGAAAAATGCCAAAAAGCAAACGGATCACGGCAAGGGCAAGAGGACCGATGACGGACTGTCAGCTGCCGCGAGGAAGCAGAGGTACCCTCTGACGTCATATGCTGAGGACGATGCGTTGAACCAGACCGTAGAGAATCTCTGGTTTAACATCAAGCGCGCCTGAACATCTCACCAATGTGGCCACCGCTTTCGTCACAGTCCCTAATACTGATAAACGAATAATTGTGAAATGTCAATACAATACGCACAAAATGTCGAACTTTACGGATGAACTTAACCAGCCAGACATGTTGAACAGCCGTGATTCTTAGAGATAAATTAATATAATATTGGTGATTGGCTGACTGAAACCCTGGCTTTACTCAAATGTCTTTTATTTCTTCCCAGGGATGCAGAGATAATGCAGCAGAAGCAGAAAAAGGCAAATGAGAAAGACAAACCCCAATAGCCACCTGCAGACAATGCGGCCAGTCAGCGGTTTTAAGAAAACTTCAGTCCATTGCATTGTTCCTGGTGTAACGAGAACAGATCCATTTTCTTTTGTTTTTTTGTCTCGGTTCCAGAACATAACTTTTGTTCTTGTAGTCTTCTCCTTTGGCGGATCATACGGTTTTGAAGCTTTCTGAAATTATCTTTTGCTTTGGCAGGATAAAGGATGGTCTGTTCATTCAGATGTTGGCAAAGTTCTGACGATGCACAAGTCTCACTTTTCTGAACAGTATTTACAATGTAAAGGGCAAGATTGAGGCAGGCTACCTGGCTTGGATCTACGTAACAATCCTGTATTTTTGTATCAAAATGTGTCCCTCTAAATAATGTAATAAATTTTAGCTTTTTAGTTCATGGTGGGTTGTTTGTTGATCTTTCAGTACAAGTTTGCCATGAACATCCAAAAACAATGCATATACAGCAAAGACGACACGCATACAGAAAACAAATGACAAGTGAGACTAACAGTGAGTGCTCATAACGCTGTGGTTCAGTGTGGCCCAGACCACTTTGATATTGAGCAGAATTCCATGCACAGCACAGTACATTAACATATTGTGAGGCCACAATTGATACAGCCCACATTAAACCCCACCTATGGAAACTGCAGAATATATAGGATGCACTGTATAAGCCAGATTTGGTACGGTCAAAGAATTCAGTGTTTTAACCACAATTGTGGTTAAAACAATCTTTATTGTTAAAAAATAATTGCACACTCAAGCTCCCAATATTAAGAATAAAACTGTACAAAGGTATAGACATAAAATATACAAATCTTTCAAATGAAGACAGATTAAAATCTGCCCAGTAAAACATTTCTGCCAGCGTGTGCAGTTTCAACAGTCGTTTCTCAAAAGTGACATTTTTCCAACCACTGCAGATATACAGGAACATGCACTGCATGAGTCAACTAAGCATTATTAGGTAAAAATCTCACATTTATCGTAATGGGGATTTAATTTAAAAAAAGGCTTTTTAGTAATGGGAATGAAAGACTAGACATATTTGACATGGACTAAACTGCAGTGCAAATATTTGTGTGAAGTTTGTGCAGGTTTAGTCCCAGAATGTGCGGTGGGTTTATCCCGCTGGTGGAATCTTGGGATACTAAACCCTACAACAGCTGCTGGCTGCTTTCCTCTCCTCCACCAAGCTCACACTCGTCTGCTGCTCTGGCCTCCGCCTCAAACCCACATTCCTTTTCACCTCTCTGTGGAGATAGCATACAATTGAGTTATTTGGCAGGTGCATTAACATGGCTAGAGATTGTCGTTAGCGCTATCAAACAGTTAGTTTACAGTCTGATCGTCTGTTTCACGACACAAAAACACAGATTAATGCACAGGAAAAAGACAACATCCAGTAGTTCCAAGGTTTTGCACAGAGTTTTAAGTTTACTATGACGGCCTCGTAAGTTACTCTTGAGAACAGCGACCGTGGAGCTGTACGGTAAAGCGTGAATATCTTTGAATGCTGCTCGGCTCGAGATGATGTGGTAGGTCGTTTACCTGGCAAGATGAAGGACTGCTTCAACAATGTTGCTTCCATCTTTGGCACTGGTCTCACAGAACAGGGCATTGTACATCTGCAATCCAAAGTAGCACTTTTTTTTAATTATCTGCAGGAATACTCCAGTTCAATCTTTTTTTCCAACCAATTCTTCAATCAGAATTTTTTTCCACCTCCCAATTTGGATTGCCCGATAGTATTTGCAGGCTACAATGTCCCCCATCAATTCAGGAGAACGCAGGGCCCATCCCCACACTGCACGGTTAGCGCTGCCATCGGACTGTTGGGCCCACCCATCCCCACTGGAGCTCAGTGTTTTACCAGGAGAAGTCTCACCATGGCCAGCCGCTCCCCATGATAGGTGCTCACACAGCTGCCCTCAGGCAGCCCCGCCCGCAGGTCAGCCTTGTTCCCGATCACACACATGGGTATGCCCTCCTCTGTGCACTCCTGGGGAAAGCAGGAGATTGTGGGTATTAAATCAGTACAGTAGGATCCTCCTTTCAGCAGTGATCAGGAAGTGATGAAGCCCCAAAGTGATTACCATGAGCCCTACCACTGTACCTGTATCTGGGACATCCAGTCTCGCACGTTGAAGAAGCTCCTCACAGACGTGACATCATACAGCAGCAACACTCCCTGGGCTTTGCGGAAGTAGGACCTGGAAATACTGCGAAACCTGCACAGGTGTAAAAACAAGTAACAAACGGATGAGGGAGAGCCAAGTGAGAGAGAGAGGGGAAAGGAGACAAGCTTGGGCCACGTTCTGTACTGCCTGACCACTGCAGCAGGTAGCTGCATAATGGCATAGTGTTTCTGTGCAGAGAACAACTGACCGACAGTTTAACTGACTGACTGACTGACTTACCGCTCTTGTCCTGCAGTGTCCCAAATCTGCAGGTCAGTCCTCTCTCCATCCACCAGCATCGTCTTTATTTGGAAATCTACTCCTAAAAATAGAAAAATTACACAGGCACCGCAAGGACAAATCCAGCACTAGCAGCTTGTGTTGAGAGAGCATGCAAGCATTTCATTCCTAGAGCAGTGTGGCACACATACAGTAGTAACGCTTTAAGCCAGTGGTATTCACTCCTGCCCTTGGAGAGCTGTGAAGGGTGGCTGGTTTTTCTTTTCACCTTAAAACCAACAACCAATTCAAACCCCTGAAACCAGTTGCGTTAACTGTGTAATCAATTGCTTTAATTGATTCATTTAATGCCAAGTAACAATGAAAGCCTGCACACCCTGTGGCTGTCCACTGCAAAGAAGAGTGACGAGCCCTGCTTTAGAGAAACATAGGCAGAGTGTAGGCCAGAGGCTGGTTCTTACACAGTGCTGTGGTTTCCTTACCCAGTGTTGTCTGTATGTTGGTCCTGAAATCGTTCAGGCTCAGCCGCAGGAGGAAGCTGGACTTCCCAGAACCCGCATCTCCCGCCAGAACCAGTCGGTACACGGGCACAGGGCCCCCGACACGCTCGATCTCAGACCCATCTGCGTCCGGCTCCTGGGGACACAAGGACACACGCCGTCACATGGGACCCCGACACGCTCCCACCTCGTCACCCGGTGTCAGCTGAGCTTCATTACACCCTCATGTTGCTTTAATTTAAATCTGCGATAGGGGACATGCGGCCCATGGACCAATCTCAGCCCATTTCACAAATCGGCACATCTCAGCTGAGAAATTAATTAACATGATGTTAATGCTTTCCTTAAACTTCAAGAAGAAAATATTTAATTGGCTTACTTTACTCTAATATTTATGCTATTTATTAAAAGCTCTATGTTACTATGTGTAGGTAGGCTATAGTTAATTCCTGCTAAGTTATATAGTTGTGGCCCACACAGCCTTTAGTGGGCTGCAATGCTGGCCCAATGTGGGGTCCCACCCCCCCTTACTGTGGATCATGGTGGTTTTGGGGTTCACAGTGAGGCACCTCCTCTCACTGTGGATCGGTTTTCCTTCCTCACCTGACAGAAGGCCGAGAGGCGTCTGCGGTTGGACGAGATTGAGCTGCACATGCTGGAAGCCATGGAAACTGCCCCCTCCGACCTCCGGTCCAATGCCTGCCAATGGGGACAGATCCTCAAATGCTTGCCAGGGGGTTGTTCAAGAGGCAGAACATTGTGTTACATTTTGAGCCAATTGATATCAAGTGGCTCATTTGATTGGTTAGAGCAAATACCTGCAGACACTATGGCCTGTAGGACCGAGGTGTGACTATGTTGAGTATAAAGCTGCACGCGATTGCCCACTCAGCTGCCATACCTGCAATGCTGTGCGACATTCAGGCCAGTTCACGGCAACAGGGCTGCAACCTCACCTCAATGTCGGAGATGCAGCTGCGGGGAGCCATCTCCACGCAATCATGACTGTCGTCGCTATCATACTCGCTGCTGGAACTGTCCACCATGCCTGCGTCTGTCGTTAGTGACAGGCTGTTGTCCAGGTACGACTCCCCACAGTTAGCTGCACGCGAGCACCCCAAGTTACCAGACTCGGCGGCCAGGCTTTTGTCCTCATTAACAAAACTTTAAAAAGAGAGGGAGGCAGGTCATTAGACAAGTTAAAATAAAGGTAAAGGTACCGTATCCTGCTAAAAGCACGAGTGAAGTTAAGAGCCCCCGCTCTGGAAGTTGATCCAAATTCCTATCTGGACCATACCATGTGAGCTATGCATTAATCTGGACCATACCATGTGAGCTATGCTTTAATCTGGACTGTACCATGTGAGCTATGCTTTAATCTGGACTGTACCATGTGAGCTATGCTGACTGGCCAGGAGTGTCACCTAGGGAGAAAGGGGTTCAGTCAGCAAGATCACACAGCACCTCCTGTGCTCAGTTGGGAGCCTGTGCCTCGCCTCCACCAGTGGTTTCGGCTGCCTAGTCCTCCACATTTTACATTTTAAGCATTTAGCAGATGCTTTTATCCAGAGCGACTTACAAGATGTGCATTAATACATGGTAGGAACACGGTAGGTTATTCTCCTCCAGTATAATAACTGCACATTTAGGCTGGTGGGAAGCAGCAGCTGGCTGGACAAACTTCAGACCATGCCTGTGATACACGTGCACCCTCTACAGCTGAGGGAGGGATGCTGTAGTGATGGGATGGAATGGGACTACACCCACTGGCTGTTCCAAAGTTGGGAATAAAGAAAAATGTGATTGAAAGGTTGTTCAAAGTAAAAACAAACTAAATTGATTTTCACCTGCTGTAGTTCAGCGTACTCTGTCTTAGAGGCTTCAACTTCCACAGGTGGCGCTCATTGTTAGGAATGGCCTGCAGGGAAGATCAGCACATTTACATTAAACTACTCATTACATTTGCTTGCCAGATATTCTTGTCAAAGGCCACTTACATAGCATTATATTTCATATTAGCTGAAGAAATGTGCAGTAACAAACCCACAAGCTCCCTGGTCACAAGGGATGCTCTATAAACACTAACCCAAACTACAGCAAATATGTGAGGAACAAAAACCTCAGAGAAACAGCAGAAATGAAAGGAGGACTAAAATGGTCTTCTGCACAGAGAAACTGCTGAAACACACCCTCCAATTTTCTGACACGCCGCTCTGATTCAAGGCGGAGTGAAGACCGTCGTTTCGGTCGTGCAGCTTCTTATTCAGCTCCCTGTGAGGGAGGAGACACACTGAACATCTGAGACGCATCTTCTAGTGACTGAGGTATCAGGAGTCAAAAATGGGTGTAGTTACAATTAGCTGCCAATCACTGACTTGTTGGAACCAATCATAAGGTTTTGCTCTTCATAACAAAACCCAATGATTGATTCAAAACAGTGAGTTACTGGTAGCATATGGTAGCTCTAGCCATTTTTAGTGTCATAATACCTCAGTCACCAATCACCACCTGTGGACAATGCACAATTTAGACGAGTGTCCCGGTACATAATTCCTCACAAAATACAGAAGGGAGGTTTCAAATGTTTCAATTTTAAGAAGTGTGTGATAAATTACATTCAGTCAACACACTGTACAGACTCCCAGGATGTTGAATTCTGATAGAACGTTAGTATGATGGAAGATAGCAAGATGGATCTTGTACTGGCTTTCAGCGTGTGGCCCTTTTCTGAAAATTGTTGTTCCGCTCATGTGCTCTTGTTTTTCTTTGAATTGCTCAAGTAAATGAGCTCAAACTGGTTGCTGGTTTTAAGATGAAACCAGCAGTTGATTAGACTCACTGGAGGGCTTGTATGCGGCTGGAGTAGCTCTGGCACTCCTTCGCCACACACTGCAGCTGCCGCTTTCCCCTGTGCAGAGGGAGCAACAACCTGAGCGTTAACGGCGGTGCACGCGCGTGTCGTGTGCGTGTTGAAGACACACACGTTCTCACCCATCGCTCTCTGGCCCTGCATCGCTCTCGCTGTGCTCATTAGTACACTCCCCACTCAGCTTCTCCACCTCAGTCTGCAGGACACAGATATTCCCCTGAGCCCTGAGAAGAGACCGCCTCAGCTCATCACTCTCCTGAGGGACGGAGGGAGAGAGACAGAAAGAGATGTTATGTTCACCCACACGTTTGAATCTTAAACAATATGGCATAGTTAGGCATTTTAGATTTCATTAGAGGTTCACCGATATTTCGGTGAACTATCGGTATTGGCCGATATTTGCCTTGTTGACTGCAATCAGCTTATCGGCTGATAAGATCAAATTTACCGATGGCAGTGACCAATAATTATCCATCAATTTGTGTTGTGTCAATCTGGTTTAAATGTTCAAACTTGAATGGAACGGCAGCATCTTTTATTTACAGGCTAAGTTGACTGAAACCACGCCTAATTTACTCCTCTGACGATGCTGAGATTTATTAGCCATCACAAACACTGGCACTCCACACAGTCTTGCACAAAATGCACGCTAGAGCTTGGTGATATGGCCAAAAATAATTTGCATGATATGTTGACCAAATACTTTGATAAAGATATTAAAACTATCATTTGTATTCGGGAAAAAGCTGAGTATATACAGATATTCAAACATAACTTTATTCAATGCTTGTGTGTGCGGTAAGTTTTCAAGCATAATTCCAAGTATAAAGTTTGCACTTTGCGTAAATTTACTCTATGCTTCGCTAACTCCAAGTTTGGCGCTCTGATGACACTTCCCTTTGGCTTCACTACAGTGAAGTTGCACTTCCTTTCAAGGCTGGCTGTGATTGGCTATGTTGCTGTGTTGTGTGTTGCGGATGGGAAAAGGCCAAAACGAATGCAGGAATTATTCTCCTCCACGCAACAATGTCATAGCCTAACCGCAATCATCAACATTTGTAAATTTGCCACGGTTGATCATTTAAATTACAAGTGTAAAATTTGGTTATCGCCCAGCTCTAATGCCTGCTTGCTTTCAGACATGCTGTTTTTGTTGACACTGTCAAGCAAAGAAAATGTCAGCTGTGTGGGCGCATTACAAGGTGTCAGAGAAAGACAACCGATTTGCTATTTGTAACAAATGCTCCAGTGAGATTTCAAGAGGAGGCAACACAAGCAAGGATTGAAATACATCAAATCTGATCAGCCATTTACAAGTAAGACATGTAGCACATTACAACGAGTATGTGAAAGAATGTTACAATAAAAGCTGTTCCATACATTGTATGATTGAATTAGTGCTCATTGAAAAGTATAATGAAGAGCAGAATTTTATTTTTTTGCCAGGGCACAAATTGGACAATAAATAACAAATTACCGTCATCGGTCGATTGTGTTATTTGAATTATCGGTATGGGTCCAGCATTTTCATATCGGTGCATCCCTAAATTTCATATTCCATATATTTTGTATATGCTTTGGCATTACTGCTCCAGATAAAAGCATCATTTAACTAAATTGAGAAAGAGAAGGAGTGGAAATTTTAGTGGCTTTTCCTTTTGATACAAATAAATTCTGTTTTGTGAGTTGTGTACATTTTTCTCGGGTCTCCCACATACCAGGGTCATCTCTTGGACTCGGCTCTTCAGGTGGTACACGTCCTCTCTGGAGTTGAAGCAACAGGAGTCTTCTTGGTGCTGAAACAAAACTCTGTAAGCAAAGCTCACACTGCATGAGGGTGTGTTCAAAACACAGCTCCAGCTGCAGCTCCACTCAGTACTAGGGTCTCACCATGTGTGCACAATAAAACCATATTCATATCCCAGTAATGATCAGCGCATTAGAGAGAGGGGAGGGTCAATATGCACAATGAGTCAGAAATGCAGCACTCTGATTAGAGCGCGTAAAACGGTCACCAGAGTTCATTCCAACATTAACTCAACTTCACTGAACAAATAACTCCCCAGTACACACAAAAACACATCAGTGCGCATTTCAGGACTTGAATGACAGACAGAAGAAAGGAACTCTCTTCAGCTTTAATTTGTCCACTGCCGACTAGCCTACATCATTATGAGTGCAACACTCTGCCTGAGCACAGAAACAAACACAGGAGGCAGAAATTAATTTCAAACAGTCTATAGATGGATGGTTCAGATTCAAAGTTTTCAAGTCTTCTGAAAACACGTCTAGGAATCTAAAAAAGCATGGATGGGGAAAGAGAGGAGTTGCCATAAGAGCGAGTGGAGTCCTTCAGCTGGAAGCCTGCGTGCTCTTACCTGCCGGAGTCTCTCCAGAGCGGCCTGCAGCTCCGCCACCTCTCTCCCGTGCCTCTGCTCAATCACAGCAACCATAGCGCACAGCCGGCGCCCTCCCTGCGGCAGAGAGAGCCAATCACACCGTTTTAAGTCACAGCCTCCAATCACACGGCTGTGCTCAATGAGCCTCCAATCACATGGCTGTGCTTCACAGGGACTCCTTTGTAGGGGCTGTAGACTGCCTCGCCAGTCTCGGAATAATGCTACTCCACACCACAGAACAGAGCTTAACTGCCTAGTGTGAAACGCACTAATCGCCTTAGTTTTTAAAAAAAAGCTTCGGTCTTATTCACCTTTGGCACATTTAACACCATTCGCCATTCTTTCCATAAATGAGGCAGCAAAGCAAACAGGTATGAGAAAAAAAAAAAAAAAAAAAATAAAAAAAAGCTACTTTGCATTACCATTTCACTCTGACCAGGAAAAGTCCCCCCCGCTTTCTCAGCCAAGTGCAAACCCCCTCAGCTTATTTCTGTAACTAAGACACAGAATATGTATACACTATATATTAGGTAGTGTGAGCGTGTGTGTGTGTGAGAGACTGAATGTGTGTGTGAGTGGAGGAGCAAACCATCTGCCATTGCCACGCTCATTCTCTTGCCCACCTCTCTCACCTCCTCCTTCACCCTTTTCTCCAGCTCCGTCAGCTGCTGGGCAGTCTCCTCCTCCAACCTGCCAATCACATGCCTTTATTACCCTCTTATACCAACCAATGGGTGTGCTCAAGTTACCTTATGTTACGTTTTCAAATTGAGTGCAATCGCAGATAACCTGGTGGACTAGCGGGATAAACTAGGGCATAAATTGAGAGCGCCCAATCAAACTGCTTTTTACACCTCCCCCAACCGGCCAATCACATGGCTTTTCTCACACCCCTCATGCAGAACCCTCAGGCCATGTCCCTCAGCAGTACTGTGTGCAGTTGCTCGTCTCCCCCAGCAGCCCGCCCCGTGCAGTTGCTCATCTTCCCCAGCAGCCCTATGTGGTTGCCCCGCTCCCTGAGCAGCCCCGTGTGGCTTCCCTGCTCCCCCAGCAGCCCCTGGTGGTCGCCCCGCTCCCCCACCGTTTGCTGGCCAAACGCTGTTTCTGCTCCTGCTCCAGGGATTGGACCACAGCCTCATACTGCTGCAGCAGCGCTTGGATCTGCTGGTACAGCGCCGCCAGCTGCTCACGGGTGCTGGGCACAGAACACAGCAGCATGTCAATTCTCATGGGACTCCCATACCATAGGGTTCCCAAAATTCAGTCCTGAAGGGCCACAAGGTGCAAATTTGTGTTGTTACTCAGCACTTCATTGATCAATTGAAGGGGTTGATTACACCAAACCTGGCTTCTTGGGTTGAAATTGGTTGCTGATTATGAGGTTAAAAAAACAGCCACCCTGTAGCCCTCCAGGACTAGATTCGGGGACACAACTTCCGATGTTACGTATACGAATTAAACAAATTATTTATCCATATCAGGATGTACAAATTTAATCTGTTAAACTTGAAAAACGTTTTACATTAGACAATATAATATATACATTTCATACTGAGAGCCATTAAAGATGTAAATATATTTGGCTCCCATATATCCCCAGAAGTAGGGGCAGTATATATTCCACCCCCCACCCACAAATAAATATTAAAAATCATTCGACCAATTCACTGCTCAAAACTGAATATACATTTTTTTAAATCACGTGGCTGTTTGTGACCTACCACAACGTATATAATTAGTGTAAGGTCATTGCTAATTTCAAAATGTTGCCAGAAACGTGCAACAGAATAACACTAGGTGAGTTTTAATCTCTAAATACAATCAATAGTGCATCTGCAACAAACTGTTGAATTAAACGTGGCAATGGCCACATCGAAGCACATGCCTGAGAGAGGGCAAAACATCACCAAATTAAGCTCAATGTCCATTGTAGCCTACAACTAAACATACCTGATGTGATGTTTTAAACTGGCCTTACCTTCCCAGGAAATAAATCTCACCATCCATTCTGTCAACAAATTCTTTCCAATCGCTTCTCTGGTCCTGAGTCTCCCCGAAAGAAGCAAAGTCTAGAGTTTCAGTCACCTCGTTAAACCGCGCCTCGAAGGCGTCTTCATCGTGATCGAACTTGTTGAATACATTGCACTTTGACAAAGGGGACATTAAGCGCCCTGCAAACAACTGCAAAGTCATCATATTCGATCCTACCCGATTTATTTACGTCACACGCTGAGAACAAATTTCCACAAATATCTCCTGGTTTAGAATTCAGATCAATAAGCATGCTCGGGTGAGATTGCAATTAAATTACTTATTAACAAAAGGTTGCAAAATGTGCGCAAAACAGACCTAGTAACAAAAAATATAAGAAATATAGAGACGCCTTATTTAGGCGCCTGGTGAATAACACGTGTTGTTTGTGATCCCCATATGTTACACATTAAATAATTTCCCACCTCAAATTCATTCATGGCCAGACCTCACAAATAAGACGCCGGGCAACAACGTAAAAACTTTAAAATGAACAAATCACTAAAATACCACGAGCAAATAGATGTTAGACTTCGCTCCTATCTCCGAACATGTTACTTGAAAATGTTGTCCAGTACTTAGGCGGCACCGCTAGTTACCTACACGATAGGCGTGTCCGTGCGCCTACATTTTCACGCGAAAACTCACGTAACTTGCTTCCATTGCAGTTAATGTGTGCGTAAATGATCGTCAAACATTCATGAATATTCTTTGTTGTACTGCCATCGTGTTATTTTTTGGAATGCAGAATAATTTAACTATGACACAAAATATTTTGACAAGTACTTTATTATTGACAGTTCACTGTAGATTATGCATGTCACCTGAGAACATCGCACACCTCTTGAATGCCAAGTGTTTTTTGTTAATTACACAGTTCTTGTTTTTACACACCAAAACATGAGCAAAGGAAAATCTAATAGTAAAGGGAGAGGAGGGGCAGATAAAGTCATTTATTGTTGTTTAGATTAAGATAGTAACCAATACACCTCAAGATAACTCGCTCCCTGATAACTCGCGGATTTGGATAAACTGGTGCCTGTGGAGTTGGCTACCAATTTACTGTGACGCTCCAAAATTGAAGAATGCGCGTGACGTAACATACGTACGCAAACAAGGCAAGACCACCACCTGTTATTGACAACGGTAAATAAACCTGTCTTGAGCTCTCAGAAAGGAAAACATTACAAACTGTAAGTTTAAATATTAAAAAGAAAGAAAGGTGTGTCTCCATTACAGAGAAACTGAAAGCCATTGAAACAAAAGCACGACGTATAAAGATTTATTTGTCAGAAAAACCGCTCCTCCAGAAACTGTCTTCCTTCGAAAATGGCTGCTTTTCGATGCTCTCTGACACGCGCGACTTAAAGAGGGACAGGTTTACTTTAGACAATAGTCATAGTTGATCACAGGCAGACATTTTAATGATATCGAGGGTGTCTTTGGAGCGCTAACAGGTTTCTGACCAGTCTTTTTTATTCAAGGTGTGTTTGCTGTCGTTAGTTTTCATCTGTCTACTTTTAAAGCCCAGACAAAGTGACATAATCATTTCATTTTGCTATATCTGTGCAAACCTATTCGTCTTGGTAAATATCAGCCTACTAATTGGGCCGTCTGTAAATATACCTGTAGAATAGACTGAAGACTGGTAATCGATTGAGTTTTATATGTAACATAATGAAGCCCAAACTGTAAGCACAGCTCCTGTGAAGATTGTGATTTCCTCTAAAACTTGGTGTATTGTCAAAGGTTCAGAAACAATTCAAACAAAAGCCTCAATTTTTAACTACTTTAATCATTAATTGTGTGTTTTTACCACATTAAACAAGGTCACATCATATCCTTGCATTCTCCTTGTGCAGTGCGTGACCTTCCTGTCATGGTTTTAAAACTTAAGTGTCAACATGAATCCACTGCTGTGCTCTTTCTTGCAGTGGGGGTACGCGCTGAAGGTTTTGGGGTACGTCTTTTGTAACCAGCTCTGGACAGCGTTGGTGTGCACCTGAAGCCACCACATGTTGACCCATATCATCTCCAGAGAGTGATCGACGAGGAACAGGTGGCCAAGCCTCTTCTGAGTGATGAAGAAGTGGAACACCTGTGGCACAAACACAGTGAGTCACAGTGTTTCACTTTAACATGCTCTAAAGTCTGTCCTCTTAAGTAAATATTATTGTTTTTCTTTATTCAGTATTTACCCTATATGTACAATTGGAGTGTTATTGTTTTCAGTGAAAAAGCCACAATAATTATTATAACTGTATAAGTATACATTTGAATATAAAAATGAACCCCAGGGAATGTGTTTAGTTGGACGTATGAAGCCCTGGCCAGGGATATTCATAAACTCTTGGCCATCCAAACACTTACCCTGGGTTTCATTGCCTCATAGACCTGGCCCATGTGATATATGATTCATCGCTTTAGCAAAGCTCTTCCCCTTTGTGTTGTGGGTTTTGTGGCACAAACTTTGGCAATGACGATGATTAGACTGTAGCTTACTGTTTCATAGATTTAGCGATGTTCTCAAATGCACTCTTGTAAGTCTCTTTGGATAAAAACGTCTGCCAAATAGCACAATTGTAAATTGTAAGGAACATTATAAGTTTTAAGAGAATCTTGGTGAATCTGGGACAACTCCTGCTGCAATCCATTCGGTTGTGCTTACTTCATCATACTTCTTCTGCGATTGAAACTGTGACGTAATAGCCGTTACCATGCCACACAGGTAGGAGGATCCTAAAGAGAACCTTATCAAGAAAGAGAGAAATAGAGATTGAATCAGATGGGCTGATCTGTATCAAATGAATCAGAAATCTGTGTATGTGGGAATTGGAGTGTTATGACCTGGTGCCATATTTTGATGATGATGATAATTATTATTAGTGTAATTGTTGATCATGTTATTCATAATAATGTTGTTTATTCATCTAGTGTCCTTCGACAGAATAATATCAACAAATCAAATCGTAACCAAATTAATGTCTAAAGTGTAATTTGTTGACCTGATCTACCAACAAAAGAAGAGGCCTTCAGTGTTACTGTAGAAGTGTAATAATGTAATCATCTTCAGCCACTGAGGTCAAACAATGACATCATCACTCCCATTGCCTGAATAAAGATATGGGAGATGAATGAATGTTAAGGATTAGGTGCAGTGTATTGGCCATAGATTGAATCCCATTAAACCTCCTGAGTGGTCACTTAGGAAGTGTAAGTCAGTGGTGTCCAATCTTATCCGAGAAGGGCCGGTGTAGCTGCAGGCTTTTGTTCTAGCCCAGCACTAAACACCTGATTAAACTAATCAAGGTCTTGATTGTAGACCATGATTGGTGAATTAGTTGAATCAGGTGTTTTAGTGCTGGGCTACAGCAAAAGCCTGCACCCACACCGGCCCTTCTCGGATAAGATTGAACACCACTGGTGTAAGTGATCACAAATGAAGGATGCTTTTTTAAGGTGAAAAGAGTAAAGAGGGGAGGGATTGATGTGGATTAGCTTTGTTTTGGGGGGAACCAAAGCAGGCATTCATACACTCTGAGCTGTTTTAATCTACTTTAATCTAGTTTTAATAACTAATGCCTACTAACAATTTATACACTCAAAATACATTTATGAATATATATATTTTTGTTTTTAGATCTTTTGTAATTTTCAGACCGCTACTGTATGTGTGTGCTCATATGAGTGATTGAGTGTGTGTGTGTTATTAAGTGCTGTGTGTGTGTGTGTGTGTGTGTGTGTGTGTGTGTGTGTGTGTGTGTGTGTGTGTGTGTGTGTGTGTGTGTGCATGCACATGTGCATGCAGGTATAAGTGAGTGAGTGAGTTTGTAGTTTGATTTGTTTGATTCTATACTTGGTCAGAAGTTCATCCCAGTTGCTCTGTAGAAATGACCACGCCAGCTCATTGGTCCTGGGATGATGTGCCAGCTGTGACACAATCACACTGAGATCTTGAGTCTTAATGACCTCATTCTGCATCGCCTCCCGCAACAACCTGCAAAAGACGGAGCACTGAATAATACACACACACACACACACACACACAAACACACGCATGCACACACAGAACACAGAAAAAAACATGTACACTCATACACACACACACACACACACGCACACACACACACACACACACACACACACATTCTCATACACACAGAGCACTGAATAGCACTTGCACACACACTCATACACAGAGCACTGAATAACACACTCACACTCCCACACTCCGCCACACACATGCACACACACACATAAACACACATATTGCTCTACATGGCTGCAGTATTGTCAGAAACTAGGGAAAGAGAACAAAGTCGCTCTGGGTCAATATGAATTGAAATTCTATCCCATTAATTGACAATTCCATCACAGTAAATAATCTCATGCCCTGGAAGTGACCGAAATGGGTCCCTGTTCTTGGTCACATTTCTTTTCTACTCTGTCCCCCAGTGGTGGAATAAGCTCCCCACTACAGTCAGGACAGCTGAGTCAATGTCTGTCGTCCACCGCAGACTGAAAGCGCACCTATTTCAAAGGACATTGGCTTAATAAACCCTGAACTCTGAGCATTTATTATGAGTTGAATACCCCTACTTATGGTACATACTTACACTATATCCTCAAATCCATTTACCACTTAAAGCACTGTATCCTCAAACTCCCTCTTGCACCCAACGTTATGTTGTAGTACATGTAATGAATGACTCCTAATATCGGTTATGACACTGACAACTTGGTATCATCTCTACTCTTTGCCTAAACCTTTTTATATGCACCTTTGTCACCCTGGATAAGAGCATCTGCGAAATTATTAAATGTCAATGAACATGAATGAAATGTTAATAGTAGTGTAGTGTAGGGTATGGTTGAGTAGAATAGAGTGCTTGCCATGTTATATTCCTCTGGTTTTGGGTGTGGCAGAGAGCTGCCAGCATGGCCACTCGATCTGTGCTGGAGAAGCTCTCACGGTATTTCTGCAGCAGGAAGTTCCACTCCGCCTCCCCGCCCCTCCTGACCCCGACACGGAATACCAGGGGCCGCAGTGTCCGCGGTAACCTGCCCCAAAACACCACATACACACACACACCCCGCACACTTCAGACAACAAATAAGTATTTTTCTCTGAATATTGGTGAAATGTTTTCTTTTAAAATTGTCAGTAATCTGCAGGAGTGTTTTGGACAAGACTTCGGACCCATACATCCAGAGCTTAAACTCTAAGTTTTTCACCGCTAAGCACTGAAAACAGATGATGATGATAATTATGATGATGATGATTATGCTGCTGTTTATTTGTTAGACACTGGATGCAGTGGTGGTGCAGGTAGGATGCCTCGGCAGATGTTATGATTCACCTGCATTATTTCATCCTGTCTGGTTATATTCACTCTGGCCACTAGGTGGCAGTGTAGATTAATGAGAAACAAATCAGTTCCATTTCCTGTTAAACTGCTGGTGTCAAAGTTCCCATCTTATATATAAATAAGAGTAATTTTGGGATCTCACGGATGATTCCCATCCTTTGCCATCCAGAAATGGAAGAGGCGGACAGCGTCCTGCTCAGCGGGGAGATAGCGCAGCTCGGTTGCCAGGGACAGCAGCTTAACCCTCCTGTTCTGAGTGGACAGCAAGCCTTCGTCCTCCCAGTGCTGGGCCTCCACCAGCCTTCCCAGCATGGTCCACAGGTGCTCCTGAGGGGAACACAGCCACACACACATACTGGGGGGTGCAAAAAGGCCACACACACACCAATCACATCAACAGGAGAGAGCTGTGTCCACCAGGATTAACTGCAGAGCACCTGCACAGACTCAGATCCGTATACTACCAGGATGGGCCATGGAGAGAGAGATTAACCCTCACTTTAGATGATCATCTGAGAATCTGTGCCAGTTATGTGCAAAATTGATCCATGTGAACATCTCATATTTAAACCCGCCGCCCGCCCCCGGGACAAGCTAATACCTTGAGGTAATGATCCGCCTCCTTTGAGAACTGGCCTCGCCCAACTATGTTTACCAGGTCGTGCCGGTGAGTTGTGCCGCCTCTCCCTCCCCCATCCCTCTGGGGCAGACAGCCAAATGCTGCCCCGGTCTGGCACAGGCGACCGCAATAAGCAGCTCACACTCACAAAGCACCAGTCAATACAAACGCGCTATCCAAGGCCCCCAACACCTCATACTTCATGTGTCCCCTTTGCTGGCCTTTTCCCACAATGGTGCCTCTAGTGGTGAAACTGTTATGACTGTTAGTCTTTCATTCATTCAGTCAGGTAGGCAATGAGGGACAATACTATTACTAGCCATGTCAGCACAAGCATAATTTATTGTAGATACCTTAGCTACAGTATGTATGTGTATACATATATATATATATATATATATATGCACACACACACACTCAGTGGCCACTTTATTACACCTTTCTAGTACCCCCCTTTGTCCCCAGAACAGCCTGAATTCTTCATGGCATGGATTCAATAAGGTGCTGGAAACATTCCTCAGAGATTCTGGTCCATGTTGACATGATAGCATCATGCAGTTGCTACAGATTTGTCGGCTACACATTCATGTTGCGAATCTCCCATTCCACCACATCCTAAAGGTGCTCTTTTGGACTGAGATCTTGTGTCTGAGGAGGCGATTAGAGTACACTGAACTCATTGTCATGTTTGTGGAACCAGCTTCAGATGATGTGTGCTTTGTGACATGGCACATTATCCTGCTGGAAGTGGCCATTAGAAGATGGGTAGACTGTGGCCATAAAGGGATGCACATGGTCAGCATCAAGACAAGGCTGTGGCATTTAAACGATGCTCAATTGGTATTAAGGGGCCTAATGTGTGCCAATAAAACATTCCTCATACCATTATACCACCACCACCAGCCTGAACCGATGACACAAGGCAGGATGGATGCATGGATTCATGTTGTTTATGCCAAATTCTGACCATACCATCTGCATGCTGCAGCAGAAATCGAGATTCGTAAGATTCCAATCTACAATTGTCCAGTTTTTGAGTCACTGTCGCCTTCCTGTAAGCTTGAACCAGTCTGGCCATTCTCCTCTGACCTCTCTCATTAACAAAGTGTTTTTGCCCACAGAACTGCTGCTCACTGGATGTTTTTTGTTTTTTGCACCATTCTCTGTAAATTCTAGAGACTGTTGTGTGTGAAAATCCCATGAGACCAGCAGTTTCTGAGGTACTCACACCATCCTGTCTGGCACCAACAATCATTCCATGGTCAAAGTCACATTTCTTCCCCATTCAGATTTTTGGTCTGAACAACAACTGAACCTCTTGACCATGTCTGCATGCTTTTATGCATTGAGTTGCTGCCACATGATTGGCTGATTAGATAATTGCAGGTGTGCCTAATAAAGTGGCCACTGAGTGTGTATATATATAATGTGTGTGTGTGTGTGTGTGTGTGTGTGTGTGTGTGTGTGTGTGTGTGTGTGTCTAGAATAATAATGGTGGCATTCATGCTGAAGGCAGCATTTAGTGGTTTTCCTTGTGCAGGGGGGAGTGCTGATTACCTTGAGCATACGGGTGATGCAGGGCTTCTTGCTGAAGGAGAATTTGGCCACCATGTTGGTCATGTGACCTAGGAAAGCACTGATGGGCAGGAACTCCTCCTCCTCCCGCAGGAACAGGCTGAGGTCGAAGGCCTCGCTGTACCCCACTGACCCCTGGCTGTGGGAGTGGGTATCGCATGCATTAGGGCTGCATTTATAGGGCACAAAATACAATCTGAGCCCCATCTGCTCGCTGGTTCTGTAGCCCCATTGCAGGCTTTCTGCAGAAACATTGTAAGGTATGTCAACAGCTGTGCAGATCCTGGCGCAATCTTGATCTAAAGCAGATCTATTTTTTTATATGGTGCATACAAGCCAAATACTTCCCACATACTATTTATAAATCAATGTATGAAAAATAGGTATTAGGCTTCCGGTGATGTTACCAACCTAATGGCAGGATAAAGAACGTCTCCCGATATTTTGAATAGAAAAGCCCTTAAAACTTTGATTTAAAAATGTAACTTATACTCAATATGAGCATATTGAGCATGGGTGATGGGGTGCTAACTAGGAAAAAGAAAAAAGACAAAGATGAATACACAGAGAAAGCAGACGATAAAGATGCTCACAGTCGTAGTGTCTCTCCAACTAGCCGCCAACTTTCACATGGAGCTAATGTTACAGAGACCATGAATTTGGGGGTGATACTTCAGGAGCTCAGAGAGTTTCAACAAGACAGTAAAAAGCAGCTCGATGACATCAAAAAAGAGGGACATAAAACAAACAAAAGACTTGACGAAGCAGAAAGATGGGTTGAGGAAACAGACGAGGCTGAGACTAAGTAAGGTTAAAGGCTGAATGATTCTTGCTAACGCAAAATAGGTTAATGTTGCTTGTCATGGCTGACTAGCTGACTAAGCTATCTGGCTATATAGCTGCTGTTTACACTTAAAACAAGTGATATGATAATTAAACTTATTGGAAATGATCCGGTCAGTTGGTTGAATGTGCAATTTATTTACATACTTTCACTTTGAGTTTCTGAACTAATACCTAGTTTAATCATGGGATAGAACAGGTTTGGACGTCTAATTGTCAGACGGATATGACATGATTTTTCCTTTTTTTGCCATCACCGAGGGCCCTCCTCTGGTGGGGGAGAGAGGTTTTCCCTCTGAGTCTAGTCACCCTGGCTCACATAAGGCCTTAGCAGAGACCTCTATATTGGAAGTCACAATTGTTTTTAAATGTTTTTTTTCCTGATTTACTGTCCTTTATACTGTTAGAATATTGATTTCACATTGCCGTTCAAAGCAACGATGCAACAAAACAAAGTTTAGGATGGAGATTATTGCTACGAAATTGATCATGTTAGATAAGTTTCATTTAATGTTAATGGAGTACTCAATCCAATTAAAATAAGCAAAATGTTATCCAAATTGAAAAGAGATAAGACTCTAATATCTTACTTACAAGAGACTCACATGTCTGAGGTAGAACATACCAAACTGAAAGGGATATTATGGCAGCTGAGACGCAGGGAATCTTATGTGGGGGGGACCTGAACATTTGTTTGAATCCAAAACTAGACTCGTCAGGAATAGCCCCAATACAGTCAAAGCCTACAGTTAGGAAGATAAATAGCCTGATGGCAGAAATGGGTATTATAGATGTCTGGATATATTTTTTCCCTACAAGCAGATACACCCTTCTCTACCCCTGATTTAGTTTACTCAAGGATTGATTACTTCCTCATCTATAGTAAAGATAGACATAGAATTGAGAAGTTTGATGTCGGAAAGATGGATCTCTTAGATCATTCCCCAATATACATGTTCCCGTGTTTGAATAATAGACCAAGATCTACCCTTTGGAGGCTGAACTTGAGTATTCTGAATGACCCACAGAGGAAAGAACAAATCGAAGGCAAAATTGAAACATATCTCGAGCAGAATGACGATGGCGGGGTGTCTCTGTTTGTACTCTGGGATGCATGTAAGGCTGTGATGAGGCTGTGTTATGAGTGGTATAAGTTACTAAGGGAGCAACTGGCCCCAACCTTACTAGCTGCCTGTAACTTGGCATTACAGAAGGGTGAACTTCCTCCCTCCTGGAGAGAAGCTATTATTTCAATCATACCAAAGGAAGGGAAAGATAAATTAAACTGGGGGCCATACAGACCTATTTCATTATTAGAGATGTATGGAGCCCTTTCAGGATATAAATTGAATATACAAGAAACTCAGGTTATCACCTTTAATTACAACTCTCCGAGGGACATCAAGGAGAGGTATTGTTTGGATTGGGAAGCAGAGTCAATTAAATACCTCTGTGTTAATTTGCCTGAAGACATGGCAAGACTGTTGATGATCAACTACAGGCCTCTAAATTCTGAAATGAAAGAAGGCTTTTTGAGATGGAGTCTTCCAGGAACTTAAGGAGGGCAACAGTCTAGAAAATTGAGACTTTTATAGATATTTTATTTTTATTATGAAGAGCGATGAATTAGAGGTGTTCCTTTCTGCCTGCAAATCAGAAACATGTGGCTAAATTATATAATGGCTTCCTGAAGTTCAAAACTGAAAATACTCTATATATTAAGGAGAATTGGGAAAAATAAGGTAATTTTACCCTTTCTGTGGAATAATGGGAGACCTTGTGCCAATTGCAATGGAAATCAACAAGTTCCTTGACTTGGAGGGATTTTTGCTAGAAAAATATCACTTGTTTTTTATCACTTGGATTGGATAGACATAGTACATGAGATTTGTGTAATGGAAAGGCTGACCCTTTCTCTGAGACTACAGAAAGGAAAATTGACAAGGGTATGGTCAAAATGGATTGATGGATTATGTTATCGTTATCCAAAGTCAGGTCTTAAAGGTGTAACATATCCTTTAAGACTTTGCATAATGATAACATAAAGAGACCGTAATTGGCATTGTGCAATCATCCCCTTGTTCAATTGTAAATAGTTCAGGTACATAAACAAGTAACGGGAAACTATCTGGAGGAGCAGAGGAATGAGACAATGGATCTTTGCTTGGGGTGCACAGCAATGGAGTTTTTGAAAACTATAGTCAAAATAAATTAGAATGAAACCTGAGTTTCTTGACAACTCTCTTGACAACACTTGGTGGTTCATACATGCTTATAACATGTTGTGATGCTTTGTGGCTGTGCACCTTTGGGAATGTAATTAATAAGAATACAACTTAGCTGGAATATTGAAGCTCTTGTATCCACTATTTATGTATTTTACTTATTGTTATTATTGATATTATTTTTTTGTTTCTTTTTTTATGTTTTCCCCCTATTTAGTTTACTTGAATCATTTTTTTGTCATTTTATTTTTATTTTTATTTTTATTTTTTGAGAGAGTGAATGTGTATCGAATGTGTGTATTGATATATGTGCATATATATGTACGTGTGTAAATATGAGAAAGTGGACATAGGTGTATGTCAGTATGTACATACTGTAGGTATATACTGTATATGCAGTAAGTAAGTATGGGTATGCATGTGTAAATGCATATTTCTAATGAATCTTGATTGTTATCATATACTTATTTTGATACTTATTATTATTATTATTATTACAACTGCCATCACTAATTTATACTATACATTTATTTACTTTAATTTTTTCTAAATTATTTTTATTTACTATGATTTATAGACCTTCTCTAAATTGATTATTTTCAAATTATGCACGAGAGTGATGTCTCAGTAGATATGCACGATTGTCATTTTTTCTCTTGAACCCTGCTTTTTTTCCAATACAAACTGAATTAAAAAAATAATTAGAAAAAGGTATTAGACATTTGTGTAAACAAAGTAATGCCTTCTTAAAATATATAAGTATGATACATCTAATAATATTACATCTAACAATTATATGGTGCATCTATAATAAAAAAAAAATTTGTCTTCTCAATGACCAAAGGGCCAAGAGTAAGTCTATGTTGGTCCACATTTGGTCCCCAGGCCATGATTGGAATAGCTCTGGTCTAAAGGCTAAAGATGTTTTAAATGTTTGAATTTCTGTCCACCTTCAGTACCTGGCCAGGTGAAAGGTGTCATCGATGAGGCTGGCTCTGTCCGCTGGGCTAAAGATATCGGGCCCCCAGTACAGCTGGGTGGCCAGGGCCCCCAGAGTGGCCCTGTCGTAGCGTACTCTGTAGAACCCGCTGGAGTTGACATTGGCCTTGATCCAGGAGACGTCACTGGGAAGATCGATGACCTCTGAGACGGGGCGGGGGAGAAGGGTGCAAGCAAGATGAGACCAAGGGGGGATTTGATTGAGGTTTTAACTTCATAAAAGGGATTAACAATGTGAACTACCAAATATTTTTCAGGTTTCAAGAGGGCACAGGTGGAAATTAGTTGAAGGTAAATTCTGCACTGATATCAGGATGTTGTTTTATACAGAGTTGTCAATGCATGGAACAGCTTGCCAAGTCATGTAGTCGAGGCAGAAACACTTGGGGTATACAAGTCCAGGCTTGATGGAATACTGGATATTCTGCAGACTGTAGGTAAAGGTAGCTTACCTTCTGTAAGTCACTTTGGATAAAAGCATCTGTTAAATGACTAATATAAATGATGACCCTGTTCTCATCAATATTAGGTTCTTAGGTACGTGTCACAAGATATATCCACCCATCCATCATTCTTCTCTTTTATATGCCCCCTTTTTCTCCCATCATGCACTGCAGTGCACCCCCTCGATGTGCTCGCTTGCCATTGACCGTTTCCCACACCACAAACACAGGATGGGCATGAAAAAGCAAGGCACATCTCTCACTGATGATGACTGGTAACCTGCAGGTAGCCAGAGGGTGCTAGCCCCAGAAAGCCTGGCCAGCTTTGGTCAACTCAGCTGTGTCCCGCTGTGGCAAAGTCCTGCTGGAAGTCACCTGATAACAGAGGCCAGTCTCAAGCCTGCATTGTCCAGGCTATTGGGCCCAGCCTGTGCTCTTAAAGGCTGTAACGAGCACACACGCTTTCACCACGCAGCCGACTTGTCTGGGAGAAACGTAACGAAATTATACCTTCTCTCCTGCTCATTAAGTGCGAGTAGCTGATGGGCGAGGAGCAGCTGTAGAAGGTAAACGGGATGAGCCAAAGGGAGCTGGGAGGGAGGGAGAGAGAGAGGGAGAGAGATTAAAACCCAAACTCCAGATGAGAGTGAAGGAAGGAGGGGGAAATGAGAGGGAAGGTGGAACATTACTTCCACCATTACTTCAGGTTTTTTTTTTCACTTTAATATTTTCACTTGCATTATAAATGTAATTCATTATGATTATGATTATTACTTTGTGTTGTCCTGGGGTGGGACAGTGAAGGAGTCCTGGCGGAGGTGCACTCTGTTTCCCTCGATCTTGACAGACACCACGGGGTACCCCTGCTGCCTTACCCATGAGTCCATCAGAGCACTAATGTTCTCTACGCTACCCCGCCTCCGGTGCGCCTGAAACACAGAGGAGTGGAACTAGTCACTCACTCAGTATTTCATTAACTTACTCATTCATTCACTCATGCACTCATTCGTTCATTCATGCAGTCTTTCATTCATTTGGCACACTTTTATTCAGAGTGACTTCACTGGAATGGCATGGTACAGTGATAAAACATAAAGACAGTGGTACAAGTGTTGCATTAGAGAAGACTGAGGGGGTATGTAACACATCACTCTAACATGCGTATAATGCCTAGCGCTGCTCTATAACACTACAGAAGAGTCACCCCTGCTCCCCAGGCCCACCTCAGACAGCGCCTCCCACAGGTCGTTCTGCTCCACAACGCCGTAGCTGTGCTGCCGCAGGTAGAGTCGGATCCCATCCATAAACACACCATCTGCCAGGTAGGAGTGGAGCATTCTGAGAATGCTGGAACCCTGAAAAACGGCATAACGTTATTCCTTCACCAAACTCCTAACCAATACTGCACACTGCCACTTCTTCATAGGCAGGTCAACGTGGTGTGCAAGATTTCTCCCAGCGAATTCTGTTTGCTCTCATACACTTCCATTCAACTGTCACAGCACCGAAAAACGGCAGTACTACCTATTTTACTTGATTTGCCCCAGTAGGTTTTCAATTTTACGGTAGTAATGTTTTTCAGAGCTACAACATGTGTGGGTACATCAAGTCGAGTGAAGCTGATGGATCATCTACTTAAAAGTGAGCAGCAAAAATCGTGATTTAATATTTTACAGTTATCGGTTGGGTCCTTTTTGCTGTAAGGCGGGATTTATGGGATTTATAGTAACTACCGCCTGCCCTCCATAGGTGCGCTATTTACATTTCTAGTATTCCAATGTTCATTTGCTGCCACAACTGCCTATCAAACGGTCCTGTCCACATTTTTTGTTTATAGGGCTTGTCAATGGGACAGATTTGTGCGCGAGAGAACACATTCTTTTTTAAATAGAGTATTAAAACAATGATGTAGAGTGAGAAAACTATTCTTGGGGACAAAACCAATATCTAATTTACCATTTCTAGTTCAACCAAGTGAACTGCCTACTCTTGGACAGATCGTGATTTTTTTTGTAAAGAACAACTGCTTTTTCAGCAGTTGTCTGCTGTCTTATTTTCAACAAAGACAGTGTTCGTGATGAGTCACCCAGAAGGCCCATTGGTGCCATGTTTGAGTAAGTGTCTCTCACCTTGGAGTAGGAGATTATGTTGAACCTCTCTCTGATCTGCATGGTGTTGCTGACAGGCAGGGAGATGGAGTGAGAGGTCAGGAACGCATCCTTCTCCAGGGCCTTGTACACACTGCCGAGGAGCAGCTGCTCTCCCTTATATGGGGCATTTACAAACAAAATACATTTTAATATTTGTTCCATCAATCCACAATATACAGGTACAGAACAGCTTAAATCTGTCGTTGCATAGATTCTGCAAGTGCCTGGAACTCTATTGGAGGGATGCAAGACCCCTTTTCCACATAAAATTAAATTTTTATACATTTGGTGTTTTGTTGATGGTGGTGGAAAACGCCGTCTCAGGCTCCACTCCAGAATATCCCGTAAGTGTTCAATTGGGTTGCGATCTGGTGACTGAGATGGCCATGGCATATGGTTGGCAACTTTTTCATGCTCATCAAACCTTTCAGTGACCACTCGTGCCCTGTGGATCAGGCACTGTCATCCTGGAAGAGATCACTCCCATCAGGACAGAAAAGCTTGCCATGCCACCCACCACCTGAAGCTGAACCTGGGGAAGACAGAACTGCTCTTCCTCCCAGCGAAGGGCTCCCCGATGATGGATGCTTCAATCACCGTGGAAGGCTCCATAGCGACTCTGTCCCAGTCTGCCAGGAGTCTTGGAGTGACCCTGGACGACCAGCTGTGCTTCTTGGGCCACACCGCAGCGATCACCCGAACCTGCCGATTCTCCCTCCATAATATCCGGAGGATCTGACCGTTCCTCACCCAAGAGGCCACACAACTCCTGGTCCAGGCCCTGGTGATCTCACGTCTGGACTACTGCCATTCCTACCGGCCTGTGCCATCAAGCCACTATAACTGGTCCAGAATTCTACCGCACGTCTGGTGTTCAATCAACCCAAGCACGTCACCCCTTTACTCTCCTCTCTGCACTGGCTCCCCATCGCAGCATGCATCAGATTCAAATCACTAGTGCTAGCTTATCAAGCGGCTAGAGGAACTGCTCCCCCTTATCTCCAGACACTCATCACACCCTACACCCCAGCCAGACCCCTCCGCTCCGCCCTCCTCTGGCAAACTGACTGTCTCATCCCTCCAGGCACCCGGCAGCTGCTCCTCATGGCTCGCCTCTTCTCTGTCCTGACCCCTCGGTGGTGGAATGATCTTCCGTACTCGGTCAGGACCGCGGACTCAAGACCCACCTTTTCAGACTCCACTACCACTGAATTCTGTACATCTAGCCAATTGTCAGCACCACTGCCTACATATTTATTACTGCTTTTATACTTGTTTAAAACCTCCTCTAAAAATAAAAAAATACGAACCTTTCCTTCCTGGTGTGACAGGTATGGTATGCAGCGGCCAACAATGATGTCTATCACTGTAGTAGTGCACTGATCTCTTGCGCGAACAATGATTGATCATACCATGTATTAATGCACATCTTGTAAGTTGCTCTGGATAATAGCGTCTGCTAAGTGCTTAAAATGTAAAATGCTTCACCATGGGATGAAGGTGATCACTCAGAATGTCTTTGTATTTACTGGTGTTTAGCTTGCCCTCTAAGGGGTTAAGTGGACTTAAACTATGCCAGGAAAATGCACCCCACACCATAACTGAGCTAACACAACCTTTCATTTATTCAAATGTTTCCTTTATCTTGGCAGTTACCTGTATCTGTGGGAAATAATCATTACATACACCATGCAACTGTTTTAGATATTGTATCAGCAAGTTCCCTATTTAAAGGGGAAATGCATCATCACCACCCTTCACTTGGATGTATTAAATTATTTACATTGCCAGTACCTGTGAATGCTCATATCTGCTCAGGTGAAATGGCACAGACCAGAGGGGTTTGGAGTTAAAGATGGGCACTGTGAGAGGACACACCTGGGGTGTATCGGGGGTTCCTCAGGAAAATGCACCATCAAGGCTTGATCATAAGCTACAGGCCCTACCCATACTCACCACACACCAGCTGGGCTCCAGGTGGTCTATGGCCAGGTACTCCAGGTAACTAGCAAAGCCCTCGTTGAGCCACAGGTCGTTCCACCACTCCATGGTCACCAGGTTCCCAAACCACTGGGGAGGGTAGGTTTGAAAGAAGAAGAGAAGGATGGTGGTTTAGCGATTGTCATGTGATCCCGCACTGAACAAACGGCACCCCCACGCAGACTGAAGACAACCTTCAAACAACCCTCATCCTGTTTCCTAGCACTTCCTATAATACTAGAAGTGTTGCCAGGTTAGTTGAATACAGTCAGGACAGTTGACCTGTGGTGACAACACAGTTGATTCTATTACTTGTTACACTGTTATGGGATCGAAGAGTGATCACAATCATAATCCTTTTCTTCCATTTCTGTATCACTGCTCTTATCTTTTGCCTTTAGGCTTGCTTTTGGGGGGGGTATAGGCCGCTTCTGTTGAGCGTTTTGTGACATTTGTAAAAAGCGCTATACAAATAAATTGATTTGATCTACTAATTTGAATGCAGTTACTATGTTTGTTTTGTTTAGTAAGCCACGCTAGACAACAGTGTCTGCTACAGCACTCACAAAATGTTCTGATGTGTACCTTTTTACATTTTACTATGCAGACGCACCAGTCTTCATATAATACCCAGCCAGCAAACACTTACCAGACCGCAAAAGCTGTTGGAACAACAGCTAGCAGCAGGATCGTTCACTATTCTCTTAACAGCAGGATTGTTCACTATTCTCTTAACAGCAGATCCTTGTCCCTACTGCTTCGCCTCGACTGTCCACTAATGGCTGCTGTGGGACCAATTTGCAAAGCACTGGCGGACCAACTAGTGGGCCACTGTATGCTTGCTAGCTGGGTATAATATACTTTTTTTTAACCAATTGAACATTTTGTTAGTGCAGTCTTTATTTCACTTTTTGAAGTTGTATTCCTTTCTCAGCACCCTAGGAACATTGATAGATTGACTGTAATCAGCAGAGCTTCCAAAGATATAATATAATGTAAGGACACACTCCTGTGGTGCTTGTTTCTGTATGGAGGGGCTCATTTGGCCTGCATTTGGTGCACAGGCCAATTAGCCAATAAAAGGAGAGGTGGTCAGCCATGCCTGGTGAGCAAGCTCATGGGCGATGACCAGGCTGATCCAGGCTTTTGTCCGCAGGTCTCCCGTCTGGGCCTCGTACAACAGGGAAGTCTCCCGGAAGGTCACCAGTCCCCAGTTCTCCATGGCTCCTGCCTCAAAATCAGGGATGGCAACCAGGTCTGAACAAAGGGAAATCGCACGTGTGAGGTATTTATCTCATATACAGTCAATTCCAAAGTTATTCACACCGTTGAAAGATGAGCAAAAAAGGCTGGGTGGCTTATCATTGTCATAAGGTGTAGCTGAGCTCCACCGTTTGGTATTGATTTGACTGTGCCCAGCAGCCCTGCAGGGTGACACATAATTGGTGGTAGCTTTGCACAGGGAGGGAGGGATTTAGTTGGCCAGATTGTCCATGTCTCATTGCACACCAGCACCCCCCTGTGGTCAATCGGGCACCCACAGTCTGCGGGTATAAAGCTGTGCATGAAGTTTCTTCCTCCGACTTAGGTCTTTGCAAGTTAAATTTTTAGACTGCAGTGTGACAAGAGCAGCAGCTGACCGCACGTTTTGGAGGAGAGCACGTGCTTGTATATGTTAGCCTGAATTTACAGTGGAGACTGTAGTGAATGCGACTTACAATTTGGCATTCCAAATTGGCCAAAAAAAATAAACAATACAATCTATATTGTATGCTCAAAAAATGTGGAAATTACATTTTATACTAACACAATTCCTCAGAGAAAAAGATTTTGTTTAACAATGATTATTTTCCCCCAAAAGATGTCACACCCCTAGTAATTATTGAATCCCAAAAAACTATGTTTTAAGTGAGAAGTTAAATGTTCTCGTAAAAAGCTGAAAAAGACAGGAAATTCAAATGAGCATCAAAACCTTTAATTTCACATATACTTGGTCTTGTAAACGTCATTACAGGTTTTTTAACCCACCTAGGACATTATTCCATTCCATGACTAGCTTATATAACTTTTTGAAGTTCATTTTAAGTAAGCTATGCATCCATTCTAACCAGACCACCAAACTTCATTGACTGAGCTTTTTGTCTTGCTGTAATTTACGTAGTAGGCTTATCTTCAGCTATTTCTTTTTTAAATTAACCACTTTTTAAAAAAATTTACCACTTATTTTGCAAACATGATCCTATTATTTATCAAAGTACCAGTTCAATATTCTACAAATCAATAGACTGGTCACCTCTGACAAATATTCATGATTATGTAGACATATTGTGAATGCATTTACTTTGGAATGTTATATTATAATTCAAGCAGATATATAGCCAATATATATAATATGTATGTAATCGAATAATTGGCAGAATTCAATACATACCTATATATTCTTCTAATAGCGATCCAATATTAGCCTTCTGAAGAGTATGAATTATACTATTGGAAAGAACTGGTTGGTAAACTAAGTAGCCAGTCCAGTGGTGATTACGATTAAAGCATAAATGCAGGACTGTTTAAAATACCTATTTACCTATATTCTTCAGCAATCCACTGTAGCCTACATTGTTTGAAGTATAGTAGACTAACATAGCTACAGTAATGTAACAGGTGTCAACGCTATGTGCAGGAAAACCTTGTTAGTGCATTAGTGAAATTAAAGGTTTTGATGCTCTTTTGAATTTCCTTTCTTTTAGGCTTTTGGCCAAAACCTTGAAACATAGTTGACTTACTTAAAACATAGTTTGGGGGATTTCATTTCTAGAGTTTTTACAACAGAAGGTGATATTATATTAAAGATGTATTATGCAACATTCCTACATACTAACAACCTATGATGTCTATGATAATGTCTATCTGTGATAATTAAGTTCCATGACAAATGGCAATGGAAGTCATTTTTTAAATTATATTTATAGCTAGCTAAATAAGGATGGACCAATGCACATTCGGATTAAATGGAAGAGAGTTGGAAACTTGCTCAGGGAGGAAACATGAAATTTGGATTGAAATGGTAACTGGAAAAGTTGACTTGAACAAAGGGGGGGACTGGAGTTTGGATGGAACACCAAACAATGGCAGATGCGTTCTTGGAAAGCAAAATAACATTAGTAGCTAGCTAGCTATTACTTTGAAAGATGAGTGCTGTGTTTAGTGGAGAACTATATTGCCCTCCAGAATTATTGGCACCCTTGGTAAAGATGAGCAAAAAGGCTATGAAAAAAATTATTTGTTGTTCATCAGCCTGACTAACCTTTAATTGAAGTAAAATTATAAAAAGAAAAAAAAATCCTTAGCATTTTTGTCAAAAACACGTCACTATTGGCACCCTTAGAAATCCTATGAACAAAATCGAAATGAAGTATATTCCCTTTTGTATTTTAAGTATTTTTCGTAAGTTCATCCATGACATCCTATTTCACTGGGGTATAAATATGAGGTGACACACAGGCCAAACTCCCTTAGTCATCCATCAACATGGGGAAGATCAGAGAATACACAAATGAAATGAGACAAAAGGTTGTTACATTTTTAAAAACATTTTAGGCATTTAGCAGACGCTCTTATCCAGAGCGACTTACACGGTTTACATTTCTTTAAATACAATCCATTTATACAGCTGGATATTTTACTGAAGCAATTCAGGTTAAGTACCTTGCTCAAGGGTACAACAGCAGTGCCCCACCTGGGAATTGAACCTGCAAACCTCTGAGTTACAAGCCCAGCTCCCTAACCATTACACTACACTGCCAGCCTGTTGTTGACCTTCATAAATCGGCAATGGCTGTAGAAAAATAGCTGCATGCCTGAAAATACCCATCTCCACTATTAGGGCAGTAATTAAAACGTTTAAAACAACTGGAGCTGTGATAAACCTGCCTGGAAGAGGATAACATAACATAAGGGGGAGACGAGAACAGGCCATTCAGCCCAACACTGCTCGTCCGTTCCTACCACTAATCTGCTCACATGCTTAGTTTATCCAAAGGCTAGAGTGTCTAACACTGGATCGAGCCTAGCCTTGAATACCCCTAGTGTCTCAGCCTCTACTACATGTCCAGGCAAGCTATTCCACGCATTGATCACTCTCTGTGTGAAAAATATTTTCCTAGTGTCCGTGTGAAATTTACCCTTTGTCAGTTTCCATTTATGCCCCCTCGTTCTCTAACCGAACTCAACTTGAATAATTTCCTAAAATTCACTTTGTTAATTCCTTTAATAAATTTAAAAGCCTCAATCAAATCTCCCCTAAGTCTCCTTTTACTAAGCTTGAACAGTCCAAGCATCTCTAGCCTTTCCTCATAACACTTGTCTTTTATGCCTGGAATCAGTCTGGTTGCCCGTCTTTGGACCTTTTCCAGCGCATCTATATCTTTTTTCTAATGCGGTCCCCAGAACTGCACACAATATTCCAAGTGTGGCCTAACAAGGGCATTGTATAGGGTGCGTATGATCTCCTTCGATTTGTACTCTATACTCTTGGCTATGTATCCCAGCATCCTGTTGGCTTTTTTAACTGCTACAAGGATGCAAGTGTATTTTGCTCCACAGCATTGTTTCTAGAGCTAAAATAATGATTTTGGTGGTTTTGAACCTACCGGCAAAACCCTAATTTTAAATTAAGTTCCACATTTTTTTTTGCTTTAATATGATGGTGGACCGTTGATGTTATGCCGCTGTTTTGCATCTACTGGTCCTGGAGCCCTTGTTAAGGTCAATGGAATCTACTGCCTAAGTACCATTAACTTTTGGCCCCAAACTTGGTTCCCCATGGGAAAAGAGTTCAGGGTCTATAAATGCCTATTTTGGGAAGAGCGTGCTTGATCTGTAGGTACCTATTTTGGGAAGAGGGTAGGGGATCTGTAGATATTCCTCATAGAAGTCCAGGATCTTCACCGTGGCTTGGAGGGCGTGGTCGGTCTGATTAATCTGGTGCGCGGGGGCAAAGACAGACACCTGGAGAAACACAGGGCAGTGACCGATTATGACTGTGACTGTAATGGTGACCGCACTGTATGGTATTTATTGATCAAACATTGATGGGGGGGGTGTATTCAAGGAAAAAAAATCACCGTTATTCCTCTTTTTGTCTGGGCGGTGACGGAGGAGAAATTGCAAATGACAAAAGCCACCAAGTAGGTGCTCATCTTCACCGTGGGCAGGTAATGGTCTTCCAGTAGACCATCCTCACGAGGCTTCGTGGACTCCTACAGAGAGACAGTGACCTTTATTAATTAATGCAGATATGATGACCGTGACCCTCTGTACCCTGCAGAACCAGGTTTCATGAAGCATCGGCTGCTGCCAGTGTCAGTAATTCATCTAAGTATATTCATTAACCAATGGGTTAATGTCATTATGCGAATTTGATGATATCTGTGTTCACTGGACACTAATAGATGTACCTGTCCTGTCTGCTGTTCTCACCTTTGGCATGTTGGAGAGAGAGATGTGATCAGCATCTCGGATGATGATGAGAGAGAATAAGGCCTTCATGCTTGGCTCATCAAAGCATGGGAAAGCCTTTCTGGCCGAGCTAGGTTCAAAGTGCGTCGCCACGATTGTCCTGATTGTAGGAAAAAAGTTTAATCATGGAACATCAGACCTGGGTCAAATACATATACAATTATTTATCTATTTAGATGCCAGTAAAATTTGAAAACACTCCTGCAGATCCATGAGAATTTGTTTTGATATTGTTCTGAATATTGGTGAAAGTAATGCTTCTTTTAAAATTGTCAGTAATCTGCAGGAATTTTACTCATGTCTAAAGGGTGAAAGTATTTCAGATATTTATTTGACCCAGGTGGAACCTTAACAATTCATACCAGACATCACCACTGTGAAATTACTCAGGCCTTTAATTTCCCCCTCATTTGCAATAATGTTTGGCGGATCGATTGGCGCAAATGAAAAAGAACATGAGAAAGAATTGGAGGAAAATAACGTTCCATCCATATGTATGCCCCCCCCCCTCTGTTTAGGGCACCCACCTGGATGCCCCGTAGGGCATGCGGTAGAAGGACCTGTACAGCCCCGAGAAGCTGTCGGAGATGGTCCCATTGTAGGAAATGGAGAGCTGGTAGGTCTGCCCTGCCCTCAGCGGGATCTCTGGTATGAGCGCCAGCTGCTCACTGGACGGTGACTCCAGAACCTTCAGGGGGTTCTGCATGGGTGGAGTAGGGGGTTCCCAGTCGACCGTGGGATTTAAACCCTGGTTGTGGTCGGCCACACGTAGACTAAGCTGCTTTTGGTTGACCGCGTGCGGAGGTGGTTGCTTATAGGGGACCGCACTATCCGGTGTCAGCTCTTTCTGGTTGACTGAGTGTAGAGGCATCTTATCTTGGTTAACCGGGAGTGGAAGAAGCTGCTCCTGGTTGTCTGCATTTAGAGGTGGCGGAATCTCCTCTGGGCAGTCTGGAGGCAGAGTGGGTTCCTCCTTTTGGATCACATTTTCAGGTAGCTCCTCCTCATTGATCACATGTAGCGGGGGCAGTTCCTTGACCACAGGTGAAGGTGGGCGTTCCTGGTTGACCACAGGTGAAGGTGGTCCTTCCTGGTTGACTGTCTCCTGGAGGAAGGCGCTTCTGATGTTCAGCCCCTTGCTGTTCAGCACGATGTTGCGGGCATGACTCATGGCGGTGAGCAGGATCCGGACCTCACCTGTGAAGGTCTGAGAAATGAGGTCCGGATGGATGCAGATGAAGTAGTGTTCCGGCCTGATGGCAGCAGGGAGTCTGGGCTCATTCCATGGAAACGGTTCCCCAGACGACGTGTCGTGGAAGGCGGTGGGCGCTGCTTTCAGCCCCATCCAATCATGAGCAAGCACGAAGAGCAGCAGCAGACCCAGAGAGGAAGACGACATGTGGGGGGAGTCCATCCTGAGACCCGACACACCTGGATCTGTGCAAGAGTGGAGTCACTTCACACCTGGCCCATTCCACTGTGTAATTCACATACAGGTGTGGGGCAGACTGGCCAAATAATGCACTGAAATACTTTAACCCTTTAGACACCAGTGAAATTCATTTGCAGGTGTGTTTCAAATTTTACCTCTGAAAAGAGTTAAAGGATTTCAAATACATATTTGACTCAGGTCTGGTATGATGTGCCGTACTGCAGTTTATTCTGAGCTAACAGTGATCACACTAGGGCTGCAGATTAAAACAACCAAATTGAGACCTCAGACTATTTGGAACCAAAGCTAAACTTTTTGGACGGTTGCAAACCTTGTGCATATATGTATGAGAGCAAAAGCTTTTAAAGTTTAGGTGGAAACGGCCCACTTAAAAAGGGCATCAAACAGTGGAAGGTAGCTTTCATGAAGTGTACTGCCGTATCGATCTCTCCAGAGCTCTCACTCCACAGACAGAAGCAGCACTCTTTCAGCAGCGGCACACAGTTAATTGGTGAACATGCCAATAATTCATAGGAAAGAGCAATTGCACAAAAACACAGCACTTAGGCTGTCTGTGTTCCCCTTTATAACCACACATTGTACAGAAAACTACTTCTGCAGGGGGGCGGTAAGAAAACAGAGTGACTGAGGTGAATTTGCAGTGTGAAACCAATAGCATTCAAGTTCACAAATTAGCAATAAGTGCTGCCAAACAATCATGATTATTATAATAATTTTTTTCAAATGAATTACATTTTCTGTTCTCAAGAGGAGGCAAACCAAAATATAAGTAAATAGTTTGAATGATTTCAAGTTTGAATTTGAATGCACCCTGAGCAGCTGGTGCTGGCCCTGCATTGCTCTTGGTACGAAAGTATACATTTTGCATCAAAGTCAAGGTAAGAAAGGCATAATGAAAAAAGGTAGCTTTACCTGTGGGGTTTTTGAGAGTGAGTCTTGGTCGCTCTGGCAGGTGTGTTGGCCGTGTCACAGCTGGTGCACAGGGAGCAGCTGGGGCTGTAATATCTCTGTTTGCTCTCTGATGGGCATCTCACCTCACACTGCATGGCCTTGACAAGGCTGAGCGTCAGCATTGAGGCCAGTCCTCTGTCTGCTTTTCTGTGCTGTTGCAGGTAAAGTGCTGCACAGTAAAATGGTCCGAGCAGAGTTTGAGTCCAAAGGGGATAAAATAGGCTCTTGGCAAGAGTATAAATTAACTGAACAGGGAGTTTATACGAGTCCAATGGGGATAAAATGTACTCTGTTGGAGTTGATTTAACACTGAACATTTTGCAGTGTGGGCTTATAAGCAGGAGGTTGCAGGGAGTCAACAGCATGGGTGTACCGTGTACTGGACAAAGCATCATGCCTGACTGTGGACTGCGCTCTTAGGGCAGTCCACAGTCACCGTCCAGCGAGCAGCTGGCGCTCATTCCAGAGACCCTGCTGAGGGCAGGGCAGACCTACCAGCTCTCCATCTCCTACAACGGGACCATCGCTTCTCGGGGCTGTACAGGTCCTTCTACTGCATTATGTGTTTTTTTCCTGTTTACACGTTCATAATACATATCTGATATGTGCCACATGTGAGCAAAAAATAGGAATTGGGTCACTTCTTTTTTTCTTTTCTTAAAATTTGTTTCCCATTTTTCTCCCAATTTAGTAGCCAATTACACCCTCTATTTGTTTTGATTTACCCTCCCCACACAGGTCCGCCGCTCGTCTCTATGAGGCAAGCTAATTCTCAGAGGGCAGTGAACTCTGCTTCCTTCGAGATGGAATTCACCCACCCACATTCTGCACTCTCCTTACATGCTTCACCGCGGACCTGAGCCGTCTCACCCTCCACCCTCCCCCTCGGTGGACAGCCAAATACCGCTCCCGATTGGGGCTGTTGACCAGGGCCGGTCTGGTAGAGATGGGTTTCGAACCACGTCCCTGACAGGCAGCGCACACCATATCAAACCAGCCAAAATATGGTGCCTTAGACTGCTACGCCATTCTGGAATTGGGTCACTTTTATCAGACTATGTAAATGTGGGCAAAATGATTTACCATATATTATAAACTTCCCAAAGATATTCACACTAGGCCAGTTAAATAATGATTGAGAACCACTGGCCTAGGTCGCATGCTCCAGTAACACTCCAATCTAATCAAGTGTCCGAATTTCTGTGTTCATGTCTTCTTACATTGAATTTATTTCATTTGGTCTACAACGCAATGCTTTTGAGATGTGCTGTATTTCTTAGATTTTCTGGGATAATTAACACTTGTCCACATCAATAATCATTTTAACTACTAGGTCAATAATCATTACTGGGCAGAAACATAGCAGATGACATTCAATATTGCTAAATGTAAAGTTATTCCTGTAGGAAATACAAATACAGGGAGGGAAAAATTGGAATGTATTCCATTTGAAAAAGACTTGAGAGTGGTAGTTGATCAAAGTCTATCAGGATCTAAACATTGTGCTGTAGCAGTGAAAAAGGCCAACAGGATGCTGGGATATATAGCAAAAGGTATTCTGTATAAATTAAAGGAGGTCATATTGATGTAATATAATGCCTTTGTCAGACCTCATTTAGAGTACTGTGTGCAGTTTTGGGCACCACATTACAAGAAAGACATAGAAGGTCTTAGAATCAGGCAAAAGAAGGGCAATAAATTGGTACCTGGTATGAAAGGTAAAGGTTATGAGTAAATACTTATGATACACAATTATGTCTAGAATATCTATTCAAGCTTAAACAATAGACTAAGGGGGGATTTGATTAAGGTTTTTAAAAGGGATTAACAAGTGAACTACCACACATTTTTTAAGATGAGTTCAGTTAGGGCATAAGAGGAGATCAGTCAAGAGGGCACAGGTAGAAATTAGTTTAAGGTATATTCCGCACTGCTATCAGGAAGTGTTTTTTTCCATAGGAAGTTGTCAATGCATTCAGGCTTGATGCAGTACTGGATATTCATTAGGCTAGAAAATGATAAGCCTAGATGGGCCAAACAGCCTGTTCTCGCCGTTATGTATTATTTTATTCGTATTTGAAATACTTAAAGCCTTTTGACTCCAGTAAAATATTTGATGCTGATTACTGACCATTTTATAAGAAACATATATTTAGGACAAATTTCTTATTTCACGTGGTTGCATGTTTTGCTGATGAGTATATCTTGTAGAAAATACTCAGGAATATTTTAGAATTTTGGCAGTATCGAAAAAGTTTAAGTATTTGACCCAACTCTGACACTAATCTGCATCTAGTAAAATATATAACGGCTCTGCACTGGGAGTGGTATTCCTGGACAGTGTGTGTGTTAGTTACATTCTGTCTGATGCTCCAAATGGGGCGTTTCTTCTACATCTTAAAATATAAAGACCTTCAGCAGGAGCTTGGATGTTCATTTATGGCCCGAAACCTTCACCTCTGTTCAGTTTAATCAGAATTTCAGCAACACACAAGGCTCTTCTTTTCTCGGCTGCAGGGAAATTCCTCATTTGCAAATCAAATACGGGCGCATTTGTGTTTCATCACTGCATACAGTGGAGCGCCCTGCAGCTCTCTGCAGTGTGAGGTATCAGTGGCGTGATCTAATTTTGTGGTTATGCAAATAGGGTTTTGTAAGGCAGTAATCCATTCTAACTTCATAATGTTGTGAGTGGCACACACAGAAAGTACATACCTCAAAACATGTATTTTATTATTTAAAAAATCAAAATAAAGTGCTTTTTTATGTACAGGATAATAATAAAAACAACAGTAACAACAGCAATATATAATACAAAAAAAATAATACAATTCACAACAGATTTTTTTTGTACAACAGGACTGTTCGCAAAACAACTTTACATGCAGTCTTACAAGACCAACTGTCTGTAATAATGGAGTCAAAAAAAGGAGAACAAAAAGGATGAATCGGAGTGCTTATTCTGCTGCGTGGCCTTGCATTGGTAACACCGCTAAAGCTCTGACTGCTGTCCCTTAATTCCTTGGTGTTTCTTAAGCCTGGATCCAGCAGCAGTGGGAAAGATCTAGCTGAAGATGAGCGGATCTATCCGAAAAGCGGCCCGGTCCAATTGATGCGAGGAATCGAACCGAGCTGGTCCATCGACGTGACACCCCTAAAGCTTAACCCTAACCCTAACCTAACCACAACCCTCTACCCTTAACCCTGAGCCAAATCCCTAACTCTACCCAAACTGTAACAATAACCTAACCATAACCCCAAACCAAATCCCTCATTTGAACCTTAACCCTAATCTAAATTGAATATTTAAAAATGGCAAACTATGTTCTTAATTATGATTCCTGCCTCTGTGACAGTTTACCCAACACAGGAAGTCAGGGTGACCTGGACAGCCCTGCAGACAGCCTACATTATCAGGACTCATGGGTCAGGGCTAATGCTACTCATTATCAGGTCTTTCTGTCTGTCTGTAATGTATCAAACCAAACATCCTCTCAAATGCCATGAAGACTACTGTTACTTCCATTCAGTCAATCTTAACACACATCTTAATGACTTATTGCCCTTGTCTTCTGAAGAGAAACCGATATTGTGGCCCTCTTCTGAGACAAAACACACCTCCTTGCTGTACAATGGTGGTTTCTCTTCTGGTATAGCTACATTCATCATTAAAGCTCAGGTACCTGTGAGCTACCAAATCAGTTGCAATCTGAACACATTATGTACACACACTGTGTGTGTGCGTTTGTGCGTGTGTGTATGTGGCATGTGTTTTTGTTTGTGTGACATGAGCACATGCATGTGTGGGGGTGTACGTGTGTGTGCGTGTGGCATGTGTATGTGGTGTGTGTATGTCTGCATGTGGCATGTGTGTGTGTATGCGTGTGTGTGCAGTTATGTCTGCTTGTGTGGCGTGTGCGTGTTGGGAGAAGCCGTCTCGTGTCTGTCTGGTAGCGTAACGTTGAGCAGCATTGGATCTGAAGGTGTAAATCAACAGGCTGTGAGATGTGTTACTTCATAACAAGGAAGAAGGCAAGTACAGGAAATAAATCTACAGAGCACTCATGAGTGTAGCGTGGGTAAATCTAAACGCATTCTCCGATTAGTGTTGACCTACAGTAACCTTTCGGCCGATGCATGGCAGAAGAGAACGTGCTTGCATGCAGGTGAGATCACTGCTACCTGGCTCTCGGTGTATGAGGCCAGAACTAAACACACAGATCGCTGTGTGAAGGCATTTCAGACAATACCAACGAGTTACAGATCTGACAGGGAATATTCCCAATACTCCAAACTAAGGCTTGTACAGTATTTTGTGCAAAAAAATTGTGTTCCAAAAATAACATTAAAAAATGAAACAAAAAAAGGAATAAAAACAGCAGTGTGCTGTTTCTAGTTCGACACTATTTCTACAACAACACATCTTGCACCAGGTCCCTCATTAATATGATACAGACTGTACATATATACACACAACCACCATAGTCGTATGGATGCAGTATGCTTTTTGTTTTTTAGGGCAGCTACTTTGTCAACACTTGTTAAATGTACTTCCTCATACAAAATATCTATACGTTGTCATAATTAAATGAGACAAACAATAGTTATTGTTTTACTTAACAAAGATTTTGGAATACTTTTTTTTTATCAACTCATTGATACATTCCACAACACTTAGTTTTAAATAGCTCAGGCCTGTATTATGTCTTTTCACTCTGTACGTATATAACATGCATCTTTGGAAAATGGTAGTGATTTGTTGGGTCTCGGTGTATGTGTGTCTTTAGACAGGCGATGAGGTTTTCCGACATTGTGACGACAGTGGCTGGTGAATTCCTGAACTGTTTAAGTGAATTAAAGTGGTAATTAGAAGATTAACTGATAACGTTTGACTAGTCTGACACCAGTCTGTCCAGACACTCTTCTGCTTCTCTCTATGGTCTCTCCGGGCTCTACCAATTCTCCTTTATTTTTAATATTTTTGTTATTATTATTATTATTTCTGGAAATGTGCAAATCAATTTCGTAACATGCCCAATCCCTCTTCCCTTTTGTAGTCAGAAAAGCCCCCACGGATCTCCCGGGGCCATGTTCTGGTGACAATCAGCATGGCCCTCGTGGTGGGGGGCCGACTGACCCTGGTCGTGTTGTGTTTATGTGAAACCCTTCCAACCATGGTCATGTTCTGGTTGTGTGAAACCCTGCATTTCCGTTCACGGTGGCGATTGAGATTTAGTCCAAGGCAGTGCAGAGCTGCTGAAAGCTTTCACATTCTCGCGGAGTGGCTACATCATGAACAAGGTGCGGGGCGCCCTGGCAACCATGAGAGCGAGAGGGTATCCACAGCGGGTCGGCCATTTTGACCCGGTGTGGGGAAAGGACCCGCGGCTGATGAGTAGCATTTGGCGTGGCACTGCAAGTTCTCTGAGAACGTCCTCCATCACTCCCCTCTCTCCGTTTGGGCGTGTGTGCCGTTGGGGACCCAGCTCTGGCCAGGAGCGGGGACCCCTTCCTCAGGGACAGGAGTCCATGCTGCCTCCCCCACTCCCTCTCTCCCCGTCACACAGCCTGGGCCCACTGTCCATCCATAGAGACACTGTGCTTTTCTCTCTTCCCTCTCCACACACATGGCTCAGAACGTTTGAGCTGCATACAGGTACATGCGTGTGCCCGAGCCGGGTGCATTGGCTCGGGTGGCAGAGTCTCTGCATCACGCCCAGTTTGCATAGTAAGTCTGTGGTATCGCTCTGTCAGTAATACCCAGGGGCTGCATACTGTACCAGCCCTGTCCTTGGCCTTCGTACCTCTGGCTTTTATTATTAATTATTATATATATATATATATTTTTTTTTTTTTGCAGAATGTCATAACTCTGCTTTGAAATTGCATGTAGGCACCACCAAAAAAGAGCACTGTAGCCCAACCCCCTGCCCCCCCCATACTTCCAGTGCTTCTCCTGCTTCAGTCAGTGCTGAACATCCTGCTCTTTCCTCATTGCTTAATAATAATCTCCTCATAATCTCGCCCCTTTACTCCATTGGCCCCAATCAAGATCCCCATGTGCTCATTCGCTCATTACACTCCCATGCGTTCCTCTTCCTCCATACTTTGCACAGAACATAACTGTTCTCAGATCAGTCACAACAGGCACTGGTGGAGGGGTGATGAGACGCGATGGTCGTTAGGAAGGATGGTAAGGCCGCGGGGCCATGAGAACCAATCAGGAGCCTGGAACAGGGCGCTGTGTGTGGAGGCTACTGTGGGCAGGGTTTTTCAGACCACACCACAGTGGGATGTTCCCTTCTTGGCCCTCTGTGCTCTGAGTGCATCAAGGCCAGACAGAAATGCTGTGACTTTGAAATGTAAAAACACCCAGAAATGTGTTCACAGGACATCACAGGACCGAGACGAGATGGAAGGAGGGGTATGAGGTGTATCAGAAATAAGAGTCCCTCTGTGGCACGGATGTGGGGGTTTTAGGGCTCCCTCCTTTCTTAATTATTATTATTTTTTTTTTAATCATTCGGAGAACTCCTTTTCCCATCAGCCACCGTGCTCGCTTGAGATGTCTCACACTCACGGTCTGCAGGTCTGGGGGTGGGGGGCCCTCAGACGATGGAGTCCTTGATCTCGGACCCGAGTCGGACCCGGGGCCGGGGGCAGGTGGGCGAGATCTCCACCCGGCTCTCCCTGAAGTGGAGTGGTCGCTTGTCAGACTCGGAGAAGCTGCGGCTATTGTCGGGGGAGGAGTCATGCGTGGGCGAGCTGCAGATGTAGTTGTCATTGAGGGTCTGGTAGCCCTTGTGGTCAGAAGTGGAGGCTGGGATGGTGTTGCCGTTAAGTGGCAGGCTCTCCGCCGGCTTCCCCGCCAGTCGTGGCTTCTTCTGCTGCATATTGGGGCACTCGCCCTCCTTCAGCATGGACTTCATACGGTCCCGGTGCCTGTATACCAGGAACAGGGAGAAGACCACCAGCGAGAAGCCCAGCAGGGCGCAGACCACGATCAGCTCGTTCCAGTAGGTCTTGGTGTTGACCTGTAGAGAGCGCGTCTCCCCCGGCAATGCCATGGTTTCCTCGGGACGCACCCAGGGGGTCCTGGAGCGGCCGATCAGAGTTGTGGTCTCTGGGCGAGGCTCTGCCTTTACGCAATAGTTAGCCAGAAGCTGCCGGAAGCCCTCCTCCACGGACCAGCACTCGTAGTTCTCCTCGCGGTTGGCCTGGGCGACCACCACTAGGCCCCCCTCTGGGCTGGCGTACAGGAAGTGGCTGGCGCTCTCACTGTACTCCCACTTCCTCTCTGCCAGGTTAGAGCGCAGATGGCACGGAAGCACCCGGAAGGTGTTAGCAGGTATGATGATAACCTGGCAGACTGACATGACTGCGACAACAGGGAAGGAAAAATACATTTTCAGTTACTCTATCCCTCTGCAGCATGTGTGTGTGCATGTGTGTGTGTGTGTGTGTGTGTGTGTGTGTGTGTGTGTAGAGCAGAATATTGATTGATTGGTTGATTGATAGGCTGATACAGAGGCTTGTTGATGGAAATTATGGTGGTGTATTTGGAACAGAATATTGATTGAATGGTTGGTTGATTGGTCCAGAGGCCTGATTATTGTAATTATGGTAATGTGTGTGAAGCAGAAGATTGATTGATTGATTGATTTATTTATTGATTAATTGATTAGCTGGTGCAGAGGCCTGATGGTGGTTATTATTGTCTGTGTTTGTACTCACGTGGGGTTGTGGGTTTGGAGCGGGGGCTGGGGAAGCTCTTGTTGCAAGTGGCAGAGGTGTCTGCATCCTCCACATCCTGCTCCCAGCGGCTGAAAACACAACAGGAGCAAACGTGACTCCCATGACTCCAGTACACTGTACTGCCATTATAGATCTCACCTGAGCATGTATAACACTCTGCAGTACTGTACTGAGAACACAGGTGTGTATTTGTCTGTGTGTGTGAGGAAACAGATGTGTGTGTGTGCTTGCGTGTGTGAGGAGACAGGTGTGTGTATGCGTGCGTGCATATGTGCGAGCATGCATGTGTGTGTGTGTGTGTGTGTGTGTGTGTGTGTGTGTGTGTGTGTGTGTGTGTGTGACTAACCTCCCAGGTGGAGCTCCTCTGACGTCCAGGCAGTGCCGCCCTGCCCAGGCGCAGTATGGGTCCCTGGAGAGGACACACTCCCCACAGCTGCCGTAGTTACTGCAGTTAGCCACTGGGACCTGCACCAGGCCCGAGTACGAGGACACATACAGCACACCCTGCCAAAGAAAAGAGCCTCACCTGTAAGACTTGGCTTCACACATTTACCTGTAAGACTGGGATTCACATATTCACAGACTCTACTGGAATTCACACATTCGCCGACTCTATTGGAATTCACACATTCCACAAAATCTAATGTGATTCACACATTCGCTGACTCTACTGGGATCCACACATACACGGACTCCACTGGGATTCACACATTCACACAAAACTACTGGGATTCACCAGACTAAATACATTCACCGACTGAGGAAAGGTTGAGCTGTAATTATGTCCAGAGGAGTGAGCTCCCTACGGTAAAGGCTCAAGGAACGGCAAACACTGACACCCAGATGAGGTGATTATTCCTCCCCCAAGTGCACTGGGCATGGGGTCATACCTTCTCAGAGTCCAGCTCGATGTGCTGTATGGGCTGGGGCTGGCTAAACAGGGTGAGCTCCTCGATGATGTGCATCTTGTCCTTGGCGTTGATGGCTTTGTGCAGCTTCCCGTCGTCTGGCAGAGAGAGATCACACAGCACTCTAGTTCATTGGCCAGTGGAGTCTGATACTCAGGTCAGTCGTGATGATGATTGTTAGTATTATTGTACAATTTAGTTCAGCAGGCTGTTGAGAAGTCATTCTAATGAATATGATGATGGTTATTATGACTAATTATTAACATTATCATTATGCATCTCTTGGGCATATCTCATTCAGACAGCAGAGGATTATGGGATACTGAGTCCTTATACCTGTGCCGATGAAGAGGACATCATAGGCCTTTCCCTGGGCCTGGACTCTGTGCACGGCAATCTGGGTGTAGCGCACACTGCGTTTCAGCAGGAGCGGCTGGCTGCGGATCACGCTGTCCATCAGGAAGTGGTCCTTGACGAAGTTCAGCACCTTGTCGGGCATCTGCAGGGATGAGGGGATGCCCATGTCTCTGGCAGCGTTATTGATGCACTGTAGGGACAAGCAAAAACGCCCCTTTTTAGTTAAACGTTATCAACGCACACAAACAGGGCTTGAGCAGGGCCACAGAGGGGTACGCCTGCCCCTTCTCTCTCTCCCCACTCCGTTTCTCTTCCCCCATGCCTCTTTTGACATGTTTTGAATGAACAGTATTAGGTATTGTTTATGTTTACAGAGATTAGGGGTCTAAGGGCATCACAGAGCAACCGGGCAGTGTTGGAGTGGAGGACTGACAGTAGGGGGCAGTGTTGGAGTGGAGGACTAACAATAGGCGGCAGTGTTGGGATTGGAGAATAATGGTAGGGGGCGCTCACCGCTCCAGGCCTTGGTTCGGGGACAGGGTGGTTGTAGGTGTACCACTGCTGCGTCTCACGGTTCACCTCACGGTAGCGGCCGCTGAACGCCCCCTCCACCTGCTCCATGGTGAAAGCACACACCGCCGAGCTGCTTGACGCACCTTTATACCTGAGAGCACACAAACAGGAGTTTATACCTCTAAACACACACTCTGCGCACACACATACTCCACACACACACACTGCCCTAGTGAGACTTTCTGATACACTCATTCAGGGATATCAAACAGATTGCTGAATGTTTCAGGGCTAATGAAATGGCCTCATGTTCTGGAGTGTTCCATTTTCCCCCGTAATGAGGGAGAGGGAAACCGTATTATAATAACTTTTCCCTCATAAGCAGTCCGTTAAACCGCAATTTTACAATCCCTCAGTTTTTATTTTCTAAGCTTCACACTTTAAAAGCCCAATTAAAACAAAAAATGACACTCGTATAAGAGCCTGCATGGCTGAGCTGCTTCTGGGTGTAATTCAGTGTGGGAATTTGAATCTTTCTCAGCTTGCCATTCATTGTGGGAATCGATGGGTGGGAATTTATAACCAGGGGTAAACAGCAGGCCTTAGCTATCTATCATAACCAAACCAGCCCTGTGACATCTTATCAGGAGAGAGGGAGAGAGAGAATGGTGCATTCAGCACAGTGCAGTCACCAGAGCAACATCTCACACATCTCAACTGCCTCCTTCTGTAAAACAGTGCGGTCTCACTAGCGGTCTGTGAGACCCTCCCTGGTAGTCTGAGGTTGAAATTGTATGTTAATTGCGTTAGTAATTTGTAGTTAGTAATATGTAGTTAGCTGGTTCAATTGTTAGTAATATGTAGTTAGCTGGTTAAATTATGTTAGTAATATGTAGTTGGTAATATATAGTTAGCTGGTTTCCTGTTGTGTTGATATTGCAGGGCTTTGCTCAGACAGACAGGAGCACAAAGCCAATAAATGACTGAAAGTGAATTCATATTATTTGATTATTAGAAATATTCACACTTTCCGTTTGTTTAAAAGTTTAGGTGGACTGCTGAGATCTTGAACATTGATCTGGCATTCGCTGGTTTGCGTTAATGTGGGATCATAATGGGAATGGTGAGTTTACCTCCTCAATGCCGTGCTAATGTGTTGGACCAGTGCTCCCTACAGGTGCCGAGTATAAACGGCATTGAGGCAGCATGCTAGGGGGACGGGTGTATGGTGTGCCCCATGGCCCCCGTTGGGTTTGGAGAGGCAGGCGATGGTGAAGTGGCCTCATGCTGGATTATTTTAAAGGTTTTAGCTGGTTTTCCAAAAAATTGGAGAACATCAAAAAAAGACAAAACAAGCCTTTGCCTATGTGAAGCGTCTTTGTGTCTCTGTTTCAAACGGGCTGTAATTGGAGTTAATTACCCAGCTCTTGCATCATACTCCTTTCTCTTGGATATTGTGTTTTTCCATCCAGGTGAATTTACCTGGGGCAGATCTGGTTTATTAAAATGATGAGCGTGGGAACCTGTGAGGGTTCGGCACGGCGGGATGTGGGAGCACCATGTAACCCCGCCCCCAGCACAGTGAAACCCCACCCCCGCCCAGTGAAACCCCGCCCAGTGAGAACCCCCTTCCCCCCCGCACCACTCACCACTGAGACGTGAACACTCCGTAGAACATAGTGTCCGTGCCCTCCATGCCGGGGCTCAGCACAAACATGTCCTGGATGATGTTGAAGGGGAAGCCATCGTCCGGGAGTGAGCATAAGAGCTGCGCTTTCAGGAATGTTGTCCACTTCTTCTGCAGAACCCTCTCTCCTCCTTTATCCCCCTGAGAGGGAGGGAGAGGGAGAGAGAGCGAGAGCGGGAGGGAGAGAGGGGGGAGAGGGAGGGAGACAGATGTTATGTTCACCCATACATGTTTGTATGTTAAATCATATGCCATAGTTAGACATTTTATATTTTCATATTAATTTATATAAATATTTCCTATTGAATTTATACACTTTGGCATTACTGCTCTGCCAATTACTGTGCTGCCAATAAAGCATCATTGAGAGTGGGAGAGATTTGGCCATGTGATCTGCAAACGGACAGACTGAACCAAATAGCTGGACTAGCTCTGCTTTGATACTCAATTAGGATATTGTCACACGCCACGTGACACACCCTGGACGGGAACAGAGTAGTCCAGACACGGAGTGGAGTTTTTCGGTCTACGGACCGGACTTTTATTTATTTTTGTTTTGGACGGGTTCTCTGTTACCCCACTGGGCCGAGAACGAGCACCGGGAGCGTAAAATAATAAACACAATTAAACACGTTACCCTAATTGCCGCGAAGCTTTCGGGTAACTAAACGAAAAGACCAAAACTAAATCATACAATATCGAACCGGCTCTTTCTTAGTCCGTTCGATATTTCCTTCACTTTGGTTTGGTTCGCTTTTCTTCCTTGTCCTTTCCTCGCTCCTCGGTCTCAAAACGCCTCTCTGGTTCCAGCCACCTACTGAAGGGAACAGAGCAGTCTTAAAGCACACAGATGTAATTATTATCGACAGGACCGGTGTGTGCGCTTACTGCTCTGCCAGTAGGCGTGGCCGCTAATCGTCCTGATTAGCTGCTGAGACCGACGCCTTCCACAGATATACAATATGGCATAAATTGAATAAAGTAACGATTCATTATTTTTCCCCTGTTGTTGCAGTTGCATCTTCCTGCCAGGTCATTCCAGTCCTGTCAACGGGAGACCTGTAGTGCTCACAGTGTCCAGTAGGGGGCTGTGAGTACTCTGAGTAAAATGTTGCTGTCAAAAAAAAAGTAAAGGATAGTGGTATTCACTCTGGCCCCTAAAGGGCTGCAGGGTGTGCTGGTTTTCATTGTTACTCGTCACTAAATTGAGCAATTAAAGCAGATTATGATCTCCTAGTTTCTGAATTTGTTGCTGATTTTGGGTGAAAACAAAAAACTCTGAAGGCAACAATGGATATCACTGCTCTAGGCACTCCAAACAATGTCCAAATTCTCCACAAAACAAGCAAAATTTAAACATTCTTATGTTCTGTTTTCACCACATTCCTGTTAATTATTAGTTATTTAAGAACTTGTAGAAGAGGAAAATAGATATTAGTTGATTGCACACATTGATGAAACTGTCGAAAACAAAAGAGTATATATATTTTGTAAAACATGAGTATATTTTTTTACAGAACACACCACATATTTATTTGACTTAAATCAAAAATGTGTGTTATTGAAAGAAATGCTTATTCTTAAAACAATGTGCTTGTTGAAATGTTCTGGTGTAAAATCATTAGAAATTAGGCCTATACCAGACAGGATCAGAACTCCGGACACCCAGAGCACCAAAAGCTTTTTAATAAAACAAGAAAGAGGAAAGCTCACAAACGATCCCACCAAACCAACACTGCGGCTTTGAACCAACACCTGCAGTGGGAAAATATGTTCAGACGTCACATGAGCGTTTGCTCCACCAGGTGACCATCTCTTTCAAACTGGAATATCAAACAGCAGGTATGGTGATACACCTTGCTATCTCATAATCTGTGTGTGCTGAGAAACATCTTGACCAGTGGTGTAAATCGAATTGCGTGTATATCATATTAATCACCAAAAACAGCAGGCTATCTCTAATCCATGACAAAATGAGGCACCCTCAGAATAATAATGCTATATACAGGTAACTGCCAAAATAAAGAAAACACTTGAGTAAATGAAGGGTTCTGGTGCACTTTCCCTGGCATGGTTTAGGTCCACTCAACCCCTTATAGCGTTTTTCCACCAGACAGTACGGTACGGCACGGTTAGCAATCCGTGTTCCCACGTTTTGTCACTTTTTCCACCACCAAGCGACCTGTACCCAACTTAAGTACCCGTGCTAAATTTCACTACTGCTCTGTTTAGGTACTACCAAGCCGAACAGCGACCTAAGGGTGGAGCTAGCAATACTGCAGACCATTGATTTGTCAAGCGCAATTGTCATGCTAAATCTCAGACACATGAGCGTGTCACATGTCACATTTCACGTGTCAAATGACAGCGTTTGAACAATCTTGTGCCTTCATAAATCAACACTCGCATTAAAAATGTTAGCTCATATTGTGATAATCTTGCTACATATTGCGATTGCAATATAGCACGCGATGTAACAAAACACATGGGTGGAAAATTGATCATTGATATATGTGTTCCAGACATAGACAGACATAGAATAGGCATTATATTTAAAAAAACGCCATTAGTGGCAAGGTAAATCACCAGTGATCACCTTCATCCTATGGTGAATGCATTTCTGTCCTGATGGGAGTGGTCTTTTCCAGGATGACAATGCCCCTATCCACAGAGCACGAGTGGTCACTGAATGATTTGATGAGTATGAAAATTATCTAAACCATATTCCATGGCCATCTCAGTCACCAGATCTCAACCCAATTGAACACGTATGGGAGATTCTGGAGCAGCGCCTGAGACAGTGTTTTCTACCACCACCAACAAAAGCCCAAATTATAGAATTTCTTGTTGAAGAATGATGTTGTATCCCTCCAGTAGAGTTCCAGACACTGTGCCAAGGCACACTGAAGCTGTTCTGGTGGCTCATGGTAGCCCATCGCCCCATTAAGACACTTTATATTGGTGTTTCCTTTATTTTGACAGTTACCTGTATATAACCCTATTGGTGTATTATAGACAGGATATATACTGTGGATATTAATCTGTCTGAGTAGAGCAGAGGCAGAAGTATTTCAAAAGGCAGAACGTTACAGTATAGGGAATTTAAAACGATAACAGAACAACATGCATCTCATTACACAACCTTGCACCCGTGGCTATTAACCATGCCCCTTGAGCCTCAGGCTCCTGTCGAATCAGAAGCCGTGTAATAAGTCACGCGTGACGCCCCTGAGTGGAGCTGCCCATGGCACGCGACTAATGGCAGATTTACTGAGCTGTTTATTGGCTGTGCCGGCCAGCTCCCTAACGTGCCAGTGCACATGTGTGACCATGCTCTCTGTGGCCTGCCTTGCAAGCACACGCCACATCGGAGAGGACCATGCCCACCATGCCTGTTCCCGAGAGCTGCGCCCCCAAGCATGCAAGCATGCATGCCCCCAAGCACCCCCTTGCAAAGGATGTGTTGGACCGAAACAGGAATTGGGGCTCGGGGAACGTCCACAGGGCTGCAACAGGAATTGAGGCTCAGAGGAAGGCCATAGGGCTGGAGCAGGAAGTGAGGCTGGGAGGAAGGCCACAGGACTGGTGCCAGAAGGAGGCAAGTGAAGCCACACTCTGAATCCCCAGAAGAGAAAAAAACTGACTTTTCCCCCCTTTCAGATCAGGGTTAATCGTTACAGCACTGGCCTCATTTCTCTGACCAGAACCTCTACCACAGCACCTGGGTAAATAACAGAACAGGGGAGCGTGAGTAAGAGAGCAGGAGAGAGAGATGGAGCCGGAGAAAAAAATAGAAATTTAGGACTGACGGAAACAGAATTATGTTGTGTGTATCTGTCAGAAGTAGAATTTTTATTTTTCATCTTTTTTAAGGCTCATCAATATGGTCAATGAGTTCCACGTCTGAAAACTGTTCGTATACCCTCCAGTGTGTGGTTTCTTCTTCCTCCTGATCATCACCATCCTCATCATCAGCATCATTATCCTCATCTTCATATTTATGTTAATCTTCATTGTCTTCATCGTCATCTTCACCAATGTTTTATATTTGTACCATCATTCTCTTCGCCACCATCACCATCAACTCTGAACGTACAGGGAGTGAGGATCACCTCCAGTCAGAGTGCAATGTTGGGGCTTTGACTGACACCTCAACCATTTAAATTAATCTTCAAATGGGATGGTGTCGTTCAAGACCTGTGTATTCCACATACTTTCCAGTCAAGGTGCATTTATAGCTGTTTGGAATTTGTAAACAATTTCAAGAGGCAAAAACGGATATGTTTAAGAAGTAGCAATCAAAGACCAAAACAAAACGCACATTAATTCACGTTCCACCTGCCATTTTGTCTCTGTCCAGAAGAGGGCATGACAGAGTAATGATGTATTCTTTCTCTTAGGCCTGAGTATATCGGTGCTGTGCTGAAAAGTTCTGTCAGTCAGGTCTATTCAGGTCACATTCATCACGGAAATCTGCCACTGTCCTTCACAAAATCTGACCCACAATCCTCTCTGCCTGCACATCAATGCCTCATGCAGCTCTGTTTACATACCTCCGATAAAGAGGCTGCTGTGTAGGAACAGAAAATGAAGAAAAGGATTATACCAGGATTAGCTGCAATGAACAGAAGTTTGAGGGGCAGCTCAGAGCTGGGGGCTTTGCTGGTACACGCTCTGAATTAAAACCCCTCACATTCCTGAAGAGAACGCCATCAAGCACCCTCAGGGCATTTCAGTAGAATGTAATTAATTAATGAATGAACCCACACCATCTAGGAACTCCACACACCCCACTCAAAAAATCATCTGAGAGAAACCACAGATTCTACATACTCACCAGATACTCCACTCCTGTGTTCCTCTCCGCTTCTTAACTACAGGAGGTTCTTGTTGGTAACAGGAGTTTCCAGTGCTATATTACAGTACAGAACACCTTTTACCACCATATTGTCTTTAGCCACACCTCTTAATTAATTTTCAGATGTATCAAATCGGAATGTTTAGGCTTCAATGGTCGGTAAACAGAACGAACTTTGTTAAGAATAAGGAGCTGTGTATCTGGTAGATCTGTACAATCTGTGACAGAACTTTCAATGTTAAGAATACTGAGTGTCTGGTGGATCTGTAGAATGGTGGGAGTGTTGCTTAAGCCTGCTCTGTGATTGACAGCTTCTCAACTCCAGGCCGTGTCCTTAGCAATAGCACAGACAAGGAATGAGGAGTTCTGCCCCAAAGTATTTCCGGTCTCATTGACAAGCGTTCATTATTATTATTAGTATTTTTGTTCCAGGTCTATGGAGGCTTTATCACTGTCAACAGTCAATAAAATGCAATCAGCCTAAGCCAGAGCAAAGCTGCCTGAATAGATTCTTGGCATCCTTTCTATTTTTCACTACACGCTGTACCACTTATGAGTCTGTAAACCAAACACTGGAACATTACCAACGGCAGCAGGAATACAAAAATAGTTGAAACTGGAAAGCCCAAGCTGATGTTGGAAAATCACAAAAACGGCTTCACTTATTTCATTAGCTAATTACATTTGGGGAATTAAAATGGGGGGAAAACCTGAAGCTAAACAAAAACACGGTGGAGGCAGAAATAAAAGAAGGACCCAAGAGCATAGCGAGAAACATGCTTTATGCCCTTGAGGAGATGAGAAATGAACAACAGGAGGCATAATGGCTTCCATTTCACACAGTCCCTTCCCCCAGCCGCCGCACGGCAAATCATTTCCATATATAGGATTTTCAAAAAGCAGCCAATTTGCTGGAAAGTGTCACCACTGTGAGCAGCAGAAAGGAGAGGAGGAGGAGGCCTCCATTTAACTGCCACTCAGCGTTACACACGGATTACTCACATTACAGTGTCCCTTAAACAACAGGGGCGACCCTCCGCTCTTTAGCGCACATGATGGTCTTTGTGTGAGCTTAACAGTCGTGACACAAGGGGGGAATGGAGAGTCCCCCTGCAATAGCCGCAGTTTGAAAAAGAAGTTTGAAAAGAATCGTAATGCCTAGTGTTCCGTTTCATTAAATCGGTGAAGAGAAATCACCGGTGCTGTGTCTAATATGTTTCCCCTCTCTCTCCTGTATATAAGACTATATAAGTTAGGAAAGCTGTGTACGTGGTTAAGTTTGTATGTAAGATTAAATTAGGAGACTTGTGTAAATGGTTAAGTCTGCACATTTAAAGACTAAGTTGGGAGGTTGTGCGAATGGTAAAGTCTGTATGCAAGACTGTAAGTTTAACGGTTGTGTGAATAGTTAAGTCTGTGACCTGTGCAGGGCAGCCCTCCTGAATACCAATATTTGCAGAAAGGCTGTAACAGTAGGATGCAAGAGAGCTGAATTCAAGCTGCGTGCTATAGATCTGAGTGGGAGTACTTTCTTTCTCTAATGTGAGGCCCTGTACCCCTCTTAAGAAATGCTACACACCCTCTAATGCATCCACATACACGCACATACATATAGGTACACACACCCATACACACACACACACATACAGGTACACACACAAAACAAATGCACACACACACGTCCCTCACCTTACACACACGGGCGATGCGCGACACAATAGTGTTGTCGAAGAACTCAAACTCTTTCCCCGCTTCGCTGAAGAAGAAGTAAATCTTGTCGTCGTCGCCCACTGGGTTTCCCTGAATGTAGGCCGAACCCACAAAGGCCGGGTCTGAGGGAAAGACAGGGAGATATCCATCAGAGGAGAAAACTATGTGCCAGGCATTTCCTTGTGTGAATGCCAGGCTTTTCCTTTGTAAATGGCAGGCACTTCCCGGTCTCTAAAAGATCAGATCAATTTGTTACAACAATGGTTCCCTGGCAGGGATTATTGGACACGTGTTCTAAACTTAATATATTCAAGCATATTTGTGTATCGGTACAACAACAAGGCTCATATGGTCTTTTAAACCCATATCTTTTATGAAAGTAAAATGATGAGCCTGGACTACACTACTCTTGTGATTACATCCAAAATCTACTTGCTGATGTTGAGACCAAGGGGGTCAGAAGAAACAGGATTTTCCATAATTGTACTCAGATGTTACTGTGGGCACTTGCTGCAGTTCCAAACGGAGATCAAGTGAGATGAGATGTCTTAATGGCTAACGAAGACCAGCAGGTCCTCATGCTCACGTCTGATTGATGTACATGTGGCACAGCTGATAATACAGACTATATACTCGCTTTAAAAAAAAAAGTCCTCTTTTCTCTCTCTCTGGGTTATAAAATGGCTCCTTAATGGTTCTTGTTTTAGGGGGCTTATCTCTACTGTGGGGATTCACAAAGAAGTGCTGTGGCCTCTGTGTTTACCTTGAAGCCAATTCAGTGAGTTCTCCGTTTTAAGGGCTGGACCTTGGCCCAGGCTCTTGTAGATGATTGGCTCGTTTCCCTGGAAGTTGCTGACTGTGCCTGCATACAGCTCTCCATCTGAAAGGCAAGAGTGGATGAATGTTATTGCCCATAATCCTTCTGTGGCTCAGGAGGAATGCGATGCTGAGTGGTGAACTCGCTTGTGCTTACCGACCATGATGGCGGTGGATTTGTACTCCGGGTTGAAAGGGCAGCGGCTTCGGCCATCCTCAGTCATGATGCTCCCCGTTGCGCCCCTGGCCAGAGAGAAGTCCGAAGTGTTCTGTAAAACCGAGGCAGATAATCAGCACTCTGCCCCTTTGTCTCCTATTGGCCCTGAGCACAAGGACTGCTCCACCCCTTTGTCTCCTATTGGCCCTGAGCACAGGGACTGCTCCACCCTTTTGTCTCCTATTGGCCCTGAGCACAGGGACTGCTCCACCCTTTTGTCTCCTATTGGCCCTTAGACACAGGGACTGCTTTGCTCCTTCGTCTTCTATTGGCCCTCAAACACAGAAACTACTCTGCTACCTTATTTCCTATTGGCCCTGAGCACAGGGACCACTCTTCCCACTTGTCTCCTCTTGGCCCATTTCACAGGGGCCACTCTGTTCTCTTGTTTCCGAGGGATACGGATCCAATTAATACTAGAAATTATTAAGTAATTATTTCTCATTAAATGATAAAGAACACACACAGGGCTTTATTTTGTCCCTATTGCTACATAGATGGATGACAGGGCCTGGTCGGGGCTGTCTTTGATTGGGGTCTTCTGGAGTGTTCTCAAAGCTCCGAGCTGGGTCTGACTGGGTGGGCAGGGCGGAGGGGGTTCAGCTGTGTTGATAAGGAGAGGCAGGAGCGGGGGGGATGGATGTCTGGAATCCTGGTTCAGGAGTTCAACTGAGCGTCTGGACCCAGAAGTGCTGCCAGGTCCCTATTATTCTCCTGGTCTGACGTCAAAGCGGCCAAGTCCGGAATGGGCCTCTTTAACGTGCCAGGCAAACAGGGCCGCTCCCAGAACAGCTTATTCCCTCCTTAACAGGGAAACCAGTGTTGTTCTGCTCAACCTCACTGGAGCATCAGACACCCCTATCTCCATAAACCCCCTGCCCTCCCAATTACTCTCCATTCAGAGCGCCCTGTGCCCTGAATTGACTCTAACCACAAACCTCTGTTCAGAGGCACTTGGTCGTGGTTAAGGCACTATTAAGGCAACCAGCTGAGCAGAAATAAACCTGTTTCAGCAATGGAAAAAAAGGAATTCACCTATGGGGTGAAATAATATATTTCACCTATATATGAAATAATAATAACATGAATATTTTATTTGGCTTCATGTTTTACAGGGAGAGTGTGCTCTCTCTACAGTACGGGCCGGGTTGACTGATGCAGGGATGGCAGACTTACGATGTACACGCACAGTGGACTGAATGCGTATGTCCCACACGCATATAGGTGTGTGTCGTTCAGCCGCAGTAAGATCTTGATGTAGTTGAAGCAGTCCGTCTGCATAAAAGAGACAGCAGACATGGTGTGCTTTAAAACCATAAAATGCAGCAAAGCAAAGAAGAGTCAGACACAATGATGAGCCTTTCAGTCAGAAGCAAAGATCTGTGTGCAGGTATAAGATGAGTGTTCTGGTGTTTGCTTGCTTTGATTTTTGAGCGCTTTACAAGCAATCGTTAGATTGTTTCACCTCCAAAAAAAATCTATAAACTCGTTCTTTTGCATCTCAAAGCTAACTCCTTCCTTGTTTTTGTTCATTCATTCACTGTCATTTTTTTCCAAAACCCATTGTGTTCTGATTACCAGAACATCAGCAGGAGGTGAAACTGAAACAGCTGACATGCCAGCCACCATTTTGGCTCTCATTAGCAAGGCGGGCGTACAGCTGTACAGCTCTGGTGGAAGCCAGCCTTTTTAAAGCCAGCATCTTATTCACCTTGATCCCAGCTCTGATAACATGTGAACACACCTGCCCAGGACAAATTAAAGTACAAAGCTCCCCTACAGTGAGAAGATGTCACTAAAATAACAAGCTGAACCACATCAAAGCTTTTTGACTACGCTGAAAAAAACAGTCTGTTCAGGTTTATATTTCAAAATATATCAAAGTTACTGTTGGTTCCAATCACCATGAAGCAATCACCATGTCCCATTCCCCCCAACCCAGAATCTAAACTTGAGTCTATTAGGCTATTGAGTCTAAACATTTCAGTGTTTTTCTTCCTGACCACGTTAGTATGCAACTTTTCATAATTGTGCTTGCTGAAAAAATATTGAGGTGCCAATTTACGCATTGAAGAGCAGGGTTTAATGAGATTCCAGATTGTTCTGTTCTTTTCCTCTCACAGATTGCTATCATGGGCTCTCTCACCTGCAGGTCTTTCCCTTTGAAGCTACACTCCTTCCTCTTCCTTTCCGGAGTGCTCCACGTCAGCTGTGCGGGGGAGAGGTTGGAAAAGGAGGAGAAAGGACGATGATGAGTATATACTATACTCCATGATGAGGATGGTGTGGAATAGTTAAGGGCGCACTCAGTGTAGTGTTGAATGATTAAGGGCACACTGTGTAGTGTTGAATAGTTAAGGGCACACTCAGTGCAGTGTGGAATAGTTAAGGGCACACTGTGTAGTGTGGAATAGTTTCGGGCACACTCAGTGTAGTGTTGAATAGTTAAGGGCACACTCAGTGCAGTGTTGAATAGTTAAGGGCAGTGTTGAATAGTTAAGGGCACACTCAGTGTAGTGTGGAATAGTTTAGGGCACACTGTGTAGCATGGAATAGTTTAGGGCACACTGTGTAACATGGAATGGTTAAGAGCACACTGTGTAGTGTGGAACAGTTTAGGGCACACTCAGTGTAGTGTGGAATGGTTAAGGGGACGTTCTTAGCGTAGTAACACCAGTAAATTATCCTTGTAGGGGCCGGTGTGAGGGCACGTATGCTCACATTCCTCTGCTTCGGGCCTTGGCTGATATCTGAGAGGCTGAGGGCGAAGAAGGCCTCTCTGGCTCCCACGTACAGCGTATCGTCTCCCTCGCTCAGGAGCAGGGAGGTGTAATTCAACACCCCATCTGACGAGAATCTTTTGGCTGACCTCTCCTTCGCATCTGGAGAGAGAGAGAGAGAGAGAAAGGGAGGGAGAAACAGAGGCGTAGAATGAGAGGGGGAAAAACAGAACAAAACGTGCTTATTAAGGAAGGCGGCGCATCTCTTTAGCGGCTTGGAAGAACCCCGTCCCTCCTTTCCTCCACACTGTCTCTCTCCTCTCCTCCACCCTGTCCCTCTTCTCGCCCGCCCGTCACAGACCTGTCCACAGACGGTTCACCTGCTGTTCCCCTCATTCATGCGTATTTAACTCTGCAAAACTCCAGAACCACTGTGTGAATTTCAGCTTCATGGGAAGCGCTATGCATTTCCTTTTCAAATTAGGTCTGTTGTGATCTACAGTAAATGTCTGCATGTGATTAATTTTCCTGCGAAATGTTAGAGGTCTAAAATCGGTTTGATGCGTTTTCCACGACAACGGCAATGCCTTGAATGGGCATCGCACAGGTCTCCTCCATTGGAGCACCTGTCGGAGCAGGATGTAAGCTTTGGAGACGTCTGGTTTAATCACTGCTTTGATCAGAGTGCCTTTAAAATAACCACAATCCAACACAACTCCCAAATGGCCTCTTCAATTATGTGAATTGATGCAGTAAGAAATTGAGCTTACTGTATTTCACAGCGATTAGAAACCATTTATCAAATACCCTCCTAGGTCTCCCATTAACTGTTATCATATCTAAGTTGTCATGGCACAGGCATACTGTAACACAGTATGCCTGTTACTCTTCCACATTCTACGTTATTGGATTTTACAGATCAAGGTTCTGGTCTGCTTTGTATTAAACTTATTTAGGCCTGAAAGTGCTGTCTCTACTGTCTGCAAGTACAGTACATTCAGCTCCAGATGACCACAGAGTTTGGCCCATGTGTGTTTGTGTGTGTGCGTGTGTGTGCACATATGTATGTGTTCTCCTCGCCTTCTGTTCAGGCACAGTGCATGGTGGCATTACTAATGGCGTTCCCTGGGGGGTTTCAATCTGTTTCCATGACAACAATGGGGCACCTGAAAAAGACCTCTCACAGGGGTAATTGGAACATATTTCCCTGCATAAGGAGAAGGGGGAGGAGGAGAGGAGGGGGGTCTTTGCTATAGAAGCAGCAGCAGGTAGAGGGCTTCATGGGCTGTCTGAATGCTGAACTGAACTCCTGTCACAGGGTTTCTGGCCCTGCACCCTCCCAAATGCATTCACACACACACACACACACACACACAGGGCTATCCCTGCTCTGCACCGTCTCAAACACACACACTCATTATTTACTGCAAATCAACAGGACCCTGTCACCAAACATGGGTACAACGTATGGCATGCATGTTTCTTTAATTGTACCCTGTCCCTGTTAAATAAATAAATAAATATATATTGAAATGAAATAGTGTGAGACAAGCTGCACCCTGCACCATACCTTCATCTCTCTCTCTCTCTCTCTCTCTCTCTCTCTCTCTCTCTCTCTCTCTCTCTCTCTCTCTCTCTCTCTCTCTCTCTCTCTCTCTCTCTCTCTCTCTCTCTCTCTCTCTCTCTCTCTCTTTCTCTCTGTTTGAAATGTTCTGCCATCTGGAGAAAATGAAAGAAAGCCTGGTAGTTTAAAGCGAACCCATGAAGAACAGAAATATTGGACGGGAAAAGACCTAGAATCCTGAAAGAGGATCCTGCAGAGTCATAATCATTGGATTATTCTGAGGTTCCCCCGTAAAAGCGGAGAGAGAAAGTTTATTTTTCTACACCTGAAACCAGATTACAGCCCTAATCTTCCAGAGACCAACTGTCTGCAAGCGGTGGTGCCAAGCAACACAAAATGTGTTGGATAAGTTCATAGTCTGTTTGAAGGCTTGTTTTAAACATAGGATAGCATCAGGGACGTCAGGGTTGTTATGAGATTTTCCCCATCGTTACAGAAGATTTACAACACAAACTCAAGTCAAGTCAAGTTAGGATGTTACAGTAACCAGGCAACACGGCTTGGGTCCCTTCATCTAGGATAGCAACAGTGTCGCACCAGAGCCTTTCACCAAAAAAAAGTAATTGTTGCCGAGTCTCTTTGGTTCCGATCCTTTCCCAGCTCCACAGAAGCCACACAGAGTTTTTGCAGAAGATTCAGAGATGGAAGATTCAGAGTGTTTAAGTTCCTGGATCAGGCCCTGTATTCATAAGGCATCTCAGAGTAAGAGTTCTGATCTTGGACCAGTTTGGCCATTTAGTTCGTACTGGATAAGGTTAAGATATGGACAGGAGAGTTTTTTTGCCTATAATAAAACCTGAACACTTTACACCAGTAGAGTTCAGAGGTATTGCACTGGTATCCCTACTGGGGTGATGGTATTCCCTGCTGGTGTTCTACCTGCAGATGCTCTCTCAGGTGTGCTGGTATTCCTGCAGGTGTTCTCTATGCTGTGGTATTCCCTGCAGATATTCTCCATTTAAAAATCTAAAATGACCTCTCTTTTCATTTTCTTGCAGATTTGAGTGACGTCTCCTGGTTCATAATCTGACTTAACGAGTACTCTCAGGATGAGGTTACATTACAGATGGCCCCATCCTGAACCTACTTCCAGTTCATTCCTAAAGTGTCTCACCATAGCTTTCAGAGCTGTTAATGGTGAAGGGAAGCTGGCTTGTGATCCAGAGGTTAGAGGTTCAAGTCCCAAGTAGGGCAGTGCTGTTGTGCCCTTGAGCAAACTGTTGAACCTGAATAGCTTTAGGACATTATCCTGCTGTATAAATGGCTAGTTTATAAAAGTGTGTGCTGGCTAATTCACTGTGGATAAAAGCCTCTGCTAAGCAGATTGTTTGTCAACAGGCAGGTCTCTGTGCACTGCATATACAGACACAATGGAAAAACAACAATGTACCTTTCAATTTCCTCCAGCAACATGCCATGAAAATGCCTATGTCACTATTATCTTTGGAGACACACATACTGCAGCTGTCAAAAAGGTAATTTGCTTGGCATCGCTGTACCCACTGGAACAACAGGGACATAAATCATGGACAGTTTCCCCAAAGACCCAGAAATTGTGGGTGCAGGTCTGTGCAGTTATGTGAGCAAAAACATTTGATATTGTTATTTTCTGTATGAATGATAATGTTCAATAACTAATGTAATATTACCATTATGCCAGCTGGCTAGCTGGTTGGCCAACGTTAGCTAGCTAGATCAAGTGTTGTAAGTCACTCTGAATTAGGGCATCTGCTAAGCAACTAAAGAAGTGTAATATAATATTTTTTTAGCACATAATGAACACAGAATTGGCTCTTAACAGTGGCTGATGTTGTTCGGCCTCTGGCATGGTTTTGGTGCTGCTGTTGTACCCTGATGTGATGTGTCTCCTCATTGCTGCATGCCGTTATGGTAATGTAGAACAGCAACAGCCTCCAACACAAAGGCCCAGCCCCCTATATATTTATGCAAGTGCTCACTAAGTGCATCGCTGGCACAGAACGCTTGTGTCTAGGAAATTAGCAGCAGGCCATGAGTACACCAGCATTTAGATCTGAGAGGCCGGGCCGGGGAAAGAGCAGGATGAGGGAGGATAGAATGGAAAGGGCAGGATGTGCGATGGGATTGTTGAGTCAAAACAGTAAAACAATCATTCACTCTGTCGCCTTGGAAACTGGTAAGAGATGTGGCAACCACGCTGTCATTAGCAAGTGCCAAACTGGTGACAGACGGGCTCTGGCTTGTTGGCAAAACACGCACACCTATGGAATGGGCGGCTTCTAATGTCTTGCAAAACAAGTGAATGTGCAGAGAATCTAAGAAAATAAAAATAAATAAAAAATGTTTGGCGCTCTTTGTGGAGTAAGAGGAGGAGTGAGCCATGTCAGGTCGGTGTGTCTAATACGATGCCTCCAACAGGCTCGCCAGAAATGCATCCCTGATTTCCTGATCCAATTGCCTCCCCCTCTGCGAACCGAGTTAATACAGCACGGTGCCATACAAAGGTGAACAAAAGAAGAACCAGCTCCATGGGCAAACAGCCAATCAGCTGGAGAGAGATGGCCAAACGGCCATTCAGCCAGCAGAGAGACAGCCAAACAGCCAATCGGCTGGAGAGAGACGGGCACAGCCTCACAACCACACACATCCATCTCTGTGACTGGAGTGCGCTTATCTCTCGCGATAATAACACACATTCATCCTGCAGTCTGACCCCCATAACTCAACCGGGAGCCTGTCCCAGCTGCCCGAGCTGGCAGGGTCTCAACGGGGGTCTTCTGGGGACTCTGGGTTTCCAACTCATAAGGAACCACGGTCACGTCTCCGGTCACCCAAACCACGACCGGATGGTCTGGGTGCCGAAACAGGCCTTAATGTGTCTGCATCCTGGTCTTCCTCCTCCTTGATTAACGACTGCGTCACAGCTGGCCCGCCATCAGGAGTAACCGTCATTGTCAGTCACCTGCTCCGAGCGAGCGAGCGAGCGAGTGGCAGCTCCCTGCCTGGGCAGTGGCACAGAACGGGGGCCGGTGATATGAGATAGGCGGCTCTGTAAACAAAGCCAAACAGCATTCAGCGGCTGCCAGACACTGGCATGAATGCAAGAAAAGGAACTCAAACGTGAATGCATGTAGAAATCCATATTATAGTTCCTGGGGTGTAATCAGGGGCTCTGGAGGACACAGTGCTAAAACCCAACATCCCCCCCCGCCCGATGTATACTGTACTATATGAACGATGGCTGACACTACGGAAACCCTGCCAGGAGAGATCACATCAGCTTTACTGACAAAATGAAAACAATTGGCTAGTATTTATCTTATTGTTAAAAAAGTAAAAGAAAAGTGTCGTGCAGTGCAGTGGGATGGGTAATGCATGGTGGTAGAAACTGTGGTTTATTTAACAAGCTGCAGCTGTTGCATCTTACACACGCATGAAGCCATGCATCATAGATTTGAGGCTTTTGAAAGCAGGCTGAGTGACCCCAGCAAGACGATGTGAGCGTTGAGGAGGAGATTAAATGTTTATGGGTGTTCGGCCCTGATAAATAGGCTGTAATGGGACAGGGTGGAGCAGGGCAAGGCGGGGCTGTTTGGGGATCAGCAGGCTTGGATCCGTGTGCCATCATTAGCTGTTCTGCCTAGCCACATGACTAGAGCAGACAGGCCTGCGCGTGTGTGTGTGGCGGCGTGGAGAGATTGGATATCATTACAGCTCAAATGTCTCTTTCTTTCCGTCTTTCTCTCTCCCTCTCTCTCTCTCCCCACCTGTTTGCTGCTCATATCTCCATTAGCACATTGATATTACAACACGCAGGATGTCAAAACAGTCCATGAATTTCACCACAATTGAAAGATTGATGCATCACGTGTTTTTACTTGCTGCAGATAATTCACTGCTCTGGCCTGGTATATGTTAACACAGAGTGTGCTGTTATTGTTGTTGTATGTTTTTTCTGATGGTTATTCTGATTATTGATTATTTTTGTATTTTAAAATGCTATTTATTTTCCATCCCATGCCCATAGGCTTGGTATATATATTTTTTGTTCCTCCCTCAAATAACCAGTGTCATCAAAACAAAGGGGTGTGGGTGATAATGTTTTAAACACCATAATGTTGTAAACAATATACATAACTGCATGGAGGACGAGGGGTGCAAGGCAGAAACAGGGGGGACCCAGATAGAGAGAGGGAGGAAGTAGGTGATAAAGGAAAAGTGTGGCATTCAAGGAGACGCAGTGAGAGGGAGGGGTCATAACCTGCAACGCATTATGACAATAGGGCATTTGTTAGCAGACGTGCTGGGAGAGGAAGCTGTTTGGGATCTGTCTTGATGATCTGCAACTGAACAAAGATGGCAGTTGGAACACTATATTCAGAACAGTGTGCAGTCATTGGAGGCAGGAAAGACTAAAAAAGCAGGAATGACCTTATAAGGAATAAAGATGCCAGTGACGGGAGGTGAGCCTGAAACGATGTCAGCCAAAGGTCTACTGAATAATAATAAAATTGATGACTGCCTGCAACTGTATGAATTTACAAGGCAAAAAGGCAAAGTAAGCTCCACAATAGGTACTGTCACATTTACAGGGAGACCAAGTCTAATTAAGCACCAAATTTCCAAGAGTTACCCAGCCAGCTGTTTGCAAATGACTCTGAATCACAGCTGTAATTATACTCACAAATGTGGCACGTGGGTCTGGCTGCCAGGGGTGGCACGGTGCTGAAAAAGAACCCACAAAGAACCATGGCAACCCAGCAGATCAGAGCTGTTCTTTTGCATTTGACCAATAACTATGATTTCACTCCATCATAACTCCAACTGACCAGTGGTCAACCGTGAAGAAGACCAAGTAACCATTCAAACATAAATCAGCGATCACCCCGACAGCATGTCGCCTTGTGATGTGACAACTATGTAAGAAATCGGTTGCCAGAGCCAATCAGATATCCTTAGCATGTAAACATTATATAGGGGTGGACACATTTCTTCCTGAAAATAAGACTCAATAGCGAGTCCTCTGGTGGATCGGGCACCGGCGATCCACCTGTTCCAGCTGCTCCAGCTGCAGAGTCTTCCTGTACAGTAACTGTTGATTAAGTGTTGTGGTCATTTCACATCACTTCCTGCTTCACATCACTTCTTGTTGAACAGTATTGGGTATTGTGGTTGTTTCACATCACTTCTGTGTTGAGCAATATTGGGTGTTGTGGTCGTTTTACATCACTTCCTCTTGAACAGTATTTGGTGGGATCTTTATGTGGTCAAGTGCAGAGCACCAGCGGAGGGCGTAATCATTATTTCAGTCACAACTGATAGCACAACAGCCACGTGAACGCCATGCTGTCTGTCTGCGCTCCACAGACATGCGTTAGCCCTAGCAGAAGCAAAGAGGGAGGGAGAAAAAGAGCAGTCATTTCGGCAAGGATTATGGTCCTCCCAGACAACGGGCGAGACTAGGAAAGACAAGACATGATATCCTGAAAATGAAAACTCAGGACCGATGAAGGTATTTTTGTTAGGTCTGTCAAGCTTGATTTATGTTCCCGCCCAACATATACACCGCCCCTCCCGCCTCTGAGACATTTGAAAAGTGGGTCTCGGAGAGAGACAGTAGTAAAGTCAAGCTCAATGCAGCCCTTTCATCATGCAATGAAAATAAACTGCCACTACTGTGCTACCGCAAAGCCTGTAGTTCTATTAGTATTACAGCTGCAAACTCACACACACCCACGTGCTGTGTAAATGCCAGCCCTGCAGGATTTAAGTCATATTTCTGCCGTATGCAATGAAACTGCATCAGAGCTTCAATTGCAAAGGTCCAATTAAAACAATGTCTGTGATATACACACACACGCAGCATACGCTATCAGCCTCCACATGCCACAGAGTCACCTCCATACGAGAGGTTAGGAAAACAGTCGGTTAAAAGTCCAGACATATACCGTGGAGAGTAAAGGCTATGGTGTTTTTCTTTCCACTCTACAGTGCATATCTTAAAGTATTTTGCAGGCGGGTTGAGTGCGCACACGTTCCAAACTGAAACTGATGCCTGAGCACCAAAGGGTCTCTAAATGTAAGGAAAGGGCACGAATCATTGGCTGTAATTAGGAGCCTATTGTTGTGTGTACAGTTGCTTCTTCTGTGCGGTGGCTCTGCTGCTTTGACAGATGGAGCCACTGTCACCAGACCGCCAACGGACCATGTCTAAAACCCCACAAGCATTGAAACGGTCCTCTTCCCCCACCTCCACAATCTGCAAACAGTCAGTGCATGCTTGAAGGCTCCCAAAATAAAACTGCACACATTCATCAGTCCGTGAATTGCAATGCATTTATCGCACTTGAAGACTCTGTCACTTTGATACCATTTCTCCCCAAAAGGACATCACATTGTTTAGCAGATGCCCTGATCCAGAGTGATTTACACAGCTTGTGATTTTTCATGCAGTCCATTTATGCAGCTGGAATTTACTGAAGCGGTTCAGGTTCAGTGTCTTTCCCATGGGTACAATGGCTGTGCACCAGCTGGGATTTGAACCTGCAAACTCTGAACCCAGTTCTCTAACCACTATGCCACACTGCCGCCCACAGACTGCAAGAGACTACCTTTAAAACTTGCACATCTGAATCTTATGATTAAATTTGTTGAAAAAAGGGTGATGGCTTTCAATTTCCACTTCAGGATTTCTGAGGTACTTTTCAGTAATTACTTTTCAGTAACACATATATCAATGATACATTTTCCACCCATGTGTTTTGTTACATTGCGTGCTATATTGCAGCCACAATGTGTAGCAAGATTATCGCAATATGATATTTTGCCCATATCTTGTAGCCCTAGCTACGAGCTAGAAAAAATTCAATGCGAGTGTCGATTTATGAAATCGCAGGATTGTTCAAACACTTTGTCATTTCACACTGTCCAGTTCAGATCCTTTTGTTTCAAGCATCATAGCTTGAGCATCGGAATGCATCGAAGCGATTCCTATATCTTTCTAAAAATCTATTTATGTGAGGAATGAAAATGTTGTACTATGAAAATGTATATTCTAATTGCGTGAATGAAAATGACAATACTATACTTTGTCCTTTCAAAGAATACGTGTTTATTTCAATTTTCGTAACACAAACCTAGAATCACGCAAACCTGACAATAGTGCCAAACTCTCTATAATACTATTTGAATAATAGCCTACCAATAATCGAAGTGAAGCAAACAAAAAACATGGCGGTTGTGTCTGAGCCGGTCTGAGATTTAGTGTGACAATTGCGCTTGACAAATCAATGGTCTGCAGTAATGCTAGCCATTCAGCTAGCCCTGTTCAGCTCTGTAGTACCTAAACAGAGTAGTAGCTAAATTCAGCACGGGTACGTTCGTTCGGTATGGGTCACTTGGCGGTGGAAAAATCGACAAAACATGGGACCACGGATTGGTAACCATGCCGTACCGTACTGTCCGTGGGAAAACGCCATTAGACCACTCAGTAATCACCTCCTCCTGTGTTTTCATCTTTACTGGATTGTTATTCATCATATTATATCTTTGACAAAGAATCCTCCCTGCAATGTAAGCAGACTTATCACCAAACACAGTGCTTTTACAGGCAGGCGTTATATCCACAAGGTATAAAAAAGTCAGGCTCGCGAATCTACAGCTTTTCAAACATCATTGTAGCCTCCCCACTGGCAGCATGGCTGTTATCAGCGTGAGGGTCAGCTCAAATTCAGATTTTAATGTACTTCCTCAAATTCAGATTTTAAACTACTTCCCCAAATTCTGAGTTTAATCTAATTCTCCAAATTCTGAGGGCATTACCCCCCACAGTAACAGACTTTCGTACCTCAGAGCCGTACTGTTTCATGTTCTGTATTTATGTGCCTAATGTAAGCTGTTCCAAAAGCATGCAGAGTAATGATTGAGCCCAGACCGCTCATGGCCGTCTGTTTATCTCCTCTGTGGGACGGTCTGTGTTAGATCCAGGAATGAGGGAGGGTGTTTGGAGGGGTAGCATCCCGAAATCCCCTTACCCCACCCCCTCTCCGGGCCAGTGTTCCCCTGAGGGCCCTCTCTGAGAGGTATGTGACGAGAACCAGACAAAAGATTGCAGCGTAACACCCACAGCCCTCCCTTCATTACACATGGAGAATTAGACCCTTCATTACAGGGAGCCAATGGGCACTGGGCCTGCAGAGGACACGCCCATCTCTGTCTTACATGGACACGCCCCTCTCTGACCCCACAATGACACCTACACAAGACCGGGACAGAGAGCAGAGATGGGACTATTGCTGTACATAAACAAAGATTGATTGCTTGATTGATTGATTAATATTAACATGGATAGCAGAGCGGTGATCAGGGAACTCCAGATTGGCACGGTGGGTACACTCTTAGCAGATTGCCTTGTTGCCGTTCTCGGGCGTATACATGAATGATAGGCGTAACATAAGCAATGTAATTTGAAAATGTATACCTTTGAGGGGTGGAGTGATGTCACCGTCGCGCTGTGAAATAAATGACCTGCTGGTCCTTTGATCATTTCAAACTGCAGTGAACTGGACCTCCGTTGATCTCAGCGTTGATTCAGGCCATCAACTGTCAACTGCACTCAATGCATTCTGGGAAGGCTACATTATTAGTCTGTAGTAGTGTGCGTGATTAGTTAGTTAATATCACAACATTATGGCCTTTAGGACCCTGCTTGTTGGGTGTGAGGGGTCAAAGTAAACCATCATCACACACTCAACATTTTGCAATTTGGCATAGTTATGAATGCTTATGCATTTATTATGCATGTGTTATGTTGTCCTTATGTCGGACTAATCATATAAAGGGTACCAAAACATCTATGGAGATGTTCACTGGTTTTGAACTGTCCTGCCTTAAGTTGGAGAATATCCCTGTATCTGCTACAGACAAGTGGTAGAAAAATGTATTTGGCAGAGATTTGTCATGGTAAGTGTTATGGTGTGTGTCTTTGTGCAGTGCTGTGCGCTCATTGTGTCGGCGGGCAGGTGGAGGAGATGAGTTGTGTGGAGCCCCAGCGAGGCGGGCCATGTGCACAGACAGGCCAGGCTGAAAACCTCAGGCCTGTCCGACCTCGAGAGGGCTCTCAGAGCGCTCAGATCACTGCTGATGTTTCTGACAACACAGAGCCACCGGGTGCCAGCCAGCACCCGCCCATGCCAAATTGCGTACTGTATACCAGATTAAGAGCGGTTAATATATCCATTAGGCAAAATTAATTACCCTACAAGACAAATCAATTCATCCATGAGCATCGGAGCTCGTCACCTCGCACCTGCCGTAACAAGAGGCTCTTAGTCATTTTTAAAGCCGCCAGCAAACATGGCTCAATGAATTATCAAGGCCCTTAATGCAACACAAAGCTTTTCAAGCTATCAGTATGCAATTCAAGAGCAGCCCAGTGTGGTTTTTAATAATGTTGAATAATGAAGTCATGTTGAGGTATTAAAAAAAATCAAAATAAAATTCTGGTCTAGTCTATTGTTTGCCATTTAATAGCATCAGTTTATCTCACTGACAAACGACGGCACTTGATTGAACTTTGCAAACATGTCATTGGCTATTAAGAGACAAGTTCCGATTGTGCAAGACAAAAACACTGTTTGCAAAGACTGCTCTCCATTGTTCTCACTCAGAGTACAATCTATATAATGCCTTAGGAATTAACTCTGACCTGCTGAAACTTGAGGTAACCACATCATTGAGTGGAAAGACAGATTTGTGTGGGGTAATGGCGTGTGTGTGGGGGGGTGGGGGCATTACAACCAATACACTTTTACACAGTTTAACATAAAACACACAGTGAATGAATGTTTTGACAAGTGACAAAAACTAATTTTCCTCTCGCCTATTTGCGTGGGAGGAATACATGACACACGTCTCCCACACATACACACACCCACCAGCCTACTCCACCGAGACTGAGCATCTGCCCTCTTCCACACACACGCTCACACACACACCAGCCTGCTCCACCGAGACTACTGAGCGTCTGGCCTCTCTCACTCACACACACACCCGCACCTGCACCCCCACCTCCCCCTGTGTCTCTGGAGATGGATGATGTACACGTCAGGGTCAGCAGTGAGGAGCAAGCAGGGACTCTGGTCTCTATCCATCTCCACATGGCAGTAGCACATGCTGGGGGCTGCTGCATGGGGAACAGGGCCCATATTCCAAACACAACGGTCTCGCTCCTTGAGGGTGTTGTGTGTAATGCATTTCTCTGCTACTCCCAATTACATTTAAATTAAAACCGTTTCTGATCTGAGACACAAAGACTAATTCGGGCAACCACCAACCCCCCAAACACACTTACCGTACGAGAAGCTCAAGCGTGGCGTGACATCATCTTCTGCTGCTGCTGTTGGGTCAAATCTGGCCAATAGGAGAGCGGCGCCAAGGAGGGAGAATGCGAGCGGATCCATGCTCGTCATCCTCTCCCAGCTCGCAGCGTTGGTCTTTCAGGAGTTTTTGGGATTCATGAAAGGCTCCCGTTCCTCGACCTTTTCTCCTGATCTCCCACAGAGAAGAGGAGCAGAGTATTCCCCACCAGCGAGGCCGCCGTCGGGTCTTCTCTCTCTCTTGCACTCTCTCACTTGGGGGAGTTGTCGGGCGGAGCCTGGACTCAGCAAGAGGGGCTGCTGACACAGACGCGCTCCTCACCAGGTCTCGGTCTCAGTCCAGACGCTCAACGAGTCGGCTTTACTCCGGAATCTGCGGAGACGTGACAAGAGCACGGTCACTCAACGTTGAGGTACAGCACACACACACACACACACACACATATAGTGCACTCACACGCACGCACACACAGCACACACACACAGGGCTCCATCACTGTCAGTCAAAACAGTGCACCATGCAGGAGCCAGCTATCCCAGAGGTCACAGCGAAAGGTCACGTTCACCGGCTGCCTTGCTCTGCACACGTGCATTTGCCATGTTTGCGTTTCTCTTGCCTGACACCCCAGAGCGACCCCGGGGACCTGAAACCCAGGCCTCTCTCCTCAGCAGTCTGCCTGTAATAGAGATCTACTGCTTCAGCACCAGGCCACAGTGACAGCAGGTACGGGGGAGGGAATTCAATCCTAGTACTACGACGTTGGTGGTTAATTAAGCATTTATGTCATTCTAAATTGTACACAATTCTGCATTTCATTGGGAGTTTTCTGGTCTCTGTAATAATTTTCCAAAATTAGTGCCAGCTAAAATGTGTTACTGTATGTGCTTAGATTGAATCTAGGGCTTAAAGTCCTGATAGTAATGGGAAAGACAAAGACACTGGACCAGTTTGGTCAGGGACAGAGGTCAGGTCTTTCACATATGCGTACAGTGTGTGAGTGTGTGTGCAAGCATTAAAGGCTCTGTCTGAGTGGGAGAGAAGAGGCCCTGGCTCTGCAAGCACTCACTCTCAAAGCAATAACAAAAAGGTGTGGCCTTCTTTGTTTAGGGCTCAAGCACCACCCAGAGCACAGCCTGTCTGCTCAGACCCAAATCTGACCATGCCTCTGTTCCACATGCACCCTGTCAAGGTTGGTCAAGGTCAAAACAATTGACAGTAGATGGGCTTCAGTCATTTGAAATTGCATCATTTGTTTTATTATTCGTGGGTTATTTTAATCCATAAATAAATTCACTCTCATCTGGCTTAAACTGTGGAGAAAGGTCAGATATCGTTTTCTCAGTAGTACTGTTTAGTTTTAAAAAACACACGTAATCAGCTCGCATCTGCTTGTCATTACCCACTTCTATTCCTGCAGGTGTGACACTGAATCAGTGCTAAACGGTCACTTTGAGCACAGCAGAGTCTCAGCCTGTCACATGTCCTGTAAATCAAATCGCTCTCAGTGGCCCATGCATGTGCTGCTTTAGACAGATGGGCTGCACAGTAGAGGATCCAAAATGCTGACATAGCGATGGCTTTGGGTTCAATTTGTGGCGATGTGCGATGAAGCCCACTAGAGAAACGCTCTGTAATTAATCTGACACAGAAACATGAAGAAGGCTTGTGGGCAACTACAGTATCTGGAGTTTAATTGCATCAAATGCTCCCCGCTCCCCCCATAAAACAGCCTGAGTGTACAATATTGCTGAGTAAGCTGACCATTTTGATATGTGTGTATTTTGGTCGCATCTTTAAAGCCTTCAAACAGATATCCAACATCTGTTCCTCTTCTCCTCCTCCAAACGAACCAAGTCGACACGCTGGTCGTCTTCCAACCATCGTAAACAAGTGGAGTGGGCTCAACGTGTAATCCAAGTAAGCTTGTACAGAAACCCTTCAAAGCGGGGCTCTGTCAGGGATCCCAGTCTGGCCCAGCTGCTACTCCACGGGGTGCTCCACACCAACTCAGGTCTGTGCTGTGTTTATGAATCAATATTGAAATATACCCCCAATACCAGGCAGGGAACAAGCAATGGAAAAAATCACCTCAAATTTTTGATTAAAAAAAACATGTACAGTAACAGTAACAGTTTGGCAAGTTAAGCAATCATGAACATAATGTATTTGCATTGGTAAAAAAGTTCTCACATATACTTAATACCTATAAATTGAGGACAAATGTTGACTGAATCCAGGCTTTGAGCTAATGGATGAGAAAGGCCCCATTTCGGCCCCATAATAAAACTTTTATACATAACAGAAACTTCTCGTCCCTCAGTCTATCATACCTGAGGTTGATGCCTGAGAGGAGAGGACTGAATGTAACTGAATGACACATGTATCTGCAACACGTTGACCTCTGGGATTCACGGCTGATATCACTGCTGCCTCTGTGTGACAGCCTTTGACAGTGTGTGTGTGTGCACGTGAGTGTGTGTGTGTGTGTGTGTGTGTGTGTGTGTGTGTGTGTGTGTGTGAGGATTATCAGTAACTAAATTACATGTATCTGTGCAACATATAAACCACTGAGATTCCTGGCTGATATCACTGCTGCCTGTGAGATTGTGTGTGTGTGTGTGTGTGTGTGTGTGTGCGTGAGTGAGTGAGATATGTGCTCACATTGCAGCTGCCTCTGATGTGGGCTGGTGAAATGCATGGCTCAGGTTCGCATTGAGGTCTGAGTATCGGCCACGACGGGCACAGACACAATCTCTGCAGCTCGGGTCAATGACCTGCTGTGGGTCTCCGTTCGTCTCTGCCGGCAATTCGCCCAAACTCTGAGAATTTTATTTTAATTCAGGGTTACCCTCAGAAGAGAAACACAAAGTGAGAGCTTAGAATTATAGAGGTGTCGGCCTCCCGCGTGGTCTAGTGGTTTCAATGTCCAACGCTGGCCACGGCGACCAGGGTTCGATTCCCCGTCGCGCCAGAGTCGGCTCTGGCCCAGGAGCGCCACCGGGGCGGCAATTGGCTGTCCGCCCCAGGGAGGGGGGAGGGAAGCTGACACAGTTCGCTGCGCACAGGAGTGGTTCTGGGGTGCCAGAATTACAGTCGACAGCATGACAAGCGCTGTCTCGGAGGAGGCAGTGCTTCGCCATTGTCACTGCCGGTCACAGGGCTACGGCAGCGAACTATGAGGAAGGGGATTGAACTAAGAATAGCGGGAGTAATTGGCTATCAAATTGGAAGAAAAATGGGAGAAAATCAGAAAATAAAATAAAACAATTTAAAAAAGAATTGTAGAGCTGTCGCTGACATAAAATAAAATAAAAAGTTATTGATATAAGAATGCTCTTTGCTTTGTTTTCTTTGCTACACAGCAGGCTAAAACAGCTATAACTACCTCCTTAAACATGTTAACACTTGTGTATAGACTATAAAAAACAATGCTATGATGATATAAGACTTGTAAATTCTGACTTGTAAATTTTGGATAAAGAGCTACAGATACGGCACTTCACTATTAAAGCCAGATAATCTCTCAAACTTCTCAGCTAAAGTTTCTTGCCAACACCTGGTGGTATAAAATAGCCCTTTTAATGAAACCTATGATCTGGGCGGAGCTGTGGACCGGGGATCACAGACGCAGCACAGGCACACTGTCCGGCCTTCCCGGCCTCTGTAGCCATGTGGGAAAACTTTCCCGGGAATAGCGTGCCATTGGTCCAGCGATACATGCCACGCTCACGCCCTCAAGGAGTCTCCTCTTTAAAGTCTCTCCATCGAAATGGAGACTGTCCTTCCATCCTCCCTAGGCATGTGTCCAGGGGGGCTCTGGCTGGTAAACAGGAAATTCTGGTGCAGCCCACTAGCTGGGAGGCTAGCTATGGCTGTCTCATTCCAGGCCATGCCCCTTCGTTAATACTCGCCGTGGGACAGTGAATCTGAACACTTTCACCTTCAACAATGGGAGGGATGGAATTTTCAGCATTAAACAAGGAGGTGATTATCTGTTCAGCCAATAGAGTATCAGTGCCTGCGCGTGCCCAGTCTCCATCCAGTAGAGACCTTCCCCTCCCCTCCGTAAACGCATGGGCTGTTCTGTCTCTCTCCAACACCCCTCCACTGTCAGGAGCTTCACCCCGTGTTCTGACACAAACAGGCCCCAATTCACTGCAGGACTGGAGCTGTGTCCCTATCTGCTCTTGTGTGAAACACGCACGGCACTCTGCCTCGAATGCATTGCGTCACTAAAAACACTCCTTTAGATGGGGAGCAGGCTTGCGTCAGAGGCCTCTGCTCCCGGTTCCCAGTGCACTGCCTTATGCAACAGTGTGTTTACTTAATTTTTTATAGAGCCATTTCCCAACATGAAACAACATGGCCCTGGGACAGAATTCCTCGTACTTAAGAGCCCAGTTACTTCCCCATGAACTCTCCCTCTGAGTTCATTCCCAAAGCACCTTTTATTTATTTATTAAAAGAAAAAAGGTGAAAGCTCAATAATCTATACCTGTACAGAAAGTTGGTCATTCTCTGCTCTCTGGGAGACACCTTGAGCAGGTGGAGCTCTGTTTCAGAGAGTGCTCCTCGGTTTGATCACAGCCTTAGCAGTCACACTAAGCATACAGCACTCCCGGGACACTCACATCTTAAAATGCAAATGCAAGAAAAACACTTATCCGCCAAACAAGAGATAATAAAGCTGTCTCCAGCTTTTCTACAAACGCTGCATTTCTCAAATTAGTTTTTTTTACCCTCCTATTGTATTTCAATTCATGAGATGTGCTTAGTGCTGGATGAGATTGTAAACATGGATCATTGTCAAATGTTAAAAAAACTAAAAAACTGAAGCTCATTTTTAGCTTCCCTCTGTGTGGAATGTGGAGTGGCTCGTAAATGGTGACGGGCTGTTTTTGTCGGGCAGAGGGTACCTGCTGTTTGGTGGAGCCGTGAGAGGCCGACCCATAGACGCTATGGATTAGCTTCCTGTGCCTCTCTCTCTCTCTCTCTCTCTCTGTCTCTCTCTCTCTCTCTCTCTCTCTCTCTCTCTCTATTTCACTCTCTCTCCCTCTTCAGCTGGAGCACATCCTCAGGTGGAGCCTGTGTACTTTCATAATACTGCAGGAATAAACAGAACTATTTCCTGGAAAATGGAGATGAGTCATCAACCATGTAAAGAATGTTAAATGCCTCCAAGGCATTTTTCATGAGGGAAAAAAACAGGGAAGCTGTTTAGTAACGAGTGTTTGTTAGTCTGATTCAGGCCTGTGGCACAGCTAGTGCCTCGTACGCACATCCAACAGAGCGCATTCCCTGGAGCTCATTCAGGAATTACCCAACAAAAGTGAGCATTAAGTTAAAGTATGAATTAGATGCGCGTGTTACATGATAATCTCCTGGTATATTTGTGATACATTTCCATAACTATGCCTGTCGCTCTATGACAGCAAGGGGGGAACCTGCTGTAGTGCCTTTGAGCGAGGAGGTAACGTACTGTAGTGCCCATGGGCAAGGAGGGAAGATACTGTCGTGCCTTTGAATAAAGAGGGAATCTACTGTACTGCCCTTGAGCAAGGTAACTTGCCTGAATTGCTTCAGCAGCAAATAACCAGCTGCATAAATTGCTATAACAGCTATAACATGCTATGTACTGCATTTATGTATGTCACCCCAGGCAAGAGCATCTGCAGATCAAATAGTTGAAGTGCGACATAGTAGGTAACATGTCCTGGTTCAGTCAGCTTGCCCAGCGCCCCCCATGCCTGTCTACATCATGTGGCCCCGCCCAGTGCTGGAGGACAGGCTGGCATGTGCCATATTGTCTGAGGAAGCAGTGAGGACATCATCAGCCCATTTGTGTGCGTGAGGCACAGCGAGGAGCATCATCAGCCTGTTTGTATGTGAGGAGCATATTAGGGGCCAGTCCCGGTAGAGCACACATTACGGCCTGGTGAAGTAATGGATCTGTTCCATTACTCCTACAGCTGTCAGGTGGGGGAGAGGAGGAGAGGGTCGAGGACGTGTCAGGGAGATCGGGCGGGTGGACAGTGAGATCAGTCAGCGTAAGCAGGCAGCGCCATACTTCAGTGAGAGAGAGATTAAGTCTGTGACAGAGTGGAGATTAATGCGCCATGCAGGTACCCCCCCTCACCCACCCACCCCCAGCTGAGATGGATCTCAGGGTCATGAATCATCCCGCTGCCGCTCAATTGTCTCTCTGATACTCTTATGGAGATGAATGGTGTGTGCGATTGGCTGTCCTGTCGCAGGTACGTGTGCGATTGGCTGTCCTGTCGCAGGTACGTGTGCGATTGGCTGTCCTGTCGCAGGTACGTGTGTATTTCCTTTTCACTTTGTATTTGAGCAACAGGTTTTGCATACAAGCTAATTATTCTGTTTATATTGTAGATGAAAGAGTTGTGGTGTGCTTTATTAGCCAACATCGAAAGGGGGGTAGGGAGGGTGGGCGGGGGTTGTTGTTCCTGGGACATATTTACAGACATTGTTTGAATTAATCAATGAATTCATGCAATGTAAAGTCAAAACAATAAAAAATGTATGACTTGCTGTAGAACACAAGCAGCAGAATGTTTAATGGGTTTTGCTACACTAATTTGTCTGGGGGTGACGGGTGGGGATCAGTTTGTTCTTTTAGCTCAGACGGCATTAGCAGTTGTTGATCTAGAGTTCAGGGACTGTAGCCTGTGACTGGTCCTCTGCTGCAGTAACGGAATGTAGAGACGGAGGTGGAGTATCGGGACACGCACAGGGGCTTGATCAGTCGGTCGCCCCTTCACCATTCCAGCCCCCGCTCCAGGAGTGCCAGACACTCCAGGACTCCAGGACCGCTCAAGGCTGAGAGGTAAAAAATAAACCAAGCGCCCGACAAGCAGCCACGTGCGCTTCCTGTCTCACACAGCCACCCAAACACACACACACCCTCCACACACTCATATACACACACACACACACACACACACACACACACACACATTCAGGTACACACACCCATGCACACATACACACACACACACATACAGGTACACACACAGACACTCTGCACACACACTCCTCACACACGCACACACACACACTCACACACACACACACACACACACATACACATTCAGGTACACACACCCATGCACACATACACACACACACACATACAGGTACACACACAGACACTCTGCACACACACTCCTCACACACGCACACACACACACTCACACACACACACACACACACACACCCATGCACACACACACACACACACACACACACATGCTCCACACACACGTACAGGTACAGACACATACAAGCTCCACACACTTCTGGGATAAGCTTTCACCGATAACTTATGTTGCTCCTTTAATTAGCGATGTGCTGTTTCCTCCTGGTTACTAGAGCACTAGAACACTAACTACACTCTGTCCACATGCCTGCATGTATTCTACAGTTGTGGCGCTGCAGACTGTGTGCAATGGGATATGTGCAGCCCGCTCTTATTGAGCATGTACTGTATTCCAGGCCTTTACTTCATAATTCCTTCAGAATATTCTGAGGAAATAGCAGCGTTTTGCCGTGATTACCTACACCTTCTAAAAATGGCAACATGAGGTCACTGTATGTTATTTACTGTATGTCGGCTGTTCATTAAAAAAATACAACCATCTTGTTGTGATTTAAGACACCGGCTACCTTTGTTCATTATTTAAGATGTTGAAATACATGGAGTTATGTAAAACCTTCCTCTTACCTTTTTAAAGTTTTAAGCAGAATATTTTTTTAAAACTGTTTGAAAAGGGTCCCAGAGCAAGATTGAACTCCTTGTGTAATATAATCTCACCGCTGATTTTCAACATGGTGTAGGCCGCCTGATAAACTTTATTCCCAATAGCTTCACATGATCAAATATTTGCCTCTATAACCAAACAAGGAAGAAAAAGTCTGAAAGAATGCACTGATTATGTACTAGGCATTCCTAATGCATTACTGTTACATTGCATTGACTGAAGTTAATCATTAATTTGTATGATCACATTTATTTTGTAAGAATGTAAACCCATAAATTGTACTTAAGGTAATGCCATATACAGAGTGTTTATTTTGTATGTATTTTGTTGTTAAAGATTTAGATAGAATAAGTATAGTTAACATCAACAAGTGCCTGGTCAAACAGTGCTGAACCTATTGAAGTAGGTTATAGTGTACCTGAATATTCAAACAGAGACCCCAAAACACTGCAAGTACCCTTTGTAATGATGTAGTGATGTTCTCTTGTGTGTAGTGAGGTATTGACTTGCTTCTGTCACAGGCACTCGGGATTGTGCTGTAGCTTATTTGCTTATCCAAGCCGAGTTATATAACTTATGCTATAATTTACATATTTTTTCACTGAGGCAATCGCCTTCCAACACAAGACAGTCACTCCTGGATTCAATGCTGCAACATTTTGGTTGTAAACTCAGTTTACGAACTTTTAATCCACACACAGTACTATTTGTGAAACAGCTGACATGAATGCCACACGCCTTTCACGCCGAGGGGAACATTTCACCGGGTTTAAAAAAAGAGTCCATTCCATTTTAGTCAATAGCGGTTTCCACACCAACTCTCAACCTTTTCCCTTCTGCGTGCTCTTTATTTATTATAATCTTTGTTTAGTTTTCTAAAGACCTGTTGCAATGATTGGAACATGGCACCTCCTCACTGGCACACGTACACTATGCACAAACACACACTAAACTATGCAAGGGAGACATTGGAAGAGTGGGTGGTGGGGGTGTGCTGGGGGGGCACCTGGTTGTGGCCTGACTCTGGTGATCGATGTCCCCCCCGGCCCCCGGGCCGTTCCGGTAAGGCAGACTCAGATGGGCTCCCCCGAGCCTCGCATACTCACATGGCTTCCTGCTCTCTCCACCCACCAGTGATTAATGGAGCTAAAAGTGACATCGCCGCTCGCTGTCCTGCTCTGACACAACGGGAGACACCCCCGCCACCCCCACCCCAGGGGACATGTCACAGATCTAAAGATACCAGTGAGGAAGACAACATCTGCGGGAAGCGCTTCCATTGTGGCTAAGTGACAAAGTGCTAAAATATGGCACGCAAACTCACAGTCACACACGCACACACGCAAGCACACACACACACACAGACAATTTGTATATGTGCAGAGATGTGTATATCTGTATGTGTGTATCCCTCATTAACGGTCAGCCACACTGTTCTGCCGTTAACTCTCCTCTCCCCATTGGGGGGGGTCCATGTGAGGAGACTAAACACACGCTGCCCACAAACAGGGCTCCCCAGTGGAGGGGTGGCAGGAGTGGCTGCTTTCTCTCATTTTATTATAAAACTCACATTTTCTATGCTTATCTCACTAGAGACGTGTCCTTGTTCCTTTCCTGCTTCATTTTCTGATGTGTGGGACAGAAGGTCATTTGATATGTGCAATATTGGATTACTAAGCTGTACAGGCACATGCAAGAGGCCTTTGAAAAGACCAAACCTTAATGTTACTGGAAGGATCTTTAAGTGTCTAGGAGTTTCTTTGAACATTTTTCCTTAACTTTGACTTAGAAATATAATGAATTGTTCCCCTTTTTCCCCTTAACAAACAGTTGGCCAAGTTAAATCTGTCGATTGCCAAACTTACCAAACCCTGGGAGAAAAATAAATAAAGAACACATTTAAGTTGATGACTGAATCCAGGCCTACACATTTAATCAATCTGTCTCCTTACATAACCCACCAGTGCTGCTAAAGTAGCGACGGAGAGAGCGAGACAGAGAGAGAGAGATTACTCAGGTCTTGCATTCAGACGCACGCTTCACACTCACCTGTGTGGTGTGCTACGCACCAGGATTCCCTTGCATTGCTTGGTGACCCCTACACACACTACCTCACTCCGGCGCCCCAGAGCCAAAGATGCAGTGTTCATGCACACCAAGCATGCATCATGCATACACCCGACACCTCGCTCAGTGTTTCTGAACAGTCTCACGTCAGCCAATCCCTACATTTCAGTGCACGGCACAACCAGGGATGCACAGTATTTCTGTTACATGTATTTGAAATTCATATTTGAAATACTTTTCAGAATTTTGTCTTAGATAGTATTGGAAAAATCTTTATGTAATTTGTAACATGATACAAATTTATGCTGTATTTTATTATTTTAAAAATACTCAAAATACTTTCCCCACCCAACCCAATAAGTACTGCTATAACAGTAACTGCTGTCATCACTGGACATTTAATAAGTTCTTACAAGATTAGTGCATGTCCCATACTTGTATTAAATTGTTTTAACATACTACTACGTACTATGTGCTATTTAGCTAGCTAACCAATCAACTGCTCGCTAAATAGCAGGCAAACTAATGGTGTGTTATTTTTAGCTCTCATCAGCAATAGGTATTTTGCAAGCTAGCAAGCTAAAATCCATAGTACAGTGACATGTTAGCTGGCTAAAACATAGAATCAAGGTAAGGGCTGATAAGAACTGAAAATGCACTACCATTAAGACTGACCACTTTAACAGATCAAGTCAGCTAGCTTTATCAACTCTAAAGTTGATGCATGCTCCTAAACACTGGTGCATTTGATGGTTTTTGTTGTTTTGTGGTCTAGTCAATTTAGTAGGGGATTGTCGGATATTTCATTAAAAATGTTCAAAAAGTTAGTTTAAATTAACAAGGCTTTATGTACGGTATCACTTGAAAGTATGTTTTCAAAGCCATTTTCCTACATTCACTAGCAAGCAATTAAGGGGAGAGACAAGGAAAGATGGACACCCTAAGGGAGGGATGTTTAAGATAGAGTGACAGAATAGCAGTGGTAAGAGAGAGGTAAGGGTTGCGAGCTGGTGTCATTATGCTTATTCATATTAGCCTAACCCAGTACCTCATAGTACACCCCTTCGTTTTTCCATAATAGAACATTTTCATAAAAAACAAAGTAGTAATGCATTAAGTTACTTGGGTTTTTTAAGGTTCCATATCCATTCCCTGATGCTGTCCAGGACATTACTCAGAACATGGCACTCAAAGAGAGAGGATGCTCTTAGTGAAACAACACAAACAAAATCAGGCCAAGTCCAAGCTGAATGTAAACTGCACAAAGAAGAAAAACATAATATCTGGTTCTCTAACTGCAACTGCAACAAACTTAAAATGCACTTAAAGAGGGAGTGCCCTGATGTGCTTGGTGAATTTGAACTACACAAGCGATAATTTGGTGCAGAAAAAGACACGAGTCACTATAACATACAGGCAGACCCAGCTGTTTGCTAAGCCCCCTGAGGTATCACAAAAGAAAGCAGACCAGCTTAATTTATCATATATATAGTACAAGGTATGCATCCACTTGCTACTGTTGAGCAGAAGGAGTTTATCGATTTGATTCCGGGACTGAGCCCAAGCACATCTGTAATGTCAAGAAGAACACTGCAGAAGAGTTTATGAAGATATTTTTTGCAAGATTGAATGGTTTGAAAGAAACATTGAAGAGCGTGAAACACTTATGTACCACAGCTGACGTCTGGTCTACTAGTGTGTCCAGTTTCATAGTGGTCACAGCACACTGGATAAAACCAGACTCATTGGAACAGCAATCTGCTGTTCTAGCATGCAGACATTTCCCCAGTCCACACGCTTACAACCGCATTGCTGAAGAATTGGATGAAATCCATTCTGAATATGGCATGCCTCATGAGAACACTGTCGCAACAGTGATGGACAATGGGTCTAACTTTGTTATGGCCTTCAAGGAATTCAACATCTCTGCTGTGTGTACAGATGAGGAAGACCATGAGAATGATGCTGAAGATCTTTCTTTTATAACTATTGATCCTTCACAGTCAGAGGTGAATGAGGGGGGAATCATTTTGCCACCTCACCTGAGATGTGCCAGCTACACCTTACGTTTAGTGGTCACCACAGATGCCAAAAAGTCTATGAGCGATTTCCCCATACTCTCACTTCTCAACAATTGTACAATGGGCAAATACTCTGCCTTATGGAATGCCTCAAAAAGACCAAAGACAGCTGAGATGCTCTCTGTAGTGTTAAAGTGTCAGCTGATCACACCATGTCCAATACGGTGGAATTCACTCTTTGACAGCTTGAACCAGTTAACCGCTTTGAAAGAGAAACTTGCTGAGATTATGAGAAAAACTGACCATTCCCACATTCAAAGACGTGGAGCTGGATTACCTGGATGACTACACCAAAATCCTGAGGCCAATTGCAGTAACCATTGATTGACATGTTATTAAGAAGAGCTTATTCCCACTCTTTTTGCTGTGGAGTGCAAACATCAAGCTTTACAAGTCTCCAACCTGCGATACAGCTCTCACCTGCTGCAAACCATTCTCTCTGGTTTTCTACAGATTCTACAGATTTCTAGAGCTTAAAACAGAAGTCGATGAAGCAGTCCTGGTAAGTATGACTCATCCATACTTCAAAATGTGTGTGATGACTTCATTCATTTAATGTATTGGAGTCACATCTAAATCAAGCTTGAATGGAAGCGGCTGCCAACACACATAAAGCTGGGCTTCCGTGAAGTGCACGTGTAGTCTCAGACAGCGGTGCAGCCACATAGTCTCTAGGATGTCCTAGACATTAAACAGACATTAAACAACCATCCTCCTTTAAAATTCCAAGTAGGCTTTGTTGTCTACAGACAGCTTTCAGCATCACTTTTGAACAGGCAAACAAAAGTCTTTTGTTTAAACAATCAAATTCAATCAAATTTAAGCACTAGTAGGGGTGTTAACCCCGGTGTCCTGGCCAAAATGAAAAAACTGATTCTCGACATCTGGCCACCTATTCACCCCCTACACCTGATTGGCTACAAAATCTCTTGCATTCCCTACCTATTTTTATTCCCCAGGTCATCACTGCGAATTTGGAATGAGTTCTCAATTGACCCACGTGGTAAAATAAAATAAAGTAAAGCCATCTGATTATTTTCTCTGAAGCGTTTCTCACTGGCAGGGGCAGTAAATGCTGAGATGAGGGCCTTCTCTCATTCTAATATTGACTTGTCCTTGGCGCGTGGTGTTTTTCTCGCAGCATAATGACAAATTGTGGGGGACGCGTTACAGTAATTATGTGAGGATCTCGTACTGAGCAGTATATGAATTCCTAAGAGCTGATTTGAGGGGTCATTTTGTCCCTCTCACATCTGTGTGCTTCAGTGTGTGTCTCTGTATCTGTGTGCTTCAGTGTGTATCTCTAGCTATGTGCTTCTGTGTCTGTGTCTGTATCTGTGTGCTTCAGCATGTGTCTCTATATCTGTATGCTTCTGATCATCTGGAAGCGCTGGTGCCATCTCTGTGGATTGGCGGTGGAGGAGGTTTTGGCCTTTTGCTGAGCCAATTGTGCTGGAGTCGGAGACGGCCTTGCAGTCTCCTCTGTGAATGAGGAATCCCCTGTCTCTCTTGTACTGGCTCTTTATCCAGTGTTTGGCTTGACTGAATACCTACTTTAGCCTGCCAGTCCTTCAAGGCTAAATCATTTTTGAGGATTGGCTGACTCCAACACTGAAGCACATCATTGTTTTTTGGGGGGGTTTTTTAAGTGGAGCTGACCATTCAAAAAAATAATGAAAAATCATATAAAAGGCATGATTATCCCCCCTGCCTTGAGCTTGTTCTCCACTTCGAGGCCAGCGGAAGTGTTCTCAAGGCCCTTCAGATGGAATCAGTTTAGATCAGCACAGATTCTGCAGCTGACTGCATTAGAGAGCCTGTCTCATGGGACAGCGCTCATATGGTGAGATTAGAAGAGTTGTGAATGGGCTGTCTGCGTGCGTATCACATCCTTCCCTTCAGGAGAGAGGAACACTCCTTCCCTTAAGTAGAGCAGAAAAACACAGCCCTCTGCCTCTAAGAAAATAAGGACTATTTTATTGAGCTAAAATATGACATGGCTGTCTCAGCGGACTATGCCAGATTCAAAGAGGCATGCCCAGAATCTTAAGATTTCCTCCGGAATGCAGTGGGACCTCTACAAAATAATAATAATAATAATAATTTTTTTAAGAAAACACACTTATTGTTTCTTTATTTCTCTGACAAATCCAATCCAGATACAGTGATTTTTTGTTGCATGCAAGTAAAATAAGTGACACCGCCTTTCTCCCTCTCCTTAATGTCCCTCAACCGCTTATACCAGGGCCCGTATTCATAAAGAGTCTCAGAGTAAGAGCGCTGATCTAAGATCAGGTTTCCTCTGTCCACTTCCTAACCTGATCCATTATGAGCTAAAAGGCCAAACTGATCCTAGATTAGCACTACTACTCTGAGATGCTTCATACATATGGGCCCTGGATTCACTCAATTGTCCTTAACTTTTAACTTGTTTTTTTAACTACTGATTGACTGTGTGAATCACCAGTTGCTTTTTAAAAAATTCAATTTTGGTGATTGCTGAACTCGTCGAAATGGTGAATATTTGGTGAAGATATCCAGGTCTTAGTCTCACTTATCAGCTGCGTGTCAGGCCTGACATCCTGTCCATCCAATGCATGCTGGGGAATGACAAGCTATGCGTCTCTCACTATGTAAGGAACAAGTGGAAAACAGCCTAACCTCTTCCCTGCATTAGGGGGTGGTCCGACCATGTTTATCTCACTTCAGCCCACCATCGTCACCAGGCTTTGGGTAGTCCTGAGTCTTGACACGCATGGCCCACAAGTGAGGCTAAGCCCACCTGATTAATCAGTAAATAGTGATTTTCAGACTATACATTTGTGAACCAGAGGCAAAGGCCTTGGGCTTGTGGTAAACACCCCCAGTCTGGCTGAGTTCAGTCTGGTTGCAGACTCCTCTTCCAGGGACAGACATAATTAAAAGCTTGCCCGCCACTTAAATGCCACAAACACTTAATATGGTGTAAAATTTGTTAAAGAATAACTGTGTAGTAGTCTGAAGATAAGTCAGATGTGATGTGCAGCCTAGAGTAAATTAAGCCCCTGCCGCAGAACACACTGTAGGGTGTGTGTTCCCATCTCACAAAAAATTGTGCATTATTGTTATTGAGAAAAAGCAACAGAAGCTCTCTCATACGGGCAGTCTTGCTCTTTTTAAAAAGGAGGGAGTTGATGACAGCTCAGGAGGTTAATGTGGTATGGTAATGTGGTCATAAGTCATAAGGTGGCTTTATTTTGGACAGTGTTTGGGCCAGCAGCTTCACCCAGGGAGAGTTCAGCGACTGAATGAAGGGGGGTGGTCGCTAAGACACTGGCATTCAAGCCATTCCAGAGACTCCACAAACACCCCCTTTATGACAAAGGATATTTACAGAAGATTCCAGAGATGCCCCCCATGGCCCAGAGACAGGGGAGGCTCGCTCGTCTCAGATGGTGCAAATGTCACCCAAAGAGTCACCGTGCCTGACCCTGCTATTTCACAGGGTATTTCAAGGGTTACAGCAACAAAACCTACAGAAAAACAAGAGCCTTATTACATTTAGGTTGTTTTTTTGCTTTTTTTTGCTTTTAAATTATTAGTCTTTCAACTCAATTTGTTTTAAAACAAAAGGAAATTTGTGTTACGGGGGAACTCATTAATCACAATTCTTATGTTTGGAAAATAAAGGGAAAAAATGGGCCATAACTTTCACCCCTTAGACTAGCCTAAAACTGACTGATGGCTCTGTTTCTATAGCTCCACAGACCAGGGGGATTATGCAGTGCCAGGTGGCAGCCTTCTGTACATTTGGTTGCATGTATACATATTTCACAGTTTAAACATGTCTTTATCAAGAGGTCTGTTCAGTTTACAAAATATCAAACGATAATTATAGTGCGTGCGCTGTATTTGTAAAATATAATTGTGTGCTGTAACTGAGTAAAAAAACTTGTCCTGTAATCAAACCAATCTAGCCTCCCCATTTAAATAGATTGTTTTGTACTAATTAAAATGTCTTTACAGTATAAACTACTTTGTGATTGAGCGTGGCAGGGCATTGTGACGTCATGCCCCTTTGCTATTTGATAACTTTACGGTCGACGCGTTGTGTATGTTGTTGACGTTTGGCAAATACATGCCGGCTTCAAAGAGCCCCTTGAAGTTTTCCAGCCCTTTGTTTAGAACTCAGAAAACAGATGCCATTGGGCACATGCCACTGGTAATCAACACATCCACGCAACAACAAGACCCTCACCCCACCCCAACCCGACCCCCACCCCACCCAACTTGCTGTCAGGGAGAGATGGCAGTGAGATTACCTGTTGCAGGAAGACCTCGCTCTGCCTGGGGCAGATTCAGAGTTTGCCAGCTGTGGCTGATTTCACCAGTCTGGCTGGCTATGCCATCTCTGTCCCGGGATCGTACGAGTATTAGGCTGTAAAGGTCTCCGATTAGAGCGTTACCATGTGAAAACCACACAACCCTCATAAATTGTCTTGAGAGCTGGCACATATGTTTATCTCATAAAAGAGGACTGATAGGGCCTGTGTACTCACATACACACACACACGCACGCACACACGCACTCAGACAGACACATATAAGCATACACACACACACACATTTATGTATCTATTTTTTAATTTATCAGAGAAAGCGTACAATTACAAATATTCATGACACGTCACAAAATACATTGTTTTGTACCCACAGGCTACGTTTTCATCGGTAGTCCAAAGGCAGGAGGACTATCACATATAAAAAGACACAAATCTTTACCAAAATTACAAGAGCAACATCAACAAAACAACTAGGGAAACCTTAGTGTGTGTTCAAGCCAAAGAGTGGGTCAAATCCAAGTGGGCATGGAAAAGTCCCTGGAAACTTGCATGGAAATGTCCCTGAAAAGTGCATGCACTAAGCTATGCTAGTTGCACTGGATAAAAACATCTGCCAAGCAAATATGCAACATGCTAATCATACTCAGTGTTTCTCTCACCATTAGTCACAAACAGCATTATATCGCCTCTGTAGTGTTCGCTTCTGAATATTTCACATTCATTCTCTGCATGATTAATTGGCGCAATCGAGGATTTTCATAGAGTGTAATTATCACCAATTATCTCACAGCAAAAATGAATAATAAAATACTTATTCTCTCTGAGATTGTTAGGCGAGAGTTATAATGTGATGATTACAAGGTCATTATGTTTTTTTTTTTATTGGGGGGTTTTTTCACTTATTTGTTTCAGATTTTTTCGCGTTTTTTCCCCAATTTGGTAGCCAATTACACCCTCTATTTATTTCGATTTACCCTCCCCACACAAGTCCGCCACTCATCTCTATGAGGCAAATTAATTATCCGAGGGCAGCGAAATCCACTTCCTTCGAGACAGAATTCGCCAACCCACATTCTGGAGACTCCCTTACATGCTTCACGGCGGACCAGAGCCGGCTCACCCTCCCCCCTCCCCCTGGGGCGGACAGCCAAATGCTGCCCCCGATCGGGGCTGACAACCAGGGCTGGTCTGGTAGAGACGGGTTTCGAACCGCATCCCTGACAGGCAGCGCACACTGTATTGGACCAGCCAAAATACGGTGCCCGGGGCGAAGTCTCAGTTCTTAACCCATATCCACCTAATGCATTACACTGTATAAACACAGTGTGTGCCTAGCCACATACCACATTCATTCACACTTCAGTCTAACACTTCCCTCTTATTGGAAATGGAAAGGGAAATAGGCAATTATGTATCATTGGAAATAGCATGAAATGATCTTTATTTTGATATATTGCCCAATCACAAAAAGGTTGCAATTGAAAAACATCATATACAAATTATGAAAATGTGAAAATATGTATTTGTACATAATTTATAATAATACAGAGATATATAGTATGTCATATCAATTAAACGTTTTAACAAATTAGTGTTATTATATACAAAATATGTGTGTAAATTATGTACAGATAAATTCTTACAATCTTACATTTATTTGTCACATCTACATCTAGATACATAGCGATGTCAAGCATGTACCAAATTATTTTATAGTACCACTTTAGTGACATTGTTTGTCTCTTGTAACAGGTACTTCATTTGTCAGCAAAGTCTACGATTTCAATTTCATTGAATTTCTGCTACAGGATTTCCCCGGAGACGACGACTGTAGCGTTTGCGCGGTCTGCGGAATATCCCGTATATCGGTGAATGAAGTGTTTGCGCGGTCTACTGAAAATCGTGCAGTCCGGTGGATATGGGTTAAATCCCCTCTTCTACCGGAAACAAGCATTCACGCAGGAACAGGGGTGCGTGTTGTGGGACCACCTAACCCTCTGGATGAGCTCTGATTCATTGAGAGTAAATTCCTTCCGATGTGCATTAGCAAATTCTACACTAATCGGAGAGGATTAAACCTGGCTGAAAGGTTAAGAGATTTCAGAAAAGTTGGGCAGAAAGGTTTTGAGACAGGGGAAAGATGTTGCTGGCAGCTGTGAGGTTTTTGGTTTGGAAGGTGAGCTGAACCAGAACCAGAAGGTCATGGGATATAATCCCAGGTTGCCCTCTCGATGCTGCACCTTTCCACAAGGCCCTTGATTCACCCTGGTGCTGTAAATGTCCAGCTGAATCAGTGGATCATTTATCATTTGGAAGCTGCATACCTTACCCTGGTAAAAGGTGTCTGCTAAAGCAAATAAATAATGTAAAACGTCTGGTATTACTGCGTAGAGCTGCAGCTCTACACTTAATCTGGCCAGGGGACAATCAGGGGACAATGTCTCTGTTAGTCCCTCAAAATGAGTGATAGTGCCCATATACAAAGCAGCCTCCTCCTTCCTGTTGTCCCTATCCCCACCACCAGCCACCCGACTGGGGCCTAAGCGAAACGCAGACCCCGCACTGTCCGTCAACGTCTTTGCTAACCCCGGCCTGGTTGCTGTGCCAACCCTGTCATTACCTTATAGAGGCACTTTCATCAGCTCTGATGAATTATTCATGCACAGCCTAGTTCGGACCCACATTGACAGAACGTACTGGAATATAGTTTTACCATAAAATGCTTTTCAGTGCCTGGCTCTCTGACAGAGCAACTGAAGATCATCGGATGCTAAAGGCCGGGATGTGGATGAACCGACACGCTCAGTGTTTTTGGAAGCTTTACTCGAATGGGCCGAGAGCAAGCTATCCCATAATTCACCACTAGGCGGGGCATTGCGAGAGCTGGGTGCCGTGGTGCTGACCCACGTCACTGCAGCTGCCCGTGCTCTCCTCATGTGGATCCCAGCGATGCAGAAAATAACATGAGCTGTGCCTCCCTGTTCCCCTCTATCTGTGCTCCTCTCCCACTCGAACGGCCCGGCACAGAGACGAGAGCAATGCTCTCTCTGTCTCTTTCTCTCTCTCTCTTCAAACAAACACTTCAGAGAAGCAAGGTCTTTAACTGATGAGGTTCTGCTTCCAGAAAAGCTGCAGTTTTCAGTTTGTAGTTCGACTGTAGGAATACAAGGGCCTGGATTCAATCAACATTTGTTCTGAACTTTGACTTACAAATTGTTCTAACTCTGGCACGTGGTGGTTTATTTTATCCTCACAGAAACATGCTTGGCGACTTCAGCGATCACCAAAATTAACTCATTAATTAAAGTCTGTTTGTGAGGAGAAAAAAACCCAGCAGCACTCACATTTATTTATGAGGCAAAATGTTAAGGACAAATGGCAGATACAATCCGGGCCAGTCTCAGAAAACAAGACATATGAACTGCAAAAAACCAAGGCTTAGTTTTTTCTGGAAAATGTAATTAAGCAGCGGTCACCAATGGCTCAGAAAGGAATGCTGGGGAGTGTGGATGGCGGTCGGTTAGGGTCGGTAAGGGCGGAACCTGGAACGCTTGGAGATATTGAATCTCCACCAGACAAGCCTATTTTCATTAATTTGCCACGCTCCCTCAGTGCAGACATGGGAGGTGGAATTCGGGAGCTTGGGTACGCATAATATAGTGCATGGGACACAGACACGTAAACAACAGGTGGCCCACTGGCCAGTTCTGAATTTGATTCACAAATTTCTCTAGAAACATTTTAAATACAGTATATATATTATTTGGGTGAGAGATAGGAGAAATAGGAGAAATACAGCAATTCCAGTAAAAATGTTTCTGGACTGAAATGGGCAGATTAGATATAGAATAGCTGCGCAACGCACAGAGCAGAGCACTTCAGCTGACTGTTCCTCTTTTGAAATGCGGGTCAAAAAGCCACTTCCCACGTCACAGCACTGGAGGAAACCGTTTCCAGTAAGAGGAGCTAGCATGCGATTCCCACCCCAACTTCCAGGCTGCAGCAGCTCAGGGTGACAAAGAGCCAGCGAGGTGAGGATGAGGAGGATGAAGATCACTATCTCACACGTCTCCCAAAGCACGGGGCCATCCACCTTCAGCTAGTGACCCATTCAGCATGGCTGATACTCCCACCACAGACATAGCACAGGTGTAGCACAGGTATAGCATGGGTGTAGCGCAGGTATAGCACAGGTATAGTAAGGGAGTGAGAGGCTACAGCATGTTTACATTCCACATTTTACTACCAGAGCGGAGCTCCTGATCTCCTTTCTAATCTGCTCTCTCCTGCAAACACGGAGTCTGCACACCTTGGAAACAACTACCTTGGAGTACCAGGATGGGAAACATGTGGTTGAGGCCAAAAGATACAATGTGAGATACCCTTCATGAGACCTAATCTCTCTCTTTCTCTCTCTGTCTTTCATGTGTTATAGGTGGTCCAATCTCACTTTTCAGTGCGTGGTTCCCTGTACTTTTATATTTTTTGTTGTTTCGTTTTTCTTGTTGAGGCCAAAAAAACTGCACGTAGATAATTTCTTCCATTCTGAAAGAAAGTAATTTATGCTGTGTTGCAAAAACCTTCTGCCATTGTGAGAGATGACCCTCTTTTGACAAAGAACAATGAAGCAACCTCTTATTTAAACAAGTAAACCTGTGCACACAGTACCCCACTCCTCTCCAGAGGTAAACCAGGACCAGAGACCGCTCACCGGGTGTAGGACTGTGATAAACAGCCTCTGGCCTTCAAACAGCTCGGCTGGGTCTTTCAGACCATGTCAAACACACACTGCTCGCTGTCATGGATCCCATAGCCTGAATGCTAATGCTAGCTGCTGTTTTTACACATCAAACCTAAAGAAAATATGGGAGGGGGGGAGTCTATCAACAAACCCCAAACACACCGATGCCTGCTTTTCCCTGAGTGAAACTCAGAAATCCTTAAACGGCAGGTGAGTTGGAATGCAGACATTATAAGGTACACAATGTGCGAGGACCAGAGCAGGTCTCTATTTTTCACCCTCGTTTCTGTTTTTTATAACTCTTTAAGGTCCCTGGTTGTGCTGATCACACCTGGATCAAATAATACGTTAACCCTTTAGACACCAGTAAAGGTCCTGGAGATTACTGACAGCTTTAAGTAAACATCTATTTTCACCAATAGTCAGAACAAAATTCTTTGCTATGATTGTACATTTTGGCCAGTAATATGTTTCGTTTTTCAGATTTTACCAGCATCTTAAAGCATTCAAGTACATTTTTGATGCAGGTCTGGCGGTGATTTGGTATCCAGCTCAAAATGCTGTGATCCCTTCGCATTTTAAATGCGATTCACCCACCAACTAAACTAAACATCCTGGCCCATGCACTGTGTACTGGCTGCAGTTGGTTAATGCAGTATAATACGGTAAGACTGATCTGGCTTAAAGTTTATATAGGAGAGACCAGAGAAAACTATCATCATCAGTCAAAGTAAAGCCAAGTTTTTCTCTGACAGCAGAATCAAAAAAACCCTTCAGTGTTTCTTGGCAAAGAGAGGAACCCAAACATTCTGTTTACGTGCTGAGACATTAACTCCCTCCTGGACCCCATGACATCCGAAGTAATGTTTTTTTCCACCTCTTTTAATAAAAACAGGTCTCATCTCTGTGCCTCTTGTGATGGACGTACCCATATTGAGGCAACTAATAACACATCAATCACACTGACACCTCACTGAAGGGGGGTATGGGGGGGTCCGATTTCACACACTAACACCTGCGGTCCATGCCCTGGCTGACCTCACACCCGCTTAACACACCCCGAGCCCCAAAACGGGAGCATATACCCAGAACCAGGCTGTCGGGACAGTGTGATCGCTCCAGATCTGATGTTACACAATTCAGAACCACCATCTCTGAGGTGCTTTTTTTCCCTTTCCTCTCATTTTAAAGCCCAGTGCTGCTACAGTGTTGTGGAGTTCCTGAGTCGTATGTGTGAGTGTATGTGTGTGTGTACATGTGTGCGTGTGCGCTTTAGGGCCATCTGTGTGCTGGCTGCTCCAGTCTCTCTACCTGTGACACAGACCTGTCAGAGAGATCACACACACACACACACACTGCCCCCTCACACACACACATAAGCACACTGCCCTCTTACACACACACACACACACACACACAAGCACACTGCCCACTCTCACACACAAGCACACTGCCCCCCAAGCCCCTTGCAAATTCACCATTCTTTGCACTCTCTCCCCAACTATGTGAGCTGATAAGCTTTTCTGATGCACTGTATCATGTCAGCATATACGTCCACACATACACCCCCCCTGCACTTTTTCCAATATCACCCACAGCGCGTCTTCACGCCACAGGCAGAGGAGAGATACAGGCACGATCCCTGTGACGGCTACAGGGAAGTGGTGCAAGGTAAACAACACCACAGAGAGACCTGGTAATGGTTAACTGAACCTGCTCACAGCGCGGTTAATGAATACACAACAACCACCTACTCTGCCCTGGCGGCTTTGGCACTTACGTTCTCTCAGTCTGTCTTTTTCCTGCCAAATCACAATCCAGGAATAAAAGCCCTTGTTGTTGTCAGGTGAACCAAAAAAAAGCAAAAACCAAACAGGGAGAAAGTTCCGAAAGACATGAGAGCCGTCCGTGGAAACGTCCCTGTAATGCTCCGGAGGTACCACGTAGTGTTTTCAAACTCCAGAAGTCTACACTGTGCTTGGCTTTTCTCTCTGTCTCCCACTCCCTCTCTTTCTCTCACTCACTGACATACTGGCTGTATTCCAACCTTCCTCTGGCTGCTAGCAATAAACTGTGGCCACTCCCCTCTACACACTGACAGAGTGAGTGAGCAAAGGAGAGGGAGGGAGGGAGGGAGGGGGAGACTTTTAAAAGCTCATCATTTAACAACTGTCAAACAAAACAGAATAAATAAAGCAGAAAGATTTCAAAAAAAATCATAACCACAGTAAACTCCAAACAAAAACAGCTGCATAAGCAAATATGATAAGCCAAAGCACACATTCCCTCTTTATGTTTAAAAACATGTTGATTCTTATGCAGACATGCATGACTTTCAACAGAGAGAAATACAGAAGAGAGAGCAAAAGGGACAGAACACATGGTAATATAAAAATGTGAGTAGCGTTTCTCAAACCTTATAGTAACAACAGGGAAAAATAAATAAACAAAACAGCATAATTAGTTATGCTGTGATTAGCCACAACAGGATGATGATTATGTATGCTGTTTTCAGAAGATTCCAGCTATTAAGTGGACAGAAACTGTCATACCAGCATACACTGTCAATAATTTGTTAGATATTTATTTGAGGGTCTGCCCCACAATCTTGGCAGCAGTGTGTGTGTGTGTGTGTGAAAGAGAGAGAGAGAGAGAGAGAGAGAGAGAGAGAGAGAGAGAGCGAGAGAGAGAGAGAGAGAGAGAGAGAGAGAGAGATACAGGAGCTCCACGTGGATTGGTCCCCTGGATTTTTGCCATCTAGCTCTGATTGGTATTCACGGACGGTGTCCAAGGCTAATGTTAACTCAACATTATCGGCCTTTCTGCACTCGCTAATATAACTATTTCAGACTGAATTTCAAAAATGGAGCACCGCAATCTGATTTAGACAATATAAAGCGTGCACTCTTTGCTGATCATAACTGACTGATCTGGGATCAGGAGGGCTGAAGTTCATTTTCTTTTCGGCGAGAAGAGTAATGGATCGCAGGTCTCACTCCCAGGGGAAAGGGAGGAATTGTTATCGTCTGCCGGGAGGCGTGCGAATGCCGCGTGTCTGAGGCTGCGTCTCTCCGAGCTGATCCAGAACAAGCGTGCGCACACACACACGCCATCATTATGAGCCTCTAAAGAACAGTCCCCTTCCATTACTTGGGAACAAGCACTCAAACCATAAAGACAGGTACTCAGCAGCTTTGATGAAATACGGTCTGTGTTATGGTGCAGTCAGACACGGGGTGAAGTCTGCGGTCTTTAAAGTGCTGAAATGCGTATAGGCACCACGGACGCCTTATACAACACCGGTGGGCCGGACACAGCCGCTTAAAATAGGCCGCAATGCGATGGCAATTTAAAACACTAGTACATGGAAGAATGTCATGTCATGGATCTATACAAGATATGTAGCTGTAAAGTACAATGATCACTGTATTACCAAGAAAGTGTCAACCAGACATGAGTTGCTGCTTTTTAAGCAAACAACAAAAAAATAGATACAAATCCCAAACATCTGCCTTTGCGGATCAGGTTCAATTGGAGTAGCATCCTTGAGCTGTGTTTCTTCTTTTGGGAGAGATCACAGGAAAAGGTGATGGGCCCCGGGAAGTACCCAGAGCAAGTCTGCCATCTGGGACAGCACCAGCATTATCTGTGGAATTGTGCAGTTGGCCTGATAGAAACATTGATAAATGGAGAGCTTTGCTTATGTGTCGTTTTTGCGTTCAGGTTTTACAAGTTAAGTTGTTGAAAAGAGTGGAATGTCTTGTTCTTAAGACAGAATGGATGGAGGAAAGGAAAAACACACACACTCTCTCACGCACACATACACACGCACTCTGTCACATACACACACACACACACACTCTGACAGACACACATACACACCCATTTTCTCACATACACACACACTCTGTCACACACACACTTTCTGACACATGCACACATACACACATATACACCCACTTTCTCACATACACACACACTCTGTCACACACACTCACACACACATACACACCCACTTTCTTAGATTCACATACATACACACCCACTATTACATACACACACATACACACCCACTTTCTCACATACAGACGCACTCTGTCACACATACACATACGCACCCACTTTCTCACATACGCACACACCTCACCCCTTTTGCAATGTCATGAGGAGCCTAATTACCTCAGAGGCCAGGATGATGACAGTGTAAACCTGGATGTACAGGTAGATGGCATTTAACAAACCAGGTGCACAGACAATACAGGAGCTAAAACCAAGCTGCAGAAAATGTTAATATTTAAAGGAGCCATCAATGCTATGACTAACTATGCCAGGGCTTGGTAAGGAAATGTGATGTATTGGATAGTCTTTGAACCATTAATATTTTCACCTGTTAATAACAGATTCATATGATGGGTTATATACACATATACACAGGCGTGTTCAAAACCCTTACTTCATGAGCACATACGTTTGCATCTGCCACAGGAACCATAGCTGTTTGACTGAGGACAGGCTCAGCGAAGGCCATGTCTGGAGACCATGTTTGAGAAATGTGGCAAAAATTAGTTCAATGAGTCAATGGTGAAAAAAAAATTCTTGTTTAGACAATAAAAGAGAGAGAGAGAACAAAAGTGTTTAGCATATGGGCCGTGGCCAGGACCCGAGACAGGGCAAAGCATCTGGGCTGTGTGCGCAAATCTGTGACCCAGAGCAACGGATTTCACGTCATCTGTGCACTACAACAGGGGTCCCCAACCACCGGGCCGTGGCCCGGTACCGATCCGTGAGGCATTTGGTACCGGGCCGCACAGAAATAATAAAAACGTTTTAATTTTATTTCCATTTTATTGACTATCGCAGTCTGCAGGGTGTTTTATTTTGAAAAATGACCACTTCCGTCTGTGTGCCTCTTTTCCACACTTGTCTCAGTTTTTTTTCCATGTACCACCCCCGGTTCGTCGGTCCGTGGTAAAATGGTCTTGATATGAAACCGGTCCGTGGTGCAAAAAGGTTGGGGACCGCTGCGCTACAAGCAACAACTCCGCCAATGCTGTGAATGCTGGGAAAATGTATGAAAAAAGAAAAGAGGGCTTATATTAGGCGGGGCTGGGGCCAAGGGTCACCACAGCAAGTGTGTGCAGGTCTAAAGACTACACCTCGTTAAGCTGCCAAACATCCGATGAATTAATGAACACTGTGAGAGCTTACTGAAATTTGTGAAAAAAGAGAAAAAATGAGTTACTGTCTGGCCTTCAACCAATAAAAAAATTGGCCAACCAAAATGTATGTGATGCAAAATGAGGTCCCTTGCCAGATAAGGTGCTCAATGTGAGGTGGATTAAGCAATGCTCTCAATAGTGATGGGAGGAACAAAAAGAAGAGAACAAAGAAAAAGCTGGTTTGACTGGCAGCCTTCATATGATGCATTTCATTTTGCGATTGCTTTTTAAGTACAAGTACTGTCCTGCTTAATATATTGGCAATTTGAGTGGTCTGAAACCTTGTACGCAGTATATTATTTATTAATTTATTATTATCCTTTTTTCTAATTCCCCCCTTTTTTTGGTTTTATAAGCACTAATCTAATACTTTTAATAATCTAAAAGTAACACATATATAAGAAAGGGGAGTCTAAATATACACACTGGGGGCATTCCTCCTGGGGGGCACACCTCCCTCAGAGAGCAGCTTCCTGCAATGATGTGCCGGTTAGTCGGTAAACTGCCATCGTGTTCCATAGATGCAAAGAACGCTACAGCGGTTTACCGGCTAAGTGCTATAAATTGTGTTAATGCCAGCTGTGAAGGCAATGTTTTATTAGCATGGTTGGCTGATTGGGTGACAAACAGACCTACAGGCCACACAGTACAGCAACAGCCAATCAGAGGAGGACATCTTAAGGCCTGTGGGCGCCTATCACATCAGTGGGAGGAGGAGCCGATGCCCAAGGAACCCTGACTGGGTTAAACCCCATCCAACCCCTGGCGGTACAAAGCCAGGGGTGCGTTCAAATTGGTAAGTAAATGTTGGTAAGTACGTTGTTATGTGTTAATACAGAACATTTGGAGCTTTCGTAAAAAATATGTTTTACACGCTATGAAAATCATAACATTGCAGTTAGACCTGTGATTTAAATTATGGTAAAAGTGATAACACCAACCTAGAATAAACAACCACTTTTGCACCTCTTGAGATGACATAGGACATAGATGGGGGGTAGAGTGGCGTAGTGGTTAGAAAACTGGGCTCGGAGGATGTTGCGGGTTCATATCCCACGTGGGGTGGTGATTGCTCTTAGCAAGGCATTTTAATCTGAATCAGTTAAGCTAAATAAACAGATAATATCTAAAAATAACTAACCTGCCCATAAGCTATAAGGGTTGCAGGAATGCAAACATAGCGCTGAATGTCAAACCTCTAGAGAGAGATGAAACATGCTCCCCGCTGAACAATAATTTAGATTTTTTCTTATCAGGCATTCTTGTCATTCGGTGGCTGATGTGGCTCGACTCTCTCTCAGATGGTCAGTCAGTCACCCACCCCCCCTCACTCTCTCTCTCGCTCCCTCTCTCTCTCTCTCTCTCTCTTCTGGCTCTTGCTCTCATTATTTCTCTCTGAGTAGCAATCTGTCTTCTGGAAGACAGAAGACAGACAGGTTTGATCCAAAGGGGTCCTAACATGTCCCTCACAAGGACACACTGAAGAGGACACACTGTTAACGCCTGTAACAGCACTGTAAAACGAGCATGTTTCTGTTTGACGTGCTTGTTTAGAGTGTATCACACACCTGGATACAAACCTGAAAAAAGCGCTAGGAGAGGTTAAGCTTCAGGAACTCTCCGATGCGCCAAACATATCTCACTACAGACAGAAAAACAATTATCCCACCATTAGTTTTGACAGGGACAAATTAAGATCAACATCGTTCCTTGCGCCTTTGCTGCCAATTTCACATGGTTCTGGGGGCTGAAAGGCTCCATTTTATTCACATCCACTAATCAGCTAATTTATCTGAGAGAGAACTTTTTATCCTTTGTTTCAAAAGCGCCTCATTCTCACCTTGTCGTCATTCTTTTCATTTGACTGGTGCCTGGAGCTCTTTGAGGCAGTGTAACTCTGATTCACCACTAAAGTTTCACAGTTTAGGTGAGCTCAGACGGCCACATTGCACATAATCTATTAAAATGCAAATGAAGCCATCATACACTCTATTCTTCAATGATCCATTAATTAGCTGCTACATGCTAATTAGTTATTTTCCACTCAATTAACAGCTTTCAGTAGCTAACAAGTAATATCAATATCATTGCAAAAGCTTTAAAAATGAAAAGAACAATGATAGCTTTGAGGAAGTACAGTACCAGTCAAAAGTTTGAGTACACCTTCCATCTGGACTACAGCTAATAGGGCACTCCTTCATTCTTCAGCAAGATAACGACCCGAAACACACCTTGAAGTTGTGCAAGAACTACCTGGTGAAGGAGGAACGTGAACGACAACTCAAACTGATGACCTGGCCTGCCCAGTGTCCAGACCTCAATCCCATAGAAATTGTATGGGACGAACTGGACAGAAGAGTCAAAGCAAAGCAACCCACAAGTTTCTCTGGGAATTGCTGCAGGAGAGCTAGGAAGACATATCGGGTGATTTCCTGCTGAAACGTATTAACCAAATGGCCCGTGTTTGTGAGGCTGTTATCACGGCAAAGGTGGCTATTTTGAGGAATCCAAGATTGAATTTTCAATATAATTTTCTTGAACATTTCTTTGATGTTCATTTTGTTCATTGTTACATGTGTTTTTTGTCATTTTAAAGTATTTACAGAAACGTATACGGTGTAAAGCATTGTCAATTATGAGATAAACCTAGTTTCCAGCAGGTGTACTCAAACTTTTGACTGGTACTGTATATACAAACAGTTCAAATTACAGATGAGGAACACAAAGGACAGATTCTGTAACAATGTGTTTTGTGGCAATAATGCTAATTCACTCTCCAGTACTGAAGAAAGCTAAGCCAAACCACGAAGAGCAAATGTGTACACTGCTTCAGACCCCAATAGATCAGAAAAGCTCCTGCAAACACGCCTTACACACATACAAGCACATGCACACTCACACACTCTCACAATATCTCACACATACTCAAGCACTCAGACGCCCGCACGCACACTCACACATACAAACACGCATGCACACACTTACATACTCTCTCTCTCACACACACACACACACACACACACACACACATTCACACATACTCAGATGCACATACACACACATATACACATGTCCAGACACTCACACACACATATACACACAATCAGACATACTCAAGCACTCAGACGCACACACAGACACACACACACATATTCATGCGCACACTCACACACACTCTCACATACATTCACACATACTCAAGCACTCAGACTCACACACACACATACACGTGCATGCACTCACACTTTCGCAGTCTCCCTCTCTCACACACACAGACACACACACACACAGATGGCTGCTTGCAGAAGATTATCAGGACCACCGAAAGGAGACCCATGACAGGGCTTGGGTTTGATTGACAGCTGCCATTGACATTCAGTGAGAGAGTATTTCTCTAAGTAAGGGAGTGGTCAAGGCCATCTCTGAAAGTGGACAGGTCTGCGCGGTCAGACTACACTTATTTCTGCTGGAATGCTGGGACACTTAGCATAATCCTCAACCACTGGACAATTTCCTACATTTGCACAAAACCCTTTTTTCCCCCACAGGCTTAAAACTTGAATTCCATTGTGGTCAAAAAGGGCATGTGGTCACAGCTCAGTCAAGTTACAGTCAAGAAATTATTCCTGGAGATAAATAACTTGGCTGAATTCAAAGTTGACCGAATTTAATCATAAGAATCTACCGCAAAAGAGTGCGTGTCAATCTTTGCCCACGTCATCCCCATGCAATTGAGAATGTAAAAACTATTCCCCAAATCTTGGTATTTTTAGTGAGGGGAGAGGGGGGTGAAGCAAACAGTGAGACCCCCCTCAGCCTTTCCTAAAGCTCCTCTCCAGGCCTCAGTGGGCTAACCTCTGCCCTCGCGCAGTTTGGGCAGTTCCCACCTCCCCCCCAGCGTCTCCCAGAGAAGGCTCTTGAACCTCTTCTCTCCCCCACCATCATTACGGGGTTTATTAAAAGCCTGCATGACTCATCTACCTGCCTCACCAGGCTGAACCCCTCCCACGTATGCCCGAGGTAGAGTCTCAAACCTTCATTCAATTGAAAAGGTCTGTTCACCGGTTGAACACACCTCAAAAGACGTTACACACACTTATGAATGCAGGGCCTGTCACGCACATCACACACAGCTGCTTAGGTCCAGTGCTTTATTGTTTTGTACTCATTTCCCCTGTCGTCAATATTACTCCATAATATTTTGCATTCACACGTGTACAGAATTCATGTCCATGTTCACGCGATTGGGATAACAGCTGCTGGGAATGCCACAGGCAAAATCACTTCTTGGAACATGGAATAGGGTTTATGAGTCTCCTGTGAAGGAAGTTCTGGGTTCTGTTGTGTTCCCTGTAGCATCCCTGAAGTTCTCTTAAGTTCTCTGCTGCAGCAATCCTGGGGTTTTCTTAATGTCTTTGTACCATCGTTCTTAGATTCTGTATCACATGAGGGTTTCCCTGTAGCAAGATTCCCTTAGGTTTTCTACACCATTGCTGAGGTTGTCTCAGACTCTGTACTATTTCTGAAGTTCTCCGGAGTTCCTTATGACTTGGCTGGGGTCTCGGTGATGTAAGTCCAGTGAAGTGTGTGACATTGATGGAGGCCGTGTGCTGAGGCCTGTAGTCATGAACGCAGACAGACTGTTCAACCGTCACAGACACTCAGAGGATTATCACCTTGGAAACCGTGTGTGTACGGCCCCATACATTCCACCTACCAAACAGGTATTCAGTTCATTGTGCTTAACACTGAAAAATCTGAAGTGTTCTGATTTGATGCCTGGGGCCCGCTATGTGACACTATGCTAGAGGACCTGGGGCTGCGGGTTTGATCCCCGGGCGATTACACTGTTGGTGCACAGCAGGAAAACACTGAACCCATCTGGATTAATACAGGAAGAGATGGCCTTTAACATACTGACCGTCTCTCTCTCTAATAATAAGTGTTATTATTATTTGATATGGCGGCACGGTGGTGCAGTGGATAGCACTGTCGCCTCACAGCAAGAAGGTCTCGGGTTCGAATCCAGGCCAGGGGCCTTTCTGTGTGGAGTTTGCATGTTCTCCACGTGTCCGTGTGGGTTTCCTCCGGGTACTCCGGTTTCTTCCCACAGTCCAAAGACATGCACGTTAGGCTAATTGGAGAGTCTAAATTGCCCGTAGGTATGAGTGTGTGAGTGAATGGTGTATGTAGTGCCCTGCGATGGATTGGCGACCTGTCCAGGGTGTATTCCTGCCTCTCGCCCCAATGCATGCTGGGATAGGCTCCGGCCCCCCCGCGACCCTAACTAGGAATAAGCGGCTGAAGATGAAATGAGATGATGAGATTATTTGATATGTTGTCCCTCTTCTTTAAAACGGTTACACTGTATATTCTTTTGTGTGTCGAATCTCACCCAGAGCACTTCCTCAAAGTATTCACAGCACACTCTCAGGGGGAAGAAGCAGGTTTGGAGCGTTTCAGAGATCACAGCTCAGGCTGCCCCGTTTCTGACGGCTGGCTCTGAGGGCCAATCAGCTATATGCATTAATCATGTGATCTGATGCTGAGGCCAGATGATGTAACTGCGCATCAATGCAGAAACAAGCTGCTGCAGGGCGTGACTGCAACAACACAGATGGAGAGATGTTGGTAGGGTGTGACTGCGCATCAACTCGGACAGGAAAGACAAACCAGGGTGTGACCGCATCAATGCAAGCGGAGGGGCACGACAAGGAGCAACAGCGCATCACAGCCAGCTGTGTCTCTCAGAAGCAGCAATAAAACAGAGTATTGGGTAAAGTGCACGTGTGCGTGTGTGTGTGCAGCTGGACACATCAGACTTTTCAGGCACCCTATAACAATCACTTCTAAAATGAAAATGGCATAAACAGCAACCTACAGGTGTAGCTGCTGATAATCTGGCCAAGTGGAGCGGTGCTCAAGAGGCCTGGTTTAAAGTGGTCCTGGTCAGTCTGTGCACACTGCTGCAGTCTGTAGGCTCCACACAAAGGGGCGTGCTCATCACGCAAAGGGCATGGGGCCAGTCCCACTTTGACTGGTGCTGATGTTCAGTGGTGACTCAGCTCAGTGCACCAGGCCAGGCCATTTCTAATCAGCGCCTCTCCACCGGTATCTGCCACATGCATGCCGAAAGCAAAGGAATGTCCCATGTCTCCCTGTGCTACGCCCCCACCTCCCCTTAAATGAAAAACGGAGCCGGGTATGAATATCTGTTTTCACCATCACTCCTTTCTGAGAAGAGCCTTTGAATGAGAGAAGAAAGAGGGGCCCGTGTCGCTGTGCTATTTTCAGCGAGGGAGCGTAACGAGCAAACCTCACAGTTACAGCAGTGCTAAGAGGGAGGGGGGACGAGGGGAGGACCGTAAAGCCAGGGCCAATTGTCAGAAGGCCACGGATGTGTTGGCTCTGCCGCCTGGTGTGTTTGCCAGAGCGTACACACGCGTACACACACTGATCTAGCAAAAGGGAAGGACGGACGTCCATCTTTGACTCTGAATAGAATCCGAATGGTGGAAATCAATGCTGAAAACAGTCCTGGTGGAATTAACTCCCCACGACCTCATTGTGACCCCCCACCACACCGGCCCATGTGACGCAAACCAGGCCAATGGTAGCAGGCAGCTGCTCACCTCGGCTGGGGGCGATGCGCCGGCTGTGATTGGAGGAACCAGGGTGCGGCTGACCCAATCAATTATCTCTAACCTCGCCAGGGTAAGTAAAAAAGAAGAAGAAGAAGAATCAATAAGCTGTGCAGAGCAGTCAGACGAGCCATGATATTATATTATATTGTTTAAATCTGGTTATTTTCACACGGCTGACACAGCGTGCACTATGCGCCTGCCAACATCAACCACGCGTAGATGTGGTTTCGGCTAATTAAATTAATTGGACCTCTAATTCTGTTTCCTTAGTACATCTGTATGTGATTAATGCAGAGTAAGACTAACAATAGCCTCTTTGACATGTGTATTGAGAATAATGGGGAAATTATTTCGGAGCGTCCTACACGGTAACGAGCGCCTCGCCTTTTTCATGATTCATTTCATGATCATTATTGCATTGTATGCAAACAATTTGAGCATCATAACTGTGATCATTGATATGCTGATTTCCTTTTGAACCTTTTCAAATGAGATTTAATGACCATTCGTATTGTACATTTGAGCAATGGCTTCAAAACTGAAGTCATGCATCATGCTGTGAAGTGAATGAAGCTGATTTTAAACAGATTGGCTGATGCAGTTCCACGTAAATGATTTGATTATAAAAACCATGCAGAATATCATCTGTCACAATGTAGTTAAATAATTAGAATAAAGTAGCAGTTTAATTAACCCATGCATGTAGATATTTCATTTTCCTATTAACAGTTTTTTTTTTTTGACCTGACTAATCAATATTACATTTCTCTTTTAAACATGAAACTTCAAGTGTTTCGTGTTTTTAGAAGTGATATTATGTCTGTGTTTAGGTCACTGGACCCAAATGAGTATATGTTTTATATAACCTTAGATCTTTGTCTTTTAACTTAAAATACACACAAGCATGCACACACATAATCACATATGATCACCAAGCTTTTAATCTACAGCAGAGGTATTTGTGAGTTAAGGACATGTGAATGACAAAATATAATTATATATAGTAGAATTCAATTTTATGGTTCAATAAGAATATGTTAATGGAAAATGTAAATTGATTTTTTTCCCACTCTTGATAGTTTGGATGGCATTAAATAGGATTTGGAGCATATGTGAGCTATCAAACAGGAAGCATAAAATTATATCCATATAATGACATCATCTTGCAACCACTGCATTTACTCACAGCATACAGTGAGACTAGGTGCATTGGAAGTGTGCTCATATCTAGACGAGGGATGACTCAAACACAAAAGAGGAAAAACAGGAGTGATAATGCTTTCTCCAACAAAAAAAAACCTGAATGAATTAGTCATGTCTACATGACACCACATGTGCAGCCGACAGGAGATATTAAATATTAACATTAAAAAAAGACAGAGTAAAAGGTTAGGTTTGCCTAAAAAAAAAAACCATAAACTAAATACATACTGGAAAATGAAACAATTAAAGATGCTTCTATAAAATTCAGATATGCATATTAAAATATTAAAATGTCTTTACAATTTGAGAGAAAAGCTCTGAAATTAGCAGCACCTTTTTCAGTCTCAGAATGACAATCACTGCAGAACACAATGAAGCAAAAGCTACAGGCACCCAGGTCATTAATTAACAAATGAATGCTTCGGGTATATGCACACCCTATTTCTGCTCTCTCACTCTCACACACACACACACACACACATACACACACACAGTCATACAATACATTCAAAGCACGCAACAGGAAGAGAAAAAAGCACACTTAACCTCAAGATCTCCATTAATACTGGACTTCACCGCACAGCATGCCTGTTCAATGACATTAGAAAGAGGACTGTGAAGAGGAACCCTTGTAATGTACACGGAATAAGAAAACGGAAAAGGAATTACCCTTGGACCAGATATCAATCCAGGAGAGACCCCCCACACAGTCCTCGAGCACGCGCCGGAATCCATCCCTCCCTCACCATGGTTACCAACACCTTACTACAAGCCCGGAGAAAAGAGACTCGACACACTCCAATCTATCGCCATGGCACCCAGCGTCCAGGGGCGACGAGAAGCCCAACCTGGGCTTGCCGCAGGGCAAACACACCATAATTCGCCGGGCTACAACTGTAACCGCGCTCAGCCTGCACACGTTGCTCTTTTGTCTGCTGGCGCGGCCGTGCCGTTACCGTGGAGCTTACCGCGTACTCTCCCGTGTCTCCGCTCCTCCCGCTGCGGACTGCACGGAATCCCCCAAGCTGCCGCAAGCTTCGGCTGCTACTACCGGCAACCATCACCAAGTGGGAGTGAGGGAGCGAGGGAGGGAGGATGGGAGGGAGGGGGAAAAAATCAGAGGATGCAAGAGCATTACATCATGGACCGCTACCGTGGAAACGGTAGGTGGGGGGGCTAGTGGAGAGGAGGGAGAGAGAGAAGGAAGGAGAGAGATGAGGGAGGGAGGGAGAAGGGGTCTCCTTGCTGAATTGTGCACTCACAGCTCACTGTCTGGGAGGAGATGCATCCCCAGACACCGACTGCATGAAATTCCACCACTGTCCATGCACCTGTGTGTGTGTGTGTGAAGAGCCTTTGTGTGTGTGTGTGTGTGTGTCCATGCACCAGTGTGTGTGTATATGCACCTGTGTGTGTGTGTGTGCACATGCACTTGTGTGTGTGTCTGTGCATGCACCTGTGTGTGTGTGTGTGTGTGTGTCCATGCACCTGTGTGTATATGTGTATGTGTGCATTTATGTATGCAGGTGTAGGTGAGGATCTGTTTATGTGTAAGCATGTGTGTGGGGGAGGGGGGAGGTGCATGTGTATGCACATGTGAGTGTGTGTATGTGTGTGGGGGGCAGAATGCAATAACACAGTGTGACAGCACTTGTTGCTGTCTAAATATTCATATGGCAAGTCACCGTTTTAATGAATGTTTATGTGAAGGCTGCTGAAATGTAGGAAAGAATCAGAAGAATCTGAGAGAGCACAATGAGAGGGGATTGTCTGTGATGTGACAGCGGGAAGGGAAGAGAAGGGAAGGGCAGCTTCACTGTGCTGTGGGAAGCGTGTAATGGGAGCGGCATGTTCGCTACGACCAGACAACGGTCACATCAAACAGCCAGACTGGGACTGTGAGTGTGGGGCTAGCAGACTGACCACAGTGACCACAGCGTCTGTGTATCTGTGTGCCTGTCCCTGTCCACTTCCTGTTGTGTGTCTGATGTGCGTCGAGGCAGTGCCTGCTGGGGTCCACCCCCTTCCCCAAGAGGTACTGCACTCTGACTGAACCCCCTCACACACCCTGACACACCATCCTCTTAAATGGCTGTGGGAACAGAACAAACTCATCATACACACACTGCTACACACACACACACACGCACTCATCATACACACACTGCTACAAACTCACACATGCACATGCTAAACGCACACGCACAGACACACACACACACTCACTGCTACACTCATACACACAGACATAGGAGTGAACACGTCTGACATGGCTCTTTTCATCAAAGGCAGGATAATGTCAACGTTTGTCTCACAGCTGGATGAACTTGTCTCATATCGGCAAAGCACCCTGCCGCTACAGCTTCCTGTCAGTGTGGATAGACTCTTTGGGACCTCTACCCTGCTCATCAGCCCTGCATCAATCCATATCGAACGGTAACGCTCTGGACCCAATGCATGGGGATCGGGGGGAAGGTGTGAGCAAACGCTGGGCCCCCTCTCTCTCCCACCGCCCTTCATTAATTCTCGCATCTTAAATGGCAGCAGCTTCTGCCTCCCGCATGTCCTGTGTCATCACATAACTGTGGAAGCCAGACAACCTCTCTCTCTCCCCCTCCCTCTTCCTCGTTTTCTCCTCTCTCTCCTCTCTTTCTCTCTCTCTTTTTAACTCTCTGTTTTAGGCACACCGTTCCCCTCACACTCAGTACAGTACAGACTCTGGCTCATAAACTCTGTGCAGGCCGTCACATTATTCCAGCCGACATGCGCAGTTATGATTAATTATCTGCCCGTTTCAAACTTTACACACTGTAAACTGTGGCCGCTCTTCCCTTTCACAGAGGGAGTGATTTTAATAAAGGAAAGGTACTACTGTGCTCAAGCGTGTGTCCACCAATGCTTTTTACATTTCTCCTCTGCCTGCTCACAGCTCCAGACCTGCGTGTGCCTGTCTGCTCACACCTCCGCCACCGCACACCTCCGCGAGCCTGCGTCACAATAATGGCCTTTTCCAGCATGGCCGTTGTCTTCTCTTTTCCTCTGTCGCTTGTCTACGTTTGCTGACTCTGTCCTCTCTCTCCTTCTCCCTGTCGTGTCAGCTCTCCCTCCACTGCAGGAAGATGGCAATTATCGTGGCGACCGTCTCCGTCACGCCCACTGGCGGGTGTAATGATAAGTGGGGGGGCAGGTTTTGAGCCGTCTGTTACTGGCCTGGGTGTTGCCCTGGTGCTGGCGGGCCCATCGGAGGCTGCTGCAGGACGGAGCGCTGCAGAAACATCAGGCAGTCCCCTGTCTGCAGGAATGGGAGGTCTGTAATTGTGCAGCTCCAAAGCCACGTTTTAAAAAGCCCAGGTGAATAAAAGGCAGGACTGCGGCTGAACCTGACAAGGTTTAATCACACCGGGGAAGGACCAGGGGACTACAGGTGCGCAATCATAACAGAGAGAGAGAGAAAGAAGAAGAAAAAAGATCGCTTAGACGGCAAAAATATATTCGCTGAGCTGAGCAAGGACACCGTGATGTTAAAGTAATAAAAACAAGATGTTAAAGTAATAAAAAAACCTTAAAATAATATTTTTTCAAAACTTTGTCCTGTCAGCCTTTAAACATGTTTCCAGCAGATGTGCCCTTGGCCACGTCCTAATGCCATAAAGCGGCAGTTGTCATGGTGCCCCCGTACAGATGGAGAAATAAAAGACCCTTGTGAGCCATCGGCCGCGCAGATATGACAGCGATAGAACAGAATCAATCCTGACTCTTTTGTCCGCTGCTCTCGTTTGTCAGTAATGAATGGTATTCTAAACTGTGGGCTGGTCGGAATGCAGAACGGATTGAGTCTCCGTCGCTCTGACCAGCGTTTGATGAACAGCTCTCTGGAGGAAGGAATTTCATGGAGGACACCCCTTATGGAATAAACAGCATCCTACACAGAGCTCAACTCTATTGTGAGCACAGCACTACATCATTAGGTTTCTAGGCAGGGTGCAATGAATTTTAATGACTGCCACGGACAGTGTCTTTAATATATAGGTTTCGGCCTAACTATGCCTAATGTGAGTTCTTTCTGAGGGTTCAGAGTCATTTGAAACAGTTAAGAAAGGGCAGAGGATAAACAATACTGGCTTTTGGGGGTGGGGGTGGTTTGGGGGTACTGTGTGGGGGGCTTTGGACTACAGGGTTTAGAGGGGATAATGTGTTGAGGCCCCTGAAAATAAACAACAATATATTTGGCGTTTGTTATCTCATGATCCCAAGGTATTTAACTCAGGACTTTGGAAAACAGACTTTGGACAGGACTTGCTTAAACGTAAAATATTAATAAATAATAAATGCATATCCTGAGATAATCATCCCATGGTTATCTTTTCGTTTAGTTAAAAATTAGGGTAACTAAGTAACTCACCAAAATATTAATAAATTTGCATATCCTGAGATAATCATCCCTTGGTTATCGATGGTACATGGTACCTCACACAAGCCATCGTAAGTCTGAAATGTGATGTGGCTAAAGTGACTGAGGTTAAAACATTTCTGCACGGCATACAGTATAGTCCTCCATCATGCAGAATAGGGGTCCCCAAACCTGGTCCTGGAGGGGCGCAGGGTGTGCTGGCTGTTACTCAGCACTTAACCGATCAATTAATGCTGTGTTTAGACAGGTACCTCACCTGGTTGCATGGGCCTGAATTGGTTGTTTATGAGAAAACCAGCAGATGTTGTGGCTCTCCAGGACCAGTGTTGGGGACCAGAGGGTACCTCACATCCACTAAGCAGAGGCACAGGTACAGGTAGCCTTTGAACAGGCATATACAGCTCAGACGGGTTGAGGTGTGAGTGAAAGCCTGCTCACAGAAACCGGCCATAGACACTTATACAGCCCGGACACTGACATACTGTTGGCTCAGACATTTGAGAAGTGAAAAATGTAACATTCCTCCCCACCACTGATGAGTTTTGTTTGTTAGCTTGAACCTATCGACTAAAAATGTTAAGACTTGTTAAGTGAACAACCAAAGAAAACCCTCTCCCCAAAAAAACTATTTCAACCATAAATAATTGAGTGCAATATGTTGATTTTTGGTTTTGATTTTAATGTGCGGTGTGATAAAGTTAAACCAGATAAAACACCCAAAATGTTTTCACTGTGAGAGGCCTTTGCTGTCAGTTATCTTAATGTACAGCTGCGATAACAGGATGTCATTAACTGCGCTGGCCAATCAGGGAGCATGAGTTCACAATGGATTGCAGAAGGACATTCTGTCACACTTAAGAGCAGCATTGTATCTCTTGTCAGACAAGAGCATCATCCAATTGGAAAGGTCGGAGGTGAGCGGGTGGCCTCTTCTGTGTTCATTCCACAAAAGTGGGCATTATACTGTACCCCCCCCACCCTCTCAGAAAGGGGGCGAATCCTACACACACAAACACACACACTCAGACACATACATACACACACACATGAACACACACATACTCACACACACACTCATACAAACACACATGTATATGAACACTCACCTACATACTCACGCACTCACTCACTCACTCACACGCACATGCCCGAGATGGAGCTGAGTTGATGACATTCAACGCCAAGATGAGGGACCGTGACATACCACCCCCCCAGCTGGCACTCTGTAACTGATCTGCCCACACTGCCCAGCTCTCTGGCTCTCAAAGTTCAAAGCTTGCGTGTCACTACAGAGACTCAGTCATGCGGGCATTCATAGTCTCCTGACAGAGGTGTCCACTGCAGTCAGGTGACTGGGTGATCCATCCAATCAGAGCCCGTCTCCCTGTGTCCTGTCCAATCAGAGCTCGTCCCCCAGTGTCCTGTCCAACCAGAGTTCATTACTCAGTGTCCAATTAGAGCTCGTGTCCCAGTGCTGTATTTAACACTGCTGAACAGGCAGATTGGTATGGTGGAAGTGGGCCCTAAGAAACGAGGTGCGCATCATGAACACGGAGAAAAGCACTGCCCGATTCCCAGCATTACGAAGCGGACTGGATGAGGGAGGGAGGTTTAGCACCAGGCTGTGGATCTGAAGGCTAGCCACGCTCATCTCTAATGTAAACAGACACTGAGCGATCAGCTGATCACGAGGCCTACTCCAACTCATGCCTCTATAGGACAGAAAGTGAGATCAGCAAGATCTGAGATGATGAGCGGATGGACAGCTCCGGCCTCTTTGTCCCATGGGTGTGAATACCCATCATGCACTTCACTTCACCCTTACCCATTACCAGGATACGGCGCCGACCGCCTGTCATGGCAACGCCAGGATTAACCAGCGTCCTTCTGACGTGCCTCGGTCACCGCATCCTGTAATTCATCAAGTCCGGGGTGAACTCACCCCCTCTTCTTTTATGTCTTTCATCTTCTGTTCATTCTTTTTTCTTTCTTTGTTTTTTGTTTCATTCTTTTTTTTCTTAACAGTCCGTCTTTGTCTCCCAGCTTTAATCGCTGGGTAGGGTGTTCTGGGTTCAGCAGAAAGAGAAATGATGTAAATAATTTACGTTTAAGAAGAGCAGGGACGCCTCGCTCGCCCTCAGCATGGCTTGCTCACCAAAGTGACTGAGGAGAGAGAGAGAGAGAGAGAAAGAAACAAAGAGAGCATTAGACCGAGTAAGACTCAAAGACATCAAAGAACAAGACAAAACTTGCTGCTGACGTAGCCTCAGTCCTGCTACCTCCTGGACGTTAAGTCCCACGTTACATAACAAGGTAACACATCACCAAACAGAACACCTACGTCTTATGCTGCAGCAATGTTCTGCCCATCAAGATCTACATGTCATAAGGACACACACAGTTGTGGAATTTCCTAACCGTCATCACATTGAAGCAACATGTGAGGTGGGAGACTTTCAGATGCAGCACTTTTGTCTGCTGGTCCTCAGCTATTGTTACACGCTGTCATTGTGAAAATGTAAAGTGATCTCACACGTTTGGTGATGTAACAGTTTGAAGAGGCCCAATGAAACTTTACATAATGTTGTTGAAACATTGTTGCTACTGATGAACCATTCAATATATATATACAGTCGTGGCCAAAAATATTGGCACCCTTGCACGTTAAAAAAAACCTCACTTATTTTCTATAAAATAAGTTGAAATTTACTCAATTTGGTCTCGACAGTTCTTTATTCCACTGTTAATAGTACAGGCACTTTGTTTTTGATTCAGAACTTTATCCTTTTAAATCATAAAATAAACAGTTTGTCAAAATTATTGACACCCTAGATGAACTTAAGAAAATATCAATCAAGGGCTTCCTTAGCTAAACTGGCAGTTTGGCCAGTTCTTCTCAGATTTTAAGGGTGCCTGCTGTTTTCAGATCTCACCACAGGTGTTCAATGGGATTTAGATTTGGACTCATTGCTGGCCATTTCAGAACAGTCCAGCGTTTTGTTTTGAACCATTCCTAGGTGCTTTTTGAAGTGTGTTTCGGGTCATTGTCCTGCTGGAAGACCCACGATCTTCGTCAGAGACACAGCTTTCTGACACTGGGTTGAACATTGCGCTCCAGTGAGCCTCCTCCACGTTTGACTGCTGGGACATTGTTCTTTTCTTCGAAGGCTTCATTTTGTTTTCGCAAACTCCAGCCAGGCTTTCTTGTGTCTCTCTCTCAGCAGTGGGGTCCTCCTGGGTCTCCTACCATATAAAATTGAATATAACCTAAAGCTAAAATGTTTCAGGAAGCATTGGTCTGACATTTATCAGTGTTTTGCGGGGGAAATGGATCAATGAGAGCCCTGCTGTCCCCTGCCATGTTAATCCTGAACTTCAGACTGAGACCTGAGACTGACAGCTACCCCATATCCAGAGTGAAGATCTACAGACAGTAAACACTGTTAGACACTATTAGGCTGTCATCAAAGGTATCACCCCATGCCCCCCGTACTGGTCACGAATCAGCCCTTGTATATATATATATTTATATATTTGTGTGTATATATATATATATATATAAACATATATATATATATATAAATATATATAAACAGACATACTTATATATACATAAATCCCAAGACTGTTAGGCAGCTGAAAGAACAGCCATCGTAACATTGTAATGATTTAATTTATGATGTACTGTAGTTTGAGTTTTGCAACTGCTGTCACAAAGAAAGCAATTTCTATTAATGTAATGTTATGATGCTACAGTACACGGGCAGAATGTAGAATAATACATTTGGACAATAACTCAATAGCTTCAATACTTCAGTATTTATTATTCCTCAACATTCAATTTCACACCGTAAAGACTTTGCAACAATGTTCCTGTAACATTATTTTGTTTGCATCCCCTTCTTCTTCCTAAAATTGCCCTTTGTTAAAAATTGGGTCTGTGTTGTAAAAATAAATTGTGTGCTTGACTGGAAAACTTGATTGCTTTGTCCACACATCTGTTTAGTGCAAAGTGATTAATTTTTTAATCGTTAAAATTTTATGATCACATTTAATTTTGTAATCAATAGATTTTTTTATTATTCCTCAACATTACATTTCACACCGTCAGTTCCTGTAATAAAATAACAAAAACTTGATTGCTTTGTCCAACATCTGTTTAAAAAATGATCACAGATCTGCAAAAGACAGCTGGGGGATGTTTGACCTTTTGACCCTCACTGCTTTCACTGGCTCATTACAGTACTGACGAACGGCGTTGAGTGTGACACACAATAGCACTGTTTCTCGTTCTCTCACTCTCTCGCTCTCTCACTTTCTCGCTCACGGGCATAGCATCGGTGTCCTTCAGCTTCAGGTGGCCCGAGTCTCAGCCAGACGCCGCAGCTAGAGCAGGTCTGTCCTCGGGGGACGTGTGAAGTCCAAACAGAGGTGCAGTTCCCAGCTCCCAAAATGTCATAAACTAATTAACGCAGCTGCAGTGGCTCCACAACGACTGACATCAAATTAAAATAAACACCTACAGTCATCAACCGGCGCTGCATTGCCACGACAACGGTAAAAAGCTGTGAGTTGGCCCCCACTCCGACACAGAACTGACAAATATTTAACTCTGGCGCTGTTGTCCTTCCACCCAATAAAACAAGACGCTTTAAAGTCTACAATTTGCTGCCTGGTTGTTATTTGTCCTCGGGTGCCATTGGTGTGTCATTTGTAACTGCAAGATTACGACATGAGCTGCACTTTGTTGTTGTTGTTTGTCATGTGTAAGGAGACCCTAGCAGCTCTGACTACACAAACATGGATACAAACTCACGTTCACAAAAAGAGATGAGAGGAGGACAATTCTGCTGAGAATGAGAGGTGCAGCAGAGGAAATTTTAGGAGGGTAAACATGGCAGGAAAATAGACAAAGAATCAAAGCATTAAAGCCTGAAGTGCTGAAGTGCTATTGCTTTCAGTGAAGTGGCAGAGGAAGGCTCAGGAACCAAAGTGAAACAATTTTGGAAGGGCTGCCAGAAAAAAATCATCATACCCACAAGGTCCCAAAAATTATGAATTGTTAATTGTTCATGTTAATGAAGCAACATAAACATAAACTCTTGATGTAAACTCTCCTGTAAATTAAATCCCCAAAACAATGTTTTAAGTGAGAAGTTAAAGGGTTTGATGAAAACCAAAAAAGACAGGAAATTCAAATGAGCATCAAAACCTTTAATTTCACATATGCACTAACAAGGTTTTCCTGCACACAGCTTTGTCTCAAACAGCCTAATTCATACTCTTAGAGTAGGTTATCTTTTGTGATGTATACTTGGTCATGTAAATGTGATTACCGTTTTTTTAACCCACCTAGGACTATATCCTATACAACTTTTGAAACTCAAATTTAAGTAACTTAAGTAACTTACTTATTTTAAGTAAGTTACACATCCATTCTCACCAGACCACCAAACTTCTTGACTGAGCTTTTTGTCTTGCTGTAATTTATGTGGTAGGCCTATCTTCAGTTGCTTCCTTTTCAAATGAATGAGTACCACTTATTTTGCAAACATGACCTTGTTATTTATCAAAGTACCAGTTTATATTACTGGTCACATCTGTGTAAAATAATCATGATTATGTTACATATTGTGAATGTGTTTATTTACTTTGGACTGCTATATCAAAATTAAAGCAGATATATAGCCAATATATCTAATATGTATTGGCAGAATTCAATAGATACCTATATATTTTCTAATAGTAATCCACTGTTTATTTATTTATTTTTTACATTTTATTTTCAGATTTTCAGACCCTGTATTTTCCCGTTTTTTTCTCCCAATTTGGTGGCCAATTGTACCCTGTATTTCTTCAATTTACCCTCCCCCACGAGCCCGCCTCCCGCATCTACGGGACAAGCCATTACCCCGAGGCCAGCAATGAACCGCTTCCTCTGAGATGGAACTTGCCTATTTGCTTTGCCCTCTGCGCTTCTCGGTGAGCTCGTGCCAGCTCTCCCACCATCCTCCACCTGGGGTGGACAGCCTATTGCGGCTGAACGAGGCACCCATCCAGAGCCGGGCTGGTGCAGCCGGGAATCAAACCCCCTCCAGTGGGCAACCTGCACTCCAGGTGAGGGCTTTTACAATTATGCCACCCGAGGCCCAGCAATCCACTATTACCCCTCTGAAGAGTATGAATTATACTATTGGAGAGTTCTGGTTGGAAAACCTAGCAACCAATCCAGTGGCGATTATGATCAAAGCAGAAATGCATGGCCAATTTAAAATCCAATGATCCAGTCCACTGTTCATTATCCCTCTGAAGAGTATGAATTAGGCTATTTGAGAGAAGGTTTGAATCCTAAGCAACCTGCCTGTGCCCAGTGGTGAGTAACCTGCATGTTGTTTGAAGTACAGTAGAACAACAGGTTCAAGAGCAGCATAACCGGCATGATGACGTTTTGTCATAACCGGGTCAAACTACTAGGTTCATTTGATTGTTGTCTGTCTGTCCCCTTCAGGTTTTGTCCTGGCCAGCATTATATGTGTGGTTTTTTGCAAACTACTAGATTGTCAAAATGCTATTAGCTCACCATTTTAATCAATGTGCATGCTTGTTGTCTGTCTGTCCCCTTCAGGTCAAGCAACATAGTCAGTGGAGCTAACGCAGCTGAAAGCCATTGCCTATTTAAAGGGCTGACAACTGCTCTTTATGGTGTGTCTTTGTTTTTTTTGTTTTTTGGTGATAGAGCATTGGATGATTGGGGTGTTTTTGCAAATTTGTTTTTGCCCCCTAGCATTGTCAAAATTTGCTAACTTTTGTGTTTGTGTTCCCCCGCTCACCATTTTAATTTTGTTTCAATGTCCTCCTTGTTCTTAAACTGTGCATCCAGTAAATTATGATTTTAATAAAAAAGTAAAACACCTACAAAGTTCAGTCACCCAAGGACAGGGGTGGGCAAGGAAGGCAGTATCCATTTCTGGATTTCATGCCAACTTCTGCCCTTAATGATTTAATTAGACCAATCATTTACGTGATCTGACATTTTAGGTACATTTCTTGATAAGCCTATGAATGACAGCTGAGGACTGTTCTTGTGTTCCCATATGAAACATGTTACTGTGGTCTAATTTACAAGTGAACCAGCATTGGCATATCCAACTAATTAATGAATTGAGCCAGGGTAATTGGTTACAAAAACCTGCAGAAACCTGCCCACACATCTGTACCCATTTGTATGCGATGGAATGAGTTTGACACCCTAATTATACCGGAGGTGATAAACGGGTTTGAGAGTCAAGGAATATACTGTACAGGGCTATCCGAGGAGATGTGCCAAATTTCAGCCAAATAGGCAATGAATCAGCTAAGATAATGACAGTATATTTTTGTGGTTTTGTGGGAGCCATTCTTGAAACCTTTAATAGGGGTTTGCTTTAAAAACCCTAGGTTGAACTTGTAGTGGCTCTGTAGTGGAATTAAAGGGCTGTCCAAATCCACACCTTTTCCCCCACCACATCCAGGACCACATTCCCCCCCAGCCTTGTCCTATCAGCAAGCTAGCCTACGTGAGCACCTCATTGGGGCCCGGTCACACCCTGGTGCATTCTGGGATAGTTGTATTGGAAGGGTGCAACATTCTGTATCTTCCTCATAGTGCTGAGTTTACAGTGCTGAACATTCTGTCTGGGTGTGACCGACCCTTTCGCTCTCGAGTGTGCACTTTGCCCTTGGCACACAGACGCCGGCCGCAGGGGCATAACCCCTGACCCCACAGAGCAATAGCGGCTTTTCCGCTAAACACCACACACGCCTCAGACAGCAGCACAGCCAAAACTGGTACAGGGGTCAGTGCTACCCTCCCTGGTTATTTCCACATTGAGGAATAAACTGGACTTTTATCAACTGAGAGTGTTGCTGTCATGCCCTCTCTACACTCTTTGTTCTCATGTTCAATGTGGGGCAAGTACTCAAAGAAAATGTCAGTTACTTACCACTGTTTATGTTTATATTGTACTGAAAATTGTGTCAAGGGGGAACTACATGCAAAATAAGACCTCAAATGCTCTTCACTTTTACCATAACAAAGCCCTGGTCTGTTGACATCCTGCTCCTTCAGACACAGGCAATTATGTAATAGGCTCACACCTACTGGCTCCCAGGTCAGCACAGCACAGAACACTGTGTGCCGTTTGGCAGTCAGTGTGCAACAAGCGTCTCATTCACACCAGGCAGACATATTTGGAGGATAAGATCATTACGAGGGAGAGTCAGACAGTTTGGATGGGACTCCAAGTGGGCTTTGTGTAAAAAGGTATTTGTCAACACCTGGTGGAAAACAACACGTCCATAGTTTTTCTGAGATCCAGGAAGGGCCTCTGTGGCACACTGACCTCCCCTCTGGGCCTGGTGGAACCAGTCCAACCAGGCCGGAGCTGCGAAATACTCTCTCATCGCGGAAACGACCCACTCTATGGCCCCAACCCTGCACCGCGGCTCCTCTGGTGAAGGTGACCACTGCTCTCTGGTTTCTCTACCTATTCCACCTCTCCTTTTCTCTCACTGAGGTGTACGGTTCCATATCACCCTGGTAACGCGGCGGTAAGGTTCCCCCATCTCCATTCACCCGCTGTCCCTGGAGCTCGCCCCCATCCCACCCTCCCCTGGGGTGGGGACGGGACAGGCTTCTCATTTCACGTAGCGGTGAATGGAAAAGGCCACAGGCCACCGCCTTGTCTCCTCTTTCCAGCGGCCGGACACCTGTTATACCACAACGAGGCAGGAAAAACCTGTCAATTAGGATATGAAAAGGACCACAGAGGCCTTTGTAGAGCTGCTAGAGAGGACCGGCTTTTCAATGAGATCAGCTTACAGCGTGGGGGAAGGGGGGATCTCCCAGCAGCCCCCTCTTTGCTGCCAAACTCACGGTCGGTGGGGGGCGGGGGTGGTTTGGCTCCGTAAGACTCCCACCTTTCCTCTTTCTGGGATTAATTAAGCAAAGCTCCTGGAGGTGATCACACATGACCACGTCTGTTCCACACGCATTCCGCAGAGATGGGGCACTATTGACAGGGGCACAGCGGGGTTCTATAGACAGGGGGCACTATTCTGAAGTCAGACCTGAGCTGGAAGACATACTCCGCCCTGAGCGATGATAATGCACCTTACTGTGCACGCTCCTTTAGCCAGACCATGCCCTGTGACCAAGAGGCAGTTCTTTCACTGACCCTCTCAACCTTCAAACTACATGGCGGTTTCTCTATTCTAATGGAGTGCTTCACCCAGGTTCACCTCATCTCTCTCCCAAAGAGGAGGGACAGCATTAGCTGTCTGCTGCCCTTCTGCTTGAAGGTAATGATTCCCGAGATGAAACGTTTTCATTTTGAGTTTGAGTCTCTCACAGACAACCCACTTATTGAGCTCCTCGCCCCTTTACCTCACCAGCCCCACTGTATCATTATACAGTGTGTGTCTCCCGCTTAAAAGGAGGAATGTTAGAGGAGTGATAATTTGAGGGATCGAGTGGCGTGCGGAGGAGGGTCTGTCTGAGTGCACATGGTTGCGCAGACGTCCATCCGCCGTTCGCACGTCTCCTCCCTGATCACAGGGTACACCCCTTCACGGGACCAGGAACAAATTAGCCTTTAGTGTATGTGTGTGTGTGTGTGTGTGTGTGTATTCTTGTGTGTTATACTATACTTGTGTGTGTGTAATTATACAGGACAATCACATGTGCTGGTACATGCCAGTACACAGTAGAGCATTGTATGCAGGTCTTCTCTCCATCTCTCTGTATCTCTCCATCTCTCTCGCCATTGTTCACTCAAACTAATTGTCATGATCATGTGACAAAAAGCACAAATTTCTCAAAAGGGATGACAGATCAAATGTTGCAGACTGTCGCATCTGTATTCAGGTGACTTTGTATAATGCCAACTTTGTGCGCTGTAGCTGCCAACTCTATAATTTTTAAACCAGGATGCCATCCTCCATGCATTGAATTAATTTTAATTGCAAAAATGAAATGCAGTTATTTTCTCTTACAAATGCAAAGTACATGTTTCATGAATGATTGATGCAAGAAAATACAAAATAATTAAATACATCGACACTATAACCTCGACCTTGAGCAAACATCAGCTGACTGAGAAACGATGGAGGCAAGCCGTAATCACCCAGCTTTATCAGATCAAGCATAACGGTTCTCAAACCTTCCTTTTCTCCCGGTGTCATGAGTAAAGGCTGGGCCCGCTGCTCCCAGCTCAGCTAGTTAATTGCGCTGTCGAGGTGCGGCATGAGACCTGGAGCAGATGCAGAGTTTTCCAAGCAATCCTCACAACTGAGTATCTGAGCTAAGGAGCAGGTATCCTAAAAACACCGCTCCATCCTTCTCCCTCCTCCATCTCTCCCATCACCCTCCTCCCCTCTCTCCCTTCACACTCCCCCTCTCTCCCTCCTCCCTCCTCTCTTCTCTCCCTTCACCATCTTTCCCTCTCTTCCTTCATCCTCCTCCCCTCTCTCCCTCTCTCCCTTCATCCTCCTCCACTCTCTCCCTCTCTCCTGGGAAACATGAATTGTGCTGCATTGGAATGTGGGCACCAGCCACCAGAGTCATTCTGCATTAACTGTGATTAGCTGCACACACACACAGCGCACTGCGTGCATCTAAACCCATTTTGTACATGGAGACCTGTGATTCATGAGGGCATTCGGACTGCGCACATCTAAACCCCTTTTATGCATGAAGGGTGGGGACAACTAGTTTCAAAGGCATTGCATTCAAACGCATATGATTAGCATTCATTTTCCATTATCTTGGACCATGTCCATCTTGAAAAAGATGTCATCTCAATAATCTAATTAAATAGAAAATATAATCTGAGCTTGAAATTAATATACATTCCCTTGGGAAAATAAGGAGAACCCCAGGGACAGAGCTCAATCAGACACACTACCATGCACTAATCATATCAATGGTCCTTACAAGGCATGTATATATGATCTCAGTGGCCACTTTATTAGGTACACCACCTGTACACCTGCTTGTTAATGCAATTATCTAATCAACCAAACATGTGGCAGCAACTCAATGCATAAAAGTATGCAGACATGGTCAAGAGGTTCCGTTGTTGTTCAGACCAAAAATGAATGGGGGAGAAATGTGATCTAAGTGACTTTGACCGTGGAATGATTGTTGGTGCCAGACGGGGTGGTGTGAGTATCTCAGAAACTGAGATAAAAAACAAAAAACAAAAAACAAAAAACAAAAAACATTTGGTGAGTGACAGTTCTGTGGGCAAAAACGCCTTGTTAATGAGAGAGGTCAGAGGAGAATGGCCAGACTGGTTCAAGCTCACAGGAAGGCGACAGTAACTCAAATAACCACGCGTTACAACAGTGGTATGCAGAAGAGCATCTCTGAATGCACAACGTCAAACCTTGAAGTGGATGGGCTATAGCAGAAGAAGACCACACTGGGTTCCATTCCTGTCAGCTAAGAACAGGAGTGAGGCTACAGTGGGCACAAGTAAATCCTGTGTTAAATATACAATACAGGTGCTTAGTGAAACTATTTCTATATGCACTGTAGCCACCTAATAGGCTACTATGTGTTTGTGCACCAGTCATCTGTGGCGCGTGCGTGCGTGCGAGAGAGAGAGAGAGAGAGAGTGTGTGATTGTTGCCAAACGGACTTGTAAATTGCGAGTGTTAATTCGATTGGGGGGTTTTCCTTCAACACAGGCTGAAGCAGCACAGGCTCACCAAAACTGGACAGTTGAAGGAAAAACGTTGCCTGGTCTGACGAATCTCGATTTCTGCTGGGACATGCAGATGGTAGGGTCAGAATTTGGCATAAACAACATGAATCCATGCATCCAAGCACGGATTAAGAAGAACCCATGGGCCGAGGCCCCCCCGCCAATCCCACAATTTACAAGTCCGTTTGAACAATCACACGCTTACTCTCTCTCTCTCTCTCTCTCTCTCAATCACTCTCTCTCTCTCTCTCTCTCTCTCTCTCTCTCTCTCTCTCTCTCTCTCTCTCTCTCTCGCACGCGCGCGAGAGCCACCACACAGTAGCCTATTAGGTGGCATCCCTAATGCACGTAAGGCAGCTGGGCCTGATGGCATCCCTGGCCGGGTGCTCAGGAACTGTGCTGAGCAGCTGACGGAGGTGTTCACTGACATTTTCAACCGGTCTCTAGCCCAGGCAACTGTCCCAGCGTGCTTCAAGACCACCTCCATCGTGCCTGTGCCGAAACACTCCTCCGCGACGAGCCACAATGACTTCCGCCTGTTGCACTCACCTCCACCATCATGAAGTGCTTCGAGAGGCTGGTCCTGGCTCACCTCAAATCTGGCCTCTCACCATCTCTCGACAAACACCAATTTGCCTACCGTGAGAACAGGAGCACGGACGACGCCATCTCTTCCGCGCTTACACTCGGCCCTCTCCCACCTGGACGAGAGCAACACTCACGTGCGAATGCTGTTCATCGACTTCAGCTCAGCATTCAACACCATCATCCCATCCAAACTCATCTCCAAGCTTGGTGACCTTGTGGTAACCAAGGACCTGGACATCATCCCTCCGTCTGCAACTGGATCCTTGACTTCCTGACCAACAGACCCCAGTCTGTTAGGATAGGCAACCTCTCCTCCTCCACCCTAACCCTGAACACCGGCGTTCCACAAGGCTGCGTGCTGAGCCCCCTTCTCTACTCCCTCTTCACCTACGACTGCACTCCTATGCATGATACTAACACCATCATCAAGTTTGCAGACGACACAACGGTGGTGGCCTCATCAAAAACAACGATGAGACGGCCCTACAGGAGGAGATCCAGCACCTGGCGACGTGGTGCGCCGACAACAACCTGGCACTGAACACCAAGAAGACCAAGGAGCTCATCGTGGACTTCAGGAAGACTAGGGCTGTCGCTCACGCCCCGTCCACATCAATGGGGCGGAGGTTGAACGTGTCTCCAGCTTCAAATTCCTGGGTGTCCACATCTCCGAGGACCTCTCCTGGACCTTCAACACCTCATCACTGGTCAAGAAGGCTCACCAGCGTCTCTTCTTTCTGAGGAGACTGAGGAAAGCCCACCTATCTCCTCAGATCCTGGTGAACTTCTACCGGTGTGCCATTGAAAGCATCCTCACCAACTCCATCATGGCCTGGTATGGCAACTGCACTGCCTCTGACCGGAAGACACTGCAGAGGGTGGTGAAAACTGCCCAACGCATCACTGGCTCATCTCTCCCTGCCATCAAGTCCATCCACGACAGACGGTGCCTGAGGAAGGCTCAGAGCATCATCAGAGACTCCTCTCACCCTAACCACGGACTGTTTGCCCTCCTCCCCTCCGGGAGGCGCTGCAGGAATCTTCGTTCCAAGTCCAGCAGACTCAGGAACAGCTTCTTCCCTTCCGCTGTCATCTCCCTGAACTCCTCATCGCCTCCTCACCCCCTCCAGTGACTGCCCCTCTCCACCTCCCCCGTAGTATCCTGACCTAGACTCTGGATCACTCCGGATACTCTGACTCTGGATACTATGGTTTACTCTTCATGTAGTAACTCTGTTCACTGACTCTGGATACCCCCCTGACTACCCGCACTAGCTCTGTCATACCTTCATTCTGCACATACCCATGTACAATATTGTAATATAGTCCTTGTATAATTCTCTATAATTTTGCTGTACTACCTATACATATATTTATATATTTATACTCACCTGTACTTATCTATACATAACTGCACTAGTCTGTATATAAATATAGCAACCTAACTACCTTTATAGTATTTATTCAATACTGTGCCTGTTAGCATTATAACTTCTGCTATAGTACTGTATTGTAGCACTTACTGTCATGTTTGCACTCTGGTTAGATACTAAACTTCTTTTCGCTGTACTGTACCTGTACTGTACAATGACAATAAATTTGAATCTAATCTAATCTAATCTAATCTACAGTGCATATAGAAATAGTTTCACTAAGCACCTGTATTGTATATTTAATACAGGATTTACTTGGTAAAATTAGGCTTAATTAGCCGCACGGGAACAGCAAAGGTTACTCAAAAACAGGTTATATACACAGTGAATTACTTACTACCACTTCTGGGCCTGTATTCACAAAGCATTTTAAGGGTAAAAGTTGGTCGTAACTCCGCAATTTAGGAGCAACTCCGAAAAATAATGGGCGTGTCACTCATCAATTTAGGACTCCTAAATTTTTGGGATAAGAGTATTTCACAAAGGGTTTGAGAGCTAAAAACAGCTCCTAAGTCCAGGAGAAGTTAGAAGCAGTCAAGACCTACTCACGGCGATCCGAAAATCTGCTGCTGCCGGCAATCGTTGTCGCAATCGCGTCAACACTGGAGATATTGAATGATACAGAGCTCATAAAAAGGTACCGCCTCAATCGCGAGGGTATTATATATATAATATTATATATATTATATATAGATAGCCGCTGATTGTTTACTTAGATGCAGACATGTAACCAATTGACTAGTCAGTATTCTTGGTTTCATGTTAAATCAGTGACACGTAGCCTACATTTGTATTTTAGAATCTTTATTAGAATATAATAGGGGTGCATCGGATCATACATTTTTTAAAACATTTTAAGCATTTAGCAGACGCTCTTATCCAGAGCGACTTACAACATGTGCATCAATACATGGTAGGAACAATCACAGTTAGCGCACGAGATCAGTGCAGGAATACAGCAATAGACATCATTGCAGGCATCTGCGTACCATACCTGTAACACCGGGAAGGAAAAGGTATTTAACATTTTTATTTTTTATTTTTTTTAAATAAAGAGTATAGTGTTGAACAAGTAGACAGTGGTGAAGACAATTTAGCTAGATGGACAGAGATCAGGGGTAGTGGAGTCTGAAGAGGTGGGTTTTGAGTCTCTTGCGGAAGATTGGAAGTGATTCCGCAGTCCTGACCAATTGCGGGAGGTCGTTCCACCAACGAGGACCAGGACAGAGAAGAGGCAAGACCGCGAGAGAGCGGCTGCCAGGCGCCCGGAGGGATGGGGCAGTCAGTCTGCCAGCGGAGGCGGAGCGGAGAGGTCTGGACGGGGTGTAGGGCGTGATGAGTGACTGGAGGTATGGGGGAGCAGTACCTCTGGCCGCTTGAAAAGCAAGCACCAGTGACTTGAATCTGATGCGTGCTGCGATGGGGAGCCAGTGCAGAGAGGAGAGTAGAGGGGTGACGTGGGTGAACTTCGGCTGGTTGAACACCAGGCGAGCAGCAGCGTTCTGGACTAGTTGCAGTGGCTTGATGGCACAGGCCGGAAGGCCTGCCAGCAAGGAATTGCAGTAATCCAGACGTGAGATCACCAGGGCCTGGACCAGGAGTTGAGTGGCCTCTTGGGTGAGGAACGGTCGGATCCTCCGGATGTTGTGGAGGGAGAAACGACAGGTCCGAGTGATCGCTGCAATATGGCTCGAGAAGCACAGCTGGTTGTCCAGGGTTACCCCAAGACTCCTGGCAGACTGGGACGGAGACACTATGGAGCCTTCCACAGTGATTGACGCATCAATCATTGGGGAGCCCTTCGCTGGGAGGAAGAGCAGCTCTGTCTTCCCCAGGTTCAGCTTCAGGTGGTGGGTGGACATCCATGCGGAGATGTCAGCCAGGCATGCAGAGATCCGTGCCGGGACCTGGGTATCAGATGGAGGGAAGGAGAGAAACAGTTGAGTGTCATCAGCATAACAGTGATAGGAAAAACCATGAGCAGAAATAACAGAGCCAAGTGACTTGGTGTACAGAGAAAATAGGACAGGGCCTAGCACCGAATACCCTGCGGGACACCGGTAGAGAGGGTGCGGGAGAGGAGAGGGATCCTCTCCAGGCCACCTGGTAGGACCGGTCAGCCAGGTAGGACTCAAACCATGTCAACACAGATCAGATGAGAGAGAGAGATGAGAGCAGGATCCGGTGGTCCACGGTGTCGAATGCCGCCGACAGGTCAAGGAGAAGGAGGACGGAGCTAAGGGATCGGGACTTAGCGACGTGATTTTTCGGATCAGCAAAAAAAATAATAACGGGGACCAAAGGCGCGTTTCCAAAAATTACCAGGAACTATTCTCAAGGAATTGAATGAATGATAATTTAAGTTTTTCAATTTAAGTTATTTCACTAAATCTTTATTCGAAAATTTCACAAAATACATTTTTAGATTCAGTACGCCTTAGGCGATTTAACTAGGGTTGTCTTATGCCTGAATTAATTTAATAAAAAATTTAAAGATCGCTAATGTTTAAATTGTATTTAATTCGGTCGCGTTTCTAAAAACCTGCCTCCCAGAAAGGCATTTAGTATGAAAAACAAAGCAAACCAAAACATACATGGTTGTCTATCTCTTCGCTGTAACTCTGCATCGAGATTTAGGGAATTGTTACTTTAAAATGTGACAGCGGCAGAAAAACTGTAGATTTCTCTATGATGGTTCAATTTAGCTATTAATCCGCTGGATCATGTGCATGCCGAACCGTGGGGTTGATCCGCACGGATCACGGATCAACTGCGATCCGTTACACCACTAGAATATAACAGGAACAGGTAGGCCTACATACCCATTTACAGTAGCATATCATTTATTTGCTAGGTTGAAATCGCGGGCAGAGACCCATCCCCTATATCAGCCAATCGCTGTAAACTCGTTCATGAGAAACAACGTCATCCATAGCAACGACGTCAACCCCGCCCTCACTCTTAGCTTGAAAATTGTAGGATTCCTTAGTATGAGTTTGTCTTTGCAGCTTTGTGAATAGGTTTTAAGGTGGGACTCCTAACTAAAAGGTTTTAGTGCGATTTAGAAGTACTCCTAGTGGTAAGATAAAATTATTTGTGAATACCGCCCCTGATTTAGTGTTTTTCTCTCTGATAAATCAGAACAAAAAGCTGCATTTTCCATCCAAAACCATAAGTTTGCCACCTCTGTCAAACTTGAATTACGACCAACTGGCAGCTGCCACCAAGTCCCACACTGAAACTCTAACGTTATACACATGGCCCGACACAGCTACTACGCTTATTGACAAACTGTTGCGCTACGTATTAAACCAGCCATAAACATTAAAATGCGGTAAAAGAGTGAGCTGTCTTACCTTAAAACATGTGTTTTTTCCTCGCCTTCCTCTGGGCAAAAGCGTCCTCCACGTCATTAAAATCCAGGCCTCTGACCAAATCTGACTCAATTGCCATCAGTGACAAGGAGCTAGCTAGCTACCTTCTGTGTCGTTGGCATCAACATCGGTAACGTCCTCCTCGTTCACAGCCACCGGCGTTGCACTAGAACTAGCCACAGCTTGGCTGCTAAATTCACTATCGAGCTGGCTGGCAGTGCGTACATCCACTGCAGTAGGTTTAAAATAATTCGAAATTGCGGGAATAGCCGACAGCATTGCAGACTCTTTTATTTCCCTTTCTTTCTTTTGCTTTCTTTTTTTTGCCCCACTGTTCCCCCGTCTATCCATTTAGATTTTTCCTATTTGTTTTTTTACCAAACCCAGATGCTATTCTACATAAAGCTAACTAACACTAACTTCAGTAAAAGCCGGCGATGACGTACCCTCATCAATTAAATCACCCTATAAAGATGTAAGCCAATAATATAACACATACGTATATTTTTTAAACTGAACCACTTTAAACTTAAGAAAGTGGGATGCGCTAGCTAGTTGCACAGGCCAGTTGATTCCTTGGAGGCGGGAGGCGGTTTCTCAGCGAAAGTTATGCTGCGTGTATTCAACTGTCTATTTGTGAGAGCAAGTGATGGGACGGGGCCCTTTGGGCTCAGGGGCCCTTTGGGCTCAAGGGCCCATGGGCAACGGCCCAATCGGCCCGGTTCAAGATCCATGCTTGCATGCATCCATTCTGCATTGTGTCAATGATTCAAGCTGGTGGTGGTGGTGTAATGGTGTGGGGAATGTTTTCTTGGCACATATTAGGCCCCTTAATACCAAATGAGCATTATTTAAATGCCACAGCCTACCTGAGTCTTGTTGATGGCCATGTGCATCCCTTCATGGCCACAGTCTACCCATTTTCTAATGGCTACCTCCAGCAGGATAATGTGTGCAAATGTCACAAAGCACACGTCATCTCAAGCCGTTTCCACGAACATGACAAGTTCAGTGTACTCCAATGGCCTCCACAGTCTCCAATGGCCTCCACAGTCACCAGATCTCAGTCCAATAGAGCACCTTTGATATATAGTGGAACAGGAGATTCGCAACATGAATGTGCAGCCGACAAATCTACAGCAATTGTGTGATGCTATCATGTCAACTTGCAACAGAATCTATGAGGAATGTTTAAAGCACCTTGTTGAATCCATGCCACAAAGAGTTCAGGCTGTTCAGGCTGTTTTCTGGTACCCAGTACTAGAAAGGTGTACCTAATAGGGTGGCCACTGAGTGTGTGTATATATACAGTATATATATATGTGTGTGTGTGTGTGTGTCTGCTGGGAACATCCAACTGAAAAGTTTCACTGAGTTTTATTTTCTTGTGAAAATGCCATGTGAAAACAGATCATCTCTGTGCTGCCCTGGTGATGTGGAACATTGGGAGAGAGAAAGACAAGGGGGTGTGTTTCACAGGCTAATTGGCACTGCAGAGAAACAGCACGTGTAACGGTCTGGCTCTTCAAAATTTCAGGAGGTTCCTTCAATAGCAGAGCGGAGGAGTCCCTGATAAAGAAAAACGGTGAATTCAGCCTGGAGCCTGGAGAGGAGCAGTTTGAGCCTGCAAACGTGTAACACAATGACGGCCCTGCAGTGATCTCAGGCAGAGTGTGCTCTGTGAGTGTAGATGCAGTCACTCTGTTTCTGCGTGCTCAGTCCTTCGGCTCAAGCCAGGACTCTACGGAAGACAGGCCTCTGCACATTTAACACCTCTGTGCATCGGCATACTTCCCCTATTCCCTGTTTCACTTATTTTATCAGTACATTGCTGGGAAGAACAACCAGGACTTGCACCTGCAAGTCCCGCCCTCAAATCCCTGCACCACACAGCCACCCAAGGGGTTGTCTCATAAAAGTGAAAGGCCCGCATACAGCTCGGAGCTCATGCGTGCAATTACAGAGAGGAAGCCAAACACACTCTCCTCTTCACGGGCGAGACCTCCTCCCCAGCCACCTCCGATGCCCGTTAAACGAGGAGTCAGGAGGAAAGACAGCTCATCTCTCTCTCTCTCTCTTCTCTCTCTCTCTTAAAGACTCTCCAGGTCATTGCCTGGAATCGCACAATATGTCACTGTATTACTGAACTTTTTATCTTTCTTTAAAAACAAGAAAAATATTTTCTTGCATCTATTTTGTGTAGGCCACAGGGAGAGATCTGTGCCAGCCTGAGAACGAGCAGATGTGTTTCTAATGCTCCAGGAGACACAGAGAGAGAGGGAGAGGGAGAGAACATGAGGAGGTGCAGACATTAGCCACTGCCTCACGCCCATCATTAGTTACACAGCTGCTGAGGTGATGAGGGCACACACACATCACTGCCCCGCCCTTCCTAGCGGACTTTGTCTCTGGTGACGCACAGGCAGGCGGGAGGGGGCTGGTGCTCCTCCTCTCTTATTGGCCCATAATCAGGTGTGGTGGATATTTACCCTCTGAGGTCATGCACCATTAACTGCTTCCGTTGTCAATGGAACAGGGAGGTGACGGGATCAAGTGGGACAGCTTTCCCTTCTTTAAGTAAGACAAGATAAAGACCTTTTAAAAATGCAAACATGACTTTTGGATCATTCATCATCATGCTTTTTTGGCTGGGTGGGTGGTGGGGTGGGGATTGTTCTATCTATTCTAAGCACAAAATAGTGGATCATGGATCCGGCAGCCGCTGCAACAAACTAACTACAGTAAATTTGTGTATCAAAACAAGCAATGCTTTCTCAAATGTGTTGTTGTTGTCTTGTCTCTCACAATTATGAGGCTTTCACAATGAAACCTGGTGAGAGTGTGGCTGTGTGTGGAGGTGAGGTGAGAGTGTGGCTGTGTGTGGAGGTGAGGTGAGGGTGTGGCTGTGTGTGGAGGTGAGGTGAGAGTGTGGCTGTGTGTGGAGGTGAGGTGTGGGTGTGTGTGGAGGTGAGGTGAGGGTGTGTCTGTATGTGGAGGTGAGGTGACAGTGTGGCTGTGTGTGGAGGTGAGGTGAGGTGAGGTGAGGGTGTGGTTATGTGTGGAGGTGAGGGTGTGGCTGTGTGTGGAGGTGAGGTGAGAGTGTGTGTGGAGGTCTGCTCAGGGCAGCACTTGGCGGGAGTGAGATTCTTGTACTCGAGCAAAAGGATCGGGTGCCAGTCCTAATAATACACTGACCGAAGCACCCATCCCAAACCAGCGCTGCAGCACAACTTCACAGTGCTCCTTACTACATGCCCCAGAAATAGTCCTGAGCTGTGCATCTCCAGAACGCTCTAAATTTAGCCGGTCCAAAAGCCAACTATGGCCAGAGGGTGCCTGAGTTCTGGTGGGGCATATGGCCGGCTTTCAAAGGCCACAACCATCTGTGACAACTGCTCGCATTCCTGAGGTCAAACCCTGGACAGCACGAGACAAACCACTGAGCGTGTCTTTGAGCTGCAGCTAAAGTTTGTCCAAACCACTTTTCTGGCAGCTTATGCCATGACTCTGAAATTCTAGTTACACCGTGAATTAACAAGGAACGAGTTGAAAATAATAACTTTTACTCACTATATTCGGACAGTTGACATTTAAATACAAATAACAAATTAATGCTTTTGGTAATCAAATCATATAAATTGTAATTAAAAGTTATTGGTCTTTCCTTAGCTATTCTTTATTTACAGAAAACATTTTTCCTAGAGGAGTAAATAGTGTGACTCCCTACATATCAGCTCCACCAAAAAGGTGGTGGTGAAGACCTGGATTCCGTTGCCTGCGTTCTCTCTGTTTAAACTTTGGTTGGTTTCTCTATTCTAATATGTCTTTGAACATGTACATTTCTGATAAATCTTCATTTGATGGTCAGTTTACCCTAATATAAAAATATATAAATATGAAGGTAGAAACTTGGTTGTACGAATACTGTAGGAACTCTCTACAGTACACTCTGTTAAATGAGCGTTGTTTTTTATATTTTCTGAAATGTATACTGGTCCAATTTAAACCAATCAAAGCCTATCACATAGAGGAGTTAATTCCACACCATTAAAGTGTAAGCTCTGCCCACTGCGACCGGGGTTTGATTCCACCAGGTTGCGCCAGTTTCAGCTATGGTCGGGAGTGCCACTAGGGGGCGGCAATTGGCTGTCCGCCCCAGGATGGGGGGAGGGAAGCCCATACGAGCTTGCTGCGTATAGGAGTGGCACTGTGTGCATACCAGAGTTACGGTGATGGCTTGGTGGGTTACGGCTCAGAAGAGGGCATAATTAGCTACTAAATTGGAACTAAACTAAAATGGGGAAAAACTGCAGAAAGACTAAATAGAAAATAAGTATAAGCATTACCCACCTAGCCTTTTAGCCTTTTAGCTTTTACAGTAGATTTATTGAATACCCTCTTGACTGTATGGATACTGTGAGTCTATGTTTTATATATATATATACTGTATATAATTACCTTTCTGCTGTATTTTTAAATAAATAAAAACGAACTAGTAGAATAATAAAAAACCTAAACAACAGATAAAACATGGATGTATAATAGAGGTAAGAAGAAACAGAAGGAATTTGGGATTAACACAAAGTAATCTAAAAGGAATAATGAAAACATTTTTTTCAGTTTTTTAGGCTCTCAGTGGATGGTGCCTCTCTAATCTGCTTGGGTAGGGCGTTGCATAATTTTGGCACATAAAAACAATCCCCCCCCCCCCTTCTCCTGTAATGTACCATGGGGATAGCAGATCTGAGAGAACATTGGGGATGGTATTTTACTAAAAGATTGGTTATGTGTTCTTGTGCTAAGCCATTTAATGCTTTAAAAACAAGTGAAAGAAGTCTTAAAACAATTCTAAAACTCTCAGGCCACCAATGTAATGATGGTTATGATTTTGTTGTAGCCTAAACACGTGCTGCTGCATTTTTAACAAGTTGTTGCTGGTCAATGTTTTTTGGGGGGAGGCCAGAAAAAAGAGCATTTCAGCACCTCTGCATCCACCTGTACAAGAAATGGCTGTACTTTGGCAGTGTTTCTAAGATTATAAAAATGCAGCTTTGGTTGCCTTCTTTATATGAGACTTAAATCTAAAATCAGCATCTAGAGTAACACCCAGGTATTTTACTTTCAGTTTGAGGTTTAAGGCCAGGGGCCCTTGGTTTCTAGCTAGTTTTTGTCTTTGGGCCTTTTGTCCAATGACTATAACCTTACTGTATCTAGGTAGATTTTGTGATGTCCATTTTGGTTTTCATCAAAAGTTAGAGCAGAGAGTACAGAGCTCCGGACTGGAGCTGAGGAGCTATGGACCTATGGACCGAATTGTGGTGTTGAAAAGCAGGTCCACCTGCTCAAAGAAAATGGCACAATCTATAAACAGATGGAGTCAACTTATTTGGGTGTGTCAGTAAGACAGGAAATTCCAGTGGAACACAGTGATTGGAACACTCCCCGACAGGGGAGCAAAACCTCCTGTCCTTCCAACAGGCCCCCCAGCCCTAACCCTAGACAGGGGACCAATTCCCCCTGTCCACAGTTTGGAGAAGAATGAGATCCTGAGATGAGATCCTTCTCATCTTTCTCATCCTCCAGGATGAGATCCTTCTCCTTGGTGACTCTATTGTATGGAATGTGAAATGTCCCAAGTCAACTGGTCAAAAGTATCAGGTGCAATATTTCCCTGGAGTTTTGGACATATCAGATCAAGTACAATCTATTCATGCTAAAAATGAAAAGGTGAATACTGTGATTGTTCATGCAGGCACTAATGATATCTGAGAATCTGAGACCCTAAAACAGAATTTTTGCCTGGTAAAAAAAAGTGTTTCTTATTTGGTCCTTTGCCAGTCTACAGATGTGGCTGTGATTTCGTTGTCTCATGGCTCTTAATGGTTGGCTAAAAATATGCTGCAAATCACAAAAATTTGGATTAAATGATAACTGGGATACTTTCTGGGAAAGACCAGCCTTAATAATAATAATAATAATTTGCTTACATTATAGGATTGCCTACATCTGAATCGCAGAGGGTTTGCTGTGTTAGCTGAAAACCTAACAAATATGGATACCATTATCTGACATAAGGTCCCTATTCTTTGTATTACCCATCACGTTGCTGCCTTAGCTCTCCCTTGCTTAGATAGCAGAGTCTCCTGCCAGAAAGTTCCACAAGTCTCTAACCTTCACATTCAGACTATAATGTCTAAATGCAGCTTTTGTAGAAAATCACCTCTGCCAGGCATAAATACAAAGAACCTCATCCATCTTTCTATTATGAATGACTTTATTCAGTCTCATAATCTTCGTTTTTTATTTTAAACTGAAACTTTGAAATGCCGCGGCAAGGTGGCGGCCTTGCTGTGATTTTTAATAATAGGTTCTTTTGCAAGCAGCTTAGTTTTGGTGACTATTCTTCATTTGAATCTATGACCTACTCTGTGAAGAAAGACCTCCGGATTCTTGTCGCCCTCATCTATCGCCCACCCAAACCGATTTCAGTTTTTAGTGGAATTTGCTGCATTTTTATCCTTGGTGGTTCTGAAATACAACAGAATTATTCTACTTGGTGACTTTAATTTTCATGTTGATGTTCAATGAATCTCTCATGCTGCTGAGTTTTTTAACTTTGTATAATCTTTTAGTTTCTTCCAACATGGCCTACTCAGTCTCAGAGCCACACCCTTGATCTGGTTTTAACTCATGGTCTTTCCATAAGTAACCTGTCAAAAAAAGGGCATAATTGTCTCTGACCAGCTAAGTCATGTGTCCATCTTGAAAATTCACATCCAAAAAAGCAAAGTAGTGCACACTTACTGTTAGACTGCTCCCAATGTGATTTAATGTGTTATTACAGACAACGTTTTGACCAGAGTATGGTAAAGGTGATCACGTGGTTGTACCTGCATAAGTAAACATTTCCCGGTCAAATGACAAGTCTACGTCATAAATTCATAATTGGTTACTAATTAAAAATTGAGTGTTATACATGATCAATTGCATCTCTCAAACAGTTGCATGTTAAAACAAATACATTATAAATAATAGATTATTGTATGTATCCAAGTTGTTTGGAAAAATACTGGTTTAAACGTTGTCTATACCAGCACATTAAATCACATTGGGAACAATCTAACAGTGTGCGGGCACTCCTTTGCTGTAATTACATAGCTTACTTTTTACTAGCTGCTTTTAGAATTGCTTTTAATTGCCTGTAAATGATATGTGTTACTTTATACTTGTTGTTATGTTCATGTCTTTTTTTGTCCTACTTTTTACACTCTTTTATCCTTCATCTGTTATATTCTTACTGTGAAGCACTTTGAGCACACAGTGCTCTATAAATAAAGTTATTTATTATTATTATTATCCATCTCAGTGTCATTTAAGGCTATGATTTACATTAAAAAATCTGTATATCACTTACAGTGAATGACACAGTTCAACACCAAACTAGTCAGTATCACATCAACAAAAAACAACCCCCTCTCACCTGGGACTCTTCTAGCTTGGGCCAGGCCCATTTGAGCCCTGGAGGAAGGGGGCAGGGGACCTGACTTTAGCGATGGGGGAATATAACTTCATCACTCTCACAATGGGTGAGTGTAAATCGGTGTGCTGTCAATCACTCTCACCAAGTCTCACCAACCAATAATACCCAAATTCATACACATTTTACAAATTATTTACATTTTGCCCTCAACAGAACTAACTCACCAAACTGTGTTTTTAAAGAAAATACAAAAACTACAAACACCATTTATTTGTAATTTAAAGTGAAAGACAAATGTTGATTTAATCCAGGCCTTTGATTAGTTCAAAACAGAGCGATTGATCACACATGGTGGCTCCACCCACTCTGGGGCTGATAGGGACTCACTCTCCCATCACTTCCTGTCACCCTGCCCAAATTAGGCACAGCTGGGGAAACTGGGGAAGAGGCTAGTGAAGAGGATGTCAGTATAGTATGATTAGGGAACCGGGCTTGTAACGATTGCTGGTTCACTACCCAGGTGGGGCACTGCCATTGTACGTTGGATTGTATATGAATATATGTAAGTCGGATAAGAGTGTCTGCTAAATTCCTTTAATGTAATGTAATGAAGAGCACAGTCACAGTCACAGTCACAAAAGCCAACAAAACAGAAAAGCTTAAAACACAGCAGCCCAGCTCCCCTTTCAGCATGAGTGCCTGGCCACGCAGGGGTTTGGTTATGGACACGGTCAGCCAATAGGCTGCAGTGGCTCAGTCCACCTGCCCTCAACCATCAATTGGATTCATTAGCGTTTGTGAGATGAGCCATCTGGAGAGGGGGAGAGGAGCTCCACAAGAGGCCGTTTGCTCAGAGATTATCAGCCTTTATAGGATAATCCTTTCCCTTATGCAGAGAGAATGCTTTCCCTTACGCTTTCCCCCAATTTGAAATGCCCAATCGTATTCTTAAGCCGCACTTGCTGCAACCCCGAGTGTCAATTCGGGAGAACGTAGACAAACATGGGCCCTCCTCCAAAACATGTTATGCCAGCTGCCGCTTTTACAGTTTATACAGACATGTATCAGAGGAAGACACTTTATGCGCAGATTTACACCAGCAGACTGTGGGCACCCAATTGACCAGCGGGGTGTATATATTCTGCAACATGAATGCATGAATACATCTATATGCACAGACCTTCTTTGGTGGGTCAATTTTGACCTTGAGAGAGAGTCGTACCCACAGAGCACATCCCTCCAATTGGAAATTACATTTTCCATGAGGCACTTAAAACTTTAATTTTCCCTTTTGAGGAGTCAGCATGTTTCTCACATTTTCTTTGTTTAGAAACGTTTCAAAAACTTGAGGAAAAAATAGAAAATAGGCAAACTTTACAGCAAACGTTTCTGCTCTTTCCATACCGTACAGAAGTACTTTTGGCCTGGGTTAATGGATTAAGCCTTGTTGAGTTACTTTGGCCTTGGTTAATTGTGAGTCACATTAACATGCTGACGGGTGCCTGCTGCTCCATTGTCTCTTTGCACAGGGAGCTCGAGGGGATGCTGTCAGCTCGTCAGCGCTGCTGCATCCTGCTAAATGCCAATTTAGAGGATGTGACCCGCCGCCCCACATGCTAGCCAGACAGACATTTGTCCATTCACAGCGCTATTGAATCAATTTATTCTTTTTTTTTTTTTTTTTAAATAGCGGCTGATTGGATTATTATAATTAATGAGGATTCAAGGGGTCTCCCCCGAGGTGAAGAGTCAGTGGGATGTGTTGAGTCATGACCTCAGGGGGGAGGCGGGCTCAAGGCTCAACAGTCTTCCTCACAGTACAGGAATTGACCTCACCATCCAAGCCGACAGGAAGTACGTTCAGATGCCTGGCCTGGTGTCTGCAAGTGATTTACAGTGCAAGGTCCTCCCCCTCCCACTGTCCGCTGTCTCTGGTGTGAGTGATGTCAGCTTCCTTTGGAAGGAGTACTAACGCGGCGTCCAGAGAGAGAGCGGGGGCTCAGAGCTACTCCCTCAAAGTGAGCAAGAGCAAAGCTAACACACCAATCTGCTGTCTGAGGTCACATTAGCTCAGAAGGCCTTGTGGGGACACGCATAAAGCACCATTGAACCCTATATGAGATCACACAACAACGTTTTCATCCAATTGCTAATGTTCATAGGGCTGCATACAGCCTGTTTTGCTCATCTTTATTAAGGATGTGAATAATTTTGGAGTTGACTGTATATTTAAGACCAATGTGTTAAAGACCAACTATTCCAAGAGCTGTGCGTACAGTATGTTAATACAAGGAGTTAGACCAGTGGGTCTCAAGATTTTTTCATGGAAACAATGATGGTGATCTTGGCAGTCCACCTAAACTTTTACATTTACACAAAAGGAAAGTTTGCATATTTGTAATAATCACAAACTCACTTTAAGGGATGCAATATCAACACAACAGCAAACCAACTACATATGACTAAATACATATTACATATTACTAACTATGTATTACTAACACAATTTAACCAGCTAACTACATATTACTAACTACATATTGCTAATGCAATTTAACCAGCTAATTACATATTACTAACTACATATTACTAATGCAATTAACATACAATTTCACCCACAGACCACCAGGGAGGATCTCATGGACCGCTAGTGGATCGCACAAACCAGTTTGAGAAGCACTGTTTTACAGCAAGGCAGCGGTGTACAGTGAGAGAGACTTTTAATCTATGAGGAAATACTTGAATTGGATTTGGGAGCGAGTGCGAGTGTGTGTGTTTTGGTCCGATTTTGGGTGTTTTGGGGTGAGTTTGGAGTGAGTTTGGGAGCTTTGGGGTGAGTTCGGGTGCTTGTGCTATTCAAAAAATAGTATTGTCCCAGATAAATCTGGTGATGTATCACAACAAAGTGTTTTTTTCCTTTAAGTTTTTCATAGTTTTTAACTGAATCAAGGAGTTACTTTATTATGAAATTGTGCCAGATTAACCTGGGTAGACCTTTTGTTTTGTTTGTGTTTTGATTGAATAACGCTGTCCCTCGATATGACTTGGTGGTTTCCACTAAATCAAGGGGCACACCACAAGCCCACCACAATATCAGCCATTGTCCGCTGCAAATGTTGGATGAAAAGATCTTTTGTGAGAAATACACTGAAGGCAATATGACATTCTCTGTACGAGTTTGTGCACTTTGCACAGCTGACATGAATGATATGGCGAGACAGTGTGTTTTCATTGCTGCCAACGTTCCTTCACATACTGCATTGTGACATTTTCTCTCCGCTTTGTCTGACAGTGTTTCCATCATGTATAAAAGACTATGTCAGAATTGTTAAAACACACATTATCTAGGAGTCCCTTCCACATATGGTTTCAAGCATCGAGCCGAAGTAATCAGAAATGGACATGCCAAAATGTTACAATATGGTTCGTCCATCCTTCCACACTGTTTTACAAATTAAATGGAAAAAAAACATCAAACCTTAGCCTCACTTCTTCTGTGGCCATAAAGCAGTGCTGTCGGGTTACCAGGCAACCACCTAGTCAGGGAGGTGCGTCTACAGCAATAATATTGGATGGAGATGCACACACACTGTCTTGAAGATAACCCCCCCCGTCCTCCATGAATCCTAAGATCTTATTTTTTACGTTCTTATGTGCATATCACAGCAGCAGATTTGATCACTCCATGTCTACTGGGCCTAATAAACAAACCTGAAGGCTGGTTTGGATTATTGCATTACATGCTCACAATGTCCCCTTGCATGTGTTTCACACCTATAGAAACAATACAAATCATTCAACTTTGACATTCTATGTTTTAATTTTTGCTCTGTGTCTTAGGCAGACTCTTCAAATGAACCCCTCTGAAATATTCTCAGGTTTTGAGATCAGGTATGTATACCTGCATGTGCGCAATCAAATGCTTCACCGCCCCCCTCCATGAATCCAGATGACAGATTTTATTTCTTGTGTTCTCAGTGCATATTGAAGTTAACTGAAGGAGACACATCTCTGTGCTGGGCTTTTTTTATACACTCATAAATTATTTGAGTTTTTAACACCACAGGCACTATGCAGGCAGATTGCCAGGGGCCTGTGTTTCTCTTCGGCTCGGATGTCCAGGGAAACAGTAGCAGACAGGACTATGATGGTTCAGGAGGAATCAGATCAAACACATTTTGATCAAAACATATATCATATTGCAACCAATCAAACGGGGGTTTGGATTCAGATCTAATTAGAATGCCTCTCTCTGGCCGGAACAAAGAAACGCAACAGCACATCACATCAATACATCGAAAGGCAACACACGGAGAGAGAGAAGGAATGAAAGCACTTTTAGTGACTCAGGGGGTGATGAAAGCCCAAAGTGTGAAAACTTGGCCCTCTGAGGCGCAGTGATAGAGACCCGCACACGTCTGTTTTCTGTTCATCTGTCAGACGGAGCTGGCGTTACTAACGCCTCCTAAGCCCTTCTGTGTTTACTCAGATCACTCACCATTCACACAGGTTTGTTTTGACAACACAAGACCCAGCGTGTGGATGAGGGTCTTATTTCAACTTCATGCTATCATCTCTCTTCCTCTGAGGGTTTTTACACATCATAATGTGAAACCTGTTTGAGGGCTCAATATGGCAAAAACACGTTTTGAGATGCCTAGCTTTAAAGATTTTCCACAACATATTTTGTGCTTGTGAAATACATTTCACAATTATTGTGGGTTCATGAGTTCAAAGATATTATACATTCAGATTTTCAAGGAATGGCAGTATCACTTATGTGAGGAATTTATTTTTGTGGGGTTGAGGGGGGGTGGGGTGGGGATGTATGTTTTAAACTTTAAAATGTTAATATGAGTTTAGCAAAGAGGTTCTGACACCAAAACCTTAAAATGTTGTAAGTAAAGTTTAGTTAAGTCAATCTGAAGTTAAGTAAATCAAGTAAAATAAATCTAAACCATCTTAAACATTCCTATGTTTGTTTGGATCTCATCAGGAAAGGAGGTCAAACTATAATTTAATCTTTTTGGTTACAGTAATGAATCACAGGGTGAGGATATAACAAAAGCACATCCTGTAGCTGAAGAGTTTTCATATGTGGTATCTTGGTACTGTTTTGTAATACTGTACATTTATCATTTATTTTCATATTCATTTTATATTTTCATATTTCATATCACTCATTTAAGCTTTGGCATTAGGAGGTATAGTTTAAGATAAACAAGTTTTGCACTGTACTTTACTTTACTGTACTGCATTTGCACTGATATTCAACTTTACTTTAATTAATTTCCTTAACTCACTTTCATAAAAAATAATTTCAGGAATTTCATGCATTGCATATGTAAAGGTTAACAGAGCATTCCTATGTCGATGACTATTTTTTTTACAAAGCTGAACATTTGGAATTGGACAATCAGTTGGAGCTCTCTGATTGTCAGGTACTGAATTATACGTTCATGCTTGCACCCACAGCAGTATATTCTAAATCTAGAAACTTCTATCCTCTGTGCACACACATCCTGTGTAAGGCCTCTTTAATGTAATAGATACAGCAGCAGATTCAGTGGCTCCAGGTCTACCAGACCTAATAAACAAACCTGGTTTGGATTATTGCATTAAATGCTTACAATGTCCCCTTGCATGTGTTTCACACCTATAGAAACAATACAAATCATTCAGTTTTGATATTCTGGCTTTTTTTCTGTGTCTCAACCCCCCTGTCAATGAGTCTCTGGTTTTGAGATCAGGTATGTGATCCGTATGTATACCTGCATGCACACAATCAAACACATCACACACCAACACACTCATTCCTAACGTGTCTTATTTGCATTGGAAAAACTCAATCTGTCGGAGCATTCGTTTAGCAGACGGCGTGCATGGATCAGGCTGCTGCAGGCTGTTACTGCAGCTGGTAGTGCTGGGAGAGAAAGAGAGGAACAAGAGCGCTGGGAGAGAACAAGAGGATCGAGAGCATTGGGAGAACAAGAGGAACGAGAGAGCTGGGAGAGAACGAGAGAAATGAGAAAGCTGGGAGAGAATGAGAGGAACGAGTGAGCTGGGAGAAAATGAGAGGAATGAGAGCGCTGGGATAAAACAAGAGGAACAAGAGCTCCAGAAGAGAACGAGAGGAACGAGAGCTCCAGAAGAGAATGAGAGGAACAAGAGCTCCAGAAGAACAAGAGTGCTGGCGCTGGGGAAACAAGAGGAACAAGAGCTCCAGAAGAGAACAAGAGGAACGAGAGCTCCAGAAGAGAACGAGAGGAACGAGAGGAACGAGAGCTCCAGAAGAGAACGAGAGGAACAAGAGCTCCAGAAGAGAATGAGAGGAATGAGAGGAACGAGAGCGCTGGGGAAAACGAGAGGAACAAGAGCTCCAGAAGAGAATGAGAGGAACAAGAGCTCCAGAAGAGAATGAGAGGAACAAGAGCTCCAGAAGGGAGAAAACGAGAGAGGAACAAGAGCTCCAGAAGAGAACGAGAGGAATGAGAACTCGCTGAAGAAAACGAGAGGAACAAGAGCTCCAGAAGAGAACGAGAGAAACGAGAGCTCCTGAAGAGAACGAGAGGAACGAGAGGAAGGAGAAAGCTGGGAGAGCCAGAGGAAGCAGAGCACCGGCAGCTGTGAAATGGCTCTGCGGCTCCCCGCCCAGCCCCTGAGATGTCGGCATGAGGACCAACCCCACCCCTCCCGCTCCATATAGCCTCATGCACCCTGGAGAGAATTCAGGAGGCCTAAGAATCACAGAGCGAAGGGTGAAAACAAGGCATCATTCATTCTTCCATGAGTTCATTCACACTGAGACTCGCCTGTGCAGTCGCCAGTTCCCCTTCCTATTACAGAAAAGTTCACAGATTTAGAAACGTTCACAACAAACGCTATCGCTATTTCCCCTAGACACAGGGAGCAAAAACGTTTTGTCAGTACTGTTTAGCATGATACCAAGCATTACCCTTTGTGTGATACTGTTTCCAGGAAGTGGAGTTTATCTAGTGGTAGTTATGTGATATGATCAAACTAACTTGCTTGTAAGGCAAGACAAAGTGCAACAGGACAGCATCTAAGGATGAGTGGGCTTGCAAAAGGTGCTTGTGGAATGAGGGTTTAAATAAGGGTCATGTAAGGGTTTAAAAAAGGGTATTTGGGGGGAAAAGGATACAAAGCCAATGAAAAACAATCCAAAAGTCCAAATATGGTAAAGAAAGGCGCTCCAAGTCAATCATTTTCAATGTTATTTCCAAATAGCTTTCAAAGCCTTTATTGTGGCGGGCAAAGAAAGAAACTTGCTGGCAAGCTTACAACCAAATGGGAAATGTTTAATCTGGGCCCAAAGTTACAAAGCAGTCTGTTTTATAAAGAAAGATGTTTTTATTCTCCTCAGTGTGGAATACACAACCATCGTCGGTTCAGGCGGGCGACTCATGCACACGTTCTACCAAATGCCTGAAATCAGCCTACCACATCTCACTCTAACTGCCAGCCCAGGCACATGAACTAAGGCTGCGCAGATCAACTGCGCAGCTCAAGTGATGTCACAGGCAGATTGTAAGTGCTCGATCATGCAGAGGAGCCTGTAGTGTGCAATGTGGCTGACTGTAGGACACATCTCTGCTCTCTGCTCTCTGCTCTGTGCATTAGTGCCCTAACCCTTAGCCACTGTAATGTATTCTACATGTAGTTTAACTATGACAGCAACCTTAACATAAGATTTGAGCTACAATGAGGCCAAGTTTCTCACTCCTGTAATTATTTTATGTGAAAACATAGATTCAACCACAGCTGATCTAAAAGTGATTAGCATGTGATCAAACCCTAAAAGTGGAAGGGCTCTCTGTTACTCTCTCTGTGTTTGCTTCAGGTCCCCAAATGTAAGCATTTTTAAAAAGTGCTGTGGCCCTTTTTTCACCCCAATCCACGTAATTTAGTGGTCACCACCGTGTTTCCTTAGCAGATGACTAACTGCAGGAATAAAGAAGGGAGGAAGGGCACAATGAGCATAGCTCATGAGTGAGAGTGAGTCAGGGGGTATGACACGCCCTACCGGAACCGGGAGAGAGTGTGGATACTCCCTATGGGGGAGCTGGAGTGGACTAAGCACAGAACACCACCATTATGGACAGAGGAGCTTTGTGTGTATGTGTGTGTGTATGTACGAACATGCGTGCGTGCGTGCGTGTGTGCCTGTGCCTGTGTGAGTCATTGTGAGTCAGAAACATACAGACTTTACCTGTCTCTCTCTTAGTGCACACCTGGAGTACCAGACCGTGATCACTCCAAACCCAACACCTGCAGAGAGCGACATCAACCATGCGTACGTCTTACAGGCTCGTCTGTTCAGCTGTTCATGGTTGTCTGGCTGCTCCATCGGCCTTGTGATTACTGCAGAACGTCCTACAATGTCCAGGCCCACAACCTCACTCTGTGAGCCACCACTTATCTGAATATTGGCAAACATTAGCTGAAATATGGAAATATATATACACACATAAAAATAACAGCATACAAACAAGCCCTACCTTGTAAGTGATTCGTTTCATTAGTAAAGACCTCACCGTGCCCGATCCAATGCTTCATATCAAAGACTTTACCCACTGCATCTCTCTGCCTGATGCTCAGCATTGAAATAAATTAATTATGGGTAATAGACTTGTTATACACTAGAGGTAAATCAAGGGGTGCGGTTGTAGATCGGTTGCTTCTTACCACAGATATCGGGACAAGCTGTGACCCTGTGATCCACACAGCTTCTTACTTACACTCAACCATATTTGGGCCTTCTGACCTCCACAGGATATGACATCCCCAGGTCACATGGTAGTTTGCTTAAAGCAGATAAAGTGACAGCCACTGTATTCAGTGAGGTTTGGTTTCTTATCGTGCATCATGAGTGTGTCATTGTGACTTGTACAGAATGTTCTGTAAGGCAGATAAATCTCTCTCTCCCCTGAGATCTCGGGGCTGGGTGGGGGGATTCACCGTCACCGGGCCACGAGTGGCACAATGTGTCATCGCAGTGTCACCACTGTCATCCTCACACACCCAGCAGATCTTATCCAAACCGCCCACTGAACGCCAATGAAGACACTCACTTGGCCAGCACTCTAAGACTGTCAACTTCATTCCTATGCCTGGAAGAAAAACACCAGGCCCCATATTCATAAAGTGTCTCAGAGTAGAAGTGCTAATCAGGTTTCCCATTTTCCCCTGTCTGTATCCCAACTCAGCAGGGGGAGGGGGGTTCACTCGGGCAATATGCATGATGAGGCTCATCATTGCCCACAGTAAACATAGACCAGGAGTGGCCAGCATATAACCGTACAGCGTATCGCCACACAGCATACGACCGCACAGTGTATGGCCACACAGTGCATGACCGCATGCACAGAACTGAGCTATGGGCCAGAGTAACAATAGATTACTGCAGGATATTGGGAGAGATGGGGGAGGGGGTAATTGTGTGATGTCCCTGAGCTAAACAAGCATTCAGAAGTCCTGATTAGAGGAGATACAGGTGGCACACTGTCATGCTGTGTCTTCATTTGTGAGCGTTCCAGGAAGAAAGGAGAGCTCTCTGGGGCTGGTTAATAATCTCAGAGTGTAAGGCCAGACCCTTCGCAGTGGTGGGTGCTGTAATATCTGGGCTGGATTGAGTAGCTCTTTACCTTTTAATGTCTTTTAAGGTGTGATTGGGGTGTATGTGTATGTAAGGGGTGAATGGTGTGTATGTAAGGGTGTGGGTTTTTTTCACACCTCAGGCCCTCTCACGGCCCAGCAGTGGTTCTGGACTCTGCAGCTTGCTGGCAGATCTGGGATGCTCAACACGACTGTTTTGTTCACCAAAGCAGCTGCAGGAGATGTAACAAAACTGCAGTTGAGCTAAACTTCAATGACTTCATGTTTTTCCTGTAAGTCCAGCCCTCGGGGTTCAGCTCATTCCACCACATCATCAGAACCTGCATCTGCCAACCTGCCATGGCTTTACTCTGGCCCTGTGCTCTCATCCAATCAGAAACCAGTACCTTCCACAGCTTTACCCTGGCCCTGCGCTCTCACATTTACATTTGACATTTGACATGCAGAGCAACTTAAAAGATGTGCATTAATACATAGTCAGATCAATCATAGACCGAGCAAGAGATCAGTGTAGTGATACAGTGATAGACATGATTGTTGGCAGCTGGATACCGTACCTGTAACACGGGGAAGGAAAAGGTTAGTAGAATTAGTAGAGGAGTTGCTGCTGGGTGCCGGAGGGATGGGACAGTCAGTTTGCCAGAGGAGGCAGAGCGGAGGGGTCTGGCTGGGGTGTAGGGTGTGATAAGTGTCTGGGGGTAGGAGGGAGCAGTTCCTCTAGCAGCTTGATAAGCCAGCACCAGTGTTTTAAATTTGATGCGTGCTGCAACAGGGAGCCAGTGGAGAGAGGTGAGTAGGGGGTGACATGTATGAACTTGGGTTGGTTGAACACCAGATGTGTGGCAGCATTCTGCACCAGTTGCAGTGGCTTGATAGCACAGGCCAGTAGGTCTGCCAGCAGGAATTGCAGTAGTCCAGATGTGAGATCACCAGGGCCTGGACCAGGAGATTCTCTGGATGTTGTGGAGGGAGAATCGGCAGGTCCCGGTGATTGCTGCGATGTGACCCGAGATGCACTCCAAGGCTCCTGGCAGACAGGGACGGAGACACAATGGAGCCTTCCATGGTGATTGAAGCATCAATCATTGGGGAGCCCTTCGCTGGGAGGAAGAGCAGCTCAGTCTTCCCCAGGTTCAACTTCAGGCGGTGGGTGGACATCCAGGCAGAGATGTCTGCCAGGCATGCAGAGATATGTGCCGGGACCTGGGTCTCAGATGGAGAGAAGGAGAGAAAGAGTTTAGTTTCATCCGTATAGCAGTGATATGAAAAACCATGAGCAGAGATAACCGAGCACCTAGCACTGAGCCCTGTAGGACTCTGGTAGAGAGGGTGTGGGGAGAAGAGAGGGATCCTCTCCAGGCCACCTGGTAGGACCGGACAGCCAGGTATGATTTAAACCATGCCAATGCAGATCCAGAGATTCCCATCTCAGCGAGAGATGAGAGCAGGATCTGGTGGTCAACGTGGTGTCGAATGCAACTGACACGTTGAGGAGGAGGAGGAGGACGGAGCTGAGTGATTGAGACTTGAGCCAAGTGTAGAGCTTTAGTGACCGTGAGCAGAGCAGTTTCCGTGGAGTGGCGTTTCTGCCTTGAAGCCAGATTGGTTGGAATCAAGCAGGTCATTCTGTAGGAGATGATGTTGATTATAAACAGCCCATTCTAATGCAATCATAAAACAACACCTGCCACGGCTTTACCCTGGATGTGCGCTCTCATCCAATCAGAAAACAGCACCTCTCCTGGCTTTATTCTGACCCTGCGCTCTCATCCAATCAGAAAACAGCACCTGCCACAGCTTTACCCTGGATGTGCGCTCTCATCCAATCAGAAAGCAGCTCTTCTCATGGCTTTACCCTGGCCCTGCACTCTCATCCAATCAGTAAAACAACAGTGCCTCCAGAATCCCTCTGAAATTGTAAACAACTCTCTGTTTGAACTCACACGGCCCAACCAGCACACCCTCGCTGATGTCATAATAATGATGTCATAAAACTCTTCCCATGTTGGTGTACTTCCTCAATAACGCCCAGCCAAGAGAACACTTCATATCCTCCACACCTCTTTTTATATTTAATATTTAACCTGAGGTTTAAAAATATAATAATAATCAAATGAGAACCAGGCAAGAACACAGCACGAAACAAGGAAGTCTTCCTCATCTATTTTGAGATGTTTTATGTTTTTTAAGTTAAGTTAGTGAAAGGGTACTCTGCCTGAGGCGGGCAGATTCTATTGCACATTCCATGACAGCCATCAAAACTGCACTCAATCAGATGCACAATATTGCCTTTCATGCAAGGTCTATCAAAGTAGGGGAATTTAGAATGCTTGGATGTTCCAAGACATCAGTGTATATTTGCTGAGCAGAACAACAAACAGGCAATGTTTCAAGATAGTATGATTGGACATATTGTCTGTTTGTTGTTCTGCTCAATAAATAATCTGATGTTTGGCAGGAAAATCAGTTTGTGAGTAACAATACTTTTTTCATTTTCAATTATTTTCCTTCGGCCTTAGACCTGGTACCATTTTTTTAATGTGTGTGTCCCTTTTTCTCTGCAGGTTTAAATCCCAGGTGGGCCAAAACGTCCAAAACCCTTTGACCCCAAAATGTCCCAAAATAAAACAGAGTAGTGCATGAGAGATATGTGCATGAGCCTAATCCTGACATAGAGTTTCCTAGAAGGAAACTTACTGCAGACAGAATGTAGGTGGATTTTTCTTTTTGAAATCTCTCCACCCCTCAGGATCTGTCTTTGTACTGTTAAAACTTTCTTTGAGTTTTTAGTTTTTCTTTTAGTTTTTCTTTTAGTTTTTCTTTTAGTTTTTCTTTTAGTTTTTCTTTTAGTTTTTCTTTTCACACCCCTCTGTATTTCATTATTGACCTCTACTGTTGTTCTTTCCTATCGACTACCTTCAATATAATATCACATAAAAATATACAATAGTATGGGATTACTTTTTTTGGCCTCATTGCTCCGCCCAGTATGTCTTATTTGTATATGTAGGCTCTCTCTACCCACATATTGATCTATTTGCATGTTTCTAGGCTTGGCTTAATATGTAACCTAATTGGACAGCCTAAATATATGAGTTTCGTGTGTGGGCTGTTTGGCACTGATGAAGGTCTGTCTACTGTACTTATTATTTATGCACTGTGCACTTTTGTACCCTATGGCATAATACATTTATATATTTGCGCAACTTTGGGCTCCATTTTGGACTTTTGACTGAAGTGAGCAGACGGCTTCCACCGCTTCAGTAATGGGTGTAAGAAATTATAATTTTATGATATTGTATGATCATTAACTGCCTGAACTTAATTCATAATAATTCTAAATATAAATGTAGTATTTATCATCTCATCTCTTCCCTCGCTGCATGCCCGATGAATCGAAACAGTACTGAATGTGTACTGTCACAGAGTCTTACACTGTCGCAGAAAATGTTTAAAAAGTAATAATACAACCAGTGTAATCAGACCAGTGGGATGTGGCAATTCTGTATATCTTAAACAATAAGAGGACTGTCTCCCAGCGTAGTGAGAATCTTTCTTCTCTGTGAGAAAATTCTGAATAAAACCCGTTCTGAAAAGATGTGGCCACTCTTCCTCCGGGCTCTGAAGAGCAGCAGGACACCGTGAGGAACCCCAGAAGACTACGGGGGACCCCAGCGCCCTGTCCATCGCACATTAGCGAGCCTCCTTTTCGTAGGCCATACACATTGTCTAAATGGCATTTCTCACCAAAAAACTAAAATCACGGGATGATGGGTATTGTGAAACTGTGAAGAGCCAGTCCTTCTCTGACACTGTGTTCAGCTTTCAGAAGGGTTCTGTTCACTGACCTTTGTGCCACATCCTGATCCCAGCTATCAAAACCGACAGTATGGACTGTGACGCTGATGCATTCAGCCACAATTAACACTGCTATTCTACTCCGCATTAGTCAGCTTTACCAAAACCGAAGAGTCAGACATTTATTCTTAGAGAAGGGATGGACTAATGGACTTTTTCTTTTTTTAATTTTCAAAGAGGTTACCAAGTTACAAAGGGGTGATTGATAAAGAGCGGAACGTAATCTTAGATCAGTATTAGTGCGCATCGTCATCATCATCAAAGTGAAAAATTAACCCTTTGAAGCTGAAGTTGAAAAGGAGAGTAAGTGCCGCCCCTGCTCTGTATCGCTGACCCGGAGGCTCTGTTGTGTGGGAGTTTCGGCCCGTTCCCCTCCATCAGACTGAGTCACGCGTGCCCCCGTTTGAGTGGGGCGGAGTGGGGTGGAGCAGAGTAGCAGGGAGAGGGAGTATCCAGTTTAAAGGAGGAGCAGGTGTGCCCTGCAGGGGGTCTCTGGCACACCTGGGCCCCACGCCTCTCCACCTTCAAAGCACTGCGGGGACACCTGAGTGCCCGACACAGGTGGAGGGCTCACATGCTCAAATTGTTCAGAACATGATGGCTCACAGAGGAGGCTGACCTCCGGGGTATTGCAGTGTTCACACTGGAGCCCATCTTCAGTTCATTTGAGTTTTATTTCTTATTTGTTCAACTCTACGGCTTAAAAATAGTTAGAAGGCATGCTTTTTTTTTACTGGCCCGGAAAAGAAAAAAAGAAAAAGGTCATCGGGTACATGTGCCGTTTGGCTGGAGCATTGGCGTGGCAGCGGCCCTCGCGTGTGTTCCTTGCTTATTGTCAGCTCCCTGCTCTGTACAGCTCCATGCGGTTTCGTGCTGCATGACTTGTTTCGTACTGTGTTTGGGTCATTTCATAAAAAAACGAAAGCACTTGACATGTTGCCATTCCATCCATGCTAATTAAAATGAGCTAATTAAAATGTGTGCCCTTCAGATTGGTGTAGGGGCCTGTCGTGTGGCTCCTTGGTCCTGGTAGCTGTGCCCACTAAGCCATACTGGAGTATGTAAATGCTCAGACTACTGTGAAATCCATTACAGGGTTGCTGAGCCCAACTGTAGAACAAGCACTGTGAACAGCTAACCTGCTCCTAACAGCCCTGCTCCTGTAACAGCACTGCTCCTGTAACAGAACCTGCTCTGACAGTAGGGTCAGCGGAGGTCACATTCATGTGGCCCACTGTGGCATTCTGCACCCCACAAATTCCTTAAGCCAAATCTATAAAGTGTGCACCCCACCCCCTCCTTCCCCTGAATGTGTTCAACACTTGATACTGATTTCTGTTTTCTCCTTTTACCCTTTGGCCACATACTAGCTGGTGACTAAGCTTGCATTCACTCAGATTGGATTCAGTCCTTCAAAACCTCCACCCCCACCCTCAGAGGGCAATATGGAACAATAGAGTGGGCAGGGGAGGGGGCGGCTTAACCACAACACACATTGATCCCTGCTGTTCACTGGGACTCCTGCCTACTCTCGTTACAGACGTGATTAACACATTTTACATGGACTGCATTGATCTCTAAGCAGTAAATGTAAAGTAAAATGCATAATGAAGAGACACTCATTCATTTCACTATTGCTGGTCAGATAATTAGGACCATTACGATCAAATGAAATAAATATATATGTATGTCTATTTAGAATGAAATGGACTTTTTAAAAAAGATTTTTAACTATGTTCAAACTGAATTATGTATTTATGGAATTAAAGTTGCAAAAACGAAATGACTGAAGTCTTTTCTAGTAGTTTATTGGGAGAGTGCCCCCTATCAGCACCGCCGGGCCGGATTTTTGCACAGCGTTTATTAATGGCCTGTAAAGGCAACCAATAATAACGCTTTGTGCACCGACACACAGAGAATAGATTTGACAAGTGAGACAGAAATATTATTTCCTGTGCAATATCACTCTGCAGCTTGACTGGCCCTGCCAGCAGCGCACTAATCAGAAGCCAGATACCAGTCTTATGGCCAGCGTCACTCGACAAATGATACGTTAATGTCATCAGTCACTGGGGCCTGCCTGGTGGTCCTGAGCATTATCTGGAACCAGATTTTAAATGTCTTTTGAAACTCAGAGCTGCGAAGCATGAACACAAGCACTGCACTGCATTGGCTTGAAGAAAACATCATATTTATTTGCTTTTTAACCCTGAAATCTTTATTTAAAGCCTCAAAGCACTGGAACAGCTTTGGCAGAAGGTACTTTGTCAATTCCATTTCAAAGATGTTAATTCAGGAAATTAATTTATTGAAAAATCCTCATAGAACATTTCCTGAATTTAGTAAATTAAAATGGAATTGACAAACCAGGTGGGAGCTGAAAATAAAAAATGTCCGCTTGCATTAAGGGCTGACTCTGAAAATGCCTCAATCTTGCTTGGGTATGAAATTCTGAAAATGGATATCCTAAAATGGTTTGGGGGTGCAGTTTGTTCCTGCATTATGGGAGGGTGGCAAAAAGAAAACCATTGTTGAAGAAAAATCACATGAAATCTTGCCTCGAATTTGGCAGAAGGTACTATATGTGAGAGACTCTCAAACCAGGTGGGAGGAAGATTCTATGGTCATCATTTGAAGCTGCTAACACTATTCATCTATTATTCCTACTGTGAAACATGATGGCAGGAGCCTAATGCTATGGGGATGCTTTTCTGCTTCAGAAAATCTGTCAAAATAGATGGCAAAATAGATGGAGAAAGATGTAGACAAATCTTGGAAGAAAACCTGTGGCAGTCTGCAAGAAACCTGGGATTTGAGAGAAGATTTATATTCCAGCAGGACAATGACCCAAAGCATATAGCAAAAGCCACATTGTAGTGGTTTAAAAACAAAAAATTGATGTCCTGGAGTGGCTCAGTCAAAGCCCAGACCTCAATACCATTGAGAATCTGTAGAAAGATTTGAAAATTGCTGTTCACCAACAGTCCCCATCCAACATGATGGAGCTTGAGCAATTAAAAAAATATTGGTTAAAATTGCAATGTCCAGATGTACAAAGCTGGTAGAGACTTACCCAAATAGACTCACAGCTGTAATTGCAGCTAAAGGTGCTTCTACCAAGTATTAAGTCAGAGGGGTGACTACTTATGGAATCAATTATTGTCTGTTTTTTATTGGTAATTAATTAAGAAAAAGTTGTAGAGTTGTTTTTTTAGTATAGAATATTTTGTGTTGATCAGTGGCAAGAAATCCCAATTCAATCCGTTTTGATTCCAAGTAAGAAAATGAAATGTAAAAATGTCAAAGGGGGTGAATACTTTTTATACCCACTGTAGGCATACAGTGCACAATGCCTTTTATAATTGGCCTGCAAATCATTGCTGATTTTTGATTACCATAATTACATAATGATAATAATTAAAGCAAGTGAATATTTTTGAGCCTGACATTAGCTGATAGCTAAATCAGATCTACTTCCCATTAGATATAATTGAGGGCTAATTGCTCTGACCTGAGTTACCTAGGGTCAGATTGTGGAATGATCTCATTATGAGCACAGTGCATTAAGAGTAGAGCCCTGCTGTTGAGAGCTGCTGCCATGCTGAGCTCAGGGAGTCTGAAGGAAGCTGTATTATAATGCAGCTGTGTGCTTCTGTGGTCAGGGCAGTAAGGTGCCACAGGAGCGCTGAAGCGTACTGAACTCTGTCTGTCTGTCTGTCTGTGTGCATTACAGCTGGGAATTTCAGCCAAGGTTATTATGAACCTGCCTGAAAAGCCACGGTAACACCCCCCGGTAACACTCCCCCCAAGTAACATTCCCTGGTAACGCTCCCCAGCAATGCTCCCGTAACATAACAGGGATGTCCTTATTCCGTGGAGAACCAGTTTTCTTTTTGTCAGGGCTAAAAAAGGAGCTCATATTATCAAATGCTGGAACCGTATGCTACATACGGCCTGTCTGACGATGTCTCTCCAGTCAGCCCCACCCCCCACACTCCAACAGTGTTTCCGAGCAGGGCTTAAATAAGACCAGGCTGCAGCCATTCCATGGGAACCCAGACTTGCAGTGTTGAAAGGTGAGGACTGGTGGAAAGAGCATCCCATAATACCATTCCACAAACACAGCCAACAACTCTGCCAAGGAACCACAACACACACATTATCTAATCTCCAAACTGAAGGGGTAACAGCCTCAGTCTGTCTTCACAACGCTGAAAGATACCTCCTACCCGTGGTGGTGAGAGCACGGGAACAGCTGGGCATGAGCTCGCCCCTCCCCCACATGTGACAGTGTAATTAGCTCCTCTTCCATGTGTAATATGGACAGTAGCCCCTCCTCCTTATGTAATAGGATCATTTGCCTCTCCTCATCCCATGTGATCAGGCCTCTCCTCATCCCAGGTCACCAGCATGATAGGCTCATGGGCTCCTCCTCCTCCCACGTAATAGAGTCATTAGCCCCTCCTCCTCCTACGTGATTGGCTGCATTGCTGAACATTCCTCCAGGTACTGTACAAGGACTCTGTACAAGCCTGCTGGACTACCCTACGAAGGCAGGGCCCTAATGACACTTGCGCTGCCTGTCACACACGTGTGGGATCAAGCCCCTGGCATGCAGCCATAGAGCTATACTTAGTGTCCCTCACCTTCCACAGTGGGGAGTGGCAGGCTATTAACACACTCATACACGGGCGCTGCCAGGGGCAAAGACCCTGTCCCGCTGATGGTATGAGAGGGCGCATTGCAGAGATGGATACTTCTATCGGGGGTGTGGCCCCGCGCCGTGACGTCACCAGAGGCCGTCCGACCTGGCTGAGAGACAGCGGCAAGGACCGAGAACAGCCGATGCGCCGAATGACAAACAAGAATTACTGGCTGCAATTTACCTCCTGTTTCCTTCTTATACTGCATTCACATTTAAAGCTAAAGCCATTCAAATTATTTCTGACCAGAAGTCACACCAAATAAAATCTATTTTTTCAATCCTTCCCCTCAGGAGAAGGCCTCAGTTCCCTGAAAACCAGAACAGTGTGTTGCCAGCACAACTCCCCCAATTTAATAGCCAATTACACCCCCTATTTTTCATGTCAATCCCCCCCTCGTATTGTGAGTTCGTTGCTGTAGCCCTGTGACCGGCAGTGACACGGGCGAAGTATCGTCTCTTCCGAGACGGCACTCGCCAAGCTGTCGACCGTAACTCCGGTACTCCAGAGCCACTCCTGTATGCAGCGAACTTCATGTCGGCTTCCTTCCCCCCTCCCTGGGGCGGACAGCCAATTGCTGCCCCCTGGTGGCACTCCCAGCCAGAGCTGACTCTGGCGCAGCCAGTGGAATCAAACCCCGGTCACAGTGGCCAGTGTCGAACGTTGTAACCACTAGACCACCCAGGAGGCCCACCATTTTAATTTTAATTTTGAGTTTAAATAGATTGTATGGTATTGCATAGTATAGAGCAGCGGTATTCAAATCCAGGCCTCTGCTCACGGTTTTTCTTATCACTGTTATGCCGATGACACTCAACTCTTTCCCTCCTTCTCTCCATCTGAGACCCAGGTCCCGGCATGGATCTCTGTATGCCTGGCTGACATCTCCGCATGGATGTCCACCCACCACCTGAAGCTGAACCTGGGGAAGACAGAACTGCTCTTCCTCCCAGCAAAGGGCTCCCCGAAGATTGATGTGTCAATCACCGTGGAAGGCTACGTCCTAGTCTGCCAGGAGTCTTGGAGTGACCCTGGACAACCAGCTGTGCTTCTCGGGCCACATTGCAGCAATCACTCGGACCTGCCGATTCTCCGTCCACAACATCCGGAGGATCTGACCAATCCTCACCCAAGAGGCTACACAACTCCTGGTCCAGGCTCTGGTGATCTCACGTCTGGACTACTGCAATTCCTTGCTGGCAGGCCGACTGGCCTGTGCCATCAAGCCACTGCAACTAGTCCAGAATGCTGCCGCTCGTCTGGTGTTCAACCACTCTCCTCTTTTTTTACAAAAAAATGTAAAAAATTACTAACCTTTTCCTTCCCAGTGTTACAGGTATGGTACGCAGCTGCCTGCAATGATGTCTATCGCTGTATTACTGCACTGATCTCTTGCACAAACTATGATTGTTCCTACCATGTATTTATGCACATCTTGTAAATCGCTCTGGATAAGACACCACCTGATTTCACTAATTAGCTCGCTTCCATTTATTCGAAATGGTTTATGGTTTTAATGGTTTTTATGTTGTGGCCGCAATGCGAGTAAGAACTAAAATTCCTACAAACGTCTGTTGATATGGCAGCAGTTTCTTGACATGACTTCTTGATATTTTTGATGTAAATACACAGTGAACGGCACAAAACACAATCATTTTCAGAGATTCATGGTCAATGAAATATGGATTCACAGAAAAAGGCAGCAAGGATGAAGGTGAGTTAAAGACAATAGACCTTTCCTCAGGAACTCCTCGCCCATTTAACCACAACTTCAGCATTAATTTAAAAAAACATTAGATAAAATACAATACAAAAACAATATGTGATGCAAGACAGAAGCATCTTTTGTTTGATTTTGGGTTAAATCCTTTCTGAAACCTGTTAAGACTCTAATTTAGCCAAATCCTGTAATTGTATTAGATGTCGTTTATTTCCCTGTCAAACGATAATGAAAGCCATTAGTTGTTACAAGGCCTTATTGTGGATATGCCTCCCAGGTTATCCCCGTGCTCGGGGCAGACGGCTCCCAGAACACTCCTCTCTTTTATCCAATGATAATCACTTGACATTTTCTTCCATGAACGAATTAACTTTCAGCGAGCTGTTCATCGCTAAGTCAATTCTGAGAGCGATTTGCCGATCGTACTGCAGACTGGAGTTAAATCCCAGCCTGACGGCCTCAGCACTATAAATACCGAGAGAGGTCTTTCAACACGTTTTATAGCCATGCCCTGATGTACAGTAGTCACCCAAAAAGTCACTCGACTTCTGTTCCTTTCAATCGAACACCCACTGACGTCAAAACGAGGTGCCCCTTTCACACGAAGCAGAATTCCCCTCGAGTAGGAGTTTCCTCGCTGCAAGCTACGGTGTGAGCTGCATCTAAAGCGCCAGCGATCGAACAGGGCAGAGATTGACTCTTTAGACAAATATCAGCCGGCACATGTGGTTCACCAGTGTTATCTCGTCGATAAACGACGAGTTTCCTTCCCCCACGGCAGACGTCCGAATCTGAAGGTGATCAATCACAATATTCTCCAGTCACATTTGAGCAGAACGGCTCTCATTACCCAGTTAAGCAGAATTACAGTAGGCTATCTATTTAATCATCATGTTGTTTGTCGATTCCCATTCAGTACAGCATGGAGATGAGTCTGCGCGCACCTACCTATTTCAGTGCTATAGAATATAGAATTAATGAAATAACAAATGGGTTCCCACACAGATGACAACTGTGTGCGTGAGATTCCCTCATATGATGTACTGGTAGTTCAGTTGGCTGAAGTCTATGAAAATGTGTTTTTGTTTGACATTAATTAAAATGGTAGGCTATACCAGATTCCGCACTGACAACATTATCTCTTATGCCAGAATATATTTGTTTCTCATATATTATTAATGTATATTATTAATACTTAATCTATTATCAATGTAAGTACATAATTCATTGTTCCATATTTATTTATTTATTGTCAGTACTGGGTTTAATGTTTCATAGTTTTACATACAGTTAGTAATAACTTCAGTAATACAGACATTTTATCACATTAAAGTAAACCTTAGACTGTTCTTTTAAAAATAGTGACAAATGAGTATATGTGTTTGTTTTAAAACCCCAGGCAAAGAGTTTAGTTTGCCATATCAAGCATGCACCACTGAAAAGGCAGATGTATAAATGTTTGGTATGTCAAACCAAAACCTATCACTAGGTTTCCATGTCAGACATATAGAATAACACACAGGTACCTGCCAAAATAAAGAAACCACTTGAGTAAATGAGGGATACTGGTGACTCTGGTGTGGGGTGCATTTTCCTGGCATGGTTTAGGTCCACTCACCCTTTGGAGGTGCCTGAGACATTTTTTTCCAAAACAACAAATGATGGAATTTATTTGAGAAGAATGGTTGCATTCCTCCAGTAGTGTTCCAGACACTTGTAGAATCTATGCCAAGGCAAATTGAAGCTATTCTGGTGGCTCATCATGGCCCAGTGCCCTATTAAGATACTTTATGTTGATGTTTCCTTTATTTAGGCTATTACCTGTAGATGCCCTGTTAAAGTCACCATGGCTCAGTGCAGTGAGAGATAGCCTTGAGCCAGCAGCAGCAGCCTAGCTCCAGAATATCAATCAAATCTCATAATGATTTATACTAAATTTGAAGCTGTGACATCTTTTTAATAGACCCCAAATAATGTAATCTTTCCTTTTAAGACAGTGCGGGTTAATATAAGTAGAATCTTTTTTATGCCTCAGAGTTCAGCACTCCACTCATATAATTTGGGGTTCATAGTCCTGCCATAACTAAGAGGAATCTCAATTTAATTCGAGTAATTTTACATTTAGGCTTTGTTCTGCAAAATACATGAATAAATACAAAGAATATATAGATTTATGTACTTCATATTAGCATTCATCTGTTGTACTTTCCATTCCTGAGTAATGCTTTGGATTAATATGAACTCTTCATCATCCAGAAACTATACAAACTATACAGTACAAGAAACAAAATGTTTTCAGGGGAAAAACGAATTCTTTACAAGCAAGCATTCATTTATAATTATCTGTAGCAAATTATCAATTACACAAAAGCACATAGAGCATCTGCTAGAGAACAGGGGACCCAAAACTGTGGCTCAGGGCCCCTCAGGAGACTGCAAAGGAGTCAAATGCAATACTCAGCAAAATGGCGAAAAATCCTTTATAAGAATATCGTGTCTGTATTTGTATACTTCATAAATTATATATTTTATGTTTTGAGGCTTATCAAGGATGAGTCAATATGAGAAAATGGCAACCCAGGGAGAATCATCTTTCCTCTCCTCCTCATCTTCCTTTCCTCCGCTTCCTCTCCCTCTTCTCATTATCCCTGAATTTGAGAGGTTTAAGTTGATGGTTAGAGAACTGGGCTTGTAGTGCAAAGGTTGCAGGTTCGATTCCCAGGTGGGCTGCTGCTGTTGTACCCTTGAGCAAGGTACTTAACCTAAAGTGCTTCAGTAAATATCCAGCTGTATAAATGGATTGTATGTAAAATAAATGTAAACTGTGTAAGTCTGTCTGGGTAAGAGCATCTGTTAAATCCCTGTAATGTAATGTAAAATTGTAATTTGAATTAGGTCTGGTTGTTTTGAGGCTAGGTTTTCAGTAAGGAAGTTGTGCTGTAATTCTTGGAATTTAGCAATGTTGTGGCTTTGTAAGATGACTGCTCTGTGATTATAGAATGTTTATCAGAGGTTGTGTCACATATTTCTCACGCTGTTCATCTGTTTGTGTTGAAGCCCTCTGAGATAGCAGCTCAAGCCTGTGAGATCTTATAAATTCCCTGAGAAGATGTGGCCCACGACAATACAGTGTTCTAAACATGGACACAACATTCTAAATATCAAACATTAAATAGAGTCCAATTACTTTTACATACTTATTCCTAATATTATGTTAGGATTTACTTTTTTTTCTTCAGTTTTTTGGTGTCTAGTTATTTAATGTTGTGTGCTGGTCTATGTGGTGTACTATGTGTAAATTAAAAATGTAATTAAAAAAAAGGATTGACTATTTTTACAGAAACTCAACCAAGAGGTGTAAGAAAGTGAACATTTGGTCAATTGAGAGTGTAATGTTTTGATTTGGGGATAGATATTCTGACGAGCGGTGAACTGCACCTGTCGTGTAGTACAGAAGCCTTCTCTCTGTCTGCCAGGTGGTCTTCCGTGGATGTCATGCCTATCGAGTCACCATGGAAACAGCACAGGGATTCTACCATGTTCTGATTTACTGTCCATTCTCTTGTTCTTTTCTGCAGAACTTTGCAATCTGCATTTTGGCTGCTGGCTCAGAAGAATGTTGACGATATTTCAAAGATGAATTATACAGATGAATGATGAAGTCTGTGTGTGACAAACAGGTATAGCGCATTAATGTGCAAGAGTGCCACATCTGCAATACATATCATGAGCTCCAATGTTTCTATTTGTTTTATTGTACTGAAAAAACATTAAAGTGTAAGCACCAACGAAGTTACCCTGCAAAAGTGATGACACATGTCTCTCAAATACCCCCTAACTAGCCTATATCATAGTAAGTTTGTGATCATATTTATTTGAAAACACATATGCATATTTTAAGTTTAAAAACTTAACTCAAGAATCTGCCAAATCTTCGTAAATCTACCCACAATGCAATTTATGTGACGTAATAGATAGAACACGATCTGGAGCTAGCTGCTAGCACTGCACTGTAGTCCTGCCTGTACCCCATATATGACGTCCTGAGGACATGAACATCCAGGCAAACAGTTGCGAACCCCGGATGTACGGTAATACACTCGCACTGTTGGACGGACTCAGACCGTTATAGTGTTGTGTCTGCCTGTACTCCCAACAGCAGACACACTCATGCGTGGTCATCGCAACACAGTTGTTGCAGGTGCACCTACAACAGAAATATCGTTTTCCCACTTTTACTATTGATTTTACGGCCACTGAATATGAAACTAATTAATAATGCTAAACACATTTATTTACGGTCTTGATCTATACGGGCGTTTTCATGATTCACGTTATAAGGAGTTAACGTTATAGTGTTCACTTTACCAATTCATGTTTCCCACTCGTGCCAAGGCCTGGTCGCGGATAGGGAGGGGGGCTACCGCTCGAACGGGTGCCCGCGCTTCAGGCTCAAACCTAAATTGTTGGATCACTGTTGCGATCTCCATTTGGGCATTGCCACCGTCGTCGATAAAAACATCAGGATGAGGGGAGGACAGACTGATGAGGTAGGCGGATGCAGGGCTGGACTGGCTATATAGCTGCAATACATTTTTCGCTGAACTGGTCAAGCACCCCCGCCCCGTCGACAGATTTATTCGCGCAGCACCCCCCCGACAGATTTATTCGCGCAGGATGGAAGATGCGTAATATTTTTTTCTCCCAGTCCAGCCCTGGGCGGATGGAAGATGTCATATGATACCAGCGCAGCTAAGCTAGCTAGCGCCTTTAATACAATAACGATGTGTTTATAATTATATAGGTACCATAACTGAGCTATTTAAATTTATAAAATTAGCTAGCTAGCTAGCTACTTGTGATTAAAACAAAAGAAACGGAAAAAACGTAGACATGGTATGTAGAAAATGTTTACTATAAAGACAGCTGGATCATACAGCGTAACAAATCTAGCCTGCGCTAGCTTGCTGCTATCCAGCACTCAGCATAGCTAACATTAGCAGTAGCAAATTATTTTAAAAACCATCACGTGTGATAGAATACATAGCAGATGGTTTGTCATGTTGATTAATAAAGTTATTTCTAAGAGTGTAGAATATTGTAGTTGCTCTATGCTCAATGCATTTCAGTACAGTGTAGTCATAATACCCTCTTCCTTTCTCTCTATGACGTGTTGATCTGACTCCGACGTGGTTGACGTAGACTTCGGGGATTGGGCTTTTTTCAGCCTTACCTTTTCAAAGAGCTCTTAAAATAGAACTTTGAAGTGTATACTTGCATTGGGAATTCTGTTCATAACTATTACACAATTCGATTGTGGAAAAGCACAGCCCATCTTGTTGCTCCGGCTTTAAATCAGTAAACTAAGAGAATGCAAATATGGATAACAGCTGAAGCAGAAGCTCTTGAAGAGAGAGATAACAAAGTGCTACATTTGTTTCAGTGCCTGATGATTAAAAACTTTGACCTGACCTGTCACCGATGTTGAGTATGTTTTACCACATGAAAATAAAGTGCTCTCCTTAGAATATCTTCTTAACTGAGTTTCTTCAATTTCCTTTTTACATTATAAATGAACATTTCTCTGACTGAAGTATTCATGAGCTGTCATGCCTCCCGGCAGAAAGGAAGAAAACTAATGAGACCTAAAACTGCAATTAAATAATAATAATAGTAATATTAGGATTATTATTACATTTAGAAGTCTGCTGTTTCCAGCAAGTGGATGCACACTTTCTTTATATAAGTCAGCTATAATATAAATGTAAAGACCTGATAATAATAATAGATATTATTATTATTTCATAGCTGTGGAAGGTCCTATTAGCTGACTTATATAAATAAATAGTTTCCCCCTTTACAACTTTGCTGCTGACTGCATGATGAAGATTTAAAAGCTCTTAAGAGCTTTTTCCCAAAAGCCATGATTCTGGGCCACCCTTGTGGTGTGTGTCAGGATTCTGCTTGGTATGACTTTAGCATGTTCAAGCACAGTCCAGATTATAATGTTGACTCAACAACCTCCTATCAAACAGCTGGTGATTCCCCATCTCCTGATGTCCTTTGATGGAGAAACAGGTGGGGGATTATACCCAGGGAGGGAGGCCGAGGCCGCCCGGTAGTGGCAGGGCTGGTGAGTGAGGCCATGAGGCAGCTTCCGTAGAGTGGCCTTCCTGGGACACTGACCATGGGGGGCCGGGCTGTTGATCGATGCATCCTGCCTCATTTGAGCCGTTTGGATTGATAGCTGTGTGTGGGTAAGCTGTGTGTCATAGACTGAACATACCTTGGATGACCAGGGAGTGGGGGGTGACGGATGGAGGTTGATTAAATTAAAACACTAGTGAACTTTTCCCACAAGTTGAGCAATCGATTTTATCAAGTACATTACTGCATTTTTAGATTCTATCACAATATTTTTCCTTAATTACTGCCAAATTAAGAAAAACTTGCTTAAATTGGTTGTTTAAATTAGATGGATTAACACACAACCTGTCAAACTTTATTTAGTTGCATCTACAGATACTTTTTAGTGTCAGTGTCTAGTGTAGTGTTTAGTGTTTAGTGTTGTTTGTCAGTGAACCTCCCTGTGAGGGGAAGATGGATAAAGATCCACCAGTACCGGCTGTGGCACCCCCCGACAGACACTTGGGGTACTGCACCTGTTTAAAGGATCCCTCATTTACTCAAGTGTTGCTTTTATTTAGCCAATTGCCTGTATGTGGGATATGCATTGTACATATGTATGTACTGTATAGTCTTCATATTTGGGAAATTTGTGTTTTTATTTATTTTATTATTTATTTATTTTTGCATTCAGCCTATGTATGCTCAGACATTTGTCAATTCTGAATGATCAATGAGATATTTTGTGTAATAAATATACGGTTGACAAATGACAAAGGTAAACAATAAATCATCTGCAAGATGGATTAATAGAGTCCAATAATCTGTGCTTAGTGTTTTCATGAGCCAAAAACTGCAGGTCTAAACAGGAACTGGCCTCTTCAAAACAAGAGCTCTCCCTGCAAAGCAGATGTACTGCTTGGCAGATCTACTGATGGCAAAAAGCCAAAAACTTGCATTCAGGAAGGAAAAAGTTCATTACAGACAGAGAATGACATTTGAAAAATAAATGCTCTAGAACACAAGGTTGTTCCCTCATGCGCACTCCCATGATGCAGTGACAAGGCACAGCATTTTTTTACAGTTTTAGACAATAAACCTAAGGGAAGGGTTTTTGTTGGACACACCGAGCATTTATATGTCAGCCTGGTAAAGGGCAGGTGACCTGTGGTGTGCTTACGATGTCCAACTAAACACTTTCCCTGAGGTTCAAGATCATCTCGAAATCTCTTTCAAGCCCAAATTAGTGTTAAGTGATTCATTGCAAAACAGTCCAAAGTAAAGATGTTTATTCTGATTTCTACCGGTTTGTTATCAACTTGAAATAATATGTCATACTTAGTAAGTAATGGGTGCCATTGCTTTTAAAAGGAAATGGGGCAAACAAGTGTGTCCATTTTCTCAGCAGAGATGACCCCTCCCCCCCCAGCTCTGGGATCAGCTTGGGTCGTGACATCACTATTGCCTGAAGCGAGGCTGAATATCCTCTGGTTGAGATGAGACCTGCACAAACACAGTGAGTCCAAGAGCAGAGAAAGCAAACAGCCTTGAGGTGATCTCTGGCAACAATGACAGGAACCGCTGTTTGCACAGTCCTGATGTCTCACAGCACAGAGGTCTCACTGTCCTGATGTCTCACAGCCTGCCAAACCCCACCGCCCTCTCCCCACCCACCCCGCAATCGTCCACTCACCACAGTCCCAGCATCTTTATGCAAATGATGGAACAGTGAATGTTAATGAACCCCAAAATGGGTGGGGCTATTACACTGACTAGCACTGTCACTGACTACTTTGAGCCAATCAAAATGTTTAACAATATGAAGTGCATATGAAGCCTTTTGGTTCATGTGAGAGTCAGTGATTGACAGCAGGCGTTAGCTCCGCCCATTATGGGGTTCCCAAAGCCCCAATCTACTTTAATGGAGAATGCAGTGAGGTACAGGAGACTAGACACTAGTATTTAAAAATCCACACAAAGGGTTCTGTTCAAATGAATAATAGAAGCCATAAATTCAGGCATTTCTGGCATTTATAATCCAGCCCAGGAGAAGACGTTTCTCTGTGCTCGGCACATCAAACCAAATTTGAGTTACAAACCAAAAGCCTGAGTTGCATTTTCAAATCCCTGTTGACTTCCAGAAAACGAAATACACATGAAAGTCAAAACACACAAACACCCTGAATTCTAATTGTGAGTTAAACCATTGATTTCTTTTTTTTCTTCTTTTCAGAAAACAGCCAAAGTGCCCTTGAGATAACCCTTCTGCGGAGCTGAACTTCCCCATTCACACTGCTGCATCCAGCACAAGTGCTTATCTTCAATCATCCTTTAAGTATCAGATTTACTGGACCAGGGGTCCCCAACCCAGGTCCTGGAGGGTCACACCGTCTGCTGGGGGTTTCACCTTAAAATCAGGAACCAATTCAGACACAAGAAGCCAGGTGAGTTGAGTTGCCTGATGATTTAAAGTAGCTGATTACACAGTGAAGTGTTGAGTAAAAATGAAGCCAGCAGACCCTGTGGTTCTCCAGGACCAGGGTTAGTGACCCCAGCAAAGCAGAAGAAAACATCGTATCGACAAAACAATCTATTTCACCATTATTTGACCTGCAGAGGTCTTGAAGTTGAAAACCTTTTTGAGAGATGCGCTGAAAATGCTGTCTGCGAAAAGAAAGACAATTGTGCTCTCCAATGAGAAAGAATATGAATAATGTATCTTTTGGAGAAGAGCATGACAAGAGAGAAGATACCATAGGACTTCAGGATAGGAAAAAAGTACAATAACAGACATACAAAAAATCTAAAAGCATCAAAACATTTTAATGCGTGTAAACAGCAAAGGTGTTGTGAGGGGCAACAGATACTGTAGAAAGGTATACTGTAACCGACAATCAAAAATATGTTTGGTCATAAATTTGCCTTTTTAAAGTGGTTTGTTGAATAACTGAATTTATGCATATTCACATTTTGACATTTTGTTGGTTGTTATGAGACCGATGAGAGTGTATACGGGAGTATACTGTACTAAAGGGAAGAAAGTGCTCAATCTTAAATTAAGGGGCGTATAATTGGCCGGTATCAAGGGGTTTCATTGGTGTGCCAGTATTGACAAAAAAGAATACCCACACTCACCTTAAAGAACCACAAAGGTTTCAAGGATGTGCTTTGTGCTTTTTATGTGTTCACAGACAAACTAACAAACAAACAAACAATTAAACAAAGGTGTTTCATTATGTCAGCCGTTGTCAGTGCTTGTAGAAATGCAGGAAAGCAGTGGGTACATAAATAGAGAAACAATCAATTTCTTATGTTAATTAGTTACCTTAGTAATTAGTTATCAGTTAGTTATGGTCTGTTCGGTGTAAAATAGCCAGATCAGGGGCAAGTGCATAAGAGTAATGTGATCAAAAAAGTAATGAGGTCACTTAAAAGCCCCTTCATTTTCTTGTAGCTGGGAAGAAATATTTAATTCATCTTGGAAAATCTATATTTATAACCACAGGATAGTATGGGATTCCACACTCAGGAACAAAACAAAGGCATAATTCTTTGTATATTTTCATATTTCACAGGGAGAGAGTAAAATGATAAATGGGTTTTGGTTTTTAACGTCTCGGGGTTCACATGAGGCTGAAGTCCTTTTGTGAGAACACGTGCAGTGTGTCTGCATGGCAGGATCCCAGGAACATCTGTGCTCTCATCCAGCTGCGAGGACATGCTTAGTGTTGACATGTTACTTTAAAGTTTATCTTCACACAGTTCACACAAAGTGTGTCTCCCGTGTAAGAATCAGGAGGGCAGCGTTAGGGTGGAGAATGTAGCTGACCATGTCTTCAGAGGGTCAGAGAAGAAAAGCAACAGAAGACGGAATCTTCAACTTCAACAAAAGGTTCAAAATAAAACTCCAGAATACCTTTTTACAAGGGTAACTTGTAAAATCATTTACAATAATAGCTTTGTATTGATGCTCCATGCAATACCCTTGTTGTTTTATCAAAATAAATGAACTATTCAATACTGCATATTAGTTTGCACATTGCATCTCTTACCACTGCTGATTTGTGGAAATGCTTTGACATAAAAGACACAGACTTAAAACTGCTGTATGTGTAGCATTTTAATGTGGAAAGCTGTGCATTTAAATTATTATGCTGTGAAAGAGAGGTTCTCCTTCCATATCAATCATGTATACTAGTTTGAAAGGGTTATAAATATGCAGTTTGTATATAATGAGAATTATACAATAAATATTTTTTTTAATTCAAATTTTTTAAATGTAATTGCCATCAAACGTTATGCATGAGATTTTATAATTTTACCTATTTTCTCCCATTTTGGAATACCCAATTTGTGTGTGTGTGTGTTCATGTTCAGTGCTGCAACCTCCGCTGTCAATTCAGGAGAGCACAGACAAGCACATGCTCTCTCACCAGGAAACGTGATGTCAGCCGCTGTTTGTTTTCACTCCGAAGTCCACCAGTTAAGCTCGCACAGACATGAGTCAGAGGAAGAATGTGCAGCTTGTGCAGACTGTGCGTGCCTGATTGACCAGAGGGGGTCGCTGGTGTGTGACGAGACATGGTCGTACTGCCGATTGAAGTCCCTCCCCCCCAGGTAACATTATGAAAAATTATGCCCCGCCTTGCATGGCTGGCAGCCACAGCTGGTCCTGGCACGGGCATCAGATATTAAATAATAGAGCAGATACACTTGATGACCAGATACACTTGTTTAATAATTCAATTCTCAGAGGTGCAGTGTACAAGCTCTAAGGCCTGTGGCCTGGCATGAGTGAGACTGTGTAAACCTGTCTAAACCAGTTTAAAATGATATGACATCAAAACGGCAGCAAGTATTTGTAGTGCCTCAGACAGGCCTAAGCAACTGCCTCAGATCTGGCCTCGGTTTTCCACTTCAATGCATAAAAGGTTGATATTTGTTGTAAAATGTTAGAATAAAAGTCCCTTCGATCTGTTACAGAGCCACCCAGCTAAGTGATACCAGTTCTTGTGGTAATTATGGTGGAGAAATCAAACATGTTGGCCTGCGTCCGTGTTTTGGGTCCCGGGGGAGAGAGAGGGGCGCGTGCGGATGTGCGCGCCAAATTGCTGAGATGGGGAACTCACCTGAGGTTTCTCCCCGTGGCTCAGTGCAGGTGGTGCAGAGGAGGTCAGGCCCGCTCTGATCCACTGCCAGCTGCTGGAGCTGAAATGAAAAGCAGACGTGGCCGATTCTGCTCTGTTTCTGTTTTATTTTATCCTGAAGTTGCTGCTGCAGACGGCTTCTAGGAAGCTCTCTCTCTCTATCTCAGCGGAGAGGGCCACGTCATGTTAATCAGCAATCCCGCCTGGTGCCTGGAAGCTGGAGTCAGAATGCACCGGTTGTTTAGAATCTTTAGGGCTTTCCGCAAACACCCAAACGCGCCGCTGAAAGTGCCGTCTCTGTTATTTTTGCCGTCCCCCTGAATAGCTCAGCAGCTCTGCTTCTTCAGCTTAGCGTTTCGCGAGGCACCATCAGTCTTCATTACCGCCGGACTGGCGGCTTCCGCCCGAGGCCACGCAGCTCCAGGGATGCTCCGGCTGAGGGTCGCTCTGCTGCTCTGCGCTCATCGGCTCGGTTGTGCTTTTGTTGGAAATCAAGACAGATGAAAAAATAAATAAATAAAAACACAAAAATAAATGGAGAAGTGTTCATCACTCTTCTCTCTCTCTGTCGCTGTTGTGTGCCGTTCATCACTGAGGTCTTTCACACTCGTCAGAAATCACTGCAGGCACAAAAACAGAGAATGCAAGCTCCTTTCTGGATGTGTGTTTGTGGCCTTTTGTGTTCTGTGGCTGAAAATTGCTCTTTTTGAAATTAGGTTGCGCGTTCAAAGAAGCATCTGTGTCGCCTGCTGCTGTTCAACAAAAGCCATTTGTAAAGATGTAAAGAGCACATTTAGTGAAGAACACATATTGATGATTACACTACAGAACCAAGCCTGCAATGTAACAGCAGATGGAACGGCCCTTCGAGTGATTTAGAGTAAATCCTGTTAAATAACAGCACGCTCGGAAAATGAATTTTATTTTTCCAAAAAGCGGCCAGTTTTGAGGTACTGTTAGAGCAGTTTCCTCAATGAAGGAATACAGCAGATCCGTGGCTGTCTCCACAGATACGGGACTCAAAGCCACTCCAGTAGCCTATGCAATATCTCAGAGGGTCTGCAGTCCACTAATAACATGTTTTATAAATGTGTTCACCATTTTATGAGTAATAAACAGGTGCGTGACTACTTCCCCCCCTTTCCTTAAAGAAAAAAACAGTTTTATTACTGCTTGACTGTAAACACAGAGTCATGTGCGCCCCACGCTTTGGGGATAATGGCCCTGAAATGACAGGCTGCGCAAGTTCAAGCGAGCCTGCTCTGAGAGCCCAGGGTGCGACCTGTCCTCAGCCAACAGGCCTGTCTGTGGTCTGGACATGTTACAGCCTGAGCTCATCCAAAACACACACTCCCTCCAAAACAAACACGCCCTCATATCCATGTAGTGATTTGTCAAGAGCGTCAAAGCAGTTCTACAAAGGTTTTTTTCATGTGTAGGCTATCAGTTCGATCATCTTCCACAGTTACCCAGTTACCCAAACTGCGATTTCAGTTTTTGCTTCTTGGATTCAGTCAACATTTGTCCTTAACTTTGACATACAATAAATACAAGTGTTCCTTTTTTACTGTCACAACCACAGTTTGGTGAGATTTAGTGATCACTAATCCTTTCAAACAAACACTTGCGATTCATTTGTATAAGTCAAAGTGAACTTGTTTCAGAGACAGCAAAACACTCCAGCGCACTAACAGGAAACTGAGAAATACTACTAACAAAACCCAGTGCATCAGCTTACTCTAATGTTTGAATGATGATGTAGGGGTGCACCGATGAGGTCATCAAAGGTGGCCAAAGCAAGAAAAGGAAGGTTAGCGGAGTTGTCATGAACGTTTGAGGTTAAACCAGGGCCAGTAGCAGCCAGGGAAAACATGAGCCAGCATGAGGCCCAATGGCACACTGCACTGCACCAAGTCCAAGGCCTCAGGTTACAGGCTAACGAGAGGCCATGGGCATGACTGCAAGCCAGCAAGAGTCATCGACCCCAACTCAACCTCGGTGAACCCCCACGTGCAGCGCGTGAGAGAGGTGTGTAAATTAAACTGCCACATGCAGAGCGTAAAAGAGGCGTGTAAATTAAACTCAACCTCAGTGAACCCCCACGTGCAGCCAAATAAATTAAATGCTGTTGTGATGCCATCACATGCCTCCGCCCCTTTGTTCTGCAACGTCAGCATTTCATGACCACATTAACAACCATATTAACGGTTCAAACACGGTCCCGAAGCGGCAAACGCGTTTCACATGGCGTATTGTTGATTTTTTAAAAACGTTTGGTGGGGTACCTACACTACACTACACTACACTACACTTTGTATACCTGAGATTACCTACAAAATACTATACCTTTGGATAGTGTAATTAAGATCTAAGATGTAGACAAACTTGGCACAAAAAAATATGGTGGCACAAGTGGTCGCACTGTTGTTAACTCCTGGCAGTTACATATTTAGCTCACAGGACATGCCCATTTTCACTAGTTTGGCACTAGTTGAAGCAGTACATCAGTTCTTTTGTAAAAGGTGACCGTGAGTGTAAATTCTGGAACAGAATTGTGCAACAGCTCTGGTTCTTTGGAAAATCAGGGTTTTAGAGGTTTAAAACTGACTTCCTCTTATGGTGCATTAGGCTCACACACACCCAGTGTGAGTTGCCAGTAGCTGATGAGGCCATGATTTCATTAGAGAGGGAGGGGAGCCCATGAGGCAGTCTAGTCCAGACATCAGCTGGGCAAGGACTGGGCTAGCGAACCACACCCGCCTCACACCATACCAACACCACTACCTTGGCCTGAGCCCAACAAACACACACACACATACACATATGCACACACACGTATGCACACACACACACATACGAAAGCACAGACATATACACACACATGCACACGCATGCACAAACACACACAGGCGTGCAGGTTTGATTCCCAGGTGTTGCACCTAGAAGCATGGTACTTAGCATAACCAACCTAAACCAAACATACACAGAAGGTACAGCGAGCGGATATATAAATAATATAATGTATTAAAATCCCATCTCTGCTTATAAAATGTGAATTTTCACATGTCAGATTGAGCCGAGCTTGGCGCTGTTCACTTAAATTCATCCCTGCAGGCAGTGCTCACGTCTGTCAGGCTGTCAGCCCTGACTGCCTCATCAAACCTGTTAATCCATCTACACGATCATAAGGCAAGCGCCTTGTAAAACCATCTACATGATCATGAGACGAGCGCCTTTTAAAAATTCTCATCTGCAGTGACAAGCTGGGGAATGAAAGTGGATAGGGAAGGCATGGGATTGTGTAGCCAATTGGATGTAGAGGGTGAGTACATGGCCAGATGTAGCTATGTGGGAATTTGACCAGGGCGCTGAGGTTAACACCCCTACTCTTACAAGTGCCATGGGATCTTTAATGGCCGCAATGAGTCAGACCCTTGGTTTAACGTCTCATCCATGGCACGGACACATAATTAGATTAATTTGCAGGCGTATATATATTCTCTGGTTCTCTGAAATACCCAAAAGTGCACTCTACTCCCATATCTTCGCATCAGTGTTCTTGTTTTTTTAAATTTGTTTATGGAATATGATGAAGAGCCCAGATCTGGAGGGAAAGGACGGACAATGGCTGGATATCTCTTCCTGTCTCACACCATTTTCACAATGTTGTGTCCTGACTGTAATGACAGTGACAGTGTGCCTGTTTACATTTGAGTTTCTGTGTTCTGCATAATCAATAGCCCTGCACACACACACACACAATGGGGGCACCAGCATGCCTTTAATGATGTTTTAATAACGGTGATGATACAGGAGAAATCACACACTCCTAATGTTCTCTGACTATGATGACAAATAACAGTAATTATGTCTCATTCAGGGAAATGTTAAAAATGTCAACGTGATTACCATTGTTCCTCCTTATTCAAATGCTGTGCAATAATTGCCGAGAGCAAGTATCCAGCCGCCATCAAACCCGTAAACTAAACGACAGAGTTAGTGCGTTATGTGCAATATATGCACTTACAACACAGGCTTGAGCGGAGCAAAAACACACATTTAGTAATATGCATTCATAGTGCCAGATACAGAGGGCATGGAGGGTGATTTGAGTCACAATTAAAAAGAAAAGAATACAAATAAAAAGGAGAACAGAAATAAGGAGGCAGGAAAAGCAACTCTTCTTCTTTTCCTTTTGATCTTTTCTTGTTTCTGTTTAACATCCCCACAGCGGCAGCGATTGAAGATGCTCGTGAAAGGGTCCAAACCCACAACCTTCCAGCCACGATTGTCATCCTGCCGTCCCACAGCTCATGTGGCTGCACTTCAGTGTTTCACCCTTTTACTGAGTGTTGTTTTTACTGGTTGATGTACGTCAGTGGGGTTAAATGAGCTGTGGAGGGGTACATATTTGGAGAACGTTCCCTTCGGTGTTGTTAGAACAGCGGGTCTCCGGGAACGGAACATGCTGTTTTTGGCACGATGCCCCCGGCCCCCCACCTCAAATGCGCAACACTCCATTTCACACAGTTCAGCAGGGCGATGACGGCCTGAGTGACACATTGAGTTTCAAATCAAAACCTCTCTGCCTCTCTGACGGAACAGGACCCGAAGTTCAGTTTTGGGCCATGAGAGGCCTTTCCAAACCTGAGCTGTAATCCTTCAGACAGACGCAGAGGCAGACTGGTATGGAGAGAGGAAGGACAAGATTAGAGCAGCGGAGGGGAGGTATAGCACTGAGCGCCTTTAGGTTGAGCTACCTGTCTGTCCTTCTCCGTCCACTAAATTAAGAGCTTGTTGCCTGTTGGAATTTAAAAGGAGAACTGTCGGTCTACTACCTTGGCTGTGTGGGCAGATGTAGCAGAGATGTCAGTTAGCATGTAAGCATTCGCTACAGAATGTGATGTCACCCCTGGAGAATCAATAGGAGTGTGATTAGTTCCCTTAGGTGGGCAAATGGTCCGAAACCTGTAGCAGTCCTACCCCTGTTACACAGAGACAGCTCCCTCCTGAGTGCTCTGAAACACACACTGCAGACCGAGAAATTTGAGCAATGAGCAAAATAAATGTAGTTTGTTGTGTCTGTCTGTCATTGTTTTCACTATCTTCTTGTTTGATTTGTTTGGAGAAATCATAAATAATAATAATTGTTGTTGTTATTATTGTTGTTGTTGTTGTTGTTGTTGACAAGGTAATCAAAGTAATATTCCATAAATAATATGCATATCACAGCATAAAAACAAGAAAGTGCCTATAAAACAGCCAGTAACTCTCTGAATGAGTCAAAAACTGAAATCAGTGATCATAGACATGATACACAATTATTCTCATCATACAAACACTCCATATTCATCTGCCTGCAGGAGCTACATCAGACATATGATTGTGTTTGGGCTCATATATTAGGTGTTGGGTGTAGGATGTGCCCATGTTCTGCAAAGCACAGAGAAGTCTGAACAGGTGTGTATGTGTGTGTGTGTTCATTCATACTATTCTGAACATGGAGAGGGGCTAGCATTTTCAACTTTTGTCTCTTGCTTGGGCATTCACAATATATATCTGCTTACTGTATGTTCTTTTCCCTCTTTCCAGTTACCTCTGTCCCTACGTCCACAGAAAGAGCTGTCCTGCCTTGCATTGCGCCACCAACGCGTTGATATGGAGCTCGGGCGCCCTCTAGCGTAGAATGTGTATATTGCTTATAATCCTGATTAGATTTGAAGAGGTTTTCCTAAAGACAAACTCCTGTGAAATAATGTTGCGGCGATACAATAAACCGGTTTACAATTACATTTAGGCATCTCCAAAATAAAAAAAAATGACATATAACATATGACATTTAACAATAAATAAATACCTCATGTTTTTACATATTTTGATTATCCCTGCTCTTGGACCGAACATAAATCGGCGAGGATTACAAATGCAAATCCAACAGAAAAAGACAAATTACATAACACAACTTTTGAGTAAACTAGGCTCCTTGTTTTGTTCGCTTGAATGTTCACTTTAATGAACATAATAAGTACATTACAAAATCTGAAGCCTAAACAAACGACAGCTTTCAAATATTAAAAATGCACATACCGTACACCCTTTAAATTGAGGTGAACGCCAGTTGTAATCCAGACCGATGTTAATTTCCCCGGAGACTCCTCTTGTGATTGCATACAGTGCTAATTGGGACCTAGATCTGTTCCAACGCCACAAAAAATGATTTGTCTACTATAAAAGCATTACATTTTGGGTTTCCAAAGCATGTTACTAATTCGTCAAATAAATCTATCTGCACTGTTTTATTAGCACTAATTTATACCCTCGCGGCCCTGACAATTTATTTGTTGACCATATTGCAGATCACCTGTGAATTGGAATGAGGAATGCATGTTATACGAATTCAGCAGGCATTGTTTGGGTATAGTCATACTTTTTCTTTTTAAATCTATAAATATTTAATCAACCCTGAAATTGTAATAGTTTTAGCTCAAGCCTAAAATTACCATGGGTGTTCGTATTTAGAATGGGCTGTGAAGTCTAATGTCGCCCCTGGTGGTCTTAATAGCTTACTGGTTCTTTCAATGACGGAGAACTAACGCTGCCAACACTCACTTAACAAGTAATTAAATTATTAAATACATTAACGTGGTGTTAAATAACTGGTAAATTGCTAATGATTCATTTAAATAAAAACAGAAACATTAATTACAGAAATGTGTGAAAGAGGCATTTTTATGAAAATGTGTAAAATGGTAAAGCTATCAAAAACACAGATATACAGCATAGAATTTACATATAAATGCATGTTATAGACATGATTATAACATGTATACCTCTGGAAGTATGTATTTGGGTATCCTCCTTTGATTTAGAGCAGGGATCCCCAATACTGTCCTGGAGAGCTGCAGGGTCTGCTGACTTTCATTGTTAGGCGGTGCTACTTTTAATTCTCCAGTTAACTAGCTGAGCAGCACAGTCATAGTATTGGAGGACTGCAACTTCATGTGCAGCTGGCACAGGCAGATTGCAGACACCCAGTCAGCCAGAGGAAGCGCTGTTGTGCGATGAAGAAGATCAGTGCTGACCCTCAGTGCATCAGAAAACGCAGCCACAGTTGGCAGGGTTAAACTCCACACCGCTGATCACTACTCTACTCAGGCAGAACTGTGGCCCCTGACAACCCACGGCATGCCCACTTTTTACCCAGCCTGTGCAGAGTGAACCAGAATTTTTTGTTGCCAAAATTCTATATGATAAACATTTCATTCCAACTTTCCTTCAATTTCAACAAGAGAACCGGTACCAAAACACAAAAAACAACACATAATCAGACAAAACGACAAAGCTAATAAGATGTGCCTCCATGATGTCATAGGTAAGGGCATGCGTTTTTCACCACCTCTGTCAGGAACCTGCAGTTCTATCCTCCGACACAAAGAGGTCGATGGAGGACTTTCTGAAGCTACTTGTTAAAAAATCAACACATTAAGATCTCAGGTAATCATTTAATGACCACAAATGAGGTGTGTATCACAGTGTAGTAGACGAGTCAGCAGTTGGCACTGTACACACCCAGATATAATCATACTGATTTATTTGTAAGTAGGCTACTGGTTACAATTGTAAAAATATGTCTGTTGACACTTCTGTAGGACATATCATGCCCGTCCTGGAGCAAAATAACTGATATATTGAAATGAGTGGGTGGATATTTTTAAACCGCACAAACTTATAAAAACAATTGTAAGCAAAAGGAAAATGTTTTTTTGAAAGCCTAAAGGCAAAATACAAATACAAAGAACAAAATTCTTATTGATGGGATGCCTTGACTATTCAGTTGAGAGCACAAAATTCTTATTGATGGGATGCCTTGACTATTCAGTTGAGAGCACAATATTTTATATGTTGGTGTTGAATTTAATCATTGTGAGATAATTCGTTGTTTCCACTTTCATGACTTGTCGTAGAGGTGTAAAAACTTGGCCATGAGAGGAAACTTCCCTCTCTGAAACAACGTCAATTTGTAGACGTGCCCTTGTGCCAACACTCAGATTGGCACTTAATTGTATAATTGGTCATGTTCATTTGAGTAATTGCCACTAATTATTGAAAATAGAGTGTCTACAGTGACGCCTTGAGGATCAGACAGGAACTGCAGCTTCTTAAGAGAAGTGGTGAAAAACACATGCCCTTAGTCAGAGGTCACAACTCTGTTCTCAATTTAGAGATTCACCTTTTTAGCTCAAAACATCCTGCCGATGATCATATCCACAAAGCTCCAATTTTTGATTCCTCAGCATGATGGAGAATCACAAAGATGCCGTATTGGCTAATCCCTACTGATGGTTCTATGGTTACAGTCTGAGAGCCATATTCCCTGAAACTGCTCTGTACCAATCACCATGACCACTACCAAGGCTGTTCTTTTTAGATTTTTTAGATGTATCATGAAGATTCCAGAAGCCAGACAGTCTCAAATTCTGGCCTCATGTTTGATTTTGTCTCCTTAGACCAGTCACAGCACCGTTTTGGCACAGTAAAGTAGCCCTGCTCCAGGTAAGGCACCAGGTGATCCAGTATCTTTGAACTCCTTCACAAAGGAAGGAGACATTCCAGAAGAAGGCAACTGACGGACTTGCAGACAGCTCTTTGGCTTTAACCTTGATGATGAATGCTGTTATCACACCGCTTCAATGTACAAAAGGCGTGTACAGTACAATGGTGTTGTAAACTTATATAAAGTTCCAGAAGCTTATTTTGGCTTCCAAACAAAGTTGATGTAGGACTAGCCTATATTTGAATGGTTTTGTTTCCAGGATGATTAAAAGGTGTTGATAAATGTACATGTGCACTTGCATATCTGCTCCTAGATCTTTTTGTCAGTTTTCCAAGGATATTCTGAAAGTGAATGATCTCTTGAGGCCACTGTACTACCTTAACCACGATCATAGAAATGGTCCAGGCTCTCATGGGCTCTTGTGTTTTTCCATGCATGCAAGACCCCCATAAAGAAAATACATTAAAAAATCAACTTTATTTATTTAATGGTACATTTTATTAGCAATGTTCCAGAGAAGTATCTGTTGAAAATGTAATCTTGAATAATGATTACATTATTCAAGTATATATTATCACGTTTAATATGCATGCTCCATCTCATCCAACAAATACACATGTATTACTATAAAATGTAACTGAACTTGTGAAACTTGGCAGGCAATAAACCCAAATTATGAATTTGTTTAAGGAAGTCTCTCCAGACGAATCTTGCTCACACAAAGCCTAGAAGACAAGTATGTCGTTATTTGAAATATATAGTTTAGCTGCACAGTTGGTAAGCGAACTTTGAAATATTACATTTTAAATATGACAGGGAAGGTGGCTAAAATATACATAGTGCCCTCTGGTGGTAGTTGCATACTAAAGCTACAGTCGTAAACTCAAAGAAATGTAATCTTTTAGTGAAACATGGACATTTCGATAAATATATAATTTAATTTACGCTATATACACGCTACAGTGGGATGATACTAAAATAATTTAAATTAGGAATAATTTTTAAGATTTTTTTTTTTTTTTTAAACAAAAACCTCGCGGGAATTTTAGTGGATGACGGGGAAGTTCAAGGAAAGTTCAGAAAAGATGCTCAGGCGGTGAAAACCGAAACTCAAACGAATTAAACGGTCGTTTAAAGTCCCCTCTTCCCTTCTTCCTCTCCTCTTTCTACTGGCAATAGGAGGAGCTCAGCTGTTTATTCGTTCACGTCACCCTCTCTCTCATTCCCTTCTTCCTTCCTGCAATATACAACGGGAACCTAGCGCTAAAACTCGCTGGTTTTCTGCGAACAAACCTCACAACAAGCTTCTCACTGTCAAATTGACGATTTGGGAACCGGGTGAGTTGAATATCGGTCCTATAAGTGGTAAAAAGTTGCAGAAAATAAACAGTTTAAACAAGGAATAATGCAAATCGGGCTGACTAGGTATATTTCTAGACGAAACCCCTTCGGTTCACAGTGACGAACCTTATAGAACATTGAAAACCCTGTTTTTGACGCTGCTTTTAAGATTCCGGGTTTGTTTTGACATTTAAGTCTTGCTTTTGTCCCGTAATTTGGGGGAAATGTCTAACTAGGTCAGTAACTACAGCCAACATGTCGTCTTTTTCTTTCACTTCCACATTATCTCATGCCACAAACAGATGGCGTCGGGAGGGGGGGAGGCGGATGGAGAGAAAGAGAAAGAGCCGCATAAACGAATGCAGCCGTGCACTCCTCCACTTCTGTCTATCACAGCGTTGGGCCTCACGAATAGCGTGTGGAGCGCACATAGCCAGAACTGAAGCCATAACAAACCGTTCCGGCCATAGCCTGAAGAAAGTTCCGGTTCAAGTTTTCTGCCCTTTCAAACTTATCTACACGTGCTCGTGAGATAAACTACAAATGCTTTGCAGACTCGTGCGGGTACATTAAACGCGGGGAACGTATTTCCTCATGTCATCGGTAGCATTCGTGCCGCATCACAGTCCGGTATCGTAACAAGAAAAACAACAACACAATTCCTGACGCAGTGTATAGCTGCATTGTGGCTAGCAAGCTAGCCAGTAAACAGATGAGAAAGTCTAAAATAATAAATGCGTCTGCGAAATCGTTATATGCTAGCTACATACAATCACGACAATGAGGTTCAGAGTTTAGCTACCTAGCAAAGCCGGCCTGTGTCCAAATGAGTGAAGACAAAGAAGAATTTAATGGAGTCTAAACTAGATATTTAGCAAATGTTTGACCAGTTAAGTTGGCTTCAAATCTACACTTCGTTAACCTAGAGTCTGGTACACGTAAGCTACGTTTTGGCTTAAGTGTAGCATATAAGTTCATTTAAATGTAATTAATTGGACGGTAATGAGTTTATCGAGAGTTTGAGGCTTTTGAATCGCTTTTGTGGACTTTCTAGATTTGACAGATATCCTTTATATCGAGTTATATTTTTGATGAATTTCCCCACTGTGCGCACTTCGGTCTTTAAGGTTACTGTATCTAGCTGCATTGTCTGGGACATGTAAAGAAAATTCAGAGTTCACAGGTTTTTGTAGGTGATGTAGTCAGATAAAAAATAACATTGTATTGTAGTCAGCTTAAGTTGTTAGCTAGCTGTGCTGGGCTGAATTGATTCTCTTGTTAGCTATTTTGGTATATTAGCTAATGGAAATACTTTTCCCGATAATGTAGTCAGATTTGTTTATTTTTGTTTGGCTATTTTGTTTAAGTTTGTGCAACATACGTGGCTTTACTTTTTTCCAAGACGCGTGCTTTTCATTTGCCTCAATTACATCTATTAGACTACTATGTGTGGTCACACAACTTGGGCTATTTCTACAATAGATTTCTGAGTAGTAAATAATCTCATGCTTTGAAAAACTTCCAAAGTTGAGTGCCTTATAAATCTGTAAAAATGAGTCTACACTTGGCAGACTTTTCTATTATAATGTGTATATACAGTATACATTTTCGAAAATAAATATAATTGCAAATATTTTTTAAGAGGCAAATATCTGTATGGGCTTTTGGGGAAAAAGAGAGAAGTGTATCTTAAAAAATAATTACTTTTATAGGGCGTAATATACATGCATAGCTCATCAACTAAAACCATAGTCGAATGAAAGGCCTTATTCTCCATAAACCTAAACTCCACTCAGCTGCTCCTAAGCCTAAACTCCATTCTGCTGCTCGTAAACCTAAACTCCACTCTGCTGCTCATAAACCTAAACTCCATTCTGCTGCAGCCTTTTGCAGCTTTGTTTTCCATGTCCCTGTATGAGCTTGTTGCTGGTACGCGTGACTGGCAGATCTCCAGAAGAGGCCTTTGTTGATGTGTCAGTGAATGTGCCCCCCCCCCCAATCCTACCCTGACTCATCGAGAACCATGGCCAGTGGGCCCCCCTCCTAGTTTGGCTGAGGGCATGTATGTCCACAAGTCTATCGATGCATAGGGTGGGCATGCGCTCCCAGAATGCATAGGGTGGGCATGCGCTCCCAGAATGCATAGGGTGGACATGCGCTCCCAGAATGCATAGAGTGGAAACATGCTCCTTAAGTTACTTTAATGGTTAACCTTGTGGCTATGTCACGGTTTACACCGAAGCACCGGGATGCTATGGGAAGGAGGGTGGGAGTCTTTATGCCAGATTGTGAATGAGGAGGAGCGATCTGTTTGTGAAACTTGGACACATGCAGCATGTTTAGGCTTAAAGGACAGTCTGTTAACATCCAGTGAAATAGTTTTTGTTTTTTTCCTCTTTTCCCCCCTTTTTTTCCAAAAAGGATTTTGGGTTTGCTTTTGTTCGACACAGACAATGAGACTTTAGCTGCTACTAAATATAACATTCTTACCAGGACCACAAATAATGCGAAAAAGTAAGAAGGGAAAACATTGTCTACCCTCTTGCACCTGCAAGACTGCATGAATATGTGTAGTGTTTATAAATTAATTTCCTCTGTGGAGCTGAAATAAGGGCCTTCAGGCTCAAAACGACCTTCACATCATAGTGGCCAAAACGATTAATCGTTGCATTACCTGTGATATCATGTAGCCCACTGCCATTATAGCCATTGAGCTTAGTTTAGTCTTCATAAACCAAAGTACAAATATTTCTGCATTATTTGTCCAAACCAAGCCAATAAATAGTTGTTAGGCATTTAAGTTTGTTTTCGAGCTTTTAATGTAAGGATAGTACATGTTGGCAAGGCTAAATATAGATAGGGTTCCTTTCACCAGTCACCAGAATACCCTTTTCAACACCTTTCAAATGCGATTAGCAAGAAACCAAAGAAGAACATGAAAGAGAACGTTTCTAGCGAATATAAACTCTTGCATCTTACTGATGGCTTCTCCTAAAGGGCATTACATTGCTCAAAAAGGAAATACATCCTCCCCTGCTTGCATCTGCATTTGTCTACTTCCTTGTTACAGAACAACAAAGCAAAATGTCTTCTCCTTGACCGCAGGTGTGGGTGCCAGCTGTTAGCTAACCATGATGACAAGTCAGCTGACCCTTGTTGACATTGTCCTCAACAGAAGCCAAGGAGCTGCTCCATTCTCTGCTACTAAAAGCACAGTGTTAAACCGAGACGTTGGTGGCCTAGAGGCGTGTATTTGTCAGTCATCTCATGCCTGAGCAAATGAGGAAGTGTCTGTAGTCCAGCACAGAAATCCCACTCTGGCACCAGTGGGGTCTGAATGAGCTCTGAAAAATGACCACTAAACATCTTTAACCATTGTCTTCACTTTGAAATGCACACCAGATCAGGGCCCTTACAAAGAAGGTGAGGCGTCTGATGTTATTTCCAGTCAATTATTTCCAGTTCCGTTATTCGAGGTTAGTCTATTTCATTGAAACCATGTACGTATGTTTATTTACAGTAGACAAGCAGTAAAGTACAGACTCAGCAGTACATACAGTAGGTCAGCTCTTCACAGTGAATGCGTTCACATGCCACCTTTACGTAATGTTTCTTTTTTTGTACTGTTTGCATAAATTAAACATTATTTTCTTGGAAGGTGTGACTTGTGTGAGAGAGGAACAATGAGAGTACGCTGCGTTCCCTCGCCGCATTGGGAGGATACTTGCACTTTAGAGGACAACGACTTCTCCTATACGTGGAAAATGTGTGGTACTGAAAGGACAATGATTTGAAAGCGTATTGACTGTATTGAGGTATATTTGCGAAAGTTTGGGTCCCAGACGGAGCAGAAACCAGAAACCCTCACACTGCACACAGTGATGCAGGGGATTATGGGAAGGGGGGAGTTTCCCTCTGAAAGGCTGTACCATGGCTCTCGCGCTGCTGCTGCTGCATGCGTCTTTATGGGGCTCAGCTGGGCTCCCTTTGTGTTGGGTAATTATCTCCTTGCAAACATGTGGAAGCAAAAGAGCCATTGTGTCCCAGCTCTGGGACATGCCTACTGGAAGCACGGTTCCATGCAGTGTCACTGCGGAGACCAGGGGGTGGGAGACCCCCTCCCCCCCCCATGACCTATGGCAGACACGTATGGACGCGAGCGTGTAGACATCGCTGCTGGGAGAGGACAGAAAACATGAAGTGGTGTCGTGTAGATTCACACATGCCGGTCTTTGGCCTCGTAGTATGAATACATGGAAAGGGGTGGCCCTTGTAAAATACTGTGTAAAATATGGCCGTACCAAAGAAAGTATGCCTCAGTTCCTCACTTCCCAGTCTGTCACATGGTCCAAGGGTTTCGTTGGGACAGACTCCGCCTCCACTGTCCACCTGGTGCATTGAGGTTGCCATGGCTGTGAGGTCTAGATTCAAGAACTGAAACCACTGAACAACTACCTTTTTGCTTTCACATGTTTTGTTTAATTCTTGGACAGAAAAACTGATGTAAGTTTTATTTCCGCGAGTAAGAGTAGGGGTGGGGGGCATATGATGAAGAGGAGAGAAAGGTGAAAGAGATAAAAGTGCAGAAAGATAAAAGCTGAGGAGAGGAGTGATACAGCAGGAGGAAGGGAAGCCGAGAGGAAAACCAAATCAGAAAGATAAGAACAGAGTGAAAGAGAAAGATGGAGAGAAATGGTTGGAAAGAGAGAGGGAAGGGGAGGAAGAGATGGATGGTGTACAGAGCAGAGGAGAGCAGTAACCATGGAAACAAGAGGAAGGTATAAATGGAGGGAGAGAAATAATAGAAGGAGACAGAGGATTGTGAACTAAAAGAAAGTGGTGGAGAAATAACATTAAAAAAGTTGTTCTGGACAGAATTTGTAACTGGAGGGTGGTCCAGAAATATAAGGACATGGGTTTCATGTCTGAGAATACTACAAGAGAACCAGTGACTATTACACCTTACAGGCCACACATTGTATTACAGGAGAGTGAATATTTTCCATTTTGAAATTTGAATTGAGAAACAGGAAGTGTGTTTATCACTGGACTCATTCTCAGAGCATGTATCCATTAGATACGGATATTTCACAATTCCAGCAGGTTATGAGGTTATGTATGAGCAAATACTTTAAATTTGATGTCAGATTAATGCTGTCGACAACCTAAGAGCAGTTGTCTCAAACAACTATTTTGTATGGGATGGTTAGCCACCATTTTGTTTGAGATGTAATGCTTCTCATACTCACCTGATTGGCATTAAAATGTTAACCATGGGTCCCCAACTATGCCTGTATACCAGTGGTGTACTAAGTAAAGTTCAAAGGACCCCATGTCTATCTGTGACCTTAGACCTTAGAATTTTTGTACCATTTGGTGATATTTCCATTGCCTCTTCTTATCTGAGATAACTTGTTGTCTCATCTCATGTAGTGAAATCACAGATTTAAATAATTTATGTGCTAACAAAAGCTGTTCTTCTCTGTTGCTGGCACTTAAAAGCATACAAACATAAGAATACATAATGACGAATGACGTTCGGCCCATCTAGGCTCGTCATTTCCTAGTCTAAAGAATATCCAGTACTGCATTTGGGTATTCATTCCTGAACTTGAATACCCAAAGTGGATCTGCCTTAACTATCTGACCTGGCAAGCTGTTCTGTGCACTGACAACACTGTAAAAAAAGAAACTTCCTGATATCTGTCCAGAATTTGCCTTTAACAAATTTTCACCTGTGTCCCCTTGTTCTGCTAACTGAAATTATCTTAAATCTTTGCTAGTTCACTTTGTTAATCCCTTTTAAAAATGTAAAAACCTCAATCAAATCCCCCCTAAATCTCCATTTGCTAAGCTTGAATAGATTTAAGTCTTTCCTCATAATATTTACCTTTCATATCAGATACCAATTTAGTCGGTGCCCAGAAATGCACAAAATGCTCTAAGTGAATTCTGACAGAGGGATTACATAACATCAATATAATCTCCTTTGATTTATACTCAATACCATTTGCTATGTATCCCTTGCTATGTATTCACAGCTGCCTTGCACTGCTTAGAAGGGGATAGGCTGTGATCAACTACAACTCCTAAGTCTTTTTCAAATTGAACACCACTTCATTTTTCTCCTCCCATAAAATACTCCTGTCTTATATTTGTATTTCCCACATGCATAGCTTTACATTTAGCAATATTGAACGTCATCTGCCATGCTTCTTCCCATTTCTGGATTTGGTTTAAATAATCTTTGATTACCTTAGTCGATTCCAAACTGTTTGCTAAACCCCCAAGTTTTGTATCATCTGCAAATTGAACTATTTTGCTACTAACATCCCTATCAAGATTATGTATGTAAATAAGGAACAGCACGAGGCCCTAGAACCAACCACTGTTGGACTCCACTGCCCACAGCACCCAGGTCAGATATGACCCCTCCGACTGTTACACTTTGTACTTGACCTTGCAGCCAATTATGAACCCACTCTGAAACTCCTGTAATTCCTACTAAATTCATTTTGACAATGAACCTTTCGTGTGGTACCTTGTCAAATGCCTTTTGAAAGTCCAAATATATAATATTATAAGCCTGGTTCAAGTAAAAACTCAAAGGAGTCCAGGAGGTTTGTTAGGCATGACCTTGCCCTAAGAAAACCATGTTGGCTCTCCCTTTAAATACTATTATTTTTCAGGAATTATTCCAACTTGGCTCTAATGATACATTCCATTATTTTACATGAGATGCAGGTTAAACTGACAGTCCTATAGTTCTCTGTTTTCTAGTACTTTTACGTCCCTCATCTCGAAGTCCTCCAAAATATTCTGTACATTGGCGATACTTTTAGGCATCTTTATAACCTCTTCTCTGGTAAAGCGCTCAACAAAGTAACCATTTAGCGTGTTAGCAATATCCTCATTATAAAGCAGAGCTCCTTCCTTATTCTTAAAGCATTTACCCTCATCATTGACTGTTTAGGATTATCTTGTGAAATTGTAATTTCAAAGTGCCTTTTAGCTGCCCTTATTTCCTGTTTAGCTTTATCCCACATATTACAATAATCTAACTTGTTTCTCTCCGAATGGTACTTTTCATATACTCTATACAGTCTCCTATTTTGCCTCAATCTCACTTAAAGATTTAGTCATCCACTGTGGAGACTGTATATTTAATCTTATTTTTACATATTTTTGGGATGAATTTACACTGTGCATCTACAATAACCCCTTTAAATTTAGTCAATTTTTCATTCCCAGTTTTGTAATCTAGAAGTTTTACCCAATGTATAGTACTTAGATTTTCTCATTTTACAAAAGTCAGCTCATCTGAAATAAAAAATTCCAGAATTAGAGGAGTCTTAACTTGCCAAAAAATATAAAAATAAAGTTTCTATGATAACTTGTCCCTAGTGGTTCTACTACCTCTTGAGATTTAAATTCTGTCAGGATTATTATGCAAAACCAGATCCAGTAATGATTTCCCTCTCATAGGCTGAGACTGCACCAAAAAACGACATCTAAAAACTCATCCTCACATTTATCCTGACCTTATGCTACTTCCCAATTAATAGAGGGGCAATTGAAGTCGCCCATTATTAACTTCTCTTCTTCTGCACAGACTTGTTTTATGTTTCCATAGAGCATAGCATTTATGTTGCTGTCTGAAGCTGGTGGTCTATAGCATACTCCTGCGTTAAGGCCCTTCTCATGATCTCCCAGATGTCCTTACAAAGAGTTAATTCTTGGAATTTCCTACACTAAGATTTTCTTTCACACAAAGGGCCGCACCCCCACCTCACCTTTTATTTGTTCCATCCTTCCTTGTACCCCTCCACATTATATTTATCCTCGTCCACTGCACCAAGTCATGTCTCTGTAATCCCAACAATGTCATAATCCCCATTGAACATGACAGCCTCCAGTTCCACAAATGTATTTTTAATGCTTCTAGCATTTAAACAAAGGAACTATAGAGCATTACACATACCCTTTTCACATCCACTTCCATACCTGACTGTGCCAAATCACCTTTATTAACATTATGCTCAAAAATCTTTATTGAATGTATCCTTACAGGTATTATGACACTTTGCCCTGTTATCTTCCATCTTTGTGTCTCGCCATTCTTAATACTACTACTAATTTCCCTCCGTTCCCCCACCCATTCCCTACTACTTTGAGGTGACTAATGTCCTCATAAACTGATCAACGATTTGTGTGTATATATACACACCGATCAGCCACAATATTAAAACCACTGACAGGTGAAGTGAATAACATTGATCATCTCGTTACAATGGCACCTGTCAAGGGGTGGGATATATTAGGCAGCAAGTGAACAGTTAGTTCTTGAAGTTGATTAATTGGAAGCAGGAGAAATGGGCAAGCGTAAGGATCTGAGCGACTTTGACAAGGGCAAATTGTGATGGCTAGATGACTGGGTCAGAGCATCTCCAAAATGGCAGGTCTTGTGGGGTGTTCCCGGTATGCAGTTGTTAGTACCTACCAAAAGTGGTCCAAGGATGGACAACCAGTGAACCGGCGACAGGGTCATGGGCACCCAAGGCTCATTGATGCGCATGGGGAGTGAAGCCTAGCCCGTCTGGTCCGATCCCACAGAAGAGCTACTGTAGCACAAATTGCTGAAAAAGTTAATGCTGGCTATGATAGAAAGGTGTCAGAACATGCAGTGCATCGCAGCTGGCTACGTATGTGCTACGTGAGTGCCCATGCCCTGTCCACCGCCGAAAGCGCCTACAATGGGCACGTGAGCATCAGAACTGGACCATGGAGCAATGGAAGAAGGTGGGCTGGTCTGATGAATCATGTTTTTTTTACATCATGTGGATGGCCGGGTGCGTGTGTGTAGTTTACCTGGGAAAGAGATGACACCAGGATGCACTATGGGAAGAAGGCAAGCCGGCAGAGGCATTGTGATGCTCTGGGCAATATTCTGCTGGGAAACCTTGGGTCCTGGCATTCATGTGGATGTTACTTTGACACGTACCACCTACCTAAACATTGTTGCAAACCAAGTACACCTCTTCATGGCAACGGTATTCCCTGGTGGCAGTGGCCTCTTTCAGCAGGATAATGTGCCCTGCCACACTGCAAAAATTGTTCAGGAATGGTTTGAGGAACATGACAAAGAGTTCAAGGTGTTGACTTGGCCTCCAAATCCCCCAGATCTCAATCCGATCGAGCATCTGTGGGATGTGCTGGACCAACAAGTCCGATCCATGGAGGCATCACCTCGCAACTTACAGGACTTAAACGATCTGCTGCTAACGTCTTGGTGCCAGATACCACAGGACACCTTCAGAGGTCTTGTGGAGTCCATGCCTCGATGGGTCAGAGCTGTTTTGGTGGCACGAGGGGGACCTACACAATATTAGGCAGGTGGTTTTAATGTTGTGGCTGATCGGGGTGTATATACTGTGTATATATATATATATATATATATATATATACTTACTGATTTGTAATTAAGAACTTTAGAGGGTTTTTTTTTACGTTCTAGAGTATTTTGTGTTGATCAGTGGCAAGAAATCCCAATGAAATCCATTTTGATTCCATGAAGTAAGGAATACAATGTGAAAGATGCCAAAGGAGTGAATACTTTTTATACCCACTGTATGTCTGGGAAGGTGTGGCAGCTTGGGCCATTCTGGGTTTTACCGCCAGTGGGTTTGCGTAATGCCAGCAGGTTAGCGTCCGTTCTGTGCACCAAATTGTTGCTGTTAAAACATATAGTTCTGGTGTTGTGAAACATGCTCTGCAGCCTGTGCTTTGTTCGTGCTGTTTCTATCCCCGTATGAACTCAACGACCCTTCCAGGCCTCAGTTAACAGTGGCTGTGGAACACTGACAAATCAAAGTTCCAACCATGGGACACAATGGAACACATGACACAAGATAACCTTCCACTTAAACTAGAGAATGTGTGTAGAGTAACAAAAATTTGTCGGATAGGGGGACTAGGTTCTACAGCAAAAGCGAAACCCAGGAGAAGGGCTTGGTTGGACACTTTACTTAGGGGCAGAGCATCACAAAACAATTCATGGTGAGCACGATGGGAGGCCCCTTTCTGTAACATTCCATGGTACTTTTCCAATTGGTGTGTACTTTCCCTCATTAGCAATTTTTACATACTGATTTTTGACTGTTCCAGAAAACTTGAGATTTTGATCATTGCTTAGTCACAAATGTTAAATTGTCCAGCTGCGAGTGTAATTGGTAAAAGTATTCACAGAACACCCTTAATTGTAAGGAGGGTTTGTTTTTGTTACTCACTCGTACTGTTTGTAAGGATAAACAGCTATTGTGCCATGATTGGGCAGGGGAATCACCCTCTGGATTTGATTCGCTCGGCCTTGGCGCCCACATTAGCTCACTCCAGAGCGCGGTCGTCACCAGACGTGTCAGGTTCAACATGCGGCAGGTTAGCGAGGCTGCCCGCTGTGGGGCCATAGGCGGGGACAAGGGGAAAGCTGAGAGGTGGGGCCGAGGGCCGGGGACATCTATAAGAGGAATCCAGGACGCGGCCGGGCTACTGTGTTGTTCAGGAGACCCGCTAACAGCTCGGATCCCCATTGTGGCCGATTGACCCGCTGCTGGTCCGCCGAGGGTTCTGGGGCCTGAGCCGTCGGTCTTCTCTCCCCGTACATCAGTGTCAGAGGGATAACCCTCGCTGCGCGCATGCAAGGCCACGCATGGCCTCGTCACAAGTCCGGCGGCCCAGTGTGCGGGCACCGCTCCCCATGCGGGTGCTCATTTCCCACAATCCATTTCCATTATGCCCTGCACCAATCAGGGCTGGTTAACACAGTTTTTAAAGGCTTCTTGACGAGGGACTGAACCCATGACCTTTATTGGGAGAAAGGGTGTAATTTATGATGTGAAAGAGGAGGCTGCCTCCTGATACACACACAGCAGTGCAGGGGTTCACCACTCACTCTCCAACATCTATATGCACACATATTTATTTATGTATTTATTTTTGATGTTTGTGTTCGTGTGTGTGTGTGTGTGTGTGCGTGCTTATGGAATGTGAGACACAGTCGAGTGGGTCTCTCTCTTTCCCTTCCCCCTCTATTTTTCTCTCCTCTATCTCTTTTCTGTTTCTATCTTGCTTCTTTCCCTCTCCCTCCCCCTTCTCTCTCTTGATCTCTCTTCTCTCTCTCTCTCTCTCTCTCTCTCTCTCTCTCTCTCTCTCTCTCTCTCTCTCTCTCTCTCTCTCACTCACCCTCTTCTTTCATTTGTTTTCCCTTCCCCCTCTCCTTCTTTCCCCTTGCTCTTGCTCTCTCTCTCCCCTCCCTCCCTCCCTCTTGCTCTCCCCTTGCTCTCCCCCTTGCTCTCTCCCTCTCTCTTTTTCTCTCTCCCCATTGCTTGTTCTCTCTCTGTCGCTCTTTTTCTCTCCCTCCCTCCCCCTCACCCTCTCATACAATCTCTCACTCACTCACTCTCTCTCTCCCTCCCCCTCCTTCCCCTCTTTCTCTCTCATACTCCCTCTCTCGCTCTTGCTCTCACTCCCCTATTTCCCTCTCTCTCTCTCTCTCTCTCGCCCGCTCACTCGCTCTGTCCCTCTCCCCCTCCCTCCCCCGCTTTCCCTCTCTCATACAATCTATTTTTCTCTCTCTCTCTCTCTCTCTCTCTCCCTCCCCTCCTGCTTGCTTGCTCTCTGTCCCTCTCCCCTCCCTCCCCTCTTTCCCTCTCTCATACAATCTATTTTGCTCTCTCTCTCTCTCTCTCTCTCTCTCCCTCTCCCCTGCTTACTTGCTCTCTGTCCCTCTCCCCTCCCTCCCCTCTTTCCCTCTCTCATACAATCCTCTCTTGCTCTCTCTCTCTCTCTCTCTCTCTCTCTCTCTCTCTCTCTCTCTCTCGCTCACTCGCTCTCTCTCTGTCCCTCTCCCCCTCCCTCCTCTTTCCCTCTCATACAATCTCTCTTGCTCTCTCTCTCTCTCTCTCTCTTTTTTCTCTCGCTCACTCGCTCTTTGTCCCTCTCCCCCTCCCTCCCCTCTTTCCCTCTCTCATACAATCTCTCTCCTGCTCTCTCTCTCTCCAGTTCTCTCTCTCTCTCTCCCTCCCTCACCCCCCTCCCTTTTATATCCTCTTTGCAGAAAGCTCTTCTCCTCTCCTCCCTCCTCCCTCCTCTCTTTCTCTTTATATTCTCTTAGCCCTCTTAGACAACAGGCATTTGCTCCCAATGTCCTCCTTACCCCTTCAGTCCCCCCCCACATCCACCCATGTTTACTTTTATTTAGGATTTCTGGGCCTCATACAATGTGTCTGTGAGCCTGATGTGTCTGTGAGACTCATACAATGTGTCTGTGAGAATCATACAATGTGTTTGTGAGACTCATACATTGTGTCTGTGAGACTCATACAATGTGTCTGTGAGACTCATACAATGTGTCTGTGAGACTCATACAATGTGTCTGTGAGACTCATACATTGTGTCTGTGAGACTCATACACTGTGTCTGTGAGTCTCATACACTGTATCTGTGAGTCTCATCACTGTATCTGTGAGTGTCATACACTGTGTCTGTGAGTCTATTACAATGTGTTTGTGAGTCTCATACAATGTGTCTGTGAGTCGTTGTGTAACTAGTTGACCATGTAGGATCTGCGGTCTCTTACACAGTACAGTACAGCATCCACAATGCCCATCTACAGAATTGTGCACCGTGCTGGAGACTTCTGTGAGATCAGGGTCTGGCTGACTGAACCCCGCAACCAGGGGCTTGAGTGAGGGTGCACCTAACGGGTACTGAGCAGGTGAAGGGGCACTCAGGTGCGTCCAATTTGGGGGAGTGGGAAGGGGAGAGGCGGCTGGCTTTCAGTGTGGGCTGTGCCGTCTGCAACATTTTGATTCAGGCTGTGTGCAATTTGTCTGGCGTGATAAAATTGCCTGCTGCGTTTTTGGGAAGGGGGGTGGCGAGGCTGTGGGGGTGGAGCTTAATTAGGCCCGTTACTGAAGCTAATTATCCCTGAGGTGCACTGGTGTTTCCATGTGTGTTCGAGCTCATGCGGTTGTAAACAGGGAAGGGCTTTTGTGCGGGCTGCAGTTTCTTAAACGCTCGACGGAAGGCGATGGAAGGTTTTCAGAAATGTAAACAAGATTAACCAGGTGACTGATAGCGCTCTCAGGTTCACCGCTAAAGGAGAGAAATGCACACGGAACGGCGGCAGGTTGGGTTTCAATTGCCGCTGTGACTCTGCATAGGGCAACCAAGCATTCCCTCCTTTAATGGCGGGGGGGAGGAGGAGGAGGTGTGCAGGGGCAGGTTTTCTCAGATGTGGGTCTGTTTGTCATTGGACTGGTTCCAGAATCCATGGCTAGTTGTGACCCCTGGGCTGTGATTGGCTCAGAGTAACGGAACTCTTCAGTGTTCTGTTAGCCTTAACCAAGATATCCAGAGGCATACCTGCACACCTCCACACCACCCTCAACTTGAGCTCAGAAAACAGGGAAACGGGGGTGTGCTAGAGACGGGGGTGTACACGCTCACTTGTTTAGAAGATGGTGCATGCGTGCGCCTGCAGGTCAGAGCAGTATGAATGTATTCTCCAAACACAGCACAGCGGGGCTGTATGTCCCATCAGCACCTCTCCGCAATGTAGACCCGGCATCTGGAGCCACATCCTCATGTGTAAGCGGGGGCCATGCGGCTACAGGAAGTGAAAGGTGGCTCGTTGGCACACTTCCTGTCAGGGGGTCGAGCTCCTGCGCGCTCCCCGTGTGGAACCCCCTGCTGAGACTCACCCAAAGCATTCTGGGAAAGCAGAGGGGAGGCATTTGTTATTCAGCACACGTTACCCTCTCTCTCTCTCTCGCTCTCTCTCTCGCTCTCTCTCTCGCTCTCTCGCTCTCTCGCTCTCCCTCCATCTCCTCCCCCCTCTCTCTCCACCCCCCCTCCCCCCCCTCCCTGTGTTAGCTACGCTGGTAAGCAGCAGTCAGTGGGACTGTGTGTGTGTGTGTGTGTGTGTGTGTGTGTGTGTGTGTGTGTGTGTGTGTGTGTGTGTGTGTGTGTGTGTGTGTGTGTGTGTGTGTGTGTGTGTGTGCGTGCGTGTGTGTGCGTGTGTGTGTGTGTGTGTGTGTGTGTGTGCGTGTGTGTGTGCGTGTGTGTGTGTGCGTGTGTGTGTGCGCATGTGTGTGCGCGCATGTGTGTGCGCGTGCGCAGAATAGACCGTAGGTCGTTTTTGAAGATGTGGGCCTGGAGTCGGGCCAAGGTGCTTTTTTGGGGGATTTGGGTTGTTTTTTCCCCCCCTCTCTCCTCTCTTCCCCAGCTTTACCCTCTTTCTCTCGCTTTTCCCACAAACAGTGTCATGTATGTGCCCCATGTCGTTCCTTTGTCTTTATCTCTTTGGTTTTTTTCTCACTCTCGCCAGCTTTCTCCCTCTTTCGTTTCTTTGACCTCTCACTATCTCTCCCCCTCAATCACTCACTCCCTCACTCAATCTCTCCCTCTGCTCTTCAAACTGTTGTTCTTCTTCTCATGGTTTCCCTCGCTCACAGGGATGATATGGTTAACGGCCAGGTCTCTGTACACAGTCTGGCCTGCGTGGGAGATGCAGTATATTTGTGTTTACTGTGTTTGAGGTTTGAGCCCCAGTCTCTCTAAGGTGAGGTGGAGGGGAGTCTCTCTAAGGTGAGGACACTTCACGGCGTCATCCATGTTTCTCAGGCCCTGTGGGGGTCTCTCTGCCAGGTACTTTGGGCAAAGCCTCACAGCCCAAAACTAATCTGGAGGTTCAAGAGTTAATTTCTTCCCTTGCAGTTTTTTGTGTTCCTCTCTCTCTCTCTCTCTCTCTCTCTCTCTCTCTCTCTCTCTCTTTTGCTCTCCCTCCCTCCCTCCCTCCCTCGTGCTCTCTCTCCTTCTCTCTTTCTCTCTCTCTGTCTCTGGCTCACTCTTTCTCTCTTTCTGCCTTCCCCCTACTCTCTCTCTCTCTTCCCCCACCCTTTCTGCAGTCCCCCTCTCTCTCTTGCTTGATGGACTCTTCTTTTTATTTTCACACTCCCCCATCCCCCCTTTTTCTTCTCTCCCTTTCTCCTCTCGCTCTCCCTCCCCCTTCTCTCTTTCTCTGCATTCTCTCTTTCACCCTCCCTCTATCTCTCTTCCCATCCCCCCTCTAGCTCTCTCTCTCTCTCTCTCTCTCTCTCTCTCTCTCTCTCTCTCTCTCTCTCTCTCTCTCTCTCTCTCTCTCATTCTCTCTCTCTCTCTCTCATTCGCTCTCTCTCGCTCTCTCTCTCTCTCTCATTCTTTCCTTCTCTTGCTCTCTCTCTCCTTCTCTCTTGCTCTCTCTGACCTCCTCCTGTCTTGCTCTCCCTCCCCCATTCCTTCCCTTCCTCTCTTCCTCATTTTTTGCTGTATTCTTTTCTTCCCTTCCCCCTCTCTACCTCTCTGTCTGACTCTTCTCTCTCCCTCCCTTTTCCTATCGCTCTCTATCTTCCATGTCTGCCTGATTCCCTCCCTCGTTCCAGCCACCTCTCTCTCTCCCTCTTTCTTTTGTCACTTATTTGTTGATCTGGATTGTAGACTTGCTGTAATTCAGGCTGGCTCACTGTTGAATTAGTTTTTCATTAAGAAACAAATGGATCATATTTGGAGTGTGGCAAAAAATCTGTCTGACACTGGGGGCAATGGCAGATACACCGCCAGCACTGTTCAGTATAGTGGCTACTTCAAACATAAACTTCCTTTGCGTGCCTGTGTGTGTGTGTGTGTGTGTGTGTGTGTGTGTGTGTGTGTGTGTGTGTGTGTGTGTGTGTGTGTGTGTGTGTGTGTGTGTGTGTGTGTGTGTGTGTGTGTGTGTGTGTGTGTGTGTGTGTGTGTTATGCCTGCTGTGTGTGTGTTTGTGTGTAAGTGGATGTTTGTGCTTGTGAAATTAAGTGTGCATGTATGTAGTGAGGGTCATACTGTGTGCCTGTATGTGTGAGAGGGAAGGTTATACTAATTTGTGTGTGTGTGGATAATGTGTGATTTTGTGTGTTTTTATGATAGTGTGCGTGTGTGTGTGTGTGTGTGTGTGTGTGTGGATAGGCACAGTTCAGAGTGGCTGTGGTGGGATGTGGATGATCCTGTAGTCCCGCCCCTCTCTCCTCCCACAGATATAAATAGGAGGGTTTTTTTTGCTCTGCTCATTTCTGTTGAAGGATGAGGTCGCTGAAACACCTAAAGCCCCACAGCAGAAGCCATGTGGTGAGTGCTCAGGTCTGTCTCTGTTTACTCCGCACTTTCAGGTGCAATATGCTGATTTGTAGCTTTTTAAAGGGCCAGTGCGCTTCTAATCTGCCACTGAAGAAAACGGCATGGACATCTACTGATAAGAGTTGCTACACTGTTCTCTCTCTCTCTCTTTCCCCCTCTCTCCTCTCTCCCCTCTCTCTACCCCCCCTCCTCTCTCTGTCCCCTCTCTCTATTTCTTTCTCTACCCCCCTCTCTCCTCTCTCTCTCTCTCTCTCTCTCTCTCTCTCTCTCTCTCTCTCTCTCTCTCTCTCTCTCTCTCTCTCTCTCTCTCTCTCTCTCTCTCTCTCTCTTTCCATTTCTCCTTTGTTATTGTTATTTTTCTTTTTCTCCACCCGATTATCTGTCTATTTTTACCCCTTGTTTAATTCTCCAACTCTTATCTCATTTCTTGATCTCTTTTTCTCTTACATTTAATGCCTTTCTGTCTTTCATTTTGTCTGCCTTTCATTTTGTCGCTGTTTTTCTCTCTCTCTCTCTCTCTCTCTCTCTCTTCCCCTCCCTCCTCCCCTCCCTCTCTCTCTCTCTCTCTCTCTGCCCTCCCTCCCTCCCTCCCTCCCTCCTCTCTCTCTCTCTCTCTCTCTCTCTCTCTCTCTCTCTCTCTCTCCCCTCCCTCTTCCACTTCTCTTGCGCTCTCTTTCTCGCTCTCTCTCTGCCCCTCCCTCTCCCTTCTCTCTCTCTCTCTCTCTCTCTCTCTCTCTCACACGTTCTCACTCAATCTCTCTCCCCCCTCTCTCTCTGTGCCTCTTCTTTTTTCTTCTCTCTCTCTCTCTCTCTCTGCCTCCCTCCCTCACACACTCACTCAATCTCAATCTTTCTGACCACTTTGAAATATTTCTCTTTCTATCTTCCTGCTTTCTCTCTCTCTCTATCCCTCCCTCCATCTCTCCCTCTTTCCCCGCCCTCTTGAGTGTTACTGTGAGCACAGCTGGAAGTGAACAGGTACTTGTTCATATGCTGTTAGTAGTTGAGGCTGCAGAGGTTGGGATAGAACTAGACTACTTGTCATATGTGAATTGACAGGTATATTGAATTTAAAAAATTATAATAAATAAACATGGTTTTTGTTGAGTTGTGTGCAGTTAATATGTTTGCTGTGTGTGTGGAAGCAGGGCCTGTGTGGCCTTCACTCTCATCTGGTAGGGACATACAGCTCAGTGTTTGAGCTGTGCAGAACACATTTCCCATGCATATTTACCTCCTTGGTGGTTAGTAGGATGTAGTCATGTGACTTAGTCATGTGTGTTGGACAGTGAAAACATTGCCCTCAAGCCAGTGCATTGTAGGTTCAGATCCTGGGTGAGAAACCACTGTGTGTGTGAGGTGTAAGCCAGGGTAGCTGTCTGTGTGGTTAGACTATGTTGCTACTGTCTCAGTGTGGTTAGACCATGGTGGTACTGTCTCAGTGTGGTTAGACCATGGTGGTACTGTCTGTGTGGTTAGACCGGCGTGGTTCTGTGTGGTTAGACAGGGTGGCTGTTTCAGTGTGCTTAGACCACCATGGTACTGTCTCCGTGTGGATAGACTGGGCTTGTACTGTCTCTGTGTGGTTGGACCTTGGTGGTACTGCCTCAGTTTGGTTAGACAGGGTGGCTGTCTTAGTTTGGTTAGACCAGAGTGGCTGTCTGTGTCGCTAGACCATGGTGGTACTGTCTCAGTGTGGTTAGACTGAGGTGGTACTGTCTCTGTGTGGTTAGACCGGGGTGGTACTGCTTCAGTGTGATTAGACCAGGGTGGCTGTCTCAGTGTGGGTAGACATGGGTGGCTGTCTTTGTGGTTAGACCGAGGTGTAAAATGTCACATTACACAATCGGAGTCAGGTATGGTGCCTAAGCCTTATGTTCCTTAGGGTGCGTCAAAAAAACCCAGTTGTCACATGCGTTCGTTGAGAAAGCGAGCGAAAGAAGGTTTTCTCCCAAACGTGTGTGACAACTTCATGTTTTTTGACGCACCCTAAAAAATAGGGTTATTAACTCACTGTGCGCGACCCCTAAACATTGAACTGACTTTTATACTGCCAGGTTTTCTCATTAAGTGGATCAAAATTGCAAGCGAGCGGATGTGTGTGACAACTTCATGTTTTTGACAAACCCTGATATCCATGTTTTGTTTTCCCCCCCACATTAACAGTTTTCTTATACAGCTCTTGCACTGTAAATGTCTCAACTCAACAACTAATAAAGTTCATACCCCCATGTGTCTAAGCCATAATGCGCTGTTGGTAAATGGAAATGCGATTTTTACACTTACAAATATACAAAGTTTACACTTATACACTGACAATATTTAAGCCACCCTGCATGAGGAACCTGCTGAGTTCATGAATGATGGCATATGTTCACAATACAATCTGATGGCCAATTGGATTTGTGCTTCCTGGCCAGTGCGTTAGAACGGAGCGTTTGATTGGCGGGGATTAAGTGTATGCCTGTCTCCCTCGGGTATTGACCTGTTGCATGGCCGTGGGGTGACTCCCTGCCTTGTCGGTAGTGCTAGCGACAGCGTGACAGACGGGGACATGGCAGTGTCCGAGGCAACAGGAAGCTCAGGGCAGACTTCCTGGCCAGGCTTGGATCAAATTTTTTTCTCCTCATTATTTTTAAAGAGGAAGGAAGCATGCCTGCTAATGGATATCTGCTTCATCTCCTGTATCTCACACACACACACACACATGCACGTGCACACACACAAACGGCACACAGTACACCCCCACACAACTGCTCACCACGCATGCACATACACATGCACACGCACTTTCTGGTGGGGTCACTGGCTTAGGATTTATTATTTGTGTCTTTGGTAGACACTTGTCCACAGTAGCTTACAAGCGTATCAAGTGTATAAGGATATCGTGAGAACTGCAGGAAGGGCTAGAATGTGTACAGAATAGAGTATTGAAGGAGTTGTCAGACCGGAGTGTTTACACATGTGTACCTGCCTACATACAGTTGGTATAAAGTGTTCACCCCATTTTTCAAATTTTATTTTCTTACTCCATGGAATCAAAATTGACTTAATTGCGATTTCTTGCCACTGATCAACACAAAATATTCTAGAATGTGAAATAAAAACAACAGCTCTAAAGCTTTTTCTTAATTAATTACAAATAAACTGAATGATTGATTGCATAAGTATTCACCCCTTTTGCTAGGACACCTAAATAAACTCTGGTGCAATCAATTGTCTTCAGAAGTCATATCATTATTTGGAGTCCACCTGTGTACAATTAAGGTGTTTCAAATGATTTCAAATTAAATACACCTGTCTGTGAGAGGTCCCACAGTTAGTGTATTTTCAAACAAGAGGGCTTTATCATGAATACTAAAGAACATTCAAAGCAAATCCAAGAAAAAGTCCATCAAATGCACCAATCGGGGAAAGGATATAAGACTACTTCAAAGACTTTGAATATCCCCCAGAGCGCTGTTAAGTCCATCATGAAGAAATGGAGAGAGTATGGCACAACTGTGAATTTGCCTAGAACAGGCTATCCTCAAAAACGGAGTATCTGTGTGAGAAGGGCACTTGTTAGGGAGGCCACCATGAGGCCTATACCAACTGGCCATGGCACAAGAATAGCCCATGTGCTTCACGAATCTGCTTTATGGGAGGGTGGCCAAAAGAAAACCATTGTTGAAGAAAACACATGAAGTTTGCCAGAAGGCATGTGGGAGACTGAAACCAAGTGGAGATTCTATAGCCTGATGAGACCAAGATTGAACTAGATTGAAGCCTAACACTTCGCATCATCCCATGAACACTATCCCTACCATGAAACTTGGTAGTTGGAAACTAATGCTATAGGGATGCTTCGGGGACTGGACAAATAGGACAAAATAGATGGAGCAAGGTACAGACAAATCTTGGAGGAAAACCTGCTGAAGTCTGCAAGAGACCTGGGATTGAATGACCCAAAGCATACAGCAAAGGCTGCATTGGAGTGGTTTAAAAAAAAAATAAAAAATGGATTGGTTTAAAATCCCCCCCAAAATATGTCCTGGAGTGGCCCAGTCAAAGCCCAGACCTCAAACTGTTTTTGGGCACCAACGGGTACCAATGGTCCCCATCTAACCTGATGGAGATCAAACTATTTTGTAAAGAAGAATGGGTGAAAATTGCAGTGTCCAGATGTGCAAAGCTGGTAGAGACTTACCCAAATAGAGTCACAGCTGTAATTGCAGCTAAAGGTGCTTCTACCAAGTATTACATCAAGGGGGATGAATACTCATGGAATCAATTATTGTCTGTTTTTATTTGTAATTATTAAAGAATTGGGGGAAAAAATCTAAATTTTAGTTGTTGTTTCATTTGGGATTATGAAGTATTTTGTGTTGATCAGTGGCAAGAAATCCCAATTAAAATTCATTTTAGTCCATGAAGTAATAAAATAAAATGAAAAATGGCGATGAATACTTTTTATACCCACTGTATGTACATAGCTGTTCACCTGCTTAACTGATGAGGCCGAGGCTTCGTGAAACTAAAAATTGGTGGAGCTACAATGTCCTATCCTTGACTCGCTGATTAGAACCAATTATGGTTTCACTGTGGTAAGTTAATCCTTTTGATTTGTACAAACAAGTCAGTGATTCACAGCTCATTGACCCCTGTCTCTCTCATTGTCTGACTGTGCTGCTGCAGGTGGAGGAGAGTGGAGGTCTGGTTAGATGCTACTCTAAGGTGATGGATCGGCAGACGGACGCGGGTACCCAGACGGACCCGGTGGTGGTTCTCTCCCTGGCCCAGGCTGCAGTTCTGGGCCTCATCTCCCAGAACGAGGTGTTCGGCGCCACCATCGCCCCCAACGGCTTTTACACGGGGGAGGCCAAAGACGCCCCCTGCGCCGTACGAGTACGCCGACCAGCTCATCGGCGCCAACGGCGACTACTTGGCAGAGCCCGGTGAGGAGGGGCCAGGACTTCCCCAGGCCCTGCCTCCAGGCAGGGAGAGGGAACGGCCAGAGGGGTTTGGGGGGGAAGGGGGATCCGGGGATCCTCCAGGCCAGCCCCTGGGGGTCGAGGGCCAGGTCAAGGGAGAGGAGGGACAAGAGTCCAAACTACTGCCCCCCTGTGGGCACCTGCTCCACAACCTTGTCCCGAGAGATGGAGTACAGCTGGTGGACCCCTCCACTTACCGGGTCACCCTGAAGGAGGAGCAAGCCAATAACTGCTGTCCCGACTGCGAGAGGGACGGGCGGAGTCGGCCGGCCGAGGCGCAGCCCGTGGAGACCGCCCCAGAAGAGGGGGAGGCGCTGCAGGAGCAGCAGCAGCAGCATGAGGAAGAGGAGGAGGAGGAGGGAGAAGAGGAGGAAGAGGTGGTGGAGGGGGAGGTGGAGGGGGAGGGGGAGGAAGAGGAGGGTGACAGACCCCTGACGCCAGCGGGAGAGGAGGGGGACAGCCCGGAGATAAGCAGGTACTTCGAGTCGAGTGAGGTGGGGTACGAGTCTGGCGAGTTGGGGGCTCCGGTGGAGTACGAGGAGAACAGCCGGGGCCTACTGTGGGCGGAGCCCGCTGACGGGGTCGAAGGTCAGCCGGGCGGGCGGCGTGTGCAGATCGACCGGCTGGACATCAACGTGCAGATCGACGAGTCGTACTGCGTGGACGTGGGCGAGGGGCTGCGGCGCTGGAAGTGCCGCATGTGCGAGAAGTCGTACACCTCCAAGTACAACCTGGTCACGCACATCCTGGGCCACAACGGCATCAAGCCGCACGCCTGCCCGCACTGCGGCAAGCTCTTCAAGCAGCCCAGCCACCTGCAGACCCACCTGCTCACGCACCAGGGCACGCGCCCACACAAGTGCTCCGTGTGCAAGAAGGCCTTCACCCAGACCAGCCACCTGAAGAGGCACATGCTGCAGCACACCGACGTCAAGCCCTACAGCTGCCGCTTCTGCCGACGCGGTTTCGCCTATCCCAGCGAGCTGCGGGCGCACGAGACCAAGCACGCCAGCGGCCGCTGCCACGTGTGCCCGCAGTGCGGCATGGAGCTGCCCAGCCTCGCCCACCTGAAGCGGCACCAGACCAGCCACCAGGGCCCCACCACGTACCAGTGCTCCGAGTGCAGCAAGGCCTTCGCCTACCGCAGCCAGCTGCAGACACACCTGCAGAAGCACCAGAGCGCGCGCCCCTTCGTCTGCGCAGACTGTGGCATGGAGTTCAGCCAGATCCACCACCTCAAGCAGCACGCGCTCTCACACAAGGTACTGGGGCTCGCCTGTATTCATCCCTCCGTCTATCACCCCTCAATCACCCCCTCCTCCAAACCCCTCCATCCATCACCCCCCCAAAACCCCTTCCTCCATCGCCCCTCAATCATACACCACTCCCAGCTGATTGTTGTCAGAATACTTTGTTCTACTGGCTAAATTAAGAAAGAGTAGGAGATGTTTTAATTTTAGTCGAATGGTAGGTTCCGGGGCAGGCTAGCGATTGCTGGTTTTGTTCAGTAATTGAATTTTGTATTTGATTATTATAATTTTTTGCTCTCTCAGGGAATGAAAGGTTTCAGGTGTGACGTGTGCGCGCGGGAGTTCACCCTGTCGGCTAACCTGAAGAGACACATGCTGATCCACGCCAGCGTGCGCCCGTACCAGTGCCACGTCTGCTTCAAGACCTTTGTCCAGAAGCAGACGCTCAAGACCCACATGATCGTCCACCTGCCTGTCAAACCCTTCAAGTGCAAGGTGAGCATGGGGCCTGTACTGTAGTGCTGGGCCTGGAAGGCCACAGTGCTAAACCATAACCCTGGAGGACCATCAGAAGGTTTTTGGTTTATAGTTTGTGGTTGTCTGTGGCTCAGTTGGTAGAGCACAGCGTTGGCAACGCTTAGGTTGTGGGTTCAATCCCCACTGGGGCCACATATACTGAAAATGTATGCATTCACTACTGTAAGTCGCTTTGGATAAAAGCATCTGTTAAATGGCATATATTATTAATATTATAGTTGATAACATCTTTGCGGTAACTGGGTTTAAGGAGTGCTAACTGGTGTGTGTGTGTGTGTGTGTGTGTGTGTGTGTGTGTGTGTGTGTGTGTGTGTGTGCACACGCATACATGTCCTGCGTGGGTCCCCAGGTGTGCGGGAAGTCCTTCAACCGAATGTACAACCTGCTGGGCCACATGCACCTGCATGCCGGCAGCAAGCCCTTCAAGTGCCCATACTGCTCCAGCAAGTTCAACCTGAAGGGCAACCTCAGCCGGCACATGAAGGTCAAGCATGGCATCTCCGACACCTCCCCCGATGGGCAAGGTGAGGGTTAGGGTTATTCCCACAATGCACCACCTCTTCTCCATCCTCCATTGTGCATTGTGTTGATTCGTTTATTTTTTTGTCAGTTTGATTCATTTTTACTATGTTAAACACTTTGAGATTAAATGCTTGAAAAGTGCTATATTAATACAGTTATTATTATTATTATTATTATTATTATTTATTGGTTGACCCCTGACTTGAGGTACCAGGCCAATTTGCATCGGCAGTAGCAAGACTCGCTAACAGGGTACGCACAGTGCAGCACAAATGTCATTTGAGCTCATAGTTTAATCTAGTTTCACTAATACATGAAAGCACCACTTATGAGGGGGCTGCTTCTGGAATATTCCTCTACGCTTGTTTTTGTTTTTGTTGTTTTTGTCCTTATTTTTATTTGAATGTATTTATTTGGGTGTGAGATGAGCATTAGCCTCAGCGTTTGGTGTTTACAGTGGAGTTCATGCTAAGGTAGCCCATTGGTAACTGCACAGATTGGGGAGTGTGTGCACTGATAGCGGGGGGGGGGCAGTAGTATCATGGGGGAGGGAGAACGGGAGCTATTTTAGGATTATAGCAAGCCATAAGCATATTTTCATACTCCTATTCATATTCATAGTCTGGCTAATCGGGCTGATGAATCAAAGATAAAATGCTCAATGATTAAGCTGAAGAGAGCACCCTGCTATTTCTCAGAAACCACTTGCATTTTTTATTTTTAACTAACAGGATTTGTGCCCTTTTTTGTGTGTGTGTTGTGTGTGTGTGTTGTGTGTTGTGTGTTGTGTGTTGTGTTGTGTGTGTGTGTGTGTGTGTGTGTGTGTGTGTGTGTGTATGTATGTATGTATATATGTGTGTGTTTTTTCCAGATGCCCCCCATGACATGGAAGGCCAGGAGGACTACGAGGAGGAGAACTTTGACTTTGCAGGGCGCGAGAACCTCGCCGGCAACAACGCACAAGAAATGGCCAAACTGTCAGAGGAGGCCATGCAGCAGATGGACTACTACAACTATGGCAAGGACACGGATCGCTACAACACGCCGTGAAACGGCCAGTACACCGCGAGTCTGTGCAACATAAAGGAAACTATTTTATTTTTATTTTTTTAAATGCTACAGGCACTGGTTTGGCCTCATACCACAAGAACGACTCTGTCCTGTGGGAACATCCTACAGGGAGAGTGAGAAGTGTGCAGGGGCAGCCATTTTGGATCTGTTTCCTGCTAGAATGTGGTGGGAGCAATAAACCAGTCATTTGGGGGCAATGCCGGTGCTTGACCGATTCCACTGAAGTTTGCCTGAAGTTTATCTGAAGCTTTAAGGAGAATCCTGATGGCAGAATCTTTCATTAGCTGTGGTGTGTAATATAGGATGTAAAGTTCCTGCCTCCACAGTAGGTTTTCAAAGCACCATGTTACTGTGTATCCTGAGTAAGTCTGGCATATTAGTAGCTCTTAGGGTCTGTAGTAAGTTATACATCAATGAGGAGCTTATACATTACTTCAGAAACTCTTCTGTTAATTAAGGATGTTTAGTCATTAATATAAAGTACACTACATATCAAATTGTAGATTATGACCAGACTTCTCTATTTCAGTTATTTAATACTTTGAAATACAGTATCAACTGGCACTGGTGGAGACATTTTTGAACAAAGGTTTTATCTTAACATTATCTTGTATTGTCACGTTGTGTCAGCTACTCGCTGATAAAATCTGCAGAGTGTCCTGGGGCGGGGCATTGAGGGAGTGTAATGGTGGAGCAAATGTTTTTCACAACCAAACCTCAAACTGAAATGTGAATCAAGTGTACAGAGGTGCCGCCAATAAACTGCCAACACTGTAATGGAACTTTACGAGGCGAATCGCAAAAAGGAGAGGCTCCGCAACGATTTCATTTCTTGTCTCTGATGTCATCTGTAGAACTCTGTGATGTCATCCTTCAGCACGGTGCTCCGGTCCTTGATTCAGATAACCAAAGTGTAAACTAGAGTTTTGACAGACGTGCTGTGGACACATGCATATATGAAGTAACTAGTTCATATTTTGTGGGATTGAGAATTTTTGGTGTTGTTCAGTTTTGTGTCTTTTAACAAAACATTTTGGTGCCTACCACCCATTCAAATCGAATTCCTGTTTTGCCAAGAACGTTTTCCACAGGGGGCAGGCAGGCAGGCAGGCAGGCAGGCAGGCAGGCAGGCACACACGTGAAACTCGGAAGCAGACCCTTTAGTTGCTGTGATTACTGTAAGTTCAAGGCAGAGGAAAGGGCCAGACCAATCCTACGGTGCTGTGCTGGGTGCAGTGGGAGTTTGATTCAGGCACAGAGACTTAATCAAGCTTAGTATGGTCATTAGGATCATTAATCCTAATGACCATACTAAGTCCAGCTCCTCTAATTCTCACTTAATTATGGGGACTCTGTCCCACTGTTTGTTTTGGGATTCCAATGTCATACATCTCAGATCATTTGTTGCTGTTTTAGGATATTAAATTAACTTGTACAGGACACACGTTCTTCTCCTCCTCCCGGGTTGAAATGAAAGGGCCAGAAGGTTCAGGACTGTGAATGACCAAAAACAAAGCAGAGCTGAAGCTGTTGGATGATTCAAACTCATGGGTAACTGCTAAGAAAAAGGCAACATTTTGAGTGCTCCCCCATTACCAAATGGTGCAGGCTAGGGGAGTGCTGTTGGGGGTTGTTGGAAAGGGGAGCGCTGGGCCAGTACCAGCCCTGACCCCCACCCCCCGATAGACACTCGCGGTACTGCACCCATTTAAACGATCCCTCATTTACTCGTGTTGCCTTACTTTTGGCAGTTAGCTCTACATGCTGTGTAGCTAACGGATAAGGGCTAGTCTGGTTACAAAATTGAGTGCAAGCATTGCATTTTGAACCTGAGTCTCAAATTGCACAGTCCATATATGCTGTACATCCGTGTGAAATTACCAGCGAGACGGGACACCTGCCTTTCTGTGGTTGAATGAAACCGATAGATGGATTTTCCCCCTTGTAAAAATAGACATGAAACTACTGAAAAGCACTGTGAGAGTGGAGAGGTGCGAACAGGAGCCGTTCCCAGTACAGTTACACTGTCACTGTGTTGTTTATGAGGACGTTCACTGATCGGCGTCCATGTCACTTCAACAATCATTACAAAGCACCATTTGAGTGAAGTGAGGCCTTGTGTGTGTGTATGTGTGTGTGCGTACATGTTTTCTGTGAACAGTACACAACTTTAAAGCATTTTAATTTCTGATGATTAGCAACATTTTATTCATGATTTGTGGCTGTCAAAAAAACAAAAACAAAAAAAAAAAAGCACTTGGAGATCTAGCATACTAAAAGTGTTTATGTTTATGATTTACATATTTATTTGGATCTTCAGCTCATCGTAATTATTCCGTCTCTCCAGTACAGCTCGTTCCAAGCAAGATATGATTCCCTTCTGTAAAGCCTTTGGAAGTGTGCTAAACCGTGTAACCGAATTGATTTAAAAAAACAACCCTGTGCATGATGTTCGGCTCGGGTCACCTGACGTACCTCATGGCTCAGGGGTTGTGCTGTTCCTAACCTGTCTATACAGGTGGGATCGCGAGGCCTTGCGACCCCACCATGGGTGGAGCAGCTGTGCGCAGTGCTACACAGCCTCGTACAGTAGTGATATGGAAAATGAAAATCATACAGCAGCATGACAGATTTATTTAGACTGTTCGGTTGAAGCCAGCGAGTCGCCGGTGGCGTAATTGCGCCTCCTGCTTCGGGGTTCAGGGTGGTTCACGTTCCCGTCGATGCCTGTCACGTGGCCTGTGTGGACCAAAGAGCCTGACTACTACTGTAACCATGGTACCAAACCAGCACTGTCGAGACGACCTCCAGCCCAGGCTCACAGTGGGAGGGGGGTCTGGGAAAACCAGGCTCCTCTTTGCCCTGTTATTCAATCTGGTGAAGAGATTAATAGGAAGTGGAACCTTGACCTGAAAGGCTGTCCGACCCACATGGGCCCGCTGAAAAGGAGCAGCCATGACAGGACCGTGACAAGGTGCGCGGCCCTGACCGGTCAAGCTGTGTCTAGTGGACTTCTGTTGCTCTGGTCAAAGATTTTGACCCCGACCCAACGACGAGGGGTCTATGTCCTCGGCCCGTTACACTTGTAACTGCTGTTTTAGTAGTTTTTTTTAACTGCTGAACATGTGAATGGCCTTCAAAATGGGCAAGAACAATAACTGCCACGCCCACACCGAGGCATGCCGTGGCTTGAGCACAGTTGTAGTACCAGGCACAGATAGGGCGCACTTCACAAACTGCCCTTTTTAGCTTTACACTGACACCACCTCTCCTCTACAAACTTGGTGTTGGTGGGGTGGGAGAAGCGATATTATGAATTAACAAACATGGTGAATTTCCCCTTTATTTTCAAAGCCGTCAGTTTCAGTGATGGAAAACAGGAATTTGTTGCTTATCAGTGTGAATATACTGTGGATATGATGACATGTAAGATGTGTACCTGACAATATTGTAAATAATAAATTTATTTACCTTTAATAAAATGTATTCATTTGAATTTCATCTTTTTTTTTTTTTTATTCGACTTACTACACAGAAACAACACATTGTCTGGAGCGTAGAAGTGGAAACTGGACAGAGAGGAGTTGAGAAGGTTTATTAGTCAGCTCTCTGAATCGGATCTTCAAGTTGCTGTTCCATGGCATTAAATTATACACAATACTGGAAAAACTGTACTTCATATTAGAAGCTCAGAAAACTGAGGCAGAGGAGCAACTTGGTATCGTACCACCTAATTTTACAATAACTAAATGCCACATACAAACTTCTATATTACAAAAAGGTGTTTTTCTTTCCCTTCAGGAAGAACTTGCATGGTTCTTATGACCTTTTAAAAATAGAAATGAGGTACAAAAAAAGAACGCGGTCGTTCCAGGATGTCCGCGGTCACAGTCGCGGTCGTTCCCGGGCGTCTGCGGTCATGATCGACGGCCCTTACTTGCCGAGTGCCTTGTTCAGATTGTTCTTGATGGTGTCCAGGAAGTCTGTGGTGTTGACGTAGTGCTCGTTAAGCTTGCAGCTGCAACGCAAAGCAAAGCAAAGTTCAAAGTAAGAGTCTGAATGAGGCAGAAATGTTTTAGACAGAGAAAAGGAGTTCTGAAGATTGACAGGTATTAAGGACTTGCGAGAGGAATGTGCAAGAGGTTTTAAGGAATTAAGACTACCTTCAACAGCTGCTGACACAAACATCCTGCTGGGTTGAGTTGATTCTTTACTTTATCGATGGCAAACAGGAATTTAAGGATTTGCTTTTTCTAAAATATTGCATAGTCAAATGCTGATGTATGTAAATGTCTAAAATGACCATGACATTTAAAGGCACTTCTTTCAGCAACACTTTAGGGTTTTGTTTCCTAGAATAACTGGGTACCTTTGAGATTAGAGCTGGACTCATGCTGTATTAGTGTAGTGGAGGTATAGGTGTAGTACATATAGGTAAAGTGTGATCCCAGTGATCATGTATTCAAAATGTATTCACTACTGTAAGTCGCTTTGGATAAAAGCACCTGCCAAATGGCATATATTATATCATATACAGTGCCTTGAAAAAGTACCTGGCCCCCAACACTTTTTTCACATTTTCTTGTCTCAGATACTGAATTTGAAATAAATTAAATTGGGATTTTTTTCCTACTGATCTACAAAGCTTTTTGCATCAAGTCAACCTAAAATAAAAAATACTATAAATTTACTAAAAATGAATAACAGACATTATCACATAAATAAAGTATTCATACCCTTTTATAATAGCTAGCCTAAATTTGCTAAAATTACACAATCATTTAATGGATTCCACCTGTGTAATCATTAGTGAATCACCTGCTTTAAATTAATCTGGGAGGATAAATGCCCCTCTCTGCAAGGTACCACCTGAAGGCCGCAAGAAAAGATTCAAAATGAAGACCAAAGAGCATTCTAGGCAAGTGAGGGATATTATTATAGAGAAGCACAGATCTTGGGAAGGGTACAAAAAGATTTCAAAGGCCTTGAACATCCCTCAGAGCAACATGCAGTCCATTGTACTGAAGTGGAAGAAATATGAAACTACCACCACACTGCCTAGATCCGGATGTCCCACCAAACTCAGTTGCCGGACAACAAGGAGACTTCTTAGGGAAGCTACTTTAAGCCCAAATGTAACCCTGCATGAGTTACAGAAGTCAGTGGCTGCGATTGGAGAAGATGTACATGGGCCAACAATCTCCAAGTCATTCCACAAAAAGTGCTTCTATGGGAGAGTGGCAAAGAGGAAGCCGTTGCTGAAAATAAACCATATTCTGACCCGCAAAACGTCACTGCAGATACTGCAGAAATGTGGCAAAAAGTACTGTGGTCTGATGAGACGAAAGTTTAACTTTTTGTCTTAAATGCTAAGCGGTATGTGTGGCGCAAAGCCAACACTGCACACCAACCAGGTAACACCATCCCCACCGTTAAGTATGGCAAAGGTAGCATCATGTTGTGGATATGCTTTTCATCAGCAGAGACTGGTGAGGAATTGTCAGGATTGATGGAAAAATAAATAGTGTACAATATAGAAAAATCCTGGACAAAAACCTGCGCCCCTCTGCCAAAAAGCTCAAACTGGGTAGGAAGCTGGTGTTTCAACACGACAATGATCCGAAGCATACTGCCAAAGCAACAGTGGGATGGCTTCAAATGAAGAAGGTAGATGTTCTAGATTGGCCCAGTCAGAGTCCTGGTCTCAACCCGATAGAAAATCTGTGGCAAGAACTAAAGATTTCTGTACATCACGCACCCCATCCAAATTGACACAGCTTGAGCAATTTTGCAAGGAGAAATGGGCAAAAATTGCTCCATCACAGTGTGCAAAGCTAATATAGACTTATCCAAGAAGACTTCTGGCTGTAATAAAAGCCAGAGGTGGTCCAACAAAGTATTGACTCAGGGGGCTGAATACCTAAAAAATGACAATATCTCAGTTTTGCAGTTTTAATTTTCTTATAGTTTATTTTTTAATGTTCTTTTAAAGAAGAATGTGTGTATCACAAATAAAAATTCCCAATTTAATGCATCAAAATCCCAGGCTGTGAGACTCTTAAATGTGAAAAAAGTGTTGGGGGCCAAATACAAATACGCTTTCAAGGCACTGTATATTATTAAAGGTACAGGTGTAGCTGTAGATGTGAAGGTACAGGTGCAGTTATATGTGTAGGTAAGTTCAAAGGTGCAGGTGTAGGTGAAAGTGCAGGTAACAGGTGCAGGTGTAGGTAAAGGTGGGTGCAGGTTGACTCACTTTGGAAGGCCGTGGATACAGCCCGCCAGGTCCTTGGTCATAACGCCGCTCTCCACCGTCTCTACACACACCCTCTCCAGAGTTTGACAGAACCTACAACACAGAACACAAGGCTCAGACCCGCACACACAAAAATACATGCATACCACACACGCATACACACACACACACACACACACACACACACACACACACACACGCACACACACACACACACGCACACACACACACACACACACGCACACTCTGACACACACACACACACACACACACACACACACACCACAGCACATAAAGCAACACTGGCTCTAAACATAGAGAAATCAATATGTCCTCGGCCTGATCTGAAAGTGCATCAGTTGAGCATAATGGGGTTCCCTGTGGCTCTTCTCTACTCTGAGTAAGGCACTTACCAGTCAGGCTGCCTTCTGCTCCACTTTCACGAGCCCATTTAACCAAGTGCCATCTTTCTATTGTACATTCTTCCACATTTCTCCTAAATTTCAGCTGTATTTGTGCCAGTATTGGAAATAGGTACAGTAACCTACATTACCCAGATTAAACACCATTACAGTAATATTGTATTTGACAGATTATGAACAGCGGGGTTAGGGGTTAGAGGGGGTTTGGTGTTATGGTTAGTGGGTAGGGGGTATTACTTGATCAGGTCAGGGTTGCCGTCCAGTTTCCCGCGGTGCTCAAGCCCTCGCGTCCAGGCGAAGATGCTGGCGATGGGGTTGGTGCTGGTGGGCCTCCCCTAAAGAAAGACAGAACCACAGTGCACACAAACACAAATATTCACTCAAACACAGAAAAATACTCATCCACTACAGACATCCACTGTAAAATACCCAACTCAAAATGGAAAATTAGACTGAAATGGGTCATTTCTCACTTTGAGCAAAATCTAATACTTCCTCACTAGATGGCGCTACAAACAACAACAAAAAAGTATTCTGTAGGGAAGCAGAATTTCTGTTCAAAGGATGTAGAAAGGATTACAAAATATTTTGTTCTGATTCGTTTGCAGTTAATCACATGAGCTCACGGTGGTCGAGTCGTACGTGTGCGCACGCGACTGTGGCTGACTGACCTTCTGGTGCTCGCGGTAGTGCCGGGTCACCGTGCCGTGGGCTGCCTCAGCCTCGATAGTCTTGCCGTCGGGACACACCAGCACAGAGGTCATCAGCCCCAGAGAGCCGAAGCCTGCAGAGACACCGTTAAACATCTTTACCCCCTGTCACAAGAGCTGCGGCATGTGCTTCGGAGGAGGAGACACTGCGGCCCTCCAGGACTGGAGTTAAACCTGCAGACACTGCAGCCCTCCAGGACTGGAGTTAAACCTGCAGGCACTGCGGCCCTCCAGGACTGGAGTTTGAGACCCCTGAGCTAGCAGTGTTAAGAGGCACCCCTGCTCACCCTGAGCCAGGATGTCGGACTGCACGTCACCATCGTAGTTCTTGCAAGCCCACACAAAGGCACCGGAAGACTTCAGCACCTGGGCCACCATGTCGTCGATCAGCCGGTGCTCGTACCAGATCTTCAGCTTGTCAAACTCGGGCTTGTAGTTGCTGCAGACATTCAGACAGACGCAGGACATGGGCATCAGGGCTGTGTATACCAGCAACAAAGATGCAAAAGGCATCCTCTTTCAGTTTCCCAAAAGAGGGAACCTAAATTATGAGCCAATAATATTCTGGAGAGAGAGCATTCCTCCCTAATATTAGAAGCTAAATTATTCTATGAACATCACAATGCCAACAATAGACCTGTGGAAGTTAAATTCTCTCCCCACTGGGTTTAATATTCAAATGCTTACTGTCTTAACAGAGAGTTCAAAATGTATGTCAGGCTCCAATTAGATCAAATGAGAACTCAAGTAATGACCCTCAAAATAAGAAAAGGTCATCAAATCAGGTTATTTTCCTCCGGTCAGCTAAAAGGCACCAGTGTTTACCGTGGAGGGTGGGTAACTCTTACCTCTCAAAAACTTCCTGGAAGACATCCTTGAATCGGCCGTCGTAGGCCTTCAGGATGGTGTTCTTGGTGCTCATGTAGAGGGGCCACTTCTTCTGGATGGCATACTGGAAGCAGCTGTGTGCAAAGCCAGTGATGGACTATGAGGGGGGGAGAGAGGGGAGGAGAGCATTGAGCGCACAGCAATGACACCCAGCTGTTGTAGGCTGTGTTGACACCGGCAGGGAATGTGTTATGGTCTACGGGTACGTTACTCGTTTGCTTTCTTGTCGTCAGGTTAGTTCTCCTACACCCAGGCTCTGACCAGCCCCTAGTCTCCGATGTTGTGAACTCAAACACTCGCTGCTGCTGTGTTTCCAATTATCAATTTAAATTCCAATTATCCAATATCTAACATCCAATATTGCACACAGCAATGCGTCCATAAAAAGGAACGGGAAAAAAAATAGTTTCGCCAAACACGCGTTTCGTTATTTCATTTGAGGGACGAGCAAACAAAAAGAACAATGTCCCAAACAGTTTAAAAGTGCCAAAAGATCATTCATAGACGACTCAGGCCCTGTTCAAACATTTGTGAATCAGCACCATCATCAGAACTAAACCTGTAGCAGAAGCCCTTACAGAAATTAAAACATAACTGCCTCCACACAACGTTACTCCAAAAACATTTACTTCAGTTTCAGCCGTTTTAATATCACTAGTTCAATCGTAACAGAAAAAACATTAACTCTCCATAGAGACCCACTGACACCTTCCAAAACTCCCGCAAGCTCTCCTCTCACCCGATGTACCGTAATGAACATATTAAATGGGAATACATATTAACTACTTCCCTCTTCTTTATATATATTTTTTAAAGAATGACATTTAAAATATTTCAGCCAGTGACTCCAAAAATTAAGCATAGCATTAAACCATTACTGAAAACAACCTATTCAATGAATTGCATTACCTGAATATTTACAATAGATTTTATATGAAGCCCTCAACATATTCACTATGTAAACACAGGGTCCCTTCTACATAAGGATTTGTAAACAGTCCTTAGACCAAATTCCATCTTCCTTCACTAAGTGCTTTCAGAAGCACCAGAGTTGACGCTCCCTTTTTAGTAAGACAGTCAGTCAGTTGTTCTTTCACTACGCGCCTGATCCTTTTAGATTGGTGAAAACGTCCCTTTTTCTCCCATAAGGACAATCAAATGTCCCCCTTGTGTACCTCCATCAGGAAGGTTTCCCAGAGAAGAGTCACTAAAAACAACTAATCATCATTATTCCCCAACTGTTGAAATTTGAGTGTCACTTTTTCAGACTTAAGTTTGCGGATCACTTTGTTCGTTTCATGAATAGACTGCACTGTAGCATTTTTTGTGCTGGATGCCAAATTACAGGCAATAAACATGACATCAACTCTGGTCTGTTTTGCAACCCAAAGAATCTGTCCTATTTTTGATCTAAGCGGCTAAGTTTCAGTTTCAGTTGTAATCCCTTTATACAGCACGTAGCTTCCATGTGATTAGGCTGTAGGTTTTTAATGTAGCTGTCCTGATGTATCTATACTGTACCATTAGCAGTAACAAAGTCCATTCCCACATAACAGACACTGTCATTCTCCTCACAACCAATCTGGAATATTGACTTCAGTTATGGGAGTAGCTTAGTAGCAAAGTTTGTTGAACCTCAAATAAAATCATCCACATGACATGCAAGTATTCACTAACATTACATTCTTCATCTAGCCAATAGAAAACAGCTGGATCCACCTTCCTCTCAGCATTATTTCCTTCACTTTATTATACCAATAAAGTGATGCATCTGCAAGGCCGTATACACACTTTTAAAGTTTCCACAGAACACCCTCACTTCCTACCTCAGTTGGGGGCGAGTGTAAATATCCCTAGACATTCTCCATGCCCTGCAGAAATGCAGACTTTATGGCCACTGAATCCCACTGATTTTGACAGATTACTGCCAACAATAGCCTAGGTGATTCTGCAGCAGCAGGTGGGTGAATCTTTCTGTAACTCTTGGCTGTTAAGTGAGGTACCCTAACAAGAATTCCACCATGTCTTACAAATACAACTGTTCTATCCTGGCCAATAACTACTCCTGGTCCTTTCCACTCGGGACAGTCTACTCGTATGTAATACACTTTGTCTCCTGTCTCATTGTTTTGCGTAGTGCCCTTCTTTTCCTCTATGAACACTCCGCTTCACTGAAGGCATCCTTGAAGCATGCAAAGCTGAGATATGTTCTCCTACCCTAGCACTTACAGTAGTACCCTCTGCAGCAGGTGGCCTATCAACTAGAACAGAGTGGAGATCGGGATTTTGTCCAAATACTAATTGATATGGGCTGTAGTGTTCTTAGCCATGAGGGCCCAGTCGAGGGCAGTTTGCCAGTCATCCATTGTCTCATTTCACCTTCTGTAGAATCTCAATAAGTATTTGATTGTCTTTCCAGTAGTCCATTACTCCACGGACTGTAGCCAGCTGTTGTCCTTGTTTCAATATTGAAATGTTCATCCATGTCTCTTATTTCATCATTGTTAAAATCCCAATCCACACCATTGTCATTGTACAGCCTCTGGGGTGGAGCTATGGACACTTATCCAGGTATGAATAAAGCATTTGGCTATTACTGAGGGTTTCTTTGTTCTCACAACGCTTCCAGCACTGAAGCCTGTAAAGTGGTCAATAATATGGAGATAACACACACCTGACTGAAGTTCATGCAGGTCCGCTGCTACAGTTTCATTATACCCCAAAGCGAAGGTAAACCTACAGCAGGTTTTGGCTTTGGCTTACTGTACCTCTGACATGTCTCACAGTCATCTGTAATCTGTCTGCGGATGCATGACCAAACTGTTTGTGAAGCTTTAGGAGAACTTTGTGCTTCTCGTCTGAGGGCATGTTCTCTGTCACTGTGAGGACCCAATCTTCAACGTGGTATTTTTCATTGTCATTGTCTCTAATGTCTACACAATAGTGTCCAGAGCTAGTGAATTTACAGGTTGTTTGAACATCACTGCTTTGTCATTTTCCATGTCCAAAACTGTTCCTGCCTTCTTCAAGGACGCTTTACTCAGTAGCAATGGAATATCAACGGGAACTACCTCAGTTTCAACATGACATTTTGTCTGCCCTATTTTAGCTGGGATTTTCACTTTTCTGAAGGAATTTATTATTCTTCCACCGCCAAACCTAAATGGTCTGCAACTGGGGATTTCTGTTTCTAACATTTTGTTCATTTGTTCTTGGTTGAGCTCACCAACATAGCTATCTAGCCATTTCTGTCCACAAACTGTACGTGTGCATGCAGTGTCAATGATAGCTGATCCCAAAGATTCAGCCAAAACAAATCTCCAAATCAGAAATAGAGGCTTTTGTGAGGCTTTAGCGTAATGTTGCACTCCTCTACACTTTCAGCTTTACTACTCTGTTCAGTAAGTTTTACTTGTTCACTCCTCTGTGGGCAGTCTTTAGTCCAATTAAATGTGCCCTGACATATAGCACATTTTGATCTCCCACCAAATGTTTCCAGTGGATTAGTACCAGGTAATGGCAGCCTCTGCTGCCCACTCTGTATACTGCGTTTGCCCCTTTCTCGTGGTCTCTGTTCTGTGAAGTATGCTGTGTCCTGGTTCACTTTTATTCCAGTCGACGGGCCTGGTGTTTTCCCTCCAAAAATCCTTTTCAGTGTTGATTTCATAGAAGAGACCGTTCGACCCGTGCATGCAGTCAATGCTAGTCGGTTTTTTTTCATCGAGACACGCTAATACCGCATCGGGAAGCGTAATGTCATACTTTTTCATCCAATTATATTTCTGTTCAAAGTCAATTATGTAGTCCGCCATGGAAACAGAACTTTAATGTAATCAAAATGTGAATATGCCTCTTAGGCACGGACCTTTTCCTCCTTTATGAATTAAACTAGATGGAATGTCTCTAATGTTGCCATATCGTATTCGTTGTCCAAGTCTTCAACCTGGATTTCCATTGCTCTGCCTGTGAGCCCCAAAACAACAGCGAGGGCCTGCTTCTTTTTGTCGAGGCCCATAAAGCAACTGAATTTTTCCAGCTTTTGTATGGCCTGGTTTCCTCAAACGCCGGTGGAACTTTATAATTACTAACCATCCTCTGCTGCCAATGTTATGCCAAAAAGACAATGTTTACTTCAGTTTCAACCGTTTTAATATCACTAGCTCAATCGTAACAGAACAACCATGTTAACTCTCCATACAGACCCACTGAGAACTTCCAAAACTCCCGCAAGCTCTCCTCTCACCCTGATTTACCGTGAAGAGTATTTTACCGTAATGAACATATTGTATATGTTAAATACATATTAACAACACAAATTCCTGTTAGGGCACAAGGACAGAGTTAATTAGCACAGTGTTTGATTAGTGCAGTGCTAGTTTGAAAGTAATTGGGTTTAAGTTGTTACTGGGGAAAGGGAGTATGAATGAAAAAGATAAGCATCTGTTCAAAATGAATGAATAACAATTATCCAAAGGAACATTCAAGCAAATAAATTAATGCAGCTCACAACTCGGGAAAGTGAATCATTTAAGTGATTAATTCAATAGCAGATTAAACCAAGAAAAACATGCTAAATAGGTAGTTCTCTCACAACCACAAAATGGATCGCCGCTCGGTTACTGCAGGGGAGAGGAAGAGAAAAAACAAAGCCGTTCATGGCCAGGTACAATGCTCTTTGGCTGGACGAGGCCTCAGGATGTTGTACCTCCTGGCCAGGAGGGGGTGCCCTGCTGTCCTCACCTCGTCTGTGTTGTACATCCCCATGCCGCAGCCGCCCCAAGGGAAGTCGTACACCTCCCATTCCTTCCCAGGACTGCCGTCCGACGGCACGAACACCATCTTGAATTTGCCGGGCTGGGTAATGACAAAGTCTGTCGCTCTGTACTGAGGAGTGAGGGGAAAAGCCACTTTAGAACAGAGCACACTGCCCGGGCGCTACAATTCACTGAAATACAGGAGTAAATCAGAACCGTGCTTGCGGGGAGGGCATACCTGGTCGCCGAAGGCGTGTCTGCCGATGGTGATTGGCTGCGTCCAGCCGGGAACAAGGCGGGGAATGTTCTTGCAGATGATTGGCTCGCGGAAGACAGTCCCACCCAGAATGTTCCGGATGGTTCCGTTTGGGCTTTTCCACATTTTCTTCAGGTTAAACTCTGAGGGGAGAAAGAGATGAAGGAATGTGGAGAGGGAAAAAGGAGCGATAGATAGAGGGGGGAGAGCGAAGAGGTGAAGGAGAGGAGAGACAGATTGAGGGGGAGAGAAGAGAGGAGAGAGAGAGGAGGTCACTCAGTGCTCAGTGTCACAAAAGGGCTGCTTGTACCCCAGACTCATGCCCCTCCTGCCCCAGACTCACTGCCCCTCCTAAATCCTTTCGGTGACTACGCTACCTTCCACCCGTGCCTCGTCGGGAGTGATGGTGGCACATTTCACCGCCACGCTGTACTTCTTCGTGGCCTCGGCGGAGTCGATGGTGACCTGGTCATTGGTCTGGTCCCGGTAAGGCAGGCCCAGGTCGTAGTACTTCAGCTCCACGTCCACGTTGGAGAGGATGAGCTGAAACACACACAGCCCAAACTCAACCACTATATTCCTGGAGGCAGAAACTTTTTCTTTGTTCTAGAGCTGCAAGATGACTGATTTAAAAATGCCTCCCCCTTATATTTATGTAAAAGGCACAAGGAGCTGAACTAGTTTGGATGAGCCCTTTGCTGCTCAACAGCATTGCTTTTCATAATGTTTTTAAATATCAAAGTACTCGTATAGCCTAGAGGCCATTCTCTGACAAATTGTCAGGATTTTACCCGCCGATTACAGATGTCAGATGTGTATCTAAATGAGTCTAATTAATGACACAGTGAGTACTGTGGGCTTATAGGGGAAAGTGTTCTGTTCAGTTCAGTTCCATTTATTAATTCTCAGTTTGCCCTGTCAACTAAGGTTGTTGGATGAGTACATGAAACCAGGGAAAAGTTACCTTTGTAAGGAAAAAGTCAAGTCAATTCTTAAAAAATTGTATTTAAATTTGTAACGGTTTCCCCAGTTTTGAAGACCAAATCGTATTTGCAGGTCAGCAAAGTTCTGCCAGCTGCTCCTGCTTCTCACTGCAGTCCCACCAGCTGCGCAGCCACCGTCCTAGAGGACTACACTCCATGCGCAGCTAGTGCAGGTAGACTGCAGGCCCCAGATCGCCCAGCACAGTTATGAGGTGGGGAATATCTTGCCGACCCCAACCCTCCTTCCCTGGGTAACGGTCAATCACAGGTCACCCCGTGGGGGTGCCAGCCACAGTCTGCACCAGTATGGTCAGGATTCAACACCATACCATGGGACGTGTCTCTGCACAAAGGACCAATGCATTAGAGAGGCCCAAAGCAATGTCATTTACATGACCGTAATCATTTAGCAGACACCCTTATCCTTACAACACAAGAACATAGGTGCATCCACATGTTCTATGAGCAAGAGTGACACAGATCTGGCTAACAACACTCCCATACCAGTGAGTGTACGAGTACACATACTAAAGTGCTATTGCAAGATATCCATGTCAATTTGACAACCATGCCTCAATTTGTTAATACCTAGATATGTCCAATACCATAACACCTCAATAGATTTACATGATGCATTGCAGTGGATGGCCGGGGATATAGCTCATTATGGGGGAATAGTGTTCGTGAAACACCGTCAGGCTTTCTGTCACCTGTGACCATCAGAGAGTTCAGCCTTTCAGGGGACAGCAGGCAAACAGCCTTTATACAGCACAGCTGCAAAGTATCACCAACCAGCGACACAAACAAAAGGGCCATCATCGTCAGGCTGTCAGGGCTCTTTGTGATGGTTGGAAAACAGAGGGAGGGAAATGAAGCTTTACGGAGTGGGGGCTTGTTTCGGCTTGCAGGAGAAATTCGCCAGTCTGTTCCAGACAGACCATCTGTTCCCTCGCGTGCTGAATCAGCAAGCAAGTGGAAGAGATCTCAACCTGATCTCAACCCACCCCCCCCCACGCACTGGCACGTGCCCATTCTGCCTCCTGCGCTCCTGTAGGACAGGTGTATTATCTGGCTCTGCAGATTCTCTGATCTCCAAAATGTGGATGGGCTGGTGTAGAGCGCTCTGAGCAGGACAGGACCATCCAGGTGAGCTGGAGATCAGTTGCACCATCTGCGCAGCTTCGGCAAACATAACATGTCATTTTGATAATTGTTTGACAATTAGCTCTTATTATATATTACTTTTGCCCAAATGTTTTCATTAAAAATGGCAACGGTCATGACGGTCATTTGATTTTGACCGCAGACAGTGTCCATGATTGCCGGTCAGGTGATTACAGTTACCATGACAGCCGTACAGGTAACTATGTATGTGTAACTATGGCCAGTGATGTAGCTCAGGTGACGGAGCGTCCTATGGGTTTGTGGCACTCAGGTGTGGACTCTACCTTCTCTTTGATGAACTCCCAGATGATGCGGGTCATCTCGTCTCCGTCCATTTCCACCACCGGCTGGGCCACCTTGATGCGACTGTCTCCATCTGGGGGACCAATCAGAGGGACAGTCAGGGGCGTGGCCTCACACCAAACAGGACAGAATCACAGGTGGAAATGAACACCCCGATCAAAGGGGTGCTACCTAAACGTCACCAGATCCTCTGGACTTTTACACAGCCAAAGTGTTAACGCTCTTCTCTTCCAAAGATGCACCATGGCTCGATCTAACGCTCTAACACTCTAAACTCGGCCTTGCCCACATTCAGCCACAGTATCACGGACACGGAGGATGAGCGGGAGGCTGATATTTTTACACTGCACAGGATGACGAGCAGGCCTCCAGATGTGACCAGAGAGACAGAGCTGCCAAATAAAGCTGTGAGTGGATCATTTTCCACCTCCACTCCCACATACTGACACCATGCTGCCTGTCTGCATCCTGTCTGATGGGCCTTTATATTTGACTGTTTATAAACAATGTTTCCCCATGTCTATCGCGGGATATTTACTGAAGCTATTCAGGTACCTCGTTCGTGGGCCCAATAGCTGCACTCCAGCTGACAATCAAACCAGGCTCTGCTCCTTAACCACTGTGCCACACTGGCACAAATATAGTTAGGTATGTTATTCATAGGCTATATTTTAGCTATAAAAAATAATAAAAATATATTTGAGCATTTAAGTTATGTCTAAAATATTTTTTTAGACAACTGAAATGAAAATCAAATTAAACTAGCTAGCTAGCTATAAGAATGAACCGTAAATATCTAGCTTAGCTACTTAAATAGATGGTGCTTTGTCCATCTAGCTTCACTAAGCTTCACATAGCAAGCGAACAGCATTAGCAAGCTACGTACACAACTAAACTGCAGAGGCATGGCAAAGAAGTGCAACTCACAACACCCCCCCCAGGAAAAAAAAAAAAGAACAGAAATAAAATCCCCCAGCCCATAAAATACTTAAACCACAAATGCATTTGCAAGCTGTAAATATCCACATCAGGGCCCAACCTCATTGGTCCTTATGAAGTGTACTTCAGAGTGCAGACAGGGAACAAATCATCAAACCAAGCAAGAGTTAGAACTTTCATTGCACAGTGCTCACTTCAGTGCTTAAATCCAGCACCACCTCCTCTTGAGTGGTGTGAAGGTTTGGAAAGGGGAAAGCTTGCCCTCAGTCCCTCTGTGTTACATTTTACGCATTTAGTTCAAACAACACCCTCCCTCCAGCACTCCGCGCTGCCCACTCAATTCACTGTCAAGTTTCTGCTTTCAGAAAAACCTGGGACCGCAGCAAAGGGCCCTGCACCCCCAGCAGCACTAACTAACAAAAACACGTCTCCCTCGCATGCATCCAAAACACCAAACAACACAAACCAGTCAACCTGGACCCTAAACTGTGATGCAAACCCAGTTATAATTTCACATATTCACAAGGTGGCTGATATCCTACAGGTCTGTAAATGGCAGCCGTCCGTTATACTGTCAGAGTAGCCTTGATTATCCGCTGTGTGCCAGACCTGACATAAAATCGCTCCGACCTGAGATAACGCATTCACAAAGCAGTGGGTGATTCACCCGCCCAATCGGTGCCCGCCATTCCACATTACATAAAGACAAGAGTGACGAGCAAGGCTTGGGGCTGAGGGCCGCTCTCCCACACAGCACCCTCCCCCCCTCACAGAGACACTGGGGGGAATCAGCTGACTCTCAGCTCTGCCAAGTCAAAGCTTTTCTAGCTCTATTCTGCAGCTCATGAAACTACCACTGTTCTCGCGGGAAACAGGGAGAGAGACTGAGAATGCACGGTGGCTTCGGAAAGTAAGGCGCTTCTACAAAGTACTGGATAAAGGGTCCGAATATTTATGTAAATTAGATATTTCAAATTTTCATTTTGAATACATTTGTGACCATTTTTAAAAACGTGTTTTCGCTTTGTCATTATGGGGTATTGTAGATTGATAGTATTTTTTTATCCATTAACTATATTCATTAACATACTCCATGTATAACACAACAAAGTGAAGGGGTCTGAATACTTTCTGAAGCCACTGTATACAGTGGGGTCCAAGTCCACTATCAAGATCTGTTTGTTGTCATCATTCATCAAGATTTGTATATGGTATTTGTTATCCAAGAATGTCATAAACCAGTGATACAAATTTTATAAAATGTTTGTTTGAGAAAGGATGGTATGAAATTGAAATACCTATAAATAGTTTGTTTGCACACCATTGCCTTTCATTTCCTCAAAATGTTGTGACATGTGACAGCTTATGTGTAATTTCAGTTTTAATACATGGACACTCCTAGTACACAGTGTTAGTTGTTTTGGTCTTGTAACAGTTAATACCAGATATTGACATAATTAATATGGTCCTTAATGTGTTCTCGTTGCTACTGCAGGTGTTTTAGTCTTGAAAAAGGACACTTCCTTTGCAAACGTTTTTGCAGCTGTTTGTAATTATGTCAGCAGAGCTTAGTGAAGTAGTTAGAGGTCAAATTGTTCTCCTGAGTAAAAATGTTGGGTTCGTTTTTGATGAATGATGAAAACAAACAGATCGTGGTAGTGGACTCAGACTTTTAGATCCCATTGTATGTACATGTACTGTAGGTTTATGTGTGCATATACAGTTTGTATATACATATGTGTATGTATGTATATACATTCCCTCTTCCTATGTAATTGTTTTTTTCTGTTGTTGTTGTTGTTGTTGTTGTTGTTATTAGTAACCTTTGCTTTGGCAACATGGTGTGATGTCATGGCAATAAAGTACCTTGAAATTATTGAAATTGAAACAGAGAGAAAAAAGAGAGCATCAAAGACACCAGACAGAGAGTACCAGAACATAAGCCTGACCCAGCCCGACTGGGTTTTATCCACTTTCACAGGGTCTCGTTAAAGTGCACTTTTAAGGACACTTCCATTTTTTTGTGTCAAAGAGATGTTCTATTACAATTCACACACAATCAAGCAAAGTATTGAGAATCGGTTAAGAATGAGGTGTTTACCACCCCTTATATTTCTGAAGGTCAGCACTAGGAATATTGGCTTTTTCCAAATAATGCATTCCTAATTAGGTATGTACATAACAATGTCTCAGTCTTTGAATTCTTGAATATTCCAAACGATAACAGAACGCCTGCGTCGAGGTGCATGTGTACCCCGTCGGCCATGCTGGCTATGCTCCACCGTTAGCGCATGCAAAAGAGAAGCGCTATTTCCCGAACCTGTAGTTTTATAAATGACCCAGAAAAAAAACAAGGTGCTGCTGGACTGCTGTCTGGAGACAGCAACATCCCACCTTGAAAGACTCCATACACCAACTCAACAGTTGCCCACCACAGGGATGGAGGATTATTGGTGAGTAATTATATCCATGTCAACCTCACTGAGTGACGGCCATCCTTCGGCTTTGACGTGACCTTTCTCAGCCCTGCTCAAAATCTGCAGGGGAGGAAGAAAAGGAACCCTTCGAAAGGCAGGAAAGCGGCTTATTTACTCGTAGTCTGAGGTAAGCAAACACTTTAAAGTCAAACTTTGTCCATTCACATTCAGAAAACAATGGAGGATTTATTTCTTTTTTTTAAATGGAGCAGAGGTCAAAGATATAATGTTAAAACACAAGTGTAAGTCTTGTTTGTATGTGAGCTTCTTACACAAGTCACACCCTCCTGCTCTGTGATTGTGAGTGTTAACGGCTCTTACTGCTGACTTAGTGCTGACTACATAAAAGAATTGGGCAAACTGCTCTTGTCTGTACTGGCCTCTTCTCCTCACGCAGACTGAAAGTGTGAGAAAAAATAAAACAGATAATCTTACCAAGCATGTTAATGTACTTCTTTTGAAAATTATTTTTCGTACATTTTTTGATTATTCAAAGATCTGTAAAAATAGTCTTATGAATGCTTTACAATGCATAAACATGGCTGATATTTATTTGCTTTTCCTTACAGACAAAACTGGAATGCATGAATAGTTTCATTGATTTAGTTAAATCTCTGGATCACTGCCTGTGCCTATGCAGCTGCAGACACTGACATGGAGGAAACCATAGAAATTCCCCACACAGCTGTTCAAGCCTTCAACAGTGACCTCCTGAGCTCTTCACAGCTATGATGCAAACCCAGTGCATCATGGGAAGGATTTCAGTGGTTAGACAGAAAACTGCCCCTGATAATAAAGATTTTGCCAAATTGCACAAATTTACGGGGAGAGTGGATTGTATGTTTTACGCTGAAATATTGGATATTTCATCTCCTGTAATTCTGGTGCGATCTGCTTCTAACAACTATCTTAATTGGGAAGAGGAGAAGGGGGAAATAAAATCCAACTTCATTTATTCCAATAAATGCAGGAACATTTTAAAATACCCCCCAGAATACCTGTTCAGAATATACCAATTAAATAGGTCAAAAAATGGTTAAAAAATACTGTTTTAGCTATTCATTATATTGAACACTCACAGTGGAGTGGAAAAAACGGCTTCTTTAACACTGTACCTTAATAAGTTACTCTAGCTAGGGATGTATAAAAGAAACATTACGACCCAGCAGTCTTTGACTTTGTTTTCTCAGATTTGACTTAATTGTGTTCCTTTTATCAGGCTGGGAAGTCGTTTGATCCTGATGCTGCCTCACCTCTTGGTTTCTTGGTAAAGGGCTTGAGGAGCACACTATTTTAAGTTAGTTGGTTTTACAATGAGAATTGAAGTGTCAACAGTTCTCTTTGAACTGACACCCAGGCCTCTCTATAGACATGTAACATTTTACAGCCTTTTGGGATATTGGCATCGATGGTTTTTTAATGCATGGGAAGTCATTTGCTGAGAAGTTGATGTCTGCAAGCCAAACATGTTTATTGACATTACTGTTTATTTTGTCTGGGTACATTTGGGCGATTTAGTGTGAAATCGATCGCCCGTGAACCTTACCCATTTTAATTTCAATCAAACATTCCTTAAATATTGGTCCATTGCTGGTCCATTTATGACCACCCACCATACGGAAACACTCCCATATTTTGGTCTGTGTTTATCGTAGAGATGTGATTTTGGTGTCCTTTTAAAGCTAATAAATAGGTTTTGCAAATGGCATAACCATTTCTGGTAAATAAATGAAAATATGCAAATTCTGGCTTCTTTTTTTTTTTTTTTTTTTTACCTTTAACTTCAATTATCTAAAAAAAACCCTCAGATTTTCTTCATTTTGACCATTTTGTCTATCTCCTGAAACTTTTGTGTTGTCCACCATCAGTTAAGGCACAAGACGTAAATGAATGCCTAGGGGCATGTTTATTAATGGAATCTACATCAGGGAAGTTCATGTCTGTGACTGATTTAAAGGATTGTTGTGATCCATTTTTAAAACATGTTGGTGTGCGCCGCACCAAAGGTCGCACATTAACAATAAAGCAAGTTCAAGAGTACAAAGCACTAAAACTGTTTAAAACTGTTGGCCAGGTATCCAGACAAAGACAAAGAGGCACCACTTCTTGAGAATCAGCCTCTCAAGACACAGAGACAGAGGAAACCGATGCTCTTTACCATAAAATATGACATAAATGAAATAAACTAAATTCACAAACAATAAACTAAAATAACAAACCAAATCAAACAGCCTTTTGGCAAAACACATCTTCAAAATACAGACAGATACTCTGCAATACTCAGTAGCTGTATCGGGTTGCTGTCACAGTCTTTCACTCACTCTGTATTCCAGCCTCCATGTTCCAGAGGCCTACTAAAGGAACAGAGAAGATTTATGCACACAGGTACAGTTAGAGTATACAATACAGGTGTGTGCACTTGCTGCTCTGCCAATAGGCGTGGCCGCTAATCGCCCTGATTCCGCTGCCAAGACAATACTATAAACAGCTTTGCATGCAAGTTTGGTAAAACACCAACAAAAGTGTACTACTTCTCTGAAGGATGTGCTGGGCAATACAAGAACTGCAAAGCCTTCCAGAATCTTCACTACCACTTTGAGGACTTTGGTGTGGAAGCAGAGTGGAATTTTGCAACCACACATGGAAAATACCCTTGTGATGGCATTGGAGGAACTATTAAAAGACTGGCAACAAAGGCTACAGCACCCTTACCATGACCAAATACAGACAACTGCACCTCTTTGCAAGGGAAAACATCATTGCTCTTGAGGTAGAGTATTTCACTACTGCTCAATCACAAGCTGAAGACAAGATTCTTAGGCCATGTTCCAGTAATGCAAGAACTGTACCTGGGACACTGACTCTTCCTTACTTTTGTCCCCTCTCATGAACAAGTCTTAGCACAGCAGTTTTTCTACTCAACCAACAAAATAGAGAAATCAGTTACAGTCGAAGTGGATACTTGTAAGTGAAATGAACGGCTATGTCATAGTTCAGCATGACTGCAACTGGGGCCTTGAGTTGGTGGTGTTTGTTGACCAGGGGCAACATGGGTTGAAGTGAACTCTCAAGATCATTTATTTTTACGAGATGTCTTGATCAAATAGTTGTGGATCTGGGAGACATTCTGACATCAGTGGAGCCAACCACAGCACCAGGACGAACATACACTCTGAGGCCAGAGGAGATGAAAAAAGCATCAGAAGCTTTGGAACAGTGGCTGCAAAGAATGAAGATCTACTTTAAATGTATGGCTCAAAGGGACATGGCTTTAAAACAAGATCTAATTCACCCTTCTATGTTTCTCTATGTGACCACCTCTATCTCCTGACTGGTTGGTCATTTCAGTCCACAAATCTATGTCTGGGTATATCTCCCTCGGATTAACATTAGCAAAAAAAAATATTGAAAACAAAAAGGGTAAGATCAAAAAGCTATTTTTTAATTGATTTCATATGTAATGAAATTTACTATTTACTAAATTAAGAAACACCAGCACCAATATCTTACATGTCTTTTGCATAATCCTGCTTTTAAAATGAATAATTCATAACATTTACATTTAGGAATTTAGCAGAAGTGCTTATCCAGAGCAACTTGCACAGTTACTTTTTTTTTTTTTTTTACATATACAATCCATTACTGAAGCAATTCAGGTTAAGAACCTTGCTCAGGGGTACAACGGCAGTGCCCTACCTGAGAATCGAACCTGCAACCTGAGTCACTTGCCCAGTCAGTGACCTGTTTAAGAAATAGGATTGGCATTACCTAAAACCAGTCAATTCACATTCACTAAGGCATAAGACTTAAGATCTTTTCCCAGGAAGTACAGCTCCACAGCTATTGAGCAACGTACAGTGTGTCCTTAAATACCCAGGACAATAAATCACAATCATACAAGACTAACATTTACAACACAAGATTACAATTTGTTCTGAAAATGCCACTACTTCAAAAGCAGAAATTACTGGAATAGAGCACAGTAAGTGCAAGGAAAATAAAATATATATTTTTTTAATCAGTGAATGCTGAAATCAAAGTTCATACACAACATGTCAGGCTATAGCTACAAGGGATGGTCAAGTGGTCAAGGACAATCCAAACTAAAGTAATGATATATGTGTGTGTGTGTGTGTGTGTGTGTGTGTGTGTGTGTGTGTGTGTGTGTGTGTGTGGTTTGTGTGATTTTTTTGGTGCGTGTGGTTTGTTTGTGGTTCCTTGGCAGGTCAGTGGTGCCTGTTTCTGATGCAATGGCTTTTTTACAGACTCTGGATTTCCACTGCAGTCTGTTTTTTGTGAATTACATCTGATTCAAGATGCAAAATGTTACAGTTAATTTACCTAAATTTACCCAAACATGGGAATAAAACCCCCTGTATCCAGCTGGAGTCAGAGCATTAATATGCATGATCCTGAATGGAAGGCCTGGGCTAGCTTCTGCATGTGTTAGACAACAAAGAGTGAAACTTAAATCCCATCAAATCGAAAAAGGAGTCTGATTTATTCGGTCTCGGGAACAGTTAACTGGATCTTCATCAAAACTGTAGAAAGCTCTCAGAACAATGCAAATATTCAAAAGCCCAAATCAGCACCTCTGATCTAGCCACTGCATTATGACATAGACCAAGACTGGAAACATTAACCAGCCCTATGGTCCAATAAATCTGTTTTGATTTGTAGCAATACAAAGTGCACAACTGTCGTTCTTTATTGTTTAAGATAGTCATAGCCCAGAACCTTGCACTGGAGCATTCTGCAGGTGCTAGAAAGTGGAGAACCATGACAGCCTTGTTAATGTGACACTGCTTGGGAGGTTTGGGAGGACCACGTGACCTTGTCGACTGAAATTCTGGTTATCCATTAAAAGGTTTAGGTTTCATCATGTAAAAGGCATGGAAGGTTTTAAATCTTCACAATTGCTCAGGGTCTTTACAGAACAACCTTTTCCATAGGTGCACATTGATTAAAAAAAGAAAAAAACTGCGACGTGCAGCCTAATGGTTCAGGTCTAATGGCCATAGCTGAAGTCAAAGATTTTCCTCCACTTTGTGGTAAAAACTCAGAAAATATCAACAAACACAAGAATTAGTCAAGCTACCAAGTGTACCAGCAGCGCAGCCTGACAAAACACATTGTTAGTTTAATGCTGTCTGGGGGCACAAGTGCAAAAGGTGACATTTTCTGGGGACTTCAATATCAGTACTCAAGCAATAAAATCCCTGCCAGGCAATACCCTTGTAGCGTGATCTAGAGGCAGCATTCTGTACTGCACTGTACAACGATTATGTCTATTACTTTATTACTACACTGATCTCTTGCGCGGACTATGACTATGATTGATCTTACCATGCATTAATGCACATCTTGAAGTCGCTCTGGATAAGAGCGTCTGCTAAATGTCGAAATGTAAATGTACTGACCCTTGTCATGTGACCAGGGTAAAACTCCAGGCAGCATTCTGTACTGATTAATTGGCAAGTTTTTTTATATCTCATCAACAGGGAATGACAATCATGTTTTTATCTGTAATGTAGGATTTAAATGACATAATGCAAAAAACTGTCATTTTTTTCTTACCAATCATTGACACACAATGATTAGGTAATAATGACTGTGTAGTTTTGCACAGAGGGAGCTTCTTTAGGTTCATTCATTACATAACTCCATACACAAGCAGAGTTAGTTTACAAGGCACTCTCCAGGATCAAAATTTCTGGCCATTCTTGTATTTACTACTAACAGAATATTATAAAGGCCACCAAAAAATGTGATATGGCAAATTACAAATGGATAAGATTTTGGTATAAAGTATACGGGCTGCGAGTCCCACCATGTATCCATCAGGCAAAGCATGAGGTCACAATGAAATCTCCTGTTCCTAACCTTTGACCCAAATATTTTCTGTTCCCCTCTGAATTGAAGTGAATACACTGCCGTTTATTTAAGTTATATTCTGTCACGACCGTCTCCATTCTTAAACAGACTATATTTTTATACAGATTAAGTACTTTTAACACAGTCTGAAAGGGAAAACCCATGTCCCGTGTACTTCGTACGACCTATTTATTCATTCAGTGCCAAGCCCACGGAGCTGCAACTTTCAAATTAAGTTGCATTGCTTGATTCTATTTCTACTATTACGTTAACGATATATTAACAAAGGCGTTCCGCTGGAATGTTTCCACCTGCCGGGCGGGTGGCTGCTGCTGGTTGCTGTGATAATAGTTCTGACCTTGAGATAACAAAGGCGAAGGGATTGCTGAAAAGTGGTTTCTGTGAGCCCTTTGAAATGACCATTTGTTATTATGAAATTAAAATTCTGTGAACATAAATAAATGAAAACGTTGTGAACATTTTTCCGCAGAGAGATGCACATGGTTTTGAATAAGTACAAATAGTGAAGCGGCCGGTGAAACACGTGCCCAGCCGACAATACAATCAAACATCCACTCATCAGCGACCTTGCCCACGTGACAACAGGGAAATAAGTAGTGCTTGCACGCGGAGTGCCGTAGAACAGCTGCTGCGGGTCTCCAACCTCGACAATATCAGTTTGCTACGTTTTCACGAACAATATGTGAACTGAATTAAACAATTCATGGTGCATCTAGCATGGTAGCCACAAGACACCAGATTAGACGACATTGATACAGCTAATTTTCCCACGATATGCATGGAAACTGGTTGGTTGTTGTGCAGAAGTGCCAATTGAGAACCCGTGTGCTGAAAACCAAGGAGCTGGCAGCATGTAGCTTGTTCGCTAACTCGAATGTTCGCGAAGGTTGACTGTTAACGTAACTGTTGTGAATGGTGATGCATACCGTTATCTAACCAAAAGCAAAACAATCACCGATGTGGCCAGCTGGGTAGATTATTCAACGTTTGATAGCTAGCTAGCTAGCTATAGAAGCTTCTGGAAACAATTAAGACAGTCAGATAGTTGAATGTGATTTTTTTATTTATTAGGATTTATAGGGAGTACAACATCCATTTTGAGGTTGTGACGAATTCGTATATCCTTCTATGCAAATGGTTGCACATTACAACCAGGAAATATCGGTGAAAAGGCACTGGACCGGGTGACCAAAAGACCAGTAGACAACGCTGGGCCAATGGAACAGCCGAAGTGAAACTAACTTTTGGCCCAAAGTTCAACTTGCTATCTTTGACGACACTGTCCGGTTACACATGTCTTTACAATGTCTTTGGTCTCGTAAAAGCTCATTTTCATCGAGCTAACGTAGATAAGTTATAGCGCTACTTTCTCTGTGGAGCGAACTAGTTTGCGAGTTATTGACGCATACGCAATCATTCTAATGTTAGAAAATAGATAGTTACAATTAATGTAAAACAATGAGCTTGTCTGTAGCGAATTGGCGAACTTCAACGTACGTAAATTATACGGATTTTTTTTTCGGGAAGCTTCCTCCCAGAACACAAATAATGGTTTCAATGAAACGGGCAACATAGCTAGCACGTTCGCTTCGGGATGCCGTAGCCGGTAACCTCCATTCATACAGTCAGATCGTACTCTTCTCACAGGACCCAGCCATTGTCGTCATGATGAAACGTGTTCTCTTATCCCATTTTTAACCATTTATCGTATGTCAAACGCCACTTGGCTAGCATTCAATAACTGAGTATAGATACTGCATTTATTCTAATCTTACTTTGTAATTGTTCTTTTTTTAATAAAGGTATAGAGCCCATAAATCAAAAACAGAGATATCCCAGTTGTCAGTTCGCGGTAGCTAGCTACATTTTACTATCAAACACGAAAACACATTCACAAGACCGGGGGATTGCAACCAAATTTCTAGATCAAAGTGATGGCATATTCACAATTATGTAGTTGCTAGCTACACAATTAACGCATTTAAGAAACATGACAGAAAAACCTCGGTCGTATTTCAAGCGGTGATCAGCTAGATGACTTGGACAATAATCGACATAACATCCGCTTCATTGTTGCTAGCTGGCTATAAATAAATCAGCTAGAGCGTCCAGTGGCAAATTTGTCAAAATCGTTAAGTTTCTGTTAACTCACAGTTCCTCTGTTGCACATTCTGGCAGGAGAGAGCAGCTGGTGCGAGCACTGCAGGATTTTTGGAGAGAGCGGCGGCGGACCGGGAGAGAGAACTGAGAACCTTCAGGTACCCTGCCATGTTTCGCAGAAGTCACTCGTTGCTACCGAATCCACCACACTCCGCACGAATGCACTGTGCGATGCGACGGACAGCGGGATATGTGGAGCGCCTCCCAGATACGGCTCTCTACCCCCACGTCAGCGACTAAAGCCAGGCAAAAAGGCGGGGAAGGAGACATTTTTTTTATGAACGAGGGCGCAGCGGCTTTCAATAGGCCAGTCGGAGTCAAATGCGTTTAGTGTTCGCTGAGAAAAGAAATATGCCGTGTGTGTGCGCGTGCGTCTGTACAGGCGTTTATGGACGCCGGTGTGTTGAACAGACCGGCTCGATTGAATGTGTGGCTTTTGTTGTGGTTATTATGGCTGTCCTTAAAGTACATTCCTTTCACGTGGACCATGGGAGAGAAGTGGACTTTTAACTGTACAAAGTTACAAATGAGTCAAAGATTATTTGCATATCATTATAGCCGACAGCTTCTGTTGTGAAAATACATTTAAGCTCAGGTTGACTCGTCGGATTTAGATAGAACTACCGTTAGAACGTTACGAAAGTAACGAACGTTATGCAAAGTAGAGTTGGCGAACTGGTATTTATTTGTTTCTCCAACATTGGTGTACCACGTTTTGTTACCAGGACAATTTCAGTAACAATTGTATTTAACATAGCATCTAGCTACATTTGACGGTACGTCCGTTTACAGAGCTTGGTCTTTATTATTTTTATTATATCATAAATAGTAAACCGTGCTCAGTAGTGCCTGGCCAGTTTGAAACTGCCAGCTGTACTTTAAGGTTAACAGTCCGATTACACTCGTTTCTAAATGCACAAAATCACACCCAAATCAGTTCACATGAACTCACTAGGTTGGTATAGGCTCTCTGGTGTTTTTATTTCTTTTTTTTAAAAGAAAGGGTAAAAGTAACCCACTAAGATAGTCAAAAATTAATTATTCTTTAAAGGCATACTAAGCGATTTGACGTCACTGCAAGAGGTAGTGTTAGTAAACACATGACAATGGATGTGCCTGTAGTTATTTGGGCCATAGTCTCCCGTTGCCAGCTGATCGTTCATAACTGCTAGCAATAAATATCAAGTATTTATGTAATATAAATATATTTGTTACGACCCTAAAAGCCGTCCGCACTCCAATAGCCGGGTAGCGAACCAAACGGGACTAGACAACAAATATTCAACGAATATTTAAAAAGTACAGGATTTATTTATAGTATTCAACATATTCAGACATGGAACCTAAAAGCCAGACATACTCACATGACAACAAAGGGATATAAGAAAAAAACAATAAAACAGTCTGACTAAACCCAACACTAGAAAGAAAAGATTCTAACCTTCCTCCCGGTGCAGATCAAAATGGACCTTCTCTTCCGCAGACTGCTTCCCCTACCTACGCTTCCCTAACTATCAAAAGTGTTTAAGAAAAAAATATTCTGGAAAAAACGGTAAAACAAGTAAGGTAAAAAGCCTTTCCAAAATGTTTTCCAAAAAGGTACAAATGTGCAGCTGATTAGCATGAAGTCAAAAAGAAGAAAAAAAGCCTTTAAGATGTAGCTTCACTCCTTATATTCTCCAGACAGGGGACACGGGGGCCAGACGAGGTCGAGGAGAGTGCAACTGGAAACAGTCCAATCACAGACAGCGTGATCACACGTTCTCAGCATGGCTTCAATTGGCATCCATTGCAACTGCATGAACGTATCGAGGTAGGCTTGTTATAGGCGATAGCTATCCTAGCACATGCTTATCCAGCCTTGCTCACCTGTCAAGAAGGAAAGATGCCATCACGAATAATCAAAGCCAAGTACCTTTTGTGTTCTATGTTCCTGTCCAAATTAGAATCAATGATTTTTCACTTAAACCTTGAAACTTGAAACCAGATGCAGGTAACACGGTGACAGGGTGTTAGAGTGGGACAGGGGTTTGGTTAGGAGTTGAAGGCCGGCTTCCACCACAGATTCTATAGACCCTCAAGATACTCGGCTCCATTATTCTTAACATGGAAAGTTATGTCTCTCTACTGTTGAGACTGAAACATTACAATTTTATGCATATTTAGCAAATTCATTTTGAGTTCATTGGCGTGACCAAATACCATACTGCGGCAATGGATGTTCTGTACTGTAATACAGCGCTGGGAACTCCTGTCACCAACCGGAACCTCCTGTAGTTAAGAAACAGAGAGGACTGAAGGAATGCAAGAGCTCAGTATCTGGTGGTTATGAGTCTGGGCTTCCACTCCTGACAGAATTCCCTGCCATTCTGACCTGCTGTTGCTGAGCCGGGCTCTAATTTTAGCCAGGGCCGGTGCCCGTAGTGGGATCGGGAGCGAGACGTTTCTCCGGCATCTGATACTGTGTTCTCCTGGAGTAGAGCCAGCATTTAAAGATGAACCGCACCTGAACAAAAATCTTAAATTCGGTATATGACTGTATATCTGGAATTCTCATTTCTGCCTACACACACGTCAAAGGTCAAAGGGGTCTCCAGGCCTGAAGACTCATCCTTAGTGCTAATGTTAGGAAAATGTTTCTGTGGGTATGTCAATAACCATAAACTGATGCACAATAACGCCAAACTCTTCAGTACAAAAATGTGTACAGTGAGTGGCAGCACCTTTTCTCACTGGTAGTCTGGAGTTCAAAAGGACGCTGTCACAGATCCTGTGGGATCTACATGCTATGAGTTCTGTTACATAATCACAACAACATGCAAACTGAAACAAAGGTCAAGAGAAACAGGGCAGTCACTACCCAAAATCCAAAATTGGACAACAAAATAGTTTTCCTTGTTTTTTTATTTTGTTAATTAAAAGAGACTGCAGCTCCTTTTGAAAACATCTCAAAAATTCAAAAATAACAATTTAGAACAATTTATTCAAAATAAATCGTTTTTGACATGTGTCTGATTGTTTTTTCTTCACCTATTCTGTAACATCTCTCATTGGGGTTTGGTCCTCATATTCATTCTCTGCATGTTTGTTGGCTTTCACATCAGGCTTGCTACAGTATTGGGGCAGTAGGGTAGCCTGCCATTGATCAGGATTGAAGGTAAAGCCAGATCCCTAGGCTGACCTCTGACCCCTGTCAAGCTGATCATGGTCAAACCATTTAATCTTTAGGCACTGTATAATTTATGACCTTTAAGTTACTGTGGAGGACACTGGGACGGATTGCCCATTGATTCAATTCTGGCTAAAGCAACATGAACTCCTTCATGGTCAAAATAAAAAAAAGCTGTTGAATGCTGTTAAATATAATAGGCAGCGTGTACCCACACTTCAAAAATATGCGCATTTGAGTGCATTGGGAGAAACGGGGCTGACTCCATATTAGTGTACTGATGAATCAACATGCCATATTTGGTATTGGGAGTTTTTCCCACCAGAATGTTAAAACAAGGGACCAGATTCCAATACAGTCTGTGTAACAGCCTGGCAATTTAGAATCAAACGGGGAACTGTGTCTGAGAAGATTATTGGTTTTGTGTTACTGTTTAAGTGCTTGCATGGACACTTGAGGGACAGGCTGTGATAATGAACAATGGAGAGGTGGAACTTGGAAGCAGCTGCTTAAGTTCAGGGGAGGAGTATGTACAGACACAGAATGAGCAGGCAGGTAAAGGCACAAAGCACAAGTAACATTCTCATCTGAGGACAACTACCAAACCGGCCTGAAACCAAAACCAAACCCCTATCCCCAAACACCGAATGAAGGGAATGATTTTAAATACTGTTTTTGATGGGAATTGTTGATGCCACAGACACAGCGATATGCACAGTATGGATGTCTTTACTGATTGTAATACTGGCACTCCCCATTCCAATTAACAGCATTTTGCTCAAAATGTAACTAGAGGTGCATTTACCTACTGACCATTCAAATACTGATTCACTCTACGCTGTGATTGGCCCCTTGTGCTTGATGAATTGCACAATGAAAAGCCACATTTTTCTGTTTTACACTTATGATTAGCCAAAAGGTGGTTATGATACACTCATGATTCACCTAAATAAATATTTGGCAGATATTTTTTGGAGGGGAAAATGAAATGCAGCTGGTCCTTAACTCTCATTGACATACAGTAATTGTACAATAATTATGATTTATTTTTATTTTTGGGGGGGGTGGTATTGTAGACAGCCCCCATGTGCATCACAGAAATGTATACTCACAAATGTGTCCTTCTTGCTACCATTGTTGCCATGGCGACTCCAGCTTGTTCCCTGTGTGTTTGTTGTCCTATAAACTCAACCTGAGGCTGTTTGCCCAGGGAGACAATGACAATACTATCACCATTATGTGTAAAATGTTGTTGAGTGATGTAAAAATGTTGTAAAGTGATTTCCTGTTCGTGTATAACAGATAAACGCATGCCCACTCACACGCACACACACACATGCAGATCCAGTATTCAGTCAGGTCAATTGGGAGCATATTGATCACATTGTGCTGTCACATTACTGGTGCTGAAGCTTGGTATGAAAGTGTTCTTATGGTGTCAGTGGTGCCCTGTAAACACACAACATTGCAGGTAACTTTACTTAAATGCATTTAATTATTTTTTATTAAATTTATTTGAGCAAGTACTATGCACAGTTGGCTCTAAGTTAATTTACATCTGTGGTATTGGGCAAATGTGGGAAATTTAAATGGCTTTTGTTGTGCAATGTAACAAACCTGGTTGGATAAAGGTTTCACAGACACACACACACACACATATACTTCTTATTTTTTTCAATACAAAAGCCCTTGAAGTTGCAGAAACAATTTGTTTAGGTTGATCATTAAAACAATGATTGGAGAATTCTACTTTTACACCAATAATGGTAACATGAAAATAAATGTTATATATTGCAGTTGCACTGTGTTCCACTTTTGCTGTGTGATTAAGGTATCCCCTTAGTGGACATGGAATTAATAAGTTACAGCACACGCATGGTTTCAAAAATATAGAGCAACCTTTTAACAGATCATATATATATATATATATGCACATACACAGCATGAAAGTATGAGGTTAAATTCCTGCCTGTGTAGAATATTATTCAACCCCATCTGTCTCTGAGCAATTTACAAATGTAAAAAAAACATTTCCATCTGGTGGTTCATCAAGGGAATTGCAAGCAAATTTTCATGTCACAGGTGAAAATCTATATTCCTTATGAAGCCCCCAATTGTTTGCCAGTGTTTCTCACTCCCCTTAAGTGCACACACAGTGCACCTAGTAGTGAATGATATACAAGAACATGCAAACCTACCTTTTATTTCTGTTTGTACTGACCAAGACCTGTGTGGCTCAACACACCATGTAGACTGGTTTATGTTCTTGAACCTAGTTAGCTTTCTGCTGTGAGTTCAACACTGTTGCAGGTGTTTACGTACATGTCCTTCAGTAGTTTTTTCATAGCCAGGTTTTAGGTAATACAGTTCAGGAAGGCAAGGCTGAGGCAGAATTAATGTTTTAAAGCTCCAGCATTACTGTACAGAAGGTATCGCACCTAATTTTTTAGGTTCGTTGTGGAATAATTAAATAGGTAGCTGTATCATCCCTTGATGACCTAAATGCTGAAAGGAATTACAGAACCTGGACATGGTGCATTTTTCACATGATGTCTTTAATAAACCATCAAAAACAGTGTTGCACAACACATAATACTACTCAGATAAAGTAAGGCTCTCAGAAGCAACCAGAAAAGACAGAAAAAACATTGCAAGGCATATTCAAACAGGAGATCAGAGGAATCAGAATCAGACAGAATTAAATATTTTAGAAGTTTACTAAAGAATGAAACTAAATGAAATGGGGTGTCATACATTATTCTAAATGTAAACCATTTCCTCAAGGGGGAAAAAACATCCACAAAAAAGAACAGCAAAAAAAACGGTTGGTGAAGTTCCATGTGCAGAATGTAACAGCTCTGTAAACACAAGATTTCCCCATCATGTTCAACTAGGGCAGAGTGTAACATTACACATTGCACTGAAATGACATGGTCACCTTATTTGGAATATTTAGAATAGCACTCCATTGTGGAGAGAAGCTCAGCACTTGCTCGTGTACGTTAAAAAAAAAGTATTTTTTGTTGATCATTCTAAAAATCAATTAGCGGACAAGCAAACGGCTTTTATCAGAAGCTGAAACATCAGTTGTTTCTGAAAATTATCTAAATATAATAACACGAGTGACTGCTGCGGGTTTTTTTACTCTTCAGTATTTGTACTGTTGGAGCTTCACCTCGTATCAAGTCGGTTGAGCATTTTCAGAAAGGCACTCCATTCTCAACCTGACATTCCTGCCATTTTATTTTGACAAAATGGCCAAATGCACCATATATTGCTTTAGTTTTAGTTGTGTAACAAAACACACCCATTCATTTCTTGAAAATGTTTTAACAAACATATTTTACCAGAACAAATATGTGGGACAGAAGAACTACACAGTAGATACAATTCTGAATGGAAAAAAAAAGTTTAGTGTGTGAGCATTCTTCAATTGATTACAATTCATTGCACAAATGGCTTTCAGCAGAATGAAACTGAAGTTCCAATTTCTGAAGTCCCTGAAGTACACTCCAGACAGCAAAAAAATAAAACGGCAATAAGGAATGCAGTGATATCTTGCTCAGTTGTGAGCCAGGTAGTTACAATATTGCATTACCCCTCTGTTGAGGCACATGACCATAATCAAGCACCATTTGAGAATTAAATTAAATGGTTGCGTGTTTTTCTTTCTTTTTCTTAAATCGTCCGCTCGCATGTGTGACAATCACGGAACGGAGTTCAGAGAACAGTTAGATTGCCTGGCTGGCTCAGTCCACAGTCAGGCAGTGGAGGAGGGGAGGGGTCCAGGATGGCTCTCTAAGTGCTGGCTGCTACATTGGTTTTCTTCTCGCTGAAGAAGCTCTTCAGCATAAGCACCTGACTGATGCTGACCACAAAGAGGATGAGCGTCTCCCCGATGGACCAATAGGAGACGCGCTCGTGCAGGTCCTCCGCCCGCAACCGGTCCTGTGCCTCGCGCAGCCGGTACCACGTCTGCGAGTCCGTCACCACCTTCAGAATCTCGTGGATGGAGAGGCAGGCTGACTCCATCTGAAAGAGTTAAACCATAATCCTGCGTTATTCAGGATCTTGTGGATGGAAAGGCAGTCTGATGCATCTGAAAGAGTTCAACCGTAATCTTGCACTTATTCAGGACATGTTCACCCATCTCTTAAAACACTATAGAAGACGACTCAGTAGTGTTATCCTTGTGAGGGGAGGGTGCACAAAATACTGAAAACATCAGTGTGAATAATTGTGACATCTTGAAAAAAACATTGCTTGTTAGACAAAATATTTTTCTGGCAGCTATCTTTGTTGGGGGCTGGTGGTGGAGTATGTTTGATCATACTGTGATGTGCCATGTGCACCGTGACGCTTTAAAACAATTATGAGATTTCCGCCACCTCTCAAAAATGCCTGATCTTTATATAGTGTGTGTGTGGGGGGGGAGGGATTAGCTGATAAGTGTGTGCAGTAAATGGGACAAGCAATCTGGGTGAATTAAAGATCTGTGCAACATAACAATGGAAAACACAACATTTAATCAGAGCTCTCTGAGCAGTCTACATCCCTGGAGTTCAAGCACCCATTTACATCAGTGTGAAACATGACACAGATCCAGAGAGCTCCATTATTACCTGCGGCTGTCTTCAACTGGATAACTTGTATACCTATATGTAAATCAGTATACAATTCCACGATATATACGGTATATCTCCATACTCTTGAAGCCAAAACATTCCAACTTGATATAATTTTTTTGATAGAAAATGTACCACGTACAATACCATTGAAAAGGCACATTCAACAGTGTACATTCCCAAATCCAACCAACCCACCCCTCTGGTGAGTCTAAAGCATCTGTGGTATTACCATTCAAAGCATGCCAGGAACACCCTGTTTGAGACCCTCGGGGACTGCTCTCCCGTTTCCCTGGAGACAGAACATACCTGAGTGAGGGCAGTAGCCTTGTTCATGTCAGGTAGCAGGGGGGTCTCCTCTCCTGCTCGGAAATCCAGGTAGACGGTTTTGTGGGTGAACGTGGAGAACTCGTTGCTGAAGCAGACCTTGTAAACACCCTTTGACGTGGTGATGTGTGAGAAGCTGTCGTACTGTCGCTTCCTCTCCTGGTACAGGGCATTGTTCAGTGGATCGGTCACGAAACAGTCAACATCGTAGTTACCCCCGGCAATGACCTGAGATGAGGGAAAAAGGGGGCCCGATACCCACGTCGTCATTTTAAGTATTTTTTGCTTTTGCAGAACCCGATAAGAATTACACCCTACCTGCACAGATTTGCCATCAACGTATCGAACCAGTTGCAATACAAGACAGAAAGTGCGATTTTAAGTTTTACTCAAGCAAAATACTTTTACTTAAGCTTAACACCAACCAGACCCCATGAAAATATCACGGGGATGAAGTAATCGAAGCAGATGCCACTGCAATATGCCGCCGCCATCACGCACCATCCAAACGTATGCATGCCCACAGGGATGACAAGTAATTGTCCGGGGAACTACTGATACGCTTCAAGATGTAGGGTAAATATATAAGTGAGACCGTATGTCAAAATTATCTACCGTTGTCAAACAGCCAACCAGGTACTGAACTACAGTAATACTTTTTTATAATTATTTTAAAGCGAACACTTACTTGAAAGTCGATGTCAATCTTGACGCCTTCCTCAATATCTTCGTAGAAACACTGCTTGTCGTTATCCGGTAATTCAAACGTCAACTCTGTGCAATAAATTATAGTAATATGTAACATCAAGCTGCAAAGTCCAAGAAACCGCATGTTGCACAGAAGTAGTTGTGAAACAAACAAGACCGAAAGTGTTTCATTCACAAGTAACAATGTTGCAGCGCGAAAAAGTTACTCTCAGAAGATCTAATGCGAACTATCAATGTGTTCTTTTTAATTGGTGTTGTTAAAACCGACGAATCCCGTCTCTCTAAAAACCGACGTGGCACGAGAGGAAAGCCCTTCCGGAGTAGATTTGAGATAAGTGTGTTGTTTTTCTGTTTGTATGGAATTCGTTCTCTCGTCCGATTGGACTAAATTCCCCACATGACATATTTGGACCAATCACACATGTACATGTTGTGTCTGAAGGGGAAAAAACAATACTGTACGTCCAAATTGGACAGTACAGCATGTCAAAACCATTTCGCCGAAAGGACTGTTCGTTTGTATCCATTCACTAATGTTGTGCGACTCGGGTGGCTTGGTAGGCGTGTGGAAGCGGTGAGGGCTTGTGTGTCGGCCATCTTTGTGGTGGCATTGGGCAGCACAACCACTCTCCCCTATCTCCCCAGATGTTTCTATATATTTGTGTATCTGAACAACATGTATATTAAATAATATATATTTATAGTGATAGTCTATTAAATATACATCACCCCCTCCCCCAGAAAGTTTGCTTGTAACAAGAGACCAGGGCAGAACACTTAACATAAATTGATTCAGTATAAATATCCAGCTCTGTATAAGTCCCATTCAGGACTGGGGAAGCATCTGCACATGCAGCTATAGTCAGGGGTGAATCTGGCTCTTTGCGCTGTCCAACAGTCGAAAGGAAATAAACTCAGAACCATATACAGGACAAACACCCACTCTGAGTGTGGATTAGCACTGGAATTCTAAATGAACCAGTGGGGAACTGTTGCTTTTTTAAGATCTCTCTTTGTTCTTGCTGGCTGTGTTTATCCTGATATGGGAGATGGTCCAGGAGATTGCTGTACAGGATCTCAGCACCCACCTGCCTCAGTAGGTGAAGCTTTGGCACATGTACTCCCCCTGCCTCCACACAGTACGTTTCTGCAAACATCTGAAATGTCCTGGTTTGTGTGGCTTGCTTGTGGTGCTTTGCCAAGTTGGTGCATGTGAGAGATGGAGAGAGAGAGAGAGAGAGCGCGCGATTGGGGTTGCGTGTGTGCATGCTGGTGTAAGTGTGTGTCGGTGTGTAGGTCTTTCTGAGAAATTAAATGCAATGTGATATGCAATGGTTTACCAGGTTTTTTTAGAACAAGTTATCATGTCTGAAAAAATTATCATGTTAACATGTCTTCCAACATTGCATGTGTGTGTGGGGTTTTTTCATGGTTGAACTCTGACCGTGCCAGTGCTGACTAATGTTAATTGTTTAACTGGTGTTACATGGCAATATCTTGTGATTTTACATATTGGTGAGTAGCTAAATAGATTCAGTGTTATATTTGATTTGTCATTGTTGATTGATTTGTCATATATTAGATTTCTTCATTCAGGGACAATAATAAAGCCATGTTGATTCACAGACATCTAAGTTCACTAATTTAGTAGGTATGGTGAGGTTTACAGTAAACGAGGTGTATTTTTTTTTAAACGTAACAAACCGAAATAATAAAAGGAAAGGATCCATCTGTTGCATATTCATGATGTAATGAGCCTTACAAAAAAAATGAATGTAGGAATGTATTTATTTTATTTTTTCTGAAGGCACTAATACAAATTGGCTACACATACTCTAGTCTTGTACACAGCTACAACACAGAGTAAATCACATTGCTGACTTCCAAGGCTTGCATTTTACACAAGTCACATGGCCACTAGAGGGCGTGTTATCTATCAACGAAATACTGGCTTCCAGAGTCCACTGTGATGTATTACAATATTGCACACCCAGCCGGTGGATCAGCAAAGAAGCATAGAATGCACCGTACCTGTAGCTGAATCGAACAGTCTAAAGGAACATGTAGCACTTACCTGAGTCACCCTAACTGCACTTCACACAGCACACAGGTAGCAGGTGAGCCTTTTTCACAGGAAGGTGTACTATGTGTCAAGAACACCACCACAAGACATTTATAAAGTCTTTTCAAATTAGTAATATTATAAGGTATACTCTGGTTCAGTCCTGGTGTTTTTCAGAATGTCTCGTGTTACTGTAATAAATCATATTATTGGAGTGCTTTTCAGTTGGTAAAGAAATGATTGACGCATCTTGTTTTTGTCATTGCTCAGTAGTCAGTGCGGAAAATGGGACCTTTTATTGAAGATCAGCTCTTTCCTGAGGGAGGTGCCATCTTCCTTTCTCTGCTGTCTGTCCATCTTTGATCTGTGCTCTGGGTTGAACTCTTACCCCCCAAACCACAGCCAATCAAACATCCTCCTCCAGCCATGTTCTGCATTGAACTATCACGATATGAGCACTTGAGCCACAGATCAATAGATTATCCTGTCCAAAATGACATTGACATTAATCTCTGGCTCAGCTCTGCTGACTGCTCCAACCGACGCGTGGTAAAGTAATCAATAACCGATTACCCTGACTTTCTCTCAGTTTGTTTGGCTTGTGTTGGGTTGTGTACGCAGTCCCGCACCTGTAAATTGAGAGTCTTACTCCTTTGTGCTGTTTCTCCACACTGGAGGACCTGGGTAATGCACAGTCAGTCATTAGGGCTCAGAAAGCTGCAGGACATATTTTGTGTGAATGTGAATATTGAGGAGGCACCAAAGACTGTAATTAGGGCCCCTAACCCCAGTCTGCTTGTGTAATTAAGGCCCCTAACCCCAGTCTGCTTGTGTAATTAGGGCCCCTAACCCCAGTCTGCTTGTGTAATTAGGGCCCCTAACTCCAGTCTGCTTGTGTTTACTTACAGAAGTCAGGGTGGCCATTGGAGCTGTGCTGTTCACTTTAGGGGGATCCCTGGCACCTTCTGCTAATCCTCCCACTAAACCTGGTCAATGTGTGTTCATGCACATACTCCAAACCTTGTCAAACATGTTTATGAGCATAATCTAAACATTGTCAATGTGGATTCATACTCCAATACAAGAACATACTACCAATGTTTTAAATAAGGCTTGTAGTGGAACATTGACTGTATATGGAATACTTCACCTACATCCTACCACCTGCAGGCAATACGTTTCTGCTTCTCTTGCATGTCTCAGTGTCCAGCTCACGTGTTTTGTTCAAGCACTGTGGCTGGAGCATTAAAAAAAACCAGTGAGGGGCTCAACCCTGGACCATTCTGAGGCTGCTATGTGGTTTCTGCTCCAGGAAAGTCACTTTCTAGGCGCAAAAGTCGACCGCTACATCAGCTCCGGAGGAACAGGCGACCCAAACTGCTCTACTGGCTGGCCGCGGGCTCCTCGAAATCAGAGAGCTGCTTCATCTGCTCCACCTGCATAGAGTGCCTGCGCACTAGCTTCTTCTTGGGCTGGGGGCAGCCCCTCTTTGGGGAGCTAGATGGAGCCAGTGGGCGGAGCCCGGCAGTGAGGGGGGAGGAGGGTTTGCTGCTGGCTCCAATGTCAGGGATCGGGGGGTTGGGGTTGACATTTAGGGGAGGCAGGTGTCCGGGGCGGGTGTGGGAGATGTAGTCCAGCAGCAAGGTGCCCGAGCCCCGCCTCTCCAGGAGCCCCGGGGCCCGTCGGCGAGCCTCACCCGGCGACGTGCTGGCGACGCTGTCCAGCGAATCACGTGAGCCAGTGAGCAGGGCCAGCGAATCACGCGAGCCAGTGAGCAGGGCCAGTGGGGGGGCTGCATGTTTGCGCCACTCCGGCGCGTCCGAGTCGCAGTACAGCTGGGAGTCGGAGTCGTAGTGCTCGTTGCCCAGGCGACAGCGGTACACTGTGTCCCTCAGGCCAGTCGACCCACTCACCAAAACACCGCCATCCTGATCAGCAGGGATCGTGCAGCGTCGCGCCAGCGGCTGGTGCTGCGCGAGCGGCTTACGCAGCCCAGGGATGGCGGACGATGGCTCGCCCCCTGCTGACAGGAGGCCACCGTCTCTCCCCTCCCCACTCTCATGCCTCGACAGTGCTGCCCTCCTGGTCAGGGAGAGGCCATTAACGCCGGACACCACGTCCTCATGCGAGCTGGCCCTTTTGCCCTCCTGCCCTGCGGCGGCCAGGACTGAGGGCGCAATTAGCCCCCAGGGCTCCGACTGCAGCCGCTTCAGCTGGGGGAGTCGCGCCCGTTTGGGGATGTTAGTGGAGGGCGGCGGCTCAGTGGGGGGCTTGGCCACCACTACTGCTGCCGCCCGCTTCGTCTGGAAGCTGAAGACAGTGTCACTGGGCTTGTCACTGATGGGGGAGGTTTTGAGGTGGATGTCAGAGGGAGAGGTGCAGAGCGCAGTGACAGCGCTCAGGTCCTCCAGCTCGGGGGATGGGGGCACGTTCAGGTACTGCTTGGTGGTCTTGACGCCACAGGCGGACTTGTCGGTGGTGATGATGATCACCTCCTTGCCCTTGGCCCTGCAGGCGTCCAGCAGCAGCTTCAGCGTGTCCTTGTCTTCAGCATTGATGGCGTAGACTAGGGCTGAGGCCCCTCCCCGGTCCTCGAGGCTGGGGTCGGCCCCGTTTGTCAGCAGGAGCGACGCCACCTGGTGGCCGGCCCTGTGACTGCAGGCGTGCATCAGGGCCGTCCTCCCGGCCTTGTCCTGGATGTTGGGGTCGGCCTTGTTCTCCAGCAGGTAGCACACCAGCTTGGCCTTGCTGGCGCTCTGTTGGTCGGCATAGGGTGACATGCAGGCCAGCATGAGTGCCGTCTCCCCATGCTCGTTGCTCTCGTTGATGTAGGCCCCGCCCTCCAGCAGCAGCCGAGTCAGACGCAGCCGGCGCAGCCACACGGCCTTCAGCAGAGAGTTACCGTCCGTCCGCAGCTCCAGCGCAGCCTCCATTGCCCCTGCAACCGTGCCTGCCCCTCAGTCCCGAGATACAATCACAGGCCGCTGTGGTTCAGAGAGAGAGAGGGAGTAAGAGAATCAGAGGCAAAAAGGACCCTGCCTGCTCTGATTCTTTTTGATTGATTGCAGGGACTTGGGGATGATATCTGGATACCGTCGTCACAGTCAGTACATTACAACAAAATCAAAACTATAGAAAAATACTTTTGTACACCTGAAGTAATGTCTTGTCGCAGATGCATAGGAAAAACAAAAACTTAAGTATAATGACTCCTAATCGTAGTCGCTTTGGCATATGATTTATATTGTGGATGTGCTTTCTTTACTAAACAAGGCTGCTGTGGTCAAAAATATAAGCACAGCAACAGTACTCAAATGCCCAAATTCATTTGCAGAACTGTTCTACTCTTAGAACGCTTGCGGCACTGTTTAGCAAACCTCTGAACACAAACGCCATAAGTGAATACAAGATTCACCTCAAAATGTTTTGTTCCCAAATTGTCACACGTTGTGTGCAATTTATATAATTAGTTTCAGTTCTGTTTATCATTGCAGTCAATGTGCAAATACAACAGCTCAGCATTCTTAATAGATAAATCAGTCTTAAATCATGTATGAAGGGAGATACAGGGACAGGTGTATGTATGACAGGTGCGCAAGGAAGGACATCCAAGGACAACAAGAGCAACAAACATGTCAATGACATCAGAGCCACTACTGTGGATCATGTAAAAAACAATCATCGGTCAACAAGTCCCAGGATAACATGGTGGGTGGGTACATCATCACAAAGTTATAGAACATTATTATATTATTGATCATGATTAAATGGCTGTAACAAAATGTAACAAAACAAAATGTATCCTTATGATTTTATGCAACAAGCTGAAAGATAATAACTTTTAATTGTGTGTGCTTTCCCTAAGATATTTGTATCCTATTAACCTTTTTGAAGGCAACCTATTTATTTTGTTTAATAATGCATTTGCAGTTTTGAGAAAATGGTTGCATTTATCCGATGCATTCGCTGTTCTGAAACATGAAAGAGGTTTGTGTCTTGTGCTATCTGTTCTCAAACTTAACACTCTTTCAAAAAAATGCTTTCAAGCAGTCGAGAAAAACTGTAACACTGGTCTGCAAGTAATCACCTACGTTATAGACTATGAGTTTCCCTCTTGTGTTGCCAGCAGATGGCGCTCGTAGTAAAGCTAACGGTGTAAGGACCGCTTCGCATCAAACTTTTCACCTCATTTAAAAGGAATAAAAACACAGGAGATTTGGGAAGATATCAATCAATGCTAAACTAGTCGTAAGAGGCTTGTAAGTAATGATACTTATTCACAAGTTTATATTTATGTAGGTGTTGTTATCGAATACATTTGAGAAGTAGCGCTCATATGTAAAAGGTCATATCACTGGGCTGTACTGCAAATGGCAAACTGCATAATAAATATTTTTCTGCGGAAATGTTTACCCTTCAGGAGGTGTTGATGAGAGCTTAATGATTATCCACAGCAGATGCAGATAACGTTGGACGGCAGCGAAACTTGGACTAAATCAATTTGTTATTTTGCGACGTTTGATATTTGGATATGTTCGGAAGGTATAAGGCAATGCAAAATGCGCAAATGTGGCCAAGGATTAACATTGCGATTGGCATGTTCGAAACAGGTTGTAATATTTGAACCATTCGCGATTAAACAGATAACCTGTTGGCTGAGAACAAAAACGATTATATGTTATACAACTGTACCAGAGGCCATACAATATATATATATATATATATATATATATATATATATATATAGTTACAAGGATTTATTTGTGTCATTATTTGAACTAATATTAAACATTAGAAACATATTTCTCTATCAGTCAGTCTCATCTCTTTTCATCGTTGGACCTCTAACTATTATTAGCATCTGTAGGGTTCCGGTAGAGTGAGTTTCGCCTACATCAACTGCATGGCAAGTTAAAACATTGTTAATGGGTGCGCTATAAGTAGATACGTGCATATGTATGCGTGAAAATATCACGACCATGTTTTCTTGCCCTGGTACGCTGTGAACACTTCGCTGTCCATGGTCCCCAAATGGACCCCATCTTTTGCGACGTTCAATGGGAAATCTACAGCGGTGTCTGTCTTACAATACACCTGTTTTCGTGTGTGCTTATACGCTCTGTTTATGTATTGTCCGTTTTAATGTTAAATATAATAAATAAAGTTAAAATTGTATAGCTTTGGTCCCAAACCAGGGTGTTGATATTAACTACACATACACTTTTATGTGTAGCTAATATCAAAACGCCCCTGACCATAGAAATGTGAATAAAATAAAGCGTCTGAACACTCTTGATGGTTGAAGTCATATTTATGCCAGTCATAATTGATACGTTAATGCGCACATGTTAATCAGTCCAAGGAAACCATGCATCAACTTCCCACTTGTACGTAGGCTACGTACGGAAAATCATTACACAACGGAAAATCGTTACCGAAACGTAGGGATTATTTATATTTTTTTAACATACCAGTATTGTCTTACCCGGAAAGATGAGACTTACCATATCAAAATGTGCCCAAAGGTAATGTTGTCAAGGTGTGACATCCTGCGAGAAAAATGTATAAAATAAAATAAAATAATTTTCAAAGGACGTCTTGTAATTCATGTTCATGTTCACTGACTGCCTTTCTTCCACAAATCAGTTGCAACAGAGGCGAAGATCTATTTTAGGTACAGTTCCACATTAAAACTAAGCTCCCAGGAGTTGCCGCTTCGCTTTTGTTACGGCAACGCAATTGAGCAGTCCAATAGCGGCAATCCTTTCAGTGCGCACTGGTGAAAAAAAAGCACAACCTCAACATCTTGGGTTTATAAATAACTTCTTGCATGGTGAATGAAACGTACATCTTATTGACGTCAGCATCTGCAAAAATAACCCACAAGCCTGAAAATAACCATATTTCATCATTATGCGAAGCGCACAAACAAGCTTGTCATCTATAAATACGAATCATCTTATTTTAAGGGGGACACCGAGGAACAATCTATATTTCATGATTAAAAAATTCACTCACGGACAACGGTAAAATGTGAAAATAATTCAACATTAACCAAACTGGACAGCTTCGAATTATATCATTAATTATATTTTTTCAATGAATAAATATTTACCAATATACGATATAGACTACTGAAGGCAATGCACCGGCGTGCTTAATTTATTTTGCGTTGACATTATTCCAAGCGTGTAGGCTTTGAGAACACTCAATACTTGACTTCCATCATTGATTTTCATCATTCCCAATTAAGCACTTAAATATAAAAGAATAATCTAATAATTGATTTCATGTTGCACGGTTGTGATATAAGAATTTACTTGCACGTGCCGACTGTACACTCCAGTTCTGTAAGTTTGAGGTTCTATGCGTGTTATTCCTCATGAAGCAGGGATAACATGCCTTCCACACCGTCGGATGATTTTGGCTAATTAAAAAAATAATGCATTCCACTGTAGGCCTACTTTATTTTTTCTTCTACACCGTCCGTTGGCGGAACTGGCCCAACTGGACTTCTCCCCCCTTTCCTAATTTCTGTTTTGAACCGTGGCGAATTCTTCTTCCGATGTGGAAGCGCCAATTCCTGCCTCCATCATACAATTAGTTGTTGCTGAGGTATGTCAGACGTATCACGCTATTCGTGCTCTGAATGCCTTTGCACAAGTGTATTTTTGTCATAGTCTTTACATTGAGAGCACGTCTCTACATATGGGAAGCACTACCCCCTCAGTCATTTCCTCTGTTGCCACTGTAATGCTGTTGTTCTTCCATATCTCTCGTTCTTCTTTAATTGGCTTCCCGATGGTGGAGTAATGAAACGATCTCTCGACAGGTCTCAGAGAATTGCCAAGAGAATATGCTAAACAATTTGCCCGAGCAAGGACTGTGTTATGAGTCACCCCGGTCACCGAACCTGCTGGAGGGAAAGGAGGCCCAATCTTAAAATACGGTTTTCAATGTCAAAATCAAGTCTCTTAACTTTTTATCTGTTCTCTTTTGTTGTTTAAACAAGGCTTGGCTGCGATCCAGTTCACAGCCTGCAGTGGCCTGAGACCGCATGTTTTGTATACGTTTTATTTGCAACGTAGCTACATCCAGTTTCGGTATTATGAGGTCAAGCCTGCGTTGTTTTAGAGACAGGAGCAGCCTCGCATGTCTTTGAAGACGCACTCCCCGCGGTCTGTTTCAGCCAAAACAAAAATATGTTTCCAATTATGGAAATACTTAAGGAAGCTGTATTCTGAGTCACTTCAATGGTTAATTATATATCTAAAGGGATTGAATCAAGCATATTTATGAAATGGCCTACATCTTAATTCCTCAAGGGATGGAGTAAAATAAATAACTTGTTTGTCCCTTAAAGATGCTAAACCTGTGCCAACAATTGTGCTAATGGTTTCTGGAGACTGCAATCTGGATTATTAAGCAGGCAGCCTGTACTTTTGTGACGGGAAATATGACTACTCAGGATACAATGATGAAAATGTTATTTGGTGATAGACTAACATGCACACCATACCCAAGAATACATTTTGGATAGTTTTGGAAGCTTGAAAAATGTGATACCCTTTAATTTGAATTCTTACCATGTATACATGCACACATTGTAAATCGCTCTGGAGTCTTCTAAATGCCATAAATGTAAATGTATGCAAGTATTCAATCTCTTAAAAACTACAATTTGTAGATAGTGACGTTTCTGTCTGAAGTTTGTTATTGATAACTCAGGTAGATTATGTCGTAATATTGAAGACTTTCAGAAAATGTAAAGTAGTTGCTGTAAATGACAGCGTATTTATTTTGAAATTTAGTGATGAATCAATTGTATTTACGCCGTTATACCGAGCAATGGTTGCAAATTAAAATAAAGAAATGTCAATTATTTCTCCAACTAGGTTAGTCATAGAGCCCGATAAGAACATTATAATAATTATTTTTAGGTTGCTATGAAACAGCAGGGAGAGAGAGAGAGAGATATGGACAGTGCAGCTCTTACGGCGGTGAGGAGCAAGTAATTATAATCTCATCACCCTCCATCTGAGACGCGTGTAATCACCCGTCCGCACTCTTCCCTTTCCGAGCCTCTGGCCGGCAATGGGTCCAACCCCTGCACGCTGCAATCACGGATTCACTGATGCGGGACCGGGGCCTCCCCGCCAAACTTATGCTGAATAATTCCTATATCGAAAAGTACTATTTGCAAAAAAAAAGAATAAAAGCAAATAAATCACTAGGCGCGCCTTTATCGATCAGTCAATCGTGGCACGCAGGAAAGGCCTGTAGGTTAAGATGTCTACTCGTTTCCATTTGCGTGGTTGGGTCAGCAGGGATGCAAGGGTACTGTGGACCTGCCACTCTTCTGTGCAAGGAGACGACCTCGTGCGTTTCCACATCAGAGGCTCCAGTCCAATGGTTGGGTTCAGTATGTTAATTAAAGGAGAAATAAAGAGAAAGACACAAGACGGCTGGGTATGGGCAACGGGTTCACGAGTTTCCTTATTTATATTTTAATTGTTTATTTGTAATGCCACTACAGAAGTACCCCTAGGAACAATATTACCAAAGAGACTTACTCTGGCATTGCACTGTAAATAGGAAGTGTATTGTTAAACAATGCATGGTTAAGGGAGGCAGGAGTCCTCCAAATCCACAGAAAATGATGGCTGCAGTATGAAGACAGGAGTTAACACACAAACCAAGCACTACAAGTGCCACTATCAAAAGGATATATACAGTATATACAGTCAGGTCCATAAGTATTTGGACAATGACAAAATGTTCATCATTTTGGCTCTGTACGCCAGCACAATGGATTTGAAATTAAACAATATTGTATGAACCGTGTAGGAATTACAAACATTTTATACATAGCCCCGCGCCCATTTTAGGGCCTCAAAAGTAATTGGACAAACTAACATAATCGTAAATTAAATTGTCATTTTTAATACTTGGTTGCAAATCCTTTGCAGTCAATGACTGCCTGAAGTCTGGAACCCATAGACATCACCAGATGCTGGGTTTCTTCCCTGGTGATGCTCTGCCAGGCCTTTACTGCCACTGTCTTTAGTTCCTGCTTGTTCTTGGGGCATTTTCCCTTCAGATTTGCCTTCAGCAAGTGAAATGGATGCTAAATTGGATTCAGGCCAGGTTATTGACTTGGCCATTGCAGAACATTCCACTTCATTGCCTTAAAAAAGTATTGGATTGCTTTCGCAGTATGCTTCTGGTCATTGTCCATCTGCACTGTGAAGCACTGAAGTTTTGAAGCTGAATCTGAGCAGATAGTGTAGCCCTATACACTTCAGAATTCATCCTTCTGCTTTTGTCAGCAGTCACATCATCAATAAACACAAGGGAACCAGTTCCATTGCAGCCATACATGCCCATGCCATAACACTACCTCTACCATGCCAACTGTTTTGAAGCGGTTCACCAGGGAAATAATTATTCTGTCGTCCACCACAGTTGTTTTCCATGGTCCTCCAGGCCTTTTGGTGTTCCTGAGCTCACCAGTGTGTTCTTTATTTTTAAGAATGTACCAAATAGTTGATTTGGCCACAGCTAATGTTTTTGCTATCTCTCTGATGGGTTTGTTTTTATTTTTTCAAGGTCATGACGAGCAGCTGTGGATAATTAACCGGCAGGATATTTAACCAGCTAACGTCTTCAGTTCGTTGCTTGAACATTGTCTTGCTTTGATTTGACGTACCCGCTGTTGTGTTCTTGCCTCCTCTAAAAGTTTGTTCGTGTTTTTGTTTGTTTCTTAGATTTCCTGTGTTTAGTTTATTCCGTGTTTTGGAATATGTTTTGGATTTTCTGATTAGCTAGTTTTGTTTGTTCCTGATCGTTTGTTATTTTGGTTTGTTTTGTTAGTTCTAATACTTGTTTTCGCAGACATGGTTTGGCTTTCGTTTCCTGCCAGCGTTACGGATAATGAATATCTTAAACGCATCTCCGCATTCTGGATCTCTCTCACCCCCACTTGGTTCCACACCTACCACATCCCTGACACTCTAGACCATTTATCTGCTTACTTGTAAATGAAATAATGAGGGAATAACACACACCTGGCCATGGAACAGCTGAGCAGCCAATTGTCCAATTACTTTGAGCTTTAAGTACTTTGAGCTCATATTCATTATTTAATTTCAACTCCAATATGCTGTGGTAGACAGCTAAAACAACAATAACTTTGTCAATGTCCAAATATTTATGAACCTGACTGTATATATATATATACATACAGGGGCATCGTAGCGGGGAAAAGGGGAACTGACTACCTAGGGCCCAAAGTGGGGGAGGGCCCTTGAAAAGCATGGAATAGAAAAAAAACACATTTGTCTGCAATTTAAATTTCTAAGTAATTAGTATCATTACTAAATTATATTGGCTGAATAAATAGGTTGAGAGACTGAGCTTTGTATCCATCAAAATATTGGAGGCTCTCTGGGCCCCCTCTCCTCTCGAAAAGCGCAAATGGTTTAGTCCGCCCCCCTGCATTAAGTAGGTATGTTACAATTCCTGTGCGCAGCAGCGGTCTAGATGTGCCTGTGTCCCTGTGCGAACGGTTACGAGAGACTATGGCCGTACCCCAAAAATGCAGGCTGTCTGTTTTTTTTCACCATATGTCTGCGATATAACGTAGTTGAAAACTCGATCCTCCATTTTGTTTCCAAAATTTGATTAAACATTGCACGGTTTGGTCATATGCTACACTTCAGAGTCAGACTCGTGTTTAGTGCTTTCAAAATGATATATCGCTAGTTCAGGACTAAATAAAAGGTATCCAGGATGTTAATTTAACATTTTATCTTGTTTCTGGTGAAATTTCATTGAAATCTGTCGATGCGAAATGCAATATTTTTACCCGGAATGTGAGATATCTTTGCCCAAATGCTCACTGCCTGCCGTGGTTTTTGCCGTGTCGCGGCGTGTGCGCAACATGTAATTATGTGATTAATTGATTATGTAATGTAATTTCAGATAATTCAAATTAAGATATATCATATCATGTATCATATCATATCATGAAAGCAATCGCAAATGCGGGCAAACATACTACTGGTGATGGTGAAATACATTGAAACTTTGTTTTTGAAGACTCATTTGATCCAGTTCTATAACAAGACAAGCTAACGTAGCTAGCTACATTATGATAGTTAGCTAGCTAGCTGGTAAATTAAGCAGAATCTAGCCTGTAGCCTGTTTCATTGTATATTATAAGCAGGTTAAGAGGCTAATATCAATCCTGTATGCTTCATGCTTGTAGAGGGGCCTGTCCTTGTAGCAGAGAGTGAGCAGGAAGAAGATGTGATCGAGGCAGAGAGTGAGCAGCAAGAAGAGGCAGAGAGTAGCAGTAGGACTAGTGAAGAGGATGATGGAGGTGAAGAGAGCAAGGGAAATGAAGGTTGCTCTGAGGGTAGTGAGAAGGATGAGGAGAAGACAGAGGAGGAAGTGGAAAAAAGTGAGGGGAATGCAGAAGGGTATTTGCCAGAGGACCCAGGACTATGGCCAGAGAATCTTACTAATCTTACTAATTATTTGTTTAAATGTGGTATAAGCAGTTCATTAGCGATTACCCTAATAACCACTACAGATTCAGATTAATTTAATTGAGTTGTTGATTCAATTTTAAAAAATCTAAAGATTTGGATGTGGCGTGAGAGTCATGGACCAAGAGGGGAAGGGGGCCCACAAGACTGCATATGTATAGGGCCCAGAATTGTGTGCTACGCCCCTGTATACATACATACAGCAGTTGTAATAAGTATTCACTAATCAGTATTAGCATTCATTAGTATTGCGATTTATAACATTTTATTTTCTTATTTCTTATTTAATGTAATCAAAATTGATTTAATTGGGGTTTCCTGCCACTGATAAATACAAAATACTATATAATGTCAAATAAAAAACATTGCTAAAGCTTTTTGTTTATTAATTACAAATAAACAACAGACAATAATTGATTACATAAATATTCACCCCACTTGATTTAATACTTCATTGAAGCACTTTTAGCTGCAATTACAGCTGTGAGTCTGTTTGAGTAAGTCTGTACCAGCTTTGTACATCTGGACATTGCAATTTTCTCCCATAAGTTATGTACAACATTGCTTGAGATCCATCAGGGTGGATACAGACTGGTGGTGAACAGCAATTTTCAAATTGATCTTTCATAGGTCTGGGCTTTATCCTGCTGGAATATAAATCTTCTCCCAAGTCCCAGGTCTTTGACAGACTGCAGGAGGGTTTCTTCCAAGATTTGTCTATATCTTGCTCCATCCATTTTGCCCTCTATTTTGACAATTGTTCCAGTCCCTGAAGCAGAGAAGCATCCCCATAGCATTAGGCTCCCACCACAATGTTTTATAGTAGGGATAGTGTGCTTGACATGATGTGCAGTGTTAGGCTTGCTCTCAACATAGTGCCCAACGTTGAGGCCAAAAAGTTCAATCTTGGTCTCATCAGACCATAGAATCTTCTTCCACTTGGTTTCAGAGTCTCTCATGTGCCTTCTGGCAAACTCTGGACAAGATTTCATGTACGTTTTCTTCAACAATGTCTTTCTTTTTACCACCCTCTCTAAAGCATTGCTGTTGTTGGCTATTGTTGTCCTATTGACAGTTTCTAGAAAGAATGAGACTTGCTCACTTACTAGATCCTCTTTTTTTCTTGGACTTGGCAATTATATTATTTTGATAATACTTATTATTTCATGTGTCATTTATTGCCCTTTACGTTCATAAGCATTTGTTGTATGATTCGGAACAGAACAGATGAAACACTGAGCAGGCTGTTTTTTCAGTGAGTTATGATTGTGCAGTAAGTCAATTAGATTGTCGTTCTCATTGCAATCAAGACCAATAGGGATAGTAATCAATTTTAATAATAATCTTTCGAGTTTTAAATCTGTTGTTCCCAGAAAGAGATTGTGCTGTACTCTTACCAATCAGTCTGAACATCATTTTTGGTTTGTTTTGTTTGTTTGTTTAATTTGATTAATGACATATTTTTATCAGATTTGAAAGTATAATGAATTTCACAGCACAAAAAACTATTAACAGGCTTATACGCACATGAATGCTGTGAGCTATATGATCATTTTCAACACATACTGAATACATAGGTCTTTATTGTTTTAAAGCGTGAGAAAGCACGTGAGATGAGAGCACCGGCGTGTGAGGGAAACCGGAGATCATCAGACAAGAGTGCGGCGCGGCCCACGCACGATGTTCGGCCCGGGCTGCCATCCCCTGCAGCATATTAGAAAAGTAAATACATTAATTCATAAAGGCGGCTGAAATGAGCTCTCCCTGTCACCCCCAGGGAGCGGTTTCCATTTTCAGAATTCTCTCGTTGCACCTGCTACATAGCATATATCTAAATATAACCTGGTCTCTTTCTTACATGTTCTGTGTTGTTGTTTGGCAGACAGTAACACGGTGCCTGCATGTAGATGATGCCCCAATCTGTCAGTAAATAAATACAATATGGCGACTCTATGGATGCAATGTAGATACCATGGTTCTCCTCTGGATAGTGTGAACGTCTTTCATGTCGGTTTCTCGATATACATGTGAAAACTAAATTAACAAAAAGTCTTACTACAATGATTTATTGGATTAAGATAATGGCACATGCCCTCTATCTATTTGTCATATTACTTATAACAGTGTAGAACCTCCTGACTCATTCTTATCTCATGTATGTATGAATTTTATGTGTGTATAAGTTTGTTACCGGTTATTGTGTCAAGAGCACTACGTGTCCTTTTATGCCTAGTTTCCCATGTGGGAACAATAAAGATATTGGATTGAATTGACACAGAACCGTTTTTGTTCAGTGTCAAACCTTGAACCCATGTTTAAATTCATGAAATTAAATGAACAAATAACCCTACAGCTGAGCTGCATGACACTATTCATTAAAATATTACTGTGTCCCGTGAATTATTCTGTGTGATGTCATATTCTGTATGATGTCATATGTTTTGCGTTACCCTACCATGCTCCACCGGCTACAGCTGAACTACTGTTGCTCATCAGAGCTCCATCGTTGACCAATGGTTCATTTTCCTTGTTACATTGTCTGATTATCCACGTTGCCAAGCTGATTTCAAAATCTCAAGCTGACATGAGGTAATCTGTATACTAAAGAAGCCCAAACCATGACGTTACAATACCAAAATAAAAGCCACAACTGTGCCCCCAAAAAAGAGATAAAACTACTTACTAAAACTACCCGAGGAAACAAAAGTATGACTAGTTCTACTCTGGAACAAATAAATGTAGCTTTTTAAATTGTAATTGAAGAGAAAAATATCTATCTCACTGCATGATGTCCAACACAAAGGGATTGTTGAAATACGTGCCAGGGCTAACATTTTTTTGCATGGCTGTCTTTGGTTAAATCAGTGGTCCTGTCTGCTCTGTGTTGTTTGAGTGGACCTGCTGTTCTGTTTGAGTGTTTGTTTGTTGGTCACTGCAGGGGGTGGGGGTGATTCCCTTTCCTCTCAGGTTTTGGAAAACACAGACCCCCAAATTGCTCCACCATTGCTTCTTTTGCTCATATAGCCGATTGCTTTTCACACCGCAATATCAACAGCAAATCTCTTTCAAATGAGTCTCAAATTAGTGATATTAATTTAATGAAATTCCTAATGGTGCTGCTGTTGTAGGCCGCTGTGTGTTTCATGAGAATAATCTGAACGGTAGGTGCATTATGGGATGGGAGAAATCCCTGGCGCCAGTTATAATAACCAACGTGTGTCTCCAGTGGCAACACTACTCTAAATGCCTTGTGAATGGGTCTAAGGTGAGAAAGAGCAAAGCGTTACAAAGAAGGAAAACATGATGAACAATAATCAATGCTCTGGACCTTTCTTTGGCTATTGAATTGGAGAGAAACAGTTCTTCTTTCACACCTTTAGAAACCTGAAATTACAGGCTCCTATTTTTATCTCCCCTCCATGCCCTGCACAAAGTATAGCAATGGGGAACATTCTAAATGTGGCCTGGCCAATGAGGAGCCAAGAGTGTGTGGACACCTTTCATTAGAGGTGTGGAGTAGAGGTTCAGATTGAGCACATCCTTTTTTACTTATTTTGATCTCACACATAGGCACATCCTGGATAATGCTGTGGCTTTGCTGTGGTCCACATGCAACAAGCAGGACAAGCCAGCGATTCAAAACGCATGGAACAGGCTACATCATACATTTTTTATTTGAATTTTTCCAGCATTTGATAAGCAGTGAATAATTTTCTGACTTTTGATTCTGGCACATAATTCCATTTAATTATGCGCCATTTTAAAAATCAGATATTTCCAGATATCTCTAATTTTATTTTTTTATTATCCCCCAAAAAATTGGTTGACATGAAAATGATGTGAAATGACTATCACTCTGTTTTTACTCTTATTGCAACTGGGGAGATATCTCATTTTACATTTACATTTTAGGCATTTAGCAGACGCTCTTATCCAGAGCGACTTACAAAATGTGTATTAATACATGGTAAGATTAATCATAGTCCACGCCAGAGATCAGTGTCGTGATACAATAATAGACATAATTATTGGCAGCTGCAAACCGTACTTGTAACGCAAGGAGGGAAAAGTTAGGTGGGGGTTTTTTCTCGGTTTTTGGGGGTTGGGGGGGCAGACATCAACATAGATACAAATTACAAAATGCAGTTTTGAACATGAAAGCAGTGGTGATGACAATTAGTGGTAATGGAGTCTGAAGAGGTGGGTTTTCAGTCTCTTGCGGAAGATGGCCAGTGAGTCAGCGGTCCTGAGCGAGTGCAGAAGATCGTTCCACCACTGGGGGGTCAGGACAGAGAAGAGGCTGGTGAGGAACACTCGGATCCTCCGGATGTTATGGAGGGAGAATCGGCAGGTCCAGGTGATTGCTGCGATATGGCCCACGAAGCTCAGCTGGTTGTCTAGGGTCACTCCAAGACTCCTGGCAGAATGAGACTATGGAGTCTTCCATGGTGATTGAAGCATCAATCATCGGGGAGCCCTTCGCTGGGAGGAAGAGCAGCTCTGTCTTCCCCAGGTTCAGCTTCAGGTGGTATATGGACATGCAGGCAAAGATGTCTGCTAGACATGCAGAGATACCTGGGTCTCAGAAGGAGAGAAGGAGAGAAAGATTTGGGTGTCATTGGCATAACAGTGATATGAAAAACCATGGGCAGAGATAACCGAACCAAGTGATTTGGTGTATAGGGAGAACAGGAGGGGGCCTAGCACCAAGCCCTGTGGGACTCTGGTAGAGAGGGTGTGGGGAGAGGAGAGGGATCCTCTCCAGGCCACCTGGTAGGACCGATCAGCCAGGTATGATTCTAATCATGCCAATGCAGATCCAGAGGTTCCCATCTCAGCCAGAGATGAGAGCAGGATCTGGTGGTCCACGGTGTCAAATGCAGCAGACAGGCTGAGGAGGAGGAGGACGGAGCTGAGTGACTGAGATTTTGCCACTTGTAGAGCCTCGGTGACTGCGAGGTGACTGCGACTTGTAGAGCCCAGACCTGGTGACTGCCAGGTGACTGCAAGGAGAGCAGTTTCTGTGGAGTGGCCTGCCTTGAACCCAGACTGGTTGGAATCAAGCAGGTCATTCTATAGGAGATAGGCATATACAGCCCCTACATTTCAATGAAATGATGCATGGAATTCGAGCCCTGCGCTTTTGGGATTCCCTGCGAGAGTACATGCATACGCACTGTTAAGACTTCCTCTGCTTCCACCAGTTGTCTGAAACAAAATTTCTGAAACACCAACAGTATTTTCATGGTCAATGTATTTCCTGATTCACAACTGATAAAACTCAGAAAATATAGGGCATTAAGCTATACATTTTGTTTTTATTAGATCATATTGCAACAATTCTCCAATTCTCAGGGAAGTTATAATGGCCCATACATTCACAGGGAGCAGACTTCCTGCTCTGAACTACGTCAACAGTGCTGAAAGAGAAATCACAGTTCTGCTACTGGAGCAGCTATGAGACCACCTCACAAATCAAAACAGGTTTTTATGAGGTAAGGATAAACATATCAAATCTGGGAGCATTCCCCTTCAAGTAACTGAATAAGACTTAAGAGGCTAAATTGGCTCAACCTCTGACTATTGAAGGGCCTTGATTAAATCATGAACATCAGGGCGGGATGCAAACCTGAAAAAACTCCCAAGGCCGTGATTTAGCTCTCCACATGCCTTTTTAACAAAAAGCTTTTAACATTAAAAAGAACATCTAACAGAGCCAGTAAAAGCCTGTAGGGCGTTTTAGCAACAGGTGGCAGATGGTGCTGAAGTCTGAGGGTTTTGAGTGTGGAGCCGAGGTGAAGCTTGAGCCCTCAACCAAAAATCTATTTGATATACAATATATCTCTACATGGACATAACCCATCAGTTTATAAAAAAACGCAGTAAAATGTCATTGTTACTTTGCAATTAGATAAAAATAAATATATAAACAAAATGCAGAAATATAATCAATGTGCAGCCTTTGTGCAGTCTGTTGTCTTCGATAATGATAACAGTGTAACAGCACACTCTTTGAATGAAATTAGTGAACAGCTAACTAATCCAGTAATCCAGTTTCTTTAGCGGATATTGTTTACATTTGTCTTGATTGGTCTGCATTTTTGCATATTGACTGAGATGTACCATATGATGAAGATTATGATTTTTATGAGTATTGCAGACACCCTTATATCCTTAAACAATATGATTCATGCATCGTACATTCTGTGAAACTAGTTACTAGTGCAACTAACTGAGTGCAAGTACAGAAATTAATTCACAAACACGATGATAAAGTGTAATATGTCACAGTAGAGCAGAGTATGCACAGATACATACATATGTGTATCTTGGTTCAGCAAATGCATTTGTCAGTCACAACTGCTACCAGTGAAGCAAGCTGACTAATGCATTTTAAGGTGCATGAAAGGAGCATGGATTATGATTATGATTTTGAATATGATCATGATGACGATTATTATTATCATACTCCTTACCCTTGACCGAAGTTAACACAATCTCTGGTGGATTTACACAAAACTTTTTTTTTCTCACTTCAAATGTTAAAGAGGAAGTGTGTCTGATGCCTCTTTTGAATTTTGAATGCCTCTTTGACTTTTGAATTTTAATCTGTTGAGGTGATTTTTGCTTCTCTGTCCCATGTTTCCAAAAGCGTCTGTTCGGAACAGTATTCCCTGCTTCTTTTTGTTAAAGTGGCAGTTTCCCTGGTGGGTCCTCCTGATTCATAAGGACACTTGGAATGAAACTGAAGGAAGGGAGCGGATCTATATATAGTAACAAAGGTCACGGACTCCCGAGGGGGAGAGGGGGACAAGGCAAAGAACAGCAAATTTGTCCCATTTAAACAAATGAAAATCAATGGGTCTGATGAGGGACAAAGGGCCCCACTCAAGGGTCCCACAGGCAGTCACAGCCAGCTCATTAAAGGGTTTATTTCCTGTGTCCGCCACCAGGCTAATTTAGATCACCATGGATGGCCAGCTTTCTAAATAATAATGATAATAATACACTTTATTTTTACAGCACCTTTCATACAATGATTTGCAGCCCAAAGTTCGTATTAACTTTATACGAACGAAATATTTACATTTTCAGCATGACTGGTGATTACTGTCAAGGGGGGGAAAAATTATGTTCTCCTCAGCGGATTTCTGTTTACCTAAATAAATAGAATAAAAGAGTATAGAAGAAGTACAGGGAGCCTATTAAAAAAGATCTCATGTATTTCTGATAAGGAGGGGATGTGCACGAGTATACAATTAACAATTAAGAGTCAATTCCACATGCAAAGAAAATATCATTTATTTTGGCAGATACACATCTACTCATTATAGATAAGACAAAGTATATTTGTTGAGTCTGTTGGAGACTAATCGCTATTGAACCTGGGGGAGCATTGGGTCGGGGGGTACGGTAGTGTAATTGCAGTGTGTATATTGCAGTGTGCACCTGGATGGTAGTATAATTGCTAGTTTCGGCCGTTGTAAATGGTGTATTTCTCACCCAGTTTGATAGTTTCATGGTTTGCAATAAAGACATTTGCAATAAAAGTGATTGCGTCAACATGGGTTGGGCAACACAAAGCCAATAAAAACATTAGGTGCTGTGCAAGTTTCATGTATGATAATGACTCAAACGTAGGCGTTATGTGCTAGTTTGGTGATGTTAATAATGTGCATATATCAACAGATATGGCAGATAAGTAGTTTTATCTGCATTTTAAATTGAAAAAATAACATAACAAATATGAACCCCGTTCAACAATATCATTACTCCTGTGTCAATAAACGTTGTTTCAGAATCTGTGGGACACATATACTTATTTTATATCTGTCGAAAGCTTGTACTTTATTTAAAATTCCGTAATAGTCGAAATAATGAAGCAAGATAAATCTGAAACAACATTTCTTGACATGGGGTGATGATATTGTTGACTGGGGTTGTTCAATATTATTATAGTGATATTATTTAATCAGATAATATCTGTTATGTTATTATTTTATTAAAATGCAGGACAACAACATCCGTCATTGCGGAACACTGGTCAATGAGTCATGATGCAAGACACCCTATGCAGAGCATCACAAGTGCATTAATGAAACATAGTTAATATTGTTAATAATCATGTTTTAATATATGAGACTTTGATGACAATACACAAACTAAACTAAACTAAAGTGTGCCACACGTCTTCCTCTTTTTCTTCCTCCTCCCTGACAACTAGTTAGCTTAGTTAGTTTAGTTTAGTATTTTGGCGATACACCATCCAATTATGTCATCAATTTTATTGTCGTGAAAGCAAGTCTCATAACTTTCTCTTCGCAAACCATGGCACTTGCTCTTCGTCAGGCATGATTGCCAGTTGCTATGGCAAAGGTTTTAAAGGGGAAAAAGCTGATGATCTGATTGGGCATACTGAACCAACCCCTCACCACACCCAATTTATTCTTCTTCAACCAACCTCTTCTACAACTGTGCAGCAAATGCACTACCATCTCTTGTCACAAAACTACCAGAATAGACAAGGACATTCCTTAATGTGCCACCGTCCAGGAAGAACGCTACTATCTGCATATTGACAACAAAACTAGAGCACTGAGTCTGAGTACAAGATGGATCTGAATCCATTCTGAGGCAGGAGAGGAGCTCAGTTTATGTGCTCTAATCTTCACAATCTGTGGTAAATGAACACATAAGAACATAAGAACATAAGAATACATAATGAGGAGAATGGGTCGTTCGGCCCATCTAGGCTCGTCATGTCCTAATCTAAAAAGTATCTAGTACTATATCTAGCCTGGACTTGAATAGCCCAAGTGTTTCTGCCTCTACTACCTGACCTGGCAAGCTGTTCCAGGCATTGACAACTCTCTGTGTAAAGAAAAACCTCCTAATATCTGTGTGGAATTTGCCTTTAACTAATTTCCACCTGTGGCCTCTTGTTCTGCTGACCCTTATCTTAAAAAATCTTTGGTATTTCACTTTGTTAATCCCTTTTAGGAATGTAAAAACCTCAATCAAATCCCCCCTAAGTCTCCATTTGCTAAGCTTAAATAGATTGAGTGCCTTAAGTCTATCATCATAACTTTTACCTTTCATACCAGGTATCAGTTTAGTTGCCCTTCTTTGGACTTTTTCAAGAGCTTCTATATCTTTCTTGTAGTGCGGTGCCCAGAACTGCATGCAGTATTCTAAGTGAGGTCTGACAAAGGCATTATATAACATAAATATAACCTTTGATTTATACTCAATACTTTTTGCTATGTATCCCAGCATCCTGTTGGCTTTTTTTCACTGCTGTAGCACACTGCTTTGATGCAGATAGGCTTTGATCAACTACAATTCCTAAGTCTTTTTCAAATTGAACACCTACTAACTACTCCCATAAAATACTCCTGTCTAATTTTTTTATTTCCCACATGCATAACTTTACATTGAACAATATTGAATGTCATCTGCCATGTATCTGCCCTATTTTGCTACTAACGTCCATATCAAGATCATTTATGTAAATAAGGAAGAGCAGAGGTCCCAGCACCGATCCCTGCGGGACACCACTGCCCACAGCACCGAGGTCAGATACGGCCCCACCCACTGTTACTCTTTGTATTCGCCCCCTTGCAGCCAATTGTGAACCCACTCTGAAACTACTCCTGCAATTCCTACTGAATTCATTTTAGCAATGAGCCTCTCATGTGGTACCTTGTCAAATGCTTTCTAAAAGTCCAAATATATAATATCATAAGCCTGGTTCAGGTCAACACACTTTGTAGCCTCTTCAAAAAAGTCCAGGAGGTTTGTTAGGCATGACCTCCCTTTAAGAAAACCATGTTGGCTCTCCCTTAAAATACTATTATTTTTCAAGAATGATTCCAACTTATCCCTAATAATACATTCTAGCATTTTACATGCGATGCAAGTTAAACTGACAGGAACCAAAGTTCCTTCCTTATTCTTAATGCACTTAACTTCCTCCTTCACTTTCCTTTTTCTACTACAATATTGAAAAAACTTATTAGGATTACTTTTTGCATCTTGGAAAATTTTAATTTCAAACCGCCTTTTAGCTGATCTTATTTCCTTTTTAGCCTTAGCCCGCATATTACAATAATCTAACTTGTTTCTCTCTGAGTTATCCTTTTTACAGTCGCTTCTTTTTCCTCAAAATCTCCCGTAAAGATTTAGTCATCCACTGCAGAGACAGTTTTTTCATCCTATTTTTCCTTACTTTTGGGATGAATTCACACTGTACATCTACAATAACCCTTTTAAATATTGTCCATTTTTCATTCACAGTTCTGCAATCTAGAAGTTTTACCCAATCTATATTATTTAAATTCTCTCTCATTTTATTAAAGTCAGTTCGTCTAAAATAAAAAATTCTAGAGTTAGAGGAGGCTGTCTTAACTTGCCAAAAATTATAAAAAATAACTGCACTGTGGTCACTTGCCCCTAGTGGTTCTCCTACCTCTGTGCTGCAAATTCTATCAGGATTGTTACACAAAACCAGATCCAGTATTGATTTCCCTCTCGTAGGCTGAGTAACAGACTGTACCAAAAAGCAGTCATTGACCATATCTAAAAACTCCTATTCACATTTGCCCTGACATGTCACTATCTCCCAATTAATAGAGGGGTAATTGAAGTCGCCCATTATTATCGTCTCTCCTTCAGCACAGGTTTGTTTTATGTTAACAAAGAGCGTACTATTTATGTTACTGTCTGAAGCTGGAGGTCTATAGCATACTCCTATATTAAGGCCCTTCTCACGATCTCCCAGTAATCTAATCCAGATGTCTTCACAAGAAACAAATGAGTTAATACCTGGAATTTCCTGCACATTAAGATTGTCTTTGACAGAAAGGGCCACTCCCCCTCCTCTTTTATTAGTTCTATCCTTCCTAAACAATTTGTACCCCTCTACATTATATTCATCCCCATCCGCTGCGCCAAGCCATGTCTCAGTAATCCAAACCATGTCATAACCCCCATTCAAAATGACAGCCTCCAGTTCCCAAAATTTATTTTTTATGCTTCTCGCATTTAAACACATGAATTTCAGAGCCTTACTCACACTTACGCTGTCATTCCCCTCCACACATAACTGTGCCAAACCACCTCTATTCACATTATGATCCAAAAAATCTTTATTAATTATATCCTCAGATTTATTATACTCTGCCCTGGTATCTTCCATCTGGGCAGTCTGTACCTCCCTATCCATAATACTACTACTACTAATTTCCATCCTTCCCCCCCAGTCCCTAGTTTAAATATTCCTCCACTACCCTGAGCATACGCTGGCCCAATGCATCTGTACCCCTCCGGTTCAAGTGTAGCCCCTCCCACTTGTACAGGTCACCCCTGTTCCAAAAGGAGTCCCAGTGTCCCATAAACTTGTACCCATCTTTCCTGTACCAGGTTTGTAGCCACATGTTAAATCTCCATATTAAATTCTGCTTGCCTTTGCTAGCACGTGGTACTGGCAGAATTCCAGAGAAGACCACCGTGGAGGTTCTGCCCCTTAACTTTGATCCTAATTCTGTAAATTTGTCCTGCAGAACCTCAAACCTACCCTTACCTATGTCATTGGTTCCAACATGGACCATGACCACTGGATCCACCCCTGCTCAGCCAGGAGCTTGTCCGAGTGTTCCAGGAGGTCTCCAACCTGAGCACCAGGCAGGCAACATGCCATGCGAGATTCCTTTTCCCGCGAACAGACTATACTGTCTATACTTCTAATTATAGAATCCCCCACTACAATTAACTCCCTTTTCCTGGGTGGCATAACCGCCAGGGTTCCCTGGGGCTCATCAGTTCTCCCACTCACAGAGGACTGGGCCAGATCCTCTTCCTGCAAGGGCTGAAATTGGTTGGACACCACAATCTCTGGAGATGCCGCCCCTGCATGTGCGCGCCCTTTTCTACGCTGGCGCCCTACCGTCACCCAACTCTCTCTCCCTACCTGCTCTAGAGGCTCCCCCCTACCCCGCTTCGGCATGCAGGCTAACTCTCTAAAGGGCATACTAATTAGTTCCTGGAACTCTAAATTAGTTCCTGGAACACGTTGAAATCAAACCTCCCTACTCCACACTCTTGGCTATTTTCTTTAGTGGACATTTCATTACCCTATTTGTTGACATCCATGTCAATCAGGGTAACCTGCACCAATTACGCAGCAATGCAGTCTCTGTCCCACAATCCCTCTGTGCTGCCTGTGGAATATTTAGGTTGCCATACAAGTGCGGGGTTATGTGCTTAATGCTTCCATGTCCTGATGTGGTATATTTGAAAGTTAGCTCTGTTTGCTCTCTAATGCAGCCAGCAACCTGAGGAGTTGGTGTGGGTCGCGTATTAAAGTTTAATCATTAGCGGTAAGCACTCAGCAATCGGGTTTGGAATCATCCCATAATGAAGTTTAGAAATGGGGATACCTGCTGTGGATTCCACGCCGTGAGTCACTGAACATCTGTCTGCCGCCAGTCAGGCTCTGCCCCCTCAAACACCGCCCCTCCCCACAAGCCCAGGTAACTGAAGCTGCATGAGCTACAAAGTGGGTGGACATGTGTGAACTCAATCAAAACACTTTGTTGTTCACAGCTAAATGCTACCCATTGCTTCAGATCAACGAGTCACTGACGACACAGACACACACACACACACACACACACACACACACACGCACACGCGCACACACGTACATAAACACATACACACACACAACCAACAGCATTCACCAAGGCAAGGGCTCGACTGCAACACATACAAGCAATATTATATCATAGAATATGAGGTGAGGTTTATTAATGTCAAACTAGTTTTTTGACATTTGTTAGAAGTTTCCTCAATGTTACATTACATTACATTACAGGCATTTAGCAGACGCTCTTATCCAGAGCGACTTATAGTTTATATTTCTTTACAATCCATTTATACAGCTGGATATTAACTGAAGCAATTCAGGTTAAGTACCTTGCTCAAGGGTACAACGGCAGTGTCCCACCTGGGGATTCAACCTGCAACCTTAACGTTACAAGCCCAGTTCCCTGACCATTATACCACACTGCCTGCCTCAATGTTTGTTTGAAATGGTTTAAAAGGTTGCAACCATGTCCAACCCCAAGTTACAACTAACCCCTTTGCTTGCTAACATGTCCATTACTTCCTGTCCAGTGCAAACATGTCAAATACTTTTTTTATTGTTTGTAAAAAGCTTTGAGCAAATTTTACACAGCGCCAGCAAACACACAGTGAAATAAGACCTCCACATAAATAACTGCAGCAAAAAATAAATAGATAAATAAAAAATATATATACATAATACATAAGAATGCTCTTAGAGCACTTGAATTTGTGCAAATGCACATTAAATCAAGGCATCCTGAATCTAAATCAGATGTCTTGACACTTGTCTGCCAGGCTTGCTGGAAACATCATGTCCTTTGTTTCGGTTCATTTCTCCATCCTCCTGTCTTTCACAAGAGGAGATTTCTATGTCTGGGGCAGGTGTGTGTGCATGTGTGTGTGTGTGTGAGAGAGAGTGAGGGTGTGAATGTGTGTGTGTGTGTGTGTGTGTATGTGTGTGTGTCTGTGTGTGTATGTATGCATGTGTGTGTTTGTGTGCATGAGTGTGTGTTTATGTTTGAGTGTGTGTATGTGTGTGTAGCTCACATCTTTAGTTGTGATGTCAGAGAGAGAGTGTAAATATATGTGTGTGTGAGAGAGTGTGTGTGTGTGTATGTGTGTGTGAGAGAGAGTGAGAGTGAGACTGTGAGTCTGTATGAGTGTGTGTGCATTTTCCACAGTGTGTTTTTTTGCAGTTTTCCTGCACCATTAGGAAACATCAAGCGCTGGAGAAATGCAGGGGTCACAACCACAGAACCCTCACAGCTCTGCTCCCGCTGTACGCTCACAGGCATGTCTCATGCTTTCTGACAGCCACATATATCACAGGTGATGGGCATTCAGGTCCACGTCCCACGTCCAATATGCTTGAACAGTTTTAGAAAGATTCTGTGAATATGAACTCTGAGTTCCATGTTGTAGACAAATGTGAAAGACGATAGTGGTTGTGACCCAACTCAGAGAGAAGGTTGCATTGTGGGTAATCAGCTGTAGCGATGGAGGGTAGAGAGGAGGCAGGTAGTGAAAGAAGATTGTGATTATCTGTAATTAGTGTGCTGCTCTGTCTAAAGGCCCCTGGAGTCACACAATAAGAGCAGGAATTACACGCCACCCACTGCAATGGCAGACATTTTCTCCACATTCCAAACGGACTGTATCAGTAAGGTAAATGACAGTAAATATTCTTCAAAGAAAAAAGGAAAAAAGTAATTATTACATTGTCAGTGTGGAAATCTCATTATTTTTGTTTGTCACTATTTCTGTCCAGAGTAAATGACTGGTTTAACAACAACCTATGCTTAGGCCTGGTTAGCTTGCTAAACTTGACAGCTACCTACACACCTGGATTCCTAAATTCCCTACTGTAACATAATATACACCTATTTATTTTACTATTTATTTCGAAAACAAGGCAAAGTGCAAACAACAGGACTGACCTCACTTTTGGGGAAATGATGCAGCAGAGATGTGCACTGTTGAAATGTTTATCCCAACACCCTGCAGGTGATTATCCCAACACCCTGCAGCCAGGTAACCCCAGGGGCTGGAGCTGAATGTAGGCTCAGCTATTCCTCACCAGCTGACAGGCACGGTGGGGGAATCCCAGAGAAGTTTGGGAGATATTGTACACGAGAGCCACTGTGTGCTGCTACTCAAGCTTTAAATATGTTACACATGGCATAGAGGGTTGCATTCAATTACTCAAGGTGTTTCTAAATCCTAGGCTTTGTGCAAACTCACCTTTGAAAACAGGCTTATTCCGCTGAAGTGGAAATTGTACCAGATTAGACCTGGGTTAGCTTACTACTGCTGTGAGAAGCATGGCATAGCATTCGGATGGCATTTTAAACCACACGTGTACAGCCCTGGAGTATCCAATCACAGTGTAGCCCTGGAGTTCAGCCCTATGTGGCTGAAGACGGGAGGCACTGGAATCGTTTTGCTTTGGCTATGGTTTTGATTCTCTCAATCACATTTCTTGCAATAACCCCTTTGTCATGTGAAAATTATATTAGAAGGCAGCTAACATATTCAACACTGTAAGCACATAACACAGCAACACTACAGTAATATCAGCATATGAGCACAGTAAGCACATGCCAGCTGTGATTAGGTAGCGCAGTTTGACCTGGAATAGTAGACAGAGCCAAACAGTCAGGGGAGAATGAAACAAGGGAAGGATGTGTTGTCTGATTTCTGTATGTAAATTAGATCCTTGCAGATCTTGTTTACCCTGTTTACAACAGTTATCGCATCGCATTGGCTCTTATTCAGATGGTCAATATCAAGCTGTATTATTCATGTTTGTAAATTTTAGATTTTCATACACTGATTCACTGGGACATCAAAGAGTTCATGTGTTTGATAGTTTCAGGAACAAATCATTTAAATTACGAGCATGATATTTATGCAAATTTTGTGTGGAGGGTCAGGAAAGGAGGCTTCTCAGTTTTCTTTACAGAAAAAATGAGGGAATATAAAGGTCAGTGAACAGGATTCTGAATGGCACTTTACTGATATCCCGGGCTGCATGTAGGTGGGATTAAGCCGCAAAATATTTCGGATGAGTGCCGTACTGGTCCGGGTCCACTCCAAGACTCATGTACTATAATGGTCAGGGAACTGGGCTTGCAACTCAGAAGTTGCAGGTTAAATCCCCAGGTGAGGCACTGCCATTGTACCCTTGAGCAAGGTACTTAACCTGAATTGTTTCAGTAAAATATCCAGTGGTATAAATGGAATGTATGTAAAATAAGTGTAAACTCTGTTAGTTGCTCAGGATAAGAGCGGCTGCAAAATGGCTAATATTTAAGGTAAAATATTCTAGTAACACCACATCCGCTATAAAGAAAAACCTATTAGATAGGAAAATCTGGGGCAAACTAAACAAAATAAGCCACCTGTTTATTACACTGGATTACAGATATCGGATTTCAGATGGGAGATTTTTGTATCACTCTCTCTTGCTTTCTCTCTCTCTGTTTATGGTTTCCTAGAATAAAACACACAAGAAAAGACATAACACATGACACCATTAAGCTTCTACTGTGGTTAAGAAAGGGCACAGCAGTTGGATATAGAAGCAGAGCAGAGGCTCTGCAGACGGAGATAAGAGCCTGAGATACCCACAATCTCCAGAGGGGGTGCCTTCTTTTGGGAGTAGGGCGGCACACCCAGAACACAGAGATTAAAGCAGGGGTGCACAGACACACCCAGAACACAAGGGTTAGAGCAGGGGTGCACCACTCCAGGCTTGGAGGGCTGGTGTGTATTCTGTTTTTGTTTCAACCAATTCAAACTGGGATAATTGAGAGTAGCAGTTGACATAAAAATCCCAAAACAGGTAGGCTCTTGTGCACTGCTGGGTTAAAGGGACTCAAGAAACTTGTATGTAACTTGCAAAGCAACCTCTAAAGAACCTCCTCAGTGAAGCTGTGATTCGCATGTATGCACAAACTCTACAAGTATATATATATATATATATACAGTGAGCACCATAATTCATTGGACAGTGACACATTTTTTGTTCTTTTGGTTCTGTACTTTAACACTTTGTGTTTGATACCAGTGCAGTATTTGTTGAATTGGCTTCACAGATGTGTTTCGTTAGGGAGGTGTATTAATTTGTGTCGTTAGTGAATGCAGAAGAGAGCTGTTGATGTTTAGTCTTGATTCTAGACATTGCTAGAGATTGTTGTTGGGGTGTGACAACATGAGGAAGACAGTAGTGTTGATGCAAATTAAGCTGGCTGTCATATGCGGCTATGCGACCAAATATTAAAAATGATTACTTTATTCTACATTATGTTAAAATGTGTTGGTGCAGTGGATAGCACTGTCGCCTCACAGCAAGAAGGTCTCGGGTTCGAATCCAGGCCGGGGCCTTTCTGTGCGGAGTTTGCATGTTCTCCCGTGTCCGCGTGGGTTTCCTCCGGGTACTCGGTTTCTTCCCACAGTCCAAAGACATGCACGTTAGGCTAATTGGATCTAAATTGCCTGTAGGTAAAGTGAATGGTGTATGTAATGCCCTGCAATGGATTGGCGACCTGTCCAGGGTGTATTCCTGCCTCTCGCCCCAATGCATGCTGGGATGTTAAAAATAAGCGGCTGAAGATGAGATGTTAAAATGTCCAATTAATTATGGTGCCTGAAAATTGGGGGGACTGTGCAAAATGGTTCTATAATTTCTAAACGTTTTTTAATTTCAATTTCAATCTCAAAGAGTACAGAACCAAAATAACTGAAAATGTGTCACTGTCAAAATGAAAGAGACAGCATAAAGTGTCTTTATAGGGTGTTGGGCCACCATGAGCCACCAGAACAGCTTCAATGCACCTTGGCATAGATTCTACAAGTGTCTGGAACTGGTGTATGCAACAGCATCCCTCCAACAGAGGGAAGAGGGGATCATTTGCACGACACAGTCATGTCTGAAAGACAAAGCAATGACTCATCAATGCTTTTTCCCCCAGTGATGCTTCGTCTAAATATGGAGTTTGAGGTGACATATTCTCCTTATACATCTGTTTTGTTTGTTCATTCTTTTTTAGTGGCAGTGATATTTTAGTGCCACCAATGAGGATTGAGAATCAGAGATCAGGAATAAGTAACAGAGCAGTCCACACTGTGAAAGTCCTGATTATGTAAATACCGTATCTATGCTGGGTTATGCAATGCAGCATTTCTCCTGAACATGACTTATGATCATATCTTGACTATTTACAAGTCCTGGATGCTTCTGTTGCAAGGCATAGGGTTTGAGAATCGCATCTCTGAATGAAATCACACAAAATTGTAAAGTAATCCTTTATTTAAGTGCTGCTATCAGAGGAAATTATTATTATTTTTTTTGCTGTTTCAGGCGAGAGTAGCATTAGCCTACTCTACTCAAAAGCCTATTTAAATGTGCAAGACTGAGATGCAGTCACTGCTCCTCAATGAAAATGTAACGGTCTGGCATCTGTTTCCTTGTCTTACCTTTATGAAGGATATGGTTTCAGATTTACAAGACCTCAGCCAGGTATTCATGGCCCCCTCCCCTCCCCCACCCCACAACCTTTCAGATGGGCTTGATGAATATTCATGAAAATCTGATTATAATTCATAATTATTCTGTTAGCAGGATTGTATGCTTTAATATTGAAATGCACACACGGTAAGATTTTTTTTAAGAAGGAACAGTAAAAGGAACCTAAGTAAATTTTAATTTATAGGGAGGTGGGGTGTAGGGAGAGAACGGGAGTGCGAGAGAGAGAGAGCGATTATTTTTTTTCTGCTGTGAAAATAATCATCACTCTAGACTTTGCTGTCTTTCATCAAGTAAAACAAAGCCCTGTTTGAATATCATCTGCACCGGCACAGTAATCAGTTGCATTTATCAAACTATATTTGACATAGTGCTTGAAATTAAATAATTGTCACAGAGAGCTTCACACGTTACATTCCAGTTAAAACCAATGTACATACTGTCTGTATCTAGTACACACTGTATAGTAAGATATCCTATTAACATTATTGCATAAGCAATATAAATAATTTGCTATTGAGAAGACGAATCTCTCTCTCACACACACACACACACACACACACACACACACACACACACACACACACACACACACACACACACACATATTTACACTCATACACGTGTCAGTCAAAGATAATAATTATTATAATAATCTTCATTTTCTAAAGCATAATTCATGAATAGTAAATCTCAAAGCATTGTACACATACATAATCCTAAATAATAAACTATATCAACACTAAACACACAGCAATTCATAGAGTGAACATAAACATCGTCGCACAATTTAACGCACTGGAGCATTGGACATTTTAAACATTTGAAGCTGTGCAATAAAAGAGCAGCTTAAGCTTAGTTAAAAAACGTTTACTGGTCTCTGACAGCCTTAAGGCTAATCGTTCAATAGCAGTGGAGCATAGGTTATAGCTTGAAAGTTTGTCACCACAGTTGTGCGGCTTAGTGTCTTGGGTGGAAGGAAGACCCAATAAAATGTCAATAGCAAGTCTACCTCTGACTAAGCCCTCAGCGCCAGCCCCATATGGAACCCCCTCTTATCCTAAATAAATGAGCAGTCCCCACCGGGCTGCCGGTGCACCTGTTGCGACCCCCGATGCCAGTGGTTTAGCCACTCTTCGGAACGCAGCTGCGGCGCGGGACCTCTCCCCGCTTCCCGTTCAGAGCTGCGGCGCCCCGGTAACAACCAGCTGGCGCCGCGATCGATAATCACCGCGAGACGTCGGCGACTTCATCAACAACCTTCCCGGAAATGTTTCGCCTCATCTTCAGGAAGTTAGATTTAGGATTTAGTTCAGAAGATAAATCCATGGTTTTCTGATGTTTTTTTAAACCAAAAATAAACTTGAGAGCATTTGTCAAACCATAGCGCGGCCTGTCACAGTGATTGGCTGATCATTTTTTTATGTGTCATCTTAAACAGTCCTCACTACAAAAACCTGACTCGACATAGGGATTTTTCCACTTTTAACGAGAGGGCCTTGTGCTCAGGGGTGCAGTCTCCTGCTGTGCAGTAAAAGTATTCATAGTAACACAATCACGCACGTATGATTATGTTGCACATGTAGCCCTGTAGCATATGCACATCATCAATGTGGAATTAACTCTAAATTTGGAGGCTCACGGTGTGCACATCTTCATTCTACACTACATAGCCCCTGCTGTTGAAGCATAAATACAGGTTTTGTTATATTAATAGAAGGGCACTCTTGTTTATGTCTATAGTTTAATATAGTTTATATTTTAAAAATATAGGTACGTCGATTAGATGAATTTTAATACCTACAGTCATAAAATATCTGCACTTAAATAATTATTTTCTTCTTTACAAAGATGAGGCTGAAGAATTGAACGTTTCGGCAAATTGCCTTAATCAGAGAAATTGTGTCATTCTGTCATTCTGTCAATTGGCAGCAGAACATCGCCGTATCACTGAAGAAGACAGTGCCAAAATGTATGACTCCGTTCTCAGATTTATTTTTGTAAGTGTGGGTCATTTATTTATGATGTTTTATTTGTATTCGTGTCTATTACTTTATACACCACAGAAAAGTGAGTTTATATTTCAACCTGTACCGATAAAATCCCCCCCCAAAAAAACCCTCCTGCGCATTCTGTTCCGTCTCCTCCGTTTCAGACGAGGGAAGATGGCGCGGGGGTTATAAATAGAGTAAATAAACGGAGGTGCCAACGGTGACCCCCGAGATGTGGCTTTGGAGAGGCAATAAGGCAGAAGTTTATCCTGAGGAAACTAATCAAGTTCTGTCTGTCAGACTGGAGGTGAGTCAGCCACAAGCCGTGGGCATCTGTAAACACTCCCCCCCACCAAACAACGGCAACGCACACAGCCATAATCAATGCACATAACTGGAAACATTCTACTACAGCAGGGGGCAAAAATATGTAAAATATTAGTTCAGGAGGAATTTAATAAAATATGACAGGGCCTCTGTTAATTTGTTCTGTTACAAGTTAGGCTATCTTTTTATTTTTTATTTCAAAATTTTTCCTGTTTTTCTCCCAATTTGGTTGCCAATTATACCCTCTATTTATCTCAATTTCCCTACCCCACGAGTCCGCCGCCCGTCCTCCGGGTCGAGACGCTCTTTCCGGGCTGATTGATCCACCTCTTCCGAGACAGAATTCTACCACAGACGCCTTTACCTGCTCCTCGACGGACTCGTGCCGGTTCACCCTCCCCCGGAGGCGGACAGCCAAATGCCGCCTCTGATCGGGGCTGACAACCAGGGCCGGTCTGGTAGAGACACAGGTTTCGAACCGCGTCCCTGACAGGCAGCGCACATCACACTGGACCAGCCTGGTGCGTTAGACCGCTACGCCATCCGCCGCCACAAGTTAGGCTATCTTTTTTGTAAAACAATTTTAATGTTTGTTTCTGATTTTATCCCATTTTATCCCAATTTGGTAGCCAATTACAGCCGCTGTTTTTTAAATGTCAACCCCCCCCCCCAGTAATGTGAGTTCGCTGCCATAGTCCTGTGACCGGTAGTGACGAAGGCAAAGTAACGCCTCCTCTGAGATGGCACTCGCCAGGCCATCAACCGTAACCCGGTACTACAGGGCCACTCTTATGCACAGCGAACGTCATGTCGGCTTCCCTCCCCCCTCCAATCGCCGCCCCTGGTGGCACTCCCGGCCAGAGCCGACTCTGGCGAGACGGGGAATTGAACCCCGGTCTCCGTGGCCAGTGTCGAACATTGTAACCACTGGAGGCCCCACAAGTTAGGCTATCTTTACATATCGCATGTCTCCTTTCCATAGGCATCTTTCACCCTGACAAAATCGACAACTTTCCTATTTTCAACGAATGAAACTTTCTTCCTCAGATTAGGACAGCTATAGGCGCAGTTAGTTTGTGGTGCATAGTTGGTTTGAATGCAGTACGAAGCGGCTGCAACATTCTCTGCTTTTTGGAAGCGCACACCATCAACCGGAGTCAATATCACGAAGACTACACATATGAATATGCATAAACTAGGTTGGCTTCATAAGAACACCATAAATGTAATATATTGTAGCGAGCATGCGCGAGGTGATGCATCAAGAATTCACACAGAGTCCAGCTGCATTGCAAAGATGACTTCCTGAATAGCCACTTTATTAAAAGACGATAAATATCTGTGTTCCATACACCACACAACCCCGGATAATACCACAAGAACTTTGCTAGGTACAGACGCGTCATACACAAAAAGGATAACAATAACACATATAACAAAGTCAAACAACACAATAAGCTAATTAACACAGGGGGAACAAATAAACACACAACAGCGTTCCCCCATAATGCCCCGCGCACACATTTCCACGTAGCGACCCCCCTGGATCGCTACAATATGTATACATTTAACATAGCCAGCACGTACAGCAAAATTGCTAACATGTTTGTGTTTTGTGAAGTGAAAGTAGCCTAGTGATTATCTGATTATCAAAGTTGTTCACTCAAAACAAAACTGACCATGTAACATTGGTAATTGTTTGACATTATCCCTGATTAAATATAACTTTTTAATTACGTTTTAATTTTGCAAATATGACAAAATGGTAAATCATCACATTACTTTGCAGTGAGGAGTGAATGCTTTAGGAATTAATTGCTTGTAATTACTATATGCAACCTAAAAAACAAAAAGGAATCATTTAGACCATCATAAAGCCCGACTTTCTAGCTTCATGACGATGTAGGCTATTATTTATCTGTCAACATCAAAGTATGCCGATGATCCGATTTTGATCTCCCTCGCCGCTGGTTTCCACAAACTTGCGCGGACGGAACCTTGACGCAGAGGGGTTTAATTACTTGAAAATAAATATGGAGGGGGGAAAACCGTGAAAACAACGAACGGTGATTTGATTTTGACCACAGTCAGTGTCCAGGCTGTTGGTAAGGCGGTTACACGGCTACCGCAACAGCTGTATTATCATGCCATTATTCTCTGTTCTTGAGATTCTAGTGCAGTCTGCACCATTATATACGGTTTGTAAAACTGTATAATTTACGGGTCCCGTTACAACAAAACGAAAAGAAAAGATGCTCTTCATTCCGCCTCCTCAAAGTGGATAAATGTGTCAAAGGCACCAGGTATGTGTAACCAGAGCTGATGACCCCCTCCCCCAAACACACACACACCCCCCGAACACACACACACTCCGGTGCGAGAGGCATTATTGAAATAGTTATGGCCATTCTGTTGACAGGGTGTAATCAATCACAGTGGTACGGTTTATAGGCACATCAGGTGCTGAATGCGTAGGCCCATTGACACCAGATTAAAGTGAGGGCGTCCATTCATAGCCTTATTTTATAATTTGTTTGTGTTCAGACGTGTAGTATGTTAATTGAAATATATAGAAAGAAAGAAGTAAAGGCGATATAATAAAAGACAAAAATAAAAGTAATTAAAAAATAAAGGGATTCATTAATAATAAAAAACAAATAGTAAATGACAGTAATAATGGTAATACTTTCCCTTGTCAACATCATACCAAGAGATTGGTTGTGTAGCAAAATAAAAAAATAATAATAAAAAAGAGGGGAATGAAAGAGGGTGTTTGAGGTGTTTGTCTGGTAGCCTATGTCAGTGCATATGGAAAAGGTCCACTGTCATCAGTATAAAGAAAAGGAGGGAGAGGGATCCCGTCTTGGTTCCATGGACACTTAATCTCCACTTAATCTCCACCATGCTGCCGAGAGCTTTTGATCTGCACTATTATAAACAACAACAAAAAAAATTGTAAACACTTTGTTTTCCATTGCTGCTGTTTAAAAGAAGTGGTGAGGTCCTCCAGGTGCCCTGTGGAACAAAATGGCTGCTATGCTGTCCATCAGTTGTATCGACTCCACACTTACATTTACATTATATTTTGGAATTTAGGCATTTATCAGAGACATTATTCAGCATGACTCACACAACTTACACATTTTCACATACATTTATACAGCTGGATATTTACTGAAGCAATTCACATTTATACAGCAGGCTATTTACTGAAGCAAGTACTTCAGTACTTTTGCACAATACCAATGCCCCACCTGTGAATTGAACCTACAACCTATTTGTTACAAGTTCCCAGTTCCATAACCATTATACCACACTGCCGCCCTGCTTCACTTTGTTTGCGCACCCTCTGACAGTGAAAGACACAAAGGAGACCGGGTTACTTGAGATAAACACACTGTTGTCCAACCGCTTCTTTGATGCTCAATATGCGATATCGTATCTGAATATCAAAGCCCGGAACGTATTCTCAGCATGTGTTTATCTAGATTTAAATACTGAACATGTTCCACCATAGATTAGACCCTTTCTTCCCTTGGCTGCCATGGAAACGAGGCCCATTTGGACACTCGGTTTGGACACTGAAACAAAGAATCTGGGTGCGCTGCATAAAGAGAACCCCCTGGACTCACCCGAGGAAACCCCTTAGCTCTCATACAGAGGAACCATCAGTCCTGTTTGTTTGGTGTTCCTTTAGATTCACTTTCGCCGATTGACGATCAATCGGAGACAGACAGAAACCTGGCCATGACTAATAGGACAGAGCGTCTCAGACCGCAGCACGGGGGTGCTTTTTAACGTTTAGTCGATGTGTTGTGTGTGGTTAGTTGATGGTTTTGTCATCTTGCCTCAAGACATATTGATTCCATTCTGTGCCCACCTTGGAAAGCCAGACCGTTTTTTTAGTTTCATGAGTTTTTTTACCCTGTTGGCATGTCTGATTTTGCATTAAAAAATGAACGACTTTTCACTATGTGAACGACTATCTTCACTATGTACAGATTTCTGAATTTTTAAAAAAGAAATATCTATTTTCATCAATATTCAGAACAATATTCCTATGATTGTACATTTTGGTCAGGAGTCTCAGGATGTTTCCATATCTAAAGAGTTAAATGATCTAAAATGTCCATTTGACCCTTCTGCTGTTCAGTTAAGTTGCCATTTATCTAATTTTGCAATCTGGGTGTGGAAACCAACCAAGACACCATGAGTTAAAGTGGTAAATCAATAGTATTAAAGCCATAATGCACAAAGGGGAAATACAACAGACACACATGACCCCTCCCCCGCCCGCGCTGAAGAAATGGGGCAGATTGAGAAGGTGGGGCTCTCCACCTTTCTCAGCATGCATGCTCTCTCTTTCTCTCTCTCTCTCTCTCTCTCTCTCTCTCTTTCTTTCACATGTCCTTTTGTTTCATCTAATCGTCCCACTCAATAATCTCACCCCCCACACACCCAGTCTGTCTTCCAACACCTCCTCTGCGCTCCAGCGGACATCTGTATTTCTATTTTTATACGGGCTGTTGTGCTGCCCCTCCAGGTAAAGCACTGGCTTTTGGTTCATAGAGTCTGAAATGTCCTCCTGACTGTGCCAGTGCCTGGCCAGGTGGCATGTGATTGGTCACAGTATTGCCCAAAGAGGGCTATCTCATTGCCCAGTTGGAAACAGGATGTTTTTTTTAGAAAACGTTTATTTTTTGATAAGGATTGAAACACAAGACTGGACTGGCACAAAAAGTGTATGTGTGTGTGTGTGTGTGTGTGTGTGTGTGTGTGTGTGTGTGTGTGTGCATGTATGTGAGTGTGCGCTCGTGAGTGTGCGCTTGTGTGTGTGTATGTGTGTGTGTTTTTGTTTGTGTGTCTATAGTTGGAACTATGAAAACTAGCTATACAAGAGCATTTGTGACACTGGGAGGGGTTAAGGGAGTAGTGGAGAGGGCTGCGCCTCCCCTTTGGCTGCTGTCAGGACTTCCTGTTCCCTTCCCCAGCCTGGAGAGCACTACAGGACCTTGGACAGTAGTGGCCTCAGCTACAGGCAGGCTCATCGGACAGTAGCGACCTCACCTACAGGCAGGCTCATCCGAGGCTGATCAGAAATCCGCAATCCGCTCAGGTGTTGGCCATTGCCTTTGTTAGGCCATGAGGATCTCACGCCTGAAGGAAAGTTTTTTTGGGGGGGTGGCATGGAGGAATAGGTGCTGGGTTTGTTGGGGGTTTTTTTTACTCTATAATATAGCCTTTGGTTTAACTTTGGTTTTGTATTTTGTTGATTAGATTTTTTGTAATAATATATTAATAATAAACCAGCCACTGGCCTACTTGAATTTATTTATTTGTTTTTCATCTACTCACCAACTGGTATGGTGGCCACCTCTGCCACCCTGTGACCACATAATTATATGACATGAAGATTACAGCTATGGCTAGTTTGCTACCTATCTGAAGCAACTTTTACCATTAATTTATCATTCCTTGCAGGTACCCCCTGTTTCAACAGTGTAGTCAATGCACAAATTGTAAAAATGTCATGGCAATGAAGCAGGTAGAAACAAACTTAACACCTTGTGTATGAATAACTTGTGGCCAACAGCTTTATTTTTCTAAATGGAAAAAGGAGGTTGCGCATGTTGCAGTTATTCAAAGAGCATTGGCATACACGGACACACCTCTAACCCTATATTTCATAAACAGAAGAGTTACTGTAAATAATTAGTAATAAGCTCAGTATTCATATTTTGATTGTTTGGAGATTGATGATTGTCAATTGATGTACAATTGAATTCTGCAGGAAATTCATTCCTTAATTAATTGTTGCTAATTAATTGAGAGAAGCTGGAGTGAACGGTAGGCTAGGCTCTGGGTGCCCATATCTAGCATTTACAACATTGCAGTAATGTTACATCACTGATCCATGGGAATGGCTATGTATGCTAACAGTATAAAACATATACGTAAACATATACAGTGTCTTTTACACATATGCTAACAGAACAGAACATACATGACCCTGACCAGGAATAGGCGGGTTAGATAAATAATTAATTAATATGTCATTATTCATAGCTAAAGCTGTTGAATTTTAAAATGAGTTCCCCCCCCCCGCGCATATATATAAACAAAAACACATACACATACCCCAAACAAACTTATATCCAGTATTGTTCTTCCAGTAGGACAGGTCTTGTTATTTTTCTCTAAGTACAGCTATACCAAGTGATCCATCCGCCTTTAAGATCTGTGCTTAGCATTGCGTTGCCATGGTGACAGGTTTCTCATGCTTGTGTCTTTAATTAGGGGAGTGCCTCCTCTGACCTACCCGCCAGAACACCGCCTCTCACCTGGTGCCACTTAACCTCAGAAATCAGCTAGTAATCATCATTATTATCATTATTTGAGGTTTAAATTGAGGCATGGAAAAGAACTATGCATACAAATCCCTGTGCTCTTATCTCAACCTGCTGAAGTGGTCTTCTGTACAGGTATATACATTTCCACACACCTCCACCTTCTTCTGTCAGCTGTCTCCAGCTTCCCTCCTGCTCCTCATCTCCACCTTTTTCTTTACATTTACATTTATGGATTTAGCAGACGCTCTTATCCAGAGTGACTTGCAAATAGTATATTTATAGTCAAATTAATCAAAGTTAGTGCAATAGATCAGTAGTATCACTGCAACAGACCATCATCATTAGCAGCTATTGTACCTATAACACAGGGAAAGAAAAGTTAGCATTGTTTTTTTTCACATTTCTTTTTACATTTTTCATAGTTTTCTGATTTAATCCCGTTTTCTTCCAATTTGGTAGCCAATTACTCTCGCTATTCTTAGGTCAATCCCCCCCCTCGTAGTTCGCTGCCGTAGCCCTGTGACCGGCAGTGACAAAGGCGAAGTATCGTCTCCTCAGAGACGGCACTTGTCATGCTGTCGACCGCAACTTAATTAATGTAGAGAATCAGTGGTAGTGGAGTCTGAAAAGGTTGGTTTTTAGGCTCTTGCGGGAGATAGCCAGTGATTCCGCGGTCCTGAGCGAGTGCGGAAGATCATTCCACCACCGAGGGGTCAGGACAGAGAAGAGCCGAGAATGCGAGGAACAGCTGCCTGGGGCCCAAAGGGACGGAACAGTCAGTTTGCCAGAGAAGGCAGAGCGGAGGGGTCTAGCTGGGGCGTAGGGTGTGATGAATCAATGCCTCAATTGATCATCTTCCCCAGGTTGAGCTTCAGGTGGTAGGTTGACATCCAAGCAGAGATGTCTGCCAGGCATGCAAAGATATGCGATGGAACCTGGGTTTCAGAAGGAGAGAAAAAGTTGAGTATAATCAGTATAAGAGTGATGTGAGAAACCATGAGCAGAGATAACAGAACCAAGTGACTTGGTATACAGGAAGAACAGGAAGGGGCCTAGCACCAAGCCTGGTGGGACACCGGTTGAGAGGGCATGGGGAGAGGAGAGGGATCCTCTCCAGGCCACCTGGTAGGACCGGTTAGCCAGGGATAACTCAAACCATGCCAGTGCAGATCCTGAGATTCCCATCTCAGCGAGAGATGAGAGCAGGATCTGGTGGTCAACGGTGTCAAATGCAGCCGATAGCAGGCCAAGTGCAGCCGATAGCAGGACCTACATTTTTAAATTTTTAGTTTTTTTTCTCCCTCCTTCCCCTTTTTCTTTGATGTGGAGGTCAATACCCTCGTCCTCAAGTCCAGGTTGAATCTCACCCACGGGCTCCAAGCCCAAGTTCAAATGCATCAAATGTTTCAAATGCAGTGTATAGTATTGGCAATAACACTTTTTTTGACTGAATGAGTAGTAGCAGTATTATTAGTAATAGTTGTAATAGCAGCAGTAGCAGTAGTGGTGGTAGTAGTTGGAATAGTAGTAGTAGTAGTGGTGGTAGTAGTTGTAGTAGTAGTAGTTGTAGCAGCAGCAGCATTAGTAATAGTTTATATCTACTGGGGAAGAAGGTCTTATGCAGGACAGGGTCCATAGCATTTGATACACTGATGGATCAAACCTGTTACCTTGTGATAATGAGCAGAATGTTGGGGAGGCGTTATGATCAGTCCCTAGGATCCCTGTTCACCCAGCACACAGACGAATCGAGGAAGGAGAACATACCATTTTAAAACGAAACAGCAGGAGCTGACACACGTGAGCATGTTCTGTTTATTTAAGAATGCAGACGTGTGAGGGCCTCCGTGTGGTGTGACCGGTAAAGGCACTTGTTCTAAGTCCGGGTTTCCCATGCAGGCCTGGGTACAAGCCAGGAATCACGTTCAGGGGCAGCGATTGGCTGTCCAGCCCCATGGGGAGGGGAAAGGGAAGCCAGCATGAGTTTGCCACGTGCGAGCGGCTCTATATGTGCCAAAGTTATGGTCAATGGCTTGGCGGGTTCCATCTCGTTGGAGGCAGTTCAGTTCGCCTTTGTCACTTCCGGTCCCTGAGTTGCAACAGGTGAACCCATAATATAGGGGCGGAGATAGTGTAAATAATGGAAGGTACAATTGGCTACTAAATATGGAGGAAAATGTGGAGAAGAATCTGAAACAATTTATTTTAAAAAGAATGAAGAAATGTCCAAATATATATAATAGGTTGTTATAATAGGCTGTAACAATTAGGAAATATTGTTACAGCGGTCTCCATATTTTGAATCACATTTTTAATATTCATGTGCTGCACTCTGTGTTTGGCAGTTCTTTAAGTTTATCAAGGGTACTAATGAATAGAGTTACATGATGACAGAAAGACATGTTCTCTTGCAGCATGCACACAACTCTTATAAACACATAACTCTGGAGTTGTAGCACTTACTATTAAATGGTGTAATTAGTCATCTACCCATCTGTTACTGCAACCAAAGACTACAGAGAGCTGTGATGGATCTGATAGGAGCCTGCACATCTCCCTGTGACTCACTGTTAATCCCTCACCATCTTTGTGCAAAATAACAATAATACAACCCAAATAAAAACATTTTTTTTAAGAATCCCCTAAACAGACATACAGACACATGCATGCAAATAAACTCACAGATACATACACATACATATACATGCACACGCACACACATGCATGCACACACATTCAGATACATTCATACACTTTCATATATAAACATAGGGGCGTACACACAAAGACATATGCGCACACATACAAATAAACAGGCATGCACACACATATACCCAAATGTCATATGTACACAGACACACAAATACAGTACATACAGAATACAGTATACACAAATCCACATACACAAGCATGTATACACATGCACATATATGCACACATGTATATAAACATTGACATACACACAAAGACACCTGCACACACAAACATACAATACAAACACATTCACACGCAGACACACATGCATGTACACACTCAAATACACACGCACACACAGTGTCACATACAGTCTGACTACACTTGGCAGAGAAATTAATTTGCAACGTGAGGCATGCCAAATTCAATGTTTTAATTATATGGCGGTCACTTGGTAATATAGTTTCTATGGTAACTAGTTGCAGGGTTTAACAGAATCCAATGTAAATGTGTCTGTTCCAACAGACTTTCATGTGTTGTTTGCGACATCCATAAAAATGTGTTGCCGAAAAGAAGAAAAAAAGTACTTTTGGAAACAAAATGTGTTTCTGGAGAGGAAATGGGGTTTGATCAAATCAAAATCCATAGCAGTGGGATGCCCAGCAACCTGGTTCCTGCACAGATTCTGTGATTGGATCGGTGTTGTGGGACAGAGACATTATTCTGTAATGGGATCGGTGTCCTGAGACAGAGAGGTTATTCAGTGAAAGGATCAGTGTTGTTGGACAGGGGAGGAGGGATGAACAGGCTCTCAGCTGTCCCACACCAGAGGAGTTGTGTGAAGTTACCATGGGTCCAATGAAGCTGCAGGCTGTGAGGTTACGGTGTTTTTGAAAGTTAGAACTGGGCACTGACATCGGTGTGTTGAACTGTACAGAGCTGTGTGTTTCCTCTGGGAGTTTCTGTAATGAAAAACACTGCAACACCAATGGGGTGAGGCCGTCCTCCCATGAGCAGGCCTGGGAGGTTTAGTTCTCTATGGGGTACAGGAACAAGGTGGCGCTGTTTGAGGGGCGTGGGCATCGCTGAGCTCAGTCTGGCCGTGGAGAGATGAGAATGAAGGTGCTTGTTTTGCGGTTCGTGCGTAATAGCCAGAGTGCCTCTTTATGTATCAGATGATCCATAGCGCCCCCTACTGCCCAATAATGCCATCCACCAAACTTAATTCGTACAGGATGTGGGGTACAGATGTCATTTAAAAATGCTTGGAATTCCTGAGAGCGCATTTATTTTTATTATATATATTGTTATTATCATTTGATGTTTTCAGATGGGAATATTTCACACACTGCCCATATTTGTTGTCTTGATTGTAAAATGAAGAGTCAGAGAGCACCTGAAAGTGGCTAAGTGGCGACCTCTAGTGTTCATTAAGGTAGTTACAGCCTGATAAATGAAGACTGCCAAGACTGCCAACAGGGCACTGTTTCAGGGGAGTGTTTCGTCAGTCTGTACCTTTTCTTACTGTCTGTACTAATCTGTACAATCAGTCTGTGCACCAATGAAAATATTATTTTATGTTGCAAGTAATTCTGAAACAAAACAGAGTCCTGGCAATACCCTCTGCTTATTTCAGTCAAACATAAGTAGACAAAAATAATCAAAAATATTAAACATGACATTTGATCTGATGTGCTGTAACTTTAGCAAGACTCAAATTCATTTAATCAGTGCAGTCGATGGTGAAGGTAATATACACAGTAGTTTAGTTACACAAATGTTTAATCAATATGCGATAACCTCCCTGAGCTTTGTAAATTAGTAAATTATTGAATTTTCAACACAACACGACAGCAACACGAATGTCTTCTTCCTGACTCGTGTTGCTGTTTACACGTTCTGCCTTGTCTCTCTGTTTGTGCATGCTGGGTGTGTCTCTCTGTTTGTGGATTACCTGCTGGACGCACCTCTGCCAGGAACACTAAATCTGCTCAACTTTACCTGCCACTGTTTGGAGGCCATCAGCTTGTGTTTATGTTTGTGTGGCTCACACGACCAACAGCCCCTCTGCAATCACACAGGACCCCCTACGTAAGGCCAATCATACAGGAGTCCCTAAACTACAATACAACCAATCACACAGGGCCCCCTACAGAACGGCCAATCACACAGGACTCCTTACAGTCAATCACACAGAGAGCTATATGTTGTAATCAAAGGGATGCTTGTTATCCTTGTAGTCATAACTTTACTAGAACAGGCAGAAGGTCACTGCCTCTCCAAATACATAGAAATGGAAAACATATACTAAAAATTTAAATTCATAATGAACATTTACAATGGAACTCTATCAAAAGAGAGACAAGTAAATAAAGATGGGGGATAAATACAATCACTGCTACTATTCAAAGGGTCAGATTTCTGAATTGATTATTGTAATATATTTACAAACAAAGTCATTATCCTTTGGTATGGTGTGTGTCATTGGTATGGTGTATCATTTTGTTACTCTGGTTTTGCCAACAAGTACAAAAAACCCCAAAGGGCAAAAGAGAGAAATAAAAACTTTCACTTTTCCTCCTGCGTGTTCATTTAAAATATTATCAACGAAAAATAACATCCCACTGACAAACACATCCTCCTGAAAGGGCTAACAGTCCCTCCACCCCCTCATACCCTCACCCATTCACCCGCTCACCCCTCCCTTCTCAACCACCCCCCCCCCCCTCCACCCCCTGTCTCATATACAGTATGTCTGCATGATATATCTGTTATCAGTCTGTACCGCTGTCATTGTTATTTTTGCAGCTCTTGAGGTTTGTACTTAATGTGTCATGCTATGTGTGCCTTGTAAGCCATGTCTGATAAATAAAAGATTAAAACAAATAATGATAATATTATTATATTATTGATGATGTTACTAACATTAATACTGCTTCTACTACTGCTACTATGAAATCTTTTTCTATGACTTCTGTTACTACTACTTCTATTAAAACCAACAACAACAAAACAATAATAATAATAATAATAATAATAATAATAATAAAAATATCTCCATGAAGAGAGCCTGTGTCAGCCACATGCCCTTATCAGTTCTCCGTCCAGCAGATGTGGAATAGAAAGCTGGGCTGGAAAAGTGATAAGGAGACGTGAGTAACTTGCATGGAGGGGGACCCCCCCGGATTCAGCACCCCCCCAGAGGCCCCCTGCCGATGCCAACCTGTGCAGGAGGTCCTGCAAGGTCCCCAAAGGTCCGGTCCCTGCTGCCATTTTCAGGAGTCATGTCCTCGGAGCGGAATAGGCCAGGTGGGTGTCCAATCCAGGGCTCAGTGTGTGGAGAGGAGACGGGAGTCCGAGGCAACGGGGGCCCGTAAGGTTACACTGTCACTGAGGGGACAGTGCGTGGAGAGGAGACGGGAGTCCGAGGCGACAGGAGCCGTAGGGTTACGCTCTCACCAACGGGACGGCTGTGCACCAACTTTTCAGACACACCCCACTGAAGAGTTTTATTTCACAGTGGCCACACCCACCTCCTGTCGGAATCCTGGCTCCCATTGGCCCACGGCTGGGACTCGCCATGCTTACCCCCCGGAGCTCATTGGTTGGAGTCGGATTAGACCATATGGTTGTCAGTCAGGAAGGGAGCGGCCAATGGGCTGGAGAGGGGGCGTGGCTCTGCAGGCCCCCAGGAATGGGAGGGGCAGATTCACACAGGTGTGGCCCAGTAGCACATTCCAGTGTGCATACCTGTCAGCTTCACTCTGGAGAGAGAGAGATTGCCTGTCAGCTTCACTCTCATCTGCCCATGCTGCAGAGAGAGAGAGAGAGAGAGAGAGAGAAAGAGAGAGAGAAAGAAAGAAAGAGAATACCTGTAAGCAGTCACTCTGGAGAGAGAGAGATGGATTACCTGTAATTGCTCACTCCACCTCTCCAGAAGGAGGGATTGCAATGGAGAGTCGGTATGGGAACTTTTTTCAAATAGAAATTTGCAGTTTACCATTGAGAGTCAGCCTCTTGTCGCTAATCCACTTTGTCAGATGTTATTGTCCTCCTCTGGCCTGATGAGGTGTGTACTGTATGGACCTCCCTAGGCTCTCTCACGCAGTGGGCTTGATGCAGTGTAGACTGTATGGAGCTCACTACACTCTCACACAGTGGACTTGCATGTGGACTGTATGTAGTCTGAGGAGAGACTTCAAACCCAGAATAAGAGCATTTATTAGAATTTTGGAATAATTTGGAATAATTTGGAGTGTTTTAGTGTCCTTGTGTTTTATAAAGCTCTATTCAAATAAGATGTATTATTATTAAGAACTCTGGTTCAATATGAAAAGTATATGTGCATTGGCCTTCATGCTCTTGGCTATTTGTCATTATCATTACGATTTCAAAGCCAAACATCTATGCAAGTACTGATTTGCTGAGCCATTTGCTGTGTCATTACAATCTTTTACAATTTATCTTGAAAGAGGATGTACGCAGCCATTTCCATGTTTCCCTTGTCTCATGCTCCCAGAGTTCATTGCAAAGTCATTGTGTTGCAAAATCAATGCTGGTGAAATGCTTGATGGGAACTGTATTAAAATGCCAACTCAGAAGTCCTGGTTTGCTGAGCAGGCCAGAATTTTTACAAAAACATATTTTTATTAGTTATTTTGTTATTAGTTAGTTATTAGTTATTATAGTAGTTATTTAGTTAGATTACTACCACAATAAACATACAACATGTACATGAGTAACAACATATTGAACTAAGTGCGATGAATTTTTCCTTTGAACTTTGATTTATTTTTGTCACAAATACAGTTTGGCGAATTCATTCAGTTGATTCCTGAACACTTGTGCTTAATTAAGAGTGAAAGGTAAGGGCATATCATAACAGCTGTAAGAACAAGGGCATGTGCGCATTATAAAAGAAGCACCGATGTGCTAAAACATCAAGAGAAACGGCTGCAATGAGTGCATACAACCAATCACACATAAGCGCATATTTATTTTTAAAATATTTGTAAGCTTGTAGAAAATGTCCAGCACTGAACCATAGGATTAACATAACCCCTGGAGTAACATTAGACCAAGAGCTATCTACTCACAGCTCACATACAGTGATGCTTGAAAGTTTGTGAACCCCTTGTGCAATAATATAAATTTAGAGTTCCTTATTTAATCAGAATCACTTTTCTTAACTGAAATAAAGGGTCTATATTTACCATAAATCTTTAGAGGGAATTGTGCATATAGTAGAGTAAAAATATAGAAAAAAGAATTAGTGAAGGTGCAAAAATAAGTGAACCTCCTGTTGCCTTAGTTAAATCAAGTAGGTAAGTAGAATCAGGTGGGTATATAATTGGGTACCAAGTTAACCAACCAAAGGTCAGATCTTTTGGAAAGAGTTTGTGTGTCACTCTTATAAATACAGGTGAGAAACCTGGTCAGTTCGGTGTTACCCATACAGGTGAATGTAAAACACACTATGCCAGGATCTAAGGAGACCTAGGAAGACCTCAGGAAGAGAGTAGTGAGTGCACATCAGTTTGGAGAAGGATATAAAATCATACCAAAAAGATTTGGGCTCAATCAGTCCACTGTGAGACAAATAATATACTTGGAGAGCATTTAACACGACGGTGACTCTGCCTAGAAGTGGGCGTCCTTCTAAAATATTACGAAAAGCCACAAGAAAAATAATAAATCAAGTAAAAAGCAACCCAAGAATAGCATCCAGAGATTTACAAGCCTCCCTCACTACACCTGACGTCATTGTGCATCCATCAACAATAAGAAGAACGCTGAATAGAACTGCCATGCAAGGGTAACCAGGAAGAAGCCTTTGCTGTCTAAAAAGAATCAAGCTGCCTGTCTTAAGTTTACTGTCCTGTAAGGTTTCTGGAAGTCTGTTCTCTGGACAGATGAGTCCAAAATTGACCTTTTTGGTCACAATCAAAAATGCCATATCTGGCGATAATCCAACACTGCCCACCACCAAAATATCCTTATTCCTATGGTCAAGCATGGTGGAGGGAGTGTCATGATTTGGGGCTGCTTTTCTTCCTCTGGGCCTGGATTACTCTACATCATTAAGGAAACCATGAATTCTGAGGGATATCAGATCATTCTTGAACAGAATGTCAGGCCATCAGTCCGAGAGCTAAAAAAGTGGGCCTTCCAACAAGACAATGATCTGAAGAATTCAAGCATATCTACCAAAGAATGGCTCAGGATAAATACTGTAAGTTTTGTGTGTTGGATTGGCCAAGTCAAAGTCCTGACCTAAATCTAATCAATATGCTGTGGTAGGGCCTGAAGTGGGCTGTTCATGCCAGACAGCCCCCAAACCTCACTGAGTTGGCTGTGTTCTGTATAGGTTTATGGGGCACTGGGACTCCTTTTGGAACAGGGGTGACCTGTACAAGCGGGACGGGTTACACTTGACGTACATGTCCAACAGATCAAATTAGCCCTCCTAAATGTCAGATCACTGAATAATAAAACTTTTTTAGTTAATGATCTGATCATAGAAAATAACTTAGATTGCATCTGTTTAGTTGAAACTTGGCTGAATAATGATACAGCCACAGCAATAATGATTGAGACCTGCCCACCAAATTATAGCTTTCATCAATTGCCCAGAAAAAACAGAAGAGGAGGAGGAGTTGCAGCTATTTTCTCTTCAAAACTTATGTTTAGAATCACTGAACTAGGTGAATTCATGTCAATGGAATACCTTGCCATTGAGCTCAAAACCGAATCAACAATATTAGTTACAATATACCGCCCACCTAAATACTCACCAATATTCATACAGGAGTTCTCTGAGCTGATCTCTTTATGTGTGACCAGATACGATAATGGAGATCTGAATATACACTTCAATAAAAATCAGACTCCAAAACTATAGAACTTATAAATACACTGGACAGCTTTGATCTAACGCAACATATAACTGAACCAACTCACCGGCACGGTAACACATTAGACTTAGTAATAACTACTGGGCTAAACATCAATAATGTCTCAATAACAGAATTACCTCTCTCAGACCATCACTGTATATTCTTTGACACTGAGATAACCTTAACCAGAACAAAAAAAGTTATAGTCCAAAAGAGGCTCCTAGATGACAAAGCTGAATCAAAGTACTCTGATCTCATTAGACTATATGAGCCACACAGTCATGACAGCTCTCTAAATGAAATGGTAGAAAATCTCAACGATGCACTGTCATCTGTGTTAAACTATGTTGCCCCGCTGAAAACCAAAAAGAAGTCGATAGCCAGAGCCTCCCCTGGCTAAATCATAATGTTGTCAGCGAGGCAAAAGGAAATGTCGTGTGCAACTGAGAGAAAATGGAGGAAAACAAAAACAGTAATCCATTGTAATATCTACAAAGATGCGTTAACTGCCTATAACAAAACCATCCGCCTAGCAAGGAAGGATTACTTCTCTAAAATTATCACAGATAACGCTGGAAATTCCAGAGTTCTGTTCTCCACTATTGATCAACTGCTCAACACTGCCCCCACCCCTCCACAGTCCTCAACAGTTAAGTGTGAAGAACTTGCACTGTTTTTCAACAACAAAATAACTTCAATCAGAGCCAGTATTACCCCTGATAGAAATAAAGCTGATTCCAGCAAAGTGTGCAATGCAACCATGGGAAGTTTCACATGTATCACATTAAGTGAACTTTGTAAAACTGTCTCCGATTGTAACTCCTCCACTTCAGACATTGATCCTGTACCTACAGCATTTTTTAAACGGGTGTTTAATAGTGTCTCAAGCCCTGTCCTGGACATCATAAATACATCCCTTAGAACTGGTATCTTCCTGATACCTTTAAAACAGCAGTTGTGAAACCCTTATTAAAGAAATCCAACTTAGATAGTAATGTTCTGGCAAACTATAGACCGATATCCAACCTTCCATTCATTAGTAAAGTACTTGAAAAGATAGTTTCAGTTCAAATAAATTCCTTTCTCAAAGAAAACAACATACTAGAAGAATATCAGTCAGGCTTCAGAAAATTTCACAGCACTGAAACTGCTCTTACCAAAATAATTAGCGACCTCAGACTAAACTCTGATGAGAACAAGGTGTCTATCCTCGTTCTGTTAGATCTCAGTGCAGCATTCGACACTATTGATCATGATATTCTAATAAATCGTCTCGAAAAGTATGTTGGTTTCTCTGACTGTGTTTTGAACTGGCTCAAAACATACATCAGAGGAAGGAAATTCTATATTAGCTTGGGAGGCTATATGTCTGAGAAATACGACAACTGCTATGGGGTTGCACAAGGGAGCTGCCTAGGTCCATTGCTTTTCTCCTTTACATGCTACCACTGGGTGACATCATCAGGGAACATAATGTAGGTTTCCACAGCTATGCGGATGATACACAATTGTATATATCCGCAGAACCAAATGATACGGCAGCTATAAACTCCATTACCAACTGCCTATTAGCAATAAATAAATGGATGAGCAATAACTTCCTGAGATTAAATGAGGATAAAACTGAAATTCTACTTATCGGCCCCAAAACAAAAAGAGAAATGCTAATTAAAAACTTGGGAGGATTAACCCCTGGATCAAATCTGAGGTCACAAGCCTTGGTGTCATCCTAGACTCAGAACTGAATTTCAACTCCCATATAAATAAAGTGACTGAAACATCATTCTTTCACCTCAGAAATATAGCAAAGGTACGACCATTTATAAATCAAAACGATGCTGAGAAGCTAATTCATGCTTTCATATCTAGCCGGTTAGACTACTGTAACTCACTCTTCACTGGTCTTCCCAAGAAAACCATTGAAAGACTCTAGCTCATTCAAAACTCTGCAGCTAGATTATTAACCAAAACTAAAAGGAGAGAACACATTAGTCCTGTCCTAGCTGCTCTACACTGGCTTCCTGTAACCTTTAGAATAGACTTTAAGGTCCTCCTTCTCACTTACAAAGCTCTAAATGGACAAGGACCTAACTACATAGCTAAATCTCTTACAAATTACACACCAGCTAGAACACTGAGATCATCAGATGCAGGTCTATTAGAGATCACCAGAAACTGTCATAAGAAGGTTGGTGATGCGGCCTTTGTCAACTACGCCCCAAAATTATGGAACACATTACCCATAAATATCAGGGAAGCCAACACACTAGACATTTTCAAAAGACAACTTAAAACCTATCTTTTTACCAAAGCTTTTGATTAACTCTGACTTGCACTACTAAATTGATCTTGCACTATATATATTTTAATCTTCTCTGATTATGCATTCTGTGTAAAGCACTTTGAACTGCAATTCTTGTATGAAAGGTGCTATATAAATAAAGTCTTACTTACTTACTTACTTACTGAATGAGTATTTTTGTTGCCATATATGCGGTGAGCTCGTATAATCTCACAGTTCCTGCTAACCAGAGAAGGAAACCACAGAGGGAGAGATCTAGTGGGAAAGGCCACTGCATCAGAGCATTCACTACCTTCACTAAGACCGATAACAAGGATGTTTGATCTGCGGTTGCAGTCTTCCATCCTCGTCATTTCGGCTTCCATCCGTTCGACTCTGTAGCAGCACAGGGATGTTTTCCCATCTTATTGTCAAGTCCTGAAAGGTTTGTTTTCATACCTTTTAGCTCACTTGACAGATCCACTGGTTCCAAGTGCATCCAGCACAACTTTTCGTTCAGGCGACTTGTCGTGTTTCTACCCTTATAAACACAACTAGATAAATAATAATTAGTCGAAGGCAGAGCTGTACTTTTCAGAATGGTTTCTTTAGTAATGATTTTAATCACCACACATAGCATGTATCAATACGCGCACTAACATAGGCTCAGCATAGGGGGTATACTTACACTCTAGTGAAGTAGTACCTGCAAGGTTCCATAAATTACACTCCTCCCCTTTTAGTTTAACAGTATATATACAGTTGGTGTTTAAACAAACAAACAAAATGTTCCCATGTTCAACATACATTAACCCTTCATCAATGTTGTTGTTGTTTCCCTTTCAATGTAACAAGGTAACATAGCTGTTATTACCGAACATCTCACATAACTAATCACTGTTTTAAAAAAAACATTTTTAAACTTTATTTATTTATTTTACAGGTCAAGTCTTTGTGGAGGGTTTCTATGCCTCTCAGGATAACGTCTCTGAAAACCTTTTGGACTTGAGGTTTGTATTATAGTCAGGTCAGGTAAGTCATCATCGCAGGCCGAGCTCTCAGGTCCATGCGAGTCTGGTGCTCTGTTCCCAAGTCAGGTGACTCCAAGGAAGGTACTGGTTTGCTTTTCACCTGAGCATCACGGATCTGATCTACGTGACGCCTCCATGTGTTCTCTCCAATACCTACTGTGTACAGCAGTGATCCTGTTCTTGTGGCTTTTCTCCCTGATTGCCACTTGTCTGTCCGGTAGTTGCGTGCCAGTACGTTCTGTCCCACACTGAGGCTTCTGGTTGGCTTGTCATTCAGGTGTTTGAATTGTTTGTTCTCCACGTCTCGCCTTACATCAGATTTGAAAAGGTCCATGCGAGATCTCAGGTTCCTTTTTAGAAACATCATCGCTGGAGTTTGGTTGGTTCTGACATGCACTGCATTTCTATAGACAAAGAGGACATTGTCTATATTGTGTTGCAGTGTGATGTCTTCATTGTCCATGGCTTTGATTGCCTTTTTAAAGGATGTACGAACCTCTCTGCCAAGCCGTTTGTGGCTGGATGGTAAGGTGGAGACGTGAAATGCTTGATTTCATTTTTCTTCATGAAACCTTTGAAATCCTCTGATACGAACTGACGTCCATTGTCAGAGCAAATTTGTTCTGGTAATCCATTTCTGGAGAACATGGTTCTCAACACAGATATAGTCCTTTCAGATCTGGTTGATGTCATAACAACAACCTTTGGCCATTTAGAATGTGCATCGACTACAATCAGGAACATTGTGTCCATGAAGAGTCCCGCAAAGTCAACTGCCAGTTGTTGCCATGGTGATGAGGGCCATTCCCACAGAGGTAGAGGAGCTTGTGGTGGTGCGTTCTGGATCTTCTGACATCCGGAGCAGCTCTTTGTCAGGTCATCAATCTGCTTATCGATTCCTGGCCACCACACATAGCTACGGACAAGGCTCTTTATTTTCACTGTCCCTAAGTGTCCTTCATGTAATACATCTAGCAGGCACGACAGGCCATCAGCATTGCCATGTTGCTTTGTCCCCTTGTATTCGATGTCATGCTGGTTTGCTCCTAGGAACAGCGACCATCGCTTCAGCCGTGCCGCTGTCATCACTGGGACACCTTTCTTCGGGTTGAATGGATGGCCATCAGCGTGACCGTACAGATAGTGTTTACATTTCTTAGCACCCCATACAAGGCTGAGGGCCTCTCGGTCAATTTGCGCATAATTTCTCTCGGCAATGGTCAGTGATCTAGAAGCGAAGGCTGTTGGCCGCTCTAAGCCATTTGGGAGCTTGTGTGATAACACGGCACCAATTCCATAAGGCGAAGCATCGCATGCTAACTTTATGGTCAGAAAAAGCTTTTTTATGTGCTTCCACAATGCATGCCACATACAAGTCTCTCCCTCAGTGCGTCTGATGGTCCTGCTCCAAATTGGCAATGCTCTGATAGTCTGCACAGCTTGGTTATATACTCTGCTATGCTTTCACTTTTAAACCGGTTCCGTTTGTGGAAACTGAATCTTTCAGCTATTACCAGCGGTTTTGGGTTTAGATTAACTATTAAAGTACATTTGGCTTGCATTTGTACATTTGGGGGTCTAGGCCTGGGTTCCCTTCTGTTAAGCGTTTTGTGACAATTTATTTGTGAAAAGCAATATACAAATACATTTGATTTGATTTAAAGTATCAACAATCTGTTGGAACGTTTTAGCGTTTCGCTTTTTGGGGGTTAACAAGCTACGTAGTAGGCCGTGCGTCTTTGCACCTATAACACTCAGGAGAACCGCCACTTTCTTTTCATTCTTAACACCATTAGCTGAACAGTAAAGTTCTACTCTTTCGGTACACGTTGCCCAATCTTCAATGCTGCTATCAAATTCTGTAATAGTTCCAATCATTGCCATTTTAATGCTGTTTAAAATCCATCTTTACACTCCAGTTAGCTAGTCTCATGCAAAGTTGCTCTCTGTGCATCATTTCACTTGACTCACGCATCCCTTTTTGGTAGCACTGTCGGCGCATTCCAACGGTGTATGCATCCCCTCTTTTTAGCATCCCTTGTCTTTCCTCCGAGTTTTGCTGTCATCAACAACCAGCGGCACGTTGCAAAAATGCAGGCCCAGTCTCGTCGCCAATTTATCGTGTTTGTACCCTTATAAACACAACCACATGAATAGTAATTAGTTGGCGGCAGAGCTGTACAGGATGCTTTCTTTAGTAATGACTTCAATCACCACACACAGCGTGTATCAATACATGCACTAACATAGGCGCAACATAGGGGGTATATCTACACTGCAGTAAGGTAGTACCTGCACCGTTCCATACATTACACGACTGAACTGAGACTAAAGAAATGTGTGTTGCTACACATAAGCTCAGACTGAGCAACTTTTCCCACGTCCTTTGAAGGGAATGCATGACAAGTTAAAGACTTTAATTGTAAATAGTACATATTTACCAGATGCCTGAAGAGTTCAGTAAAATTTGTAAAAATACGTTAACAGAGAGGAAGGGACGGACCCAAGGTTCACACCGACATTTTCCAACAGGTCACGTGGAACCCCCGTGACTGTAAATGTTGTTAAAGAATGTAAAAAAAGTAATAAATGTATTTATTTATGTTACTGCTGTGTACGGTGTGCTCAGTCAGGGCAGTGTCTGAACAGACAGGATTACAGCAGTCAGGTAGTGCTGAACAACAACATGGGAATGAGGGTTTGGTCCCCACTGACGCTTTGCTTGTATAGGGAATATGCACACTTCCATGGGCATTCATTATGTTGACATGATCCCTGGCCTCTGGCCTCCATGATATAATCACAGGTCAAAGGTTAATTGGTCATGAGTGTAACCTGCAATGTAACCTGCTCTTACAAGCACAGAATTTTCCTGCTTCAGTGTAAAATAATGGTGAAAAACTGACCTGGAGATTGTGTTGCTGCCAGTGTTTGTGTGTGTGTACATCTGTGTGTGAGCTTGTGTGTGTGTGTGTGCATGTATAAATGTGTGTGTGTGTGTGTGTGTGTGTGTCTATCTATGCTGGGTGTGTGTGCGTGTGAAGATTGTATTTTGTCCCATGTGGCTGAAGGCCTGACGTGTCTTCTGTGAAGGGGTGGGGTGGAGGTTAGGGCCAGTAATGCTTGAGGCAGGTGTTAGAATGCAGGTTTTCGGCATTCCAGGGTTTCACCAGCGACGGTGAAGATTATGCATTGACAAGACCCGGCGTGCAGCCGGCTGGCTCATAACGGCACTGAGCACTTGGCAACAGAGTCCGAGCTGGGGACAACAATGGAGCAGTACTCTCACTGACTGAAATCACTCAGACGCTTTGTGTGCACAGCAAGGACTTTACATTTACATTTACATGTTAAGTATTTAGCAGACTTTAAATACAATCAGGATTTTATTATTATTTTGGATATAATTAGGAGTATTTAAAATCTTCATGGCATATTGTGGCCTGTTAGGACAGTGAACATTTGTGTATGTTTGTGAGTGTGTGTGTGTGTGTGTCTGTGTGAGAGAGACAGTGAATGTGTGTGTGTGAGAGAGAGTGTGTTTGTGCAGTGGGGGGTCCTGGTGGAAGCATTGGCAGGAATGAGGGGAGGCAGCCAGGGAACAGCCTCTCCATCCCCCTCCACCCCTCTGTGTGTGTGGGTGGGGGGGGGGGCGTGTCTAATCATGGCGTGGGCATGTCCCTTGCCCCAGGACGGGACATATCGGGCAGAATAACGCCGCCGTCAAGTGAACGCACACAGCAGGGAGGTGCTGAGCCAGCTGTCTGACAGGCTTAGCGAACGCCTCCTCACCCCTGCCAGCCACCCCCCACACCCTCAAACACACGCACTGCAATGCCCCCGCCCCACCCCACACACCGTTCCCAAACTGTAGTCCAGCATCCCCGCCGCCTCAAGCCAGCGGCCCTCTGCACACCGTATAGTTCTTGGGTTACCTGCATCCCACAGGAATGTGTCCTCTAGCTACAGGTGCTGTGCCAGGCGCTAAAGGCTGCTTTCTACTTGTAGATACCTGCTTTCAACCTGTCCATGAACAAAATAACAAAAAACAACATTTTGTTGCCCATTGGCATGGAGCTGTGACTGAGGATTTGACCGTGACAGCGGTTTTACGGAGTGTGGGCCTAGGTGTCCATAAAAAGAAAAGTGTAAACAGCAACGCATTCCTAAATAAGTATCTGTCTCACCAAACATAGACACAACTGCAACACTGACAGTTTCTGAATAAAATATGAATTGTCGCTGAAAGAGCAGCAGCAGCGTAGCAATTGTTTGTGGGTGGATCTTGGGTGCAGGGAGCAGGGAGCTGCCCATTTCTGCCTGGCTGCACATGTTGCTGGTAATGGTTTGTGATGTATCGGTGTGCCATTGTCTGCCGTCGGCTCCAGGCCTGGCTTAGTGGCCGGGTTGATTTAACTGAGCTCCACCCGTCGGTGTGAAAGTTCTGGGCAACGCAAACATGGACCTGCCCCCCACCCCCTCTCCCCCCTCTTAATCCTGTTCCGGCTTCCTTCCCTCGGACATCAGACGGGCGGGGCTCACTGGTGCGGATCAGGGGAGATCCGTTAAATCACCCTCCTCTGCCTCACTGCTCCCCTCCCCTGGGATTAACCCCGCAACATTCTCTGCGGCCTGACCTTCATCACCTTCAACGGTGAGAGAGAGAGGGGGCAGAAGGAGATGGAGGGATAGAGAGAATGTTGTTTTCATTCTGTATTTGGGAATTTTTCCATTGGATGAAAGGGTATGGAATTGTATTACTTTTTTGTTGTCTTTTCTCAATAGCTGTATTATATGTGAAATATTGACTTGGGCCTTACCGTGTTGCCTGGATACAAAGCTTCAATGTTCATTCTGCCAAGTTCTATTTCTTGACATGCATTCTGAGTTTTGATGCTCTGTCCTTAAACTAGAATTCAGCTACAGACAGATTTCCGTGCATTGGCTTGGATAGTTGAGGTGAATCACCCCTCACCCCTTAAAAACAGTTTGAGAGGATCGGATGAGGGGTGATGTATAAATGTACTCCCCTCAGTCCATGAAGCAGATGTATGTGTATTGTAGTAGTTACTGGACAGGATTTGTTTCCTGAGAGCCACAGGCTTGGGTCCTTGCTTTAGGCACTGGAATTTTAAGTGTGGTATAATGGTTAGAGTACTGGGCTTGTAGCTCAGATGTTGCAGGTTTGATTCCCAGGTGGGGCACTGCCATTGTACCCTTGAGCAAAGTACTTAACCTGAATTGCTTCAGTAAATATCCAGCTGTAAATGGATTGTATGTAAAAAATTGTAAGCTATGTCAGTCTGGAAAAGAGCATCTGATAAATGCCAAAATGTACCCATCGGCATGGTACTCTCCCTGAATTATTACAGTACATGTCCAGATACATAAGTGGATAATGTTTATAATTTTACATTACATTACATTTTCATTATATAATTTTACAAGCCAGTCACCCTGGCTAATGGTCTTTGCTAAGTATATAAATCCAGAAACTTCCTCTCACACCTGTCTTCAGCTTGCTTGGTTTTCCTTCATCAGTTTTTGTAAAAGGTTTTTATTGCTTGTTTATAATTTTGTTTATAATGTTATTTGGAAAATGTATAAATTAATCATCATATCTAACGTATGCGTATTCTAAAATATGTCCACCTAGTTGGATTTGTGATACTTTCCAACATAAAGGTGATTAAACTGCAGTAGTCCCTGGGGCTAACACTGTACTGGGATCAGTTCCCAGGAGCCCCTGACACACTCACATACTGTAGGCCTGGGTGCTGACCTCCCCTAAATTAGACCAAAAAGGCTCCATCATTTAAACAAGCTCAATTAACCTTTTAAACTTGTGCTGTTACCACCGTCAGCGAACACAAATTCCCCTGACTGAGGCATTAGAGGCCTAAAGAGATGGATGGGTTTTACTCCAGTTCTGAAACCCCAGAGGGAAAGAGAAAACGAGGGGATGTGTGTGGAAAGAGGAGGGAGGATTACCTGTGCGTGTGTTTATTTTCTTGGGAGCGGTGGTTGTTGTTGATCGGCAACCAGCACAGTGATGTCATCAGCATAAGCTGACACAGTCCCAGTCACCTATACAGACCCAGGCACTGACACCCCCTTGAGTCTACTGTCCAAATACAGACCCAGGCACCGACACCCCCTTCAGTCTACTGCTCAAATACAGACCCAGGCATCGACACCCCCTTCAGTTTACTGCCCAAATACAGACCCAGGCATCGATAGCCCCTTCAGTCTACTGCTCAAATACAAACCCAGGCATCGATAGCCCCTTGAGTCAACTGCTCAAATACAAACCCAGGCACCGACACCCCCTTGAGTCTACTGTCCAAATACAGACCCAGGCACCGACACCCCTTTCAGTCTACTGCCCAAATACAGACCCAGGCACCGACACCCCTTTCAGTCTACTGTCCAAATACAGACCCAGGCACTGACACCCCTTTCAGTCTACTGCCCAAATACAGACCCAGGCACCGACACCCCTTTCAGTCTACTGCCCAAATACAGACCCAGGCACCTACACCCCTTTCAGTCTACTGCCCAAATACAGACCCAGGCATCGACACCCCCTTGAGTCTACTGCACAAATACTTTCTATCTTCCGCTTTATCAAAAAAGGTATCTAGCCAGGGCTAAGGTACAGATGTGTGGGTCTGGAGTCATGATGTCATAACTAGAGCCATGATTGATGTCATTTCTTTTTTCTGCAGGGGGCATGTCTCATTCCTTCTCAGCTCGACTGCATTTGGTTTATGGTGGTTGATGGAACAGGAGAGGCAGTCTGCCCTAAACCACCATACCTGAGTACCTGCATCTAATCTACCACCACACTTCACCTGATGAAGGCCTGGATGCTCCAACCATTGTTTGTTTGCTGATCTGCAGAGTAAATCATTTTCTCCACCTGTGGATACACCTGTGTGCACCAGTGTGTTTGTGGCATTCCTGTTTTACGCTCGGTTACTTTTGTTGGTGATGAATCTATGACACACCGGTGAGTGGAGCTCAGCTAAATCAACCTGGCCACTAAGCAGAAAAGAAACAGAAAAGGAGTAGAAGTTTAGATATGAAAAATGTTTGTGTACAGTTGGGGCTGTACGTATACAACTTGATGGCGTCTGATAAAAAAGGCCCAGCTGGTGTGTTCTACTTAGGAATAGGGGGCCCTAAACAAGACAGTGTCCCCCTCTTTAACAAAAGGCTCTCTGACTGCAGTGAGGCTCAGGATCCCTCCAGGATCCCAGCAATTCCTAAAATGTGTGAGGCTCTAACAGTGTCCCAGAATTCCCCAAACGTGAGGATATAACAGTATCCCAGCATTCCCAAAGTGTGAGGATATGCATGTCATGATTCATCAGTAGCATGGGCCGAGCCTGTCACTCAGAGTTTGTGGAAATGTTGTGTGTGCTCACTACGTATATAACCCTATTCTTCCTGTGCCAAATTGATTGCCATGTTCAGTGGTGTCAGTGTAGTTGCCCATAGAATTATTTATTTTGACATTGTCTGATCCATCCCGTTCTTGTACATGACACTCTAATTGGCCATTATCAAATCTAGTGTGTGTGTATATATATATTGGGGGAAATTATATATATATATATATATATATATATATATACACACACACACTCACACTTATATAAATGGGGGGAAATATTACTTTTGTAGGGTACTATATATGTACAGTGGGTATAAAAAGTATTCATCCCTTTGGCATTTTTACATTTTATTTTCTTTCTTCATGAATCAAAACAGATTGAATTGGAAATTTTGACACTGATCAACACAAAATACTCTATAATGTAAAAAAACAACTCTAAAGCGTTGTTAATTAATTACAAATAACAGACAATAATTGATTGCATAAGTATTCACCCCTTTTTCTAAGACACACCTATATAAACTGGTGCAATAAATTGTCTTCAGAAGTTACATAATTATTTGATTGGAGTCCACCTGTGTACAATTAAGGCGTTTCAAATGATTCAAATCATTTTCAAATCATAAATACACCTGTCTGTAAGAGGTCTAACAGTTGGTTAGTGCATTTCCAAACAAGAGCTTCATCATGAAGACCAAAGAAAATCTGACAAAAGAAATCACCAATCAGGAGAAAGATATAAGAAGATTTCAAAGACTTTGAATATCCCCCGGAGCACTATTAAGTCCATAATAAAGAAATGAAGAGAATATGGCACAACTGTGAATTTGCCTTGAACTGAGCATCTGTGTGGGAAGGGCACTTGTTAGGGAGGCCTATGTCAACTCTGTACAGTTTTCAATGGCAGAGATGGGAGAAACTGTCCATGGGACAACAATAGCCCAGGCTTTTCACAAATCTGTGCTTTATGGGAGGGTGGCAAAAAGAAAGCCATTGTTGAAAACTCACATAAAATCTCACCTAGAGTTTGGCAGAAGGCATGTGGGAGACTCACGGGGAAACCAGGTGCAGGAAGATTCTATGGTCTGATGAGGCCAAGACTGAACTTTTTGGCATCAATGTTAGGTGCCATGTTTGGCGCAAGCCTAACTGTGCATCATCCCAAGAACACTATTCCTACTGTGAAACATGATGGCGGGAGCCTAATGCTTTGTGGATGTTTCTCTGCTTCAGGGATGGGAAAACTTGTCAAAATAGAGGGTAAAATGCATGGTGCAAGATATAGACAAATCTTGGAGGAAAACCTGCTGCAGTCTGCAAGAGACTATGAAATCAATATTTGTTTGTTTTTTATTTGTAATTAAGAAAAACCTTAGTTTTTTTATTTTACATTATAGAATATTTTGTGTTGATCAGAAATCCCAAATAAATCAATTTTGATTCCATTAACTAAGAAAATAAAATATGAGGTGGAGACTACTTTATATCCACTGTATATATTATGGGTGTATTTTTGTGAGCTGAAATCACTCCTCTGACTCCCTGTTTGATGGACATGCTACCACGTGTTTCCAGCTCTGGGTAAACATCTACCCTCTCTGCTGTAAAAAAAAAACCCTGTGAGTGGAACTTTGTGAACCCTGTGAGTGCTGCCGTCAACCTTCTCCTCTGTCCTTATCTCCACATTACAAACGTCAGCATCCAGAACTCTCCTACAGGGGCTGGTAGAGAGCGGGGGATGAGAAAGAGAGGGGAGAGGGAGAGGAGAGAGGGGGGCAGGAGTACCTCAGAAAACAGCCAGAAATAGCAGTGCACATGCTATTCACAGACTGCATCCACTAATTGTCAAATGATGAAAGGGAATTGAATTTTCAATTGTGTGGGAGAGGCACGAGGGAAGGGGAGGAGAGAGAAAGAGGGAGACAGGAGAATAGACTGAAAAAGACAGAGAGAGGAAATGCACATGATTGTCTGTAGAGGCACCAGGCCATAAAACAGTCACAGTGTTCAGCTCGCACCTCTGGTGGCTACACACTGTGTGATGTGATATTTAACATGTTGCTTACACATCTCAAGCTTATAAATGAACCCTGTTGAATTTTTTTTTTTTTTTAACCAGCTTGCTTGGGATTAAAATTAAGTTATTCCATGGTAGATTCACTAGAATGGGAAATATTGACCGTCTGCTAAGCCTTTCTCTTCAAATGATATTTCCCTCTGAAAGTATTCCCTTATCATATTGCATTTTTTCATCCTTGCCTCCAGCAATTTTTGTCTCATTGCGGCAGTGTTAATAACATATTTTCCACTAGAGGGCACCATACCCGTTTCTAATAATAGCAGCCCACTATTTCCCAGGGAGAATATTGGCTTTTTAAAAAAGATGCTGTTCTGCTTTCAAAGCAATACACTGTGGCTGTGTAGCCCTGCGATGTTTATGCAAGCAATGCAAGAGGCTGAGGGGGTAGACGTCACATCTACTGCTTTGAAATCGTATTGGTCGGCGGTAAGAAAAGGCCATTGCTGTCATTTAACTATAATCCAACCCCCATGCCCCCCTTTACACTTCATGAAAAACACTGTGAATATTCACAGAAGCCAAACCCTTTTCCCATCCTTGACATTACATGTTCATTTTCACTGCTGGGTAGCTGAATTTGGCTTACATCTGGAGAATTGGTGTGCTTTTTAAAATTTGCATTCTAATGTATTATTCTGCTCATTTTACAACAATGAAAGGATTGTTAAGTTCATTGAGGATTCTGACACTAAGTTACTCATGTAATTTAAGTCATCCCGCAAAACGATAATAATAACAAGTCCCTAAAAGATTAAGATGTAGTCCATGGGTGGCCAACCCTGGTCCTGGAGAGCCACAGGGTCTGCTGGTTTTCATTCTTATTCAGCACTTTGCATCAATTAAAGCATGTGATCACACAGTTGTCTCATCTCACCTGGTTTCTTCTGTCTAAATTTGCTGTTGATTTGAATGTGAAAATAGAGAGCAGCAGACCCTGCGCCTCTCCAGGCCCAGGGTAGGGGACCCCTGATATAGTCAGAGCCTGAGACTGCCTACCGCTGTGTAATAGAGCTGCTACATCACACAGTAAATCATCTCTATTTCTTACATTGTGAGTATTGTCCTTTGGTATTTGGTATTTGCGCTCTGCCCTATTGGCAGCGAACTGAGCGCGCCGAATGCGTTAATACGTTTTTGTGCTGAGAAAGCCGGTGTGTAACCTGCGCACTCAGCACCGTGGCGATCAGCACAAGTTCTGTTAAATCAGACGTCTCTTGTCATGACTCCAGCACTCTTCGGGCTTTAGCTATCGCGCGGCTTACGTAGCTTTCAACCCAAAAATGTGTTGCAAAAAATTCGATTTCGCCCAATCCGATTTTGGTAGCGCGGAACTGCACTCTGTTGCTATGGATACAGATCGTGTTGCCGTGGCTCCTACTGGAAAACTACAGCGCTGTGGGTTTCTGGCGGGGGATCCATAGGGGGAAGAACGCACGGTTTAAGCCGTCACTGCTGTCTCCTACTGCCCACAGGTGTTTGCTGCACGCATTTATTTGGCGGTAATAACCGTTGTGTAGGATGTAAATAAAGGCGCATGTATGCGCATGTTCACCGGGTGCACGGACGCAGTTTGACCACGTGTATCACACTCTGGCCCGCGTTAACCTATTGGGCAACATGGGCTGCAGCCCAGGGCCCCGGCCACTAGGGGGCCCCGGGAATAGCAGATTACTTTAGGCCTACATTGCATTTTTGAATGCGGGTTTATGGTGTTTTGACTGTTACTGTACATTTTGGTCCACTTTCCCACCTGTAGTAGTCCACATTGTCCTGTCGCAACAATCAGTGTCAGTGAGAGTGTGTTTGTATAGTCTGTTCCCTGTTGCATAAGGACGGCTTTGTCTCGGGAGCTCGATTCTACAAGTAGAAATCGCCGTCGGTCCAACTCGGTGTGTCGGAGGACTTTCATCTGTTGCTGTAGTGCAGGGGTGGCCAACCAGTCAGAGACTAAGAGCCAAAATTTTTTACTGTGTTACCGCAAAGAGCCACATCACCGGGGTGCTACAGGCTAAATAAAATCTGTTCATTTATTTCGCGGACCGGGGGGTGGTAAGAGCAATAAAAAAATTGCGCCCCCTAATTTTAAACCCAAAATGCAAAAAAGGTTGGGGACCGCTGCCCTAACTGTGTTTTTTTTTGTCTTCTGAAATTTTGCGAGCGGTGCGCGTTGTGCGAAAATACCGTATTGAACTCAAGCGAAGCGAACACGCACATAAAAAAAAAAACCACACACAAACTTCGATATGAACGTAAGAGCCGCATGAAACCAGGCAAAGAGCCGCATGCGGCTCGGGAGCCGCGGGTTGGCCACCCCTGCTGTAGTGTCACGAGCAGAGGTAAACCTGTCGCGCGGTGCAATCACGTCGCTACATGTATGCGCGCTGTCGTTCTGCTTTAGTGAAATTAGAAAATGACCTATGTCAATTTCACATGCGATAACATTTTGATACTTTAGTTGCTGAAATTGGCGAGAGAAACGCACGTAGGTAGAGCTATAACCTGAGATGTCCAACCAGAAAGTAATAAATTACTATTTATAACGGGGTTCGCTGCAAAAAACGATGTTGTAGCCTATTGCCCCTCAAGCAACCACCATTTTATAACTGTCAACAAACTATTTCAGATAAATTCATCTTAATTCGACTGAAGAAAGTGGGCTAATTTTGCATTCATTCATGACCGAATAGCTTAGTTGTGTTGCTAAGTAACGTTAGCTAGCTGAACAACAACAACGCCTAATGTTCTCGAGCAAGTTGGCCTGTAATTTGTAGCAATGTTTGGACAAAAGTATTTTTTAAAAGCCAATATAAACTTAAATTATGTCAAGTTTGCTGTATACATTTGCATTTATTGTATAATTAGATGCAGGTGTTAATGCTACATGTTGAAATGAAAACGGTAGTTCAATTAACTTACACAAAGGATGATACTTTGTCCTATAGGTGAGTAACATTAAATAATTTATATCAATGCTTGTTTTGTTGGTGCTAGTGGTTGAACGGGAAGTGTATTGTTTTGTGCATTGTCATCAGTAGGCTACACTAGGCTACTACTTCCTTTCATTATCCTGCCATGCTGGGCAAGGTTGGTCATGACTTGAACTTGAACCCATGCGTTCGGGTAACAGACGTGAATATTTCGAGAGCACTGTAATATAAGAGTCGGTACTCTTTGACAGCTTTTAATACATTACAACGTTCAAAGTTTTCAATTGGAGGTCTCATTCTGTAACATATTCACTATCTACTTCTGATATCCTTTGTCATAGGCCTATTTGTCGAATTTGCGGCATGTCTTTATCGTTGCCAGGCCTGGTCGCGTCAATGTGCTTTTACTTTTCCAGTTTAAAATCGTGGACATAGGGCCCCGGGAGGTGTGTTAGCCCTGGGCTCCGGGGAGGCTTAACGCGGCCCTGATCACACTCACCGAGGATTCCGTTTAAAAAAAAATGTATGTGAGACACTTGAGAACCCTTCCATTGGCGCTCACTACCGCTGTGGTTAACAGCAAAGTACATTTTCAATTTGTCTTGTTGCCAGGGGGTGCATGGAGATGAGTTAAGTATTCTGTGTAAATGCCAAGTTTTACAGTAAATCCAATGACCCACAGATTGTTATCTGTTAATATGTTATCTAACTGTATTTTATTTTATTTTCTTGGAGAAACGGTGGAGGTGTGAGGAACAGGAGGTGCTGGTAGAATGGATGGATAGTTTGTGTTTATAGGAGGTAGATGCTGAACACTGGTGTAGTTCAGGTTATCACACTACGTTACGTTTTTTGACATAGGCCTATATTTTATGAAGTGTTTTTTTATTTCCCCAGGTCAATTACAGCGTTACAATCATATTTGTTTCCATACAAAATATAGGGAAATACACAGGCAGGTCAGATAAATGAAATAAATATCCACATTAAGCAATTGCAATAGTGAAAACGTTTCATGGTACATCCTGGGATAGTGGGATGGGCAGTTGTGTAGTGTGGGTATATTTGCTTTCTGTTCAGGTTGGAAAAATGTTCATGTTTGAAATAACTTATGCGTGTCCATATCTTTATATCCTCTGTATAGAGATCTCTTAAATTATCAGGGATTTTTCCAACATTAACATCTGTGGGTATGAACGGAGCCATATTTCAAACTTGATGTTGTCAATATATTTCCAGTTAGTTGCTAACAAATGTTTAGCATTCATACAACCAATATAAATTATTTTCTTTTTCCAGTTACACCATTGTCTGTCTTCAAAGTAATTCAGAATACATATTTTAGGATCCGAGGGTACAATTTCATTTAGGATTTGAGATAAGGTGTGTACAACCATAGTCCAATACTTCACAAGTTTAGGGCATTTCCAGACAACATGTATAAATTGACCTTTATCTTTTTTCAGTGCCATCAGTTTCAGTTTCACTTGCCTTCATTAATTTGAGCTTCCTTGGTGAAAAATATATTCTATGAATAAACTTGTACTTTCTACGTACTATCCATTTATACAGCTGGATGTTTGACTGAAGCAGTTTAGCTTCCTTGCATATGGGCACAATGGCTATGCCCCCACCTGGGATTTGAACTTGCAACTACAAAAGATAACATGAAGAGAATGTATTCTAATGATGGACAGCAAGGCGATGTTTTGAGCCCAAGCATTTCACCGACAGAAAGAGGTTATGTTGCATGGCTGTCTGTCACTCTGTGTGAGAGACTGTGTGCTTCGCTCTCAGGCTTTAAGTCAGCGCTCTGCCAATACTGCCATTCACACCCCGCGGTGTTAGCCGGTGATTTATCTCCTATTCTGATGTAAAAGTATAGATTTTATATGAAAACCATGAAAACCAATAAAACACTAGAGCGGCTGTATCTATCGGCCTGCTATTGCTCACCTGTCACCAGGGGCAGATTCATGGCTCCGCCCCTTAAATTGACATATCGATGGCGGGTTAAATGGAGTGTGGTTAATCAATCGTGCATGGCTGGCCTCTTGTATTTAGTCATGTGTAATATTGGAACAAGTTAATTTAGTCATTAGTGCACATTATCACCAGAAATTGTCCAATTGCTTGTTCCCTTTTTGAATACGTATTCTTATAATTACACAACAGCTTCTGCATCTGCAGGGCAGGATAAGGTCTCTCCACTGTCGTCCATAAAGGGAAGAGCATATCCTTCCTACTCTGTATCTTTGCACAGACCGTAAAATAAACGGCACCACATGCACTAGGCACAATTGGATCCCTATGAAGAGGGGATATATTGAACTGTAGCAGGATTAGCTGCTATGCTGTCATAGCCGTGACTCTGTGCCATTGTTTGAGCTCATTCTGCACAGAAGTCCCACACACATGAACACACAGACACACACACATGAACACACAGACACACACACAAATGCACACGCACACAAATACTCACAACTACAAGTGCAATTATGTAATTTATCATAATTTATCCAAGGCAACTTACAATAAGTGCATTCCACCAAGTGGGATAAGACAGCATATCACGAATAGTCAGTACAACTTCTTTACAAAAATAACTGCTAGGAGCACACATCACTTTTTTTCACACACACACACACACACACACACACACAGAGACACAGTTCTCATTCATTATTAACTTGTTAAATGTTATTTTCAGATATTTAAATGATCTATTTCTTTGTATTCATTTATTTTGTTGGGGGGGAGGGGGAACTTAGGCATATTAAAACAACCCACTCCTATTTCACTCAAAGCAGGTGACTTTGTGTTTAGTATGGAGGTTCTACTCAGTGACCTCCAGATGGTGCTCACACTAAACCATCGGCGGGGGCTCAGGATCAGGGTGACTGTGGAAATGCAGTAGTCTGAGAGACAGCAGTGTGCAGGTGTAGAGGAGAGGTGAAGGGAGGGTGCAGATGTAAAGGATAGGGAAATGCAGGGGGTAAAGGCAGGGTCCAGGTGTAGGGGTCTTGGGATGTGTATCTGGAGTCAGTTTGTGTATGGCTCTACCAAGTGTCTCATTGTGTTTTCTCTTTTTTTACTGGTAAATGATGTGACCCAGACACAAAAAAATCAGCTGAGTTGAAAAAAGGACAAAACCTTGGAGGGGCCAAAAGCATTTGGACATGAGTTCACAAATGAGGATTTGTAGGACCTGAAATGGAAAATTCATTGGGATAGCTAGATAATATGGGATGGATATTCCACAGTCATTCAGCTTTACACTAAATGTGAGTGCTGTAATTTTAATATTTATAATTCAACATATGTATCAGTTATTAGTAGATGTAGAATAGATGCTTATTCCTTTTCTGCATTCTGAATTGTAGGACTCAAGATATACTGTGCATGGGAAAATACTAAGATATAAGGTGCCTCTACAGTAGAATGCGAAACAGATAAATAAATAAACACTCATACCACTGAGTTTTGGACCCTAGTTTTTCCTGGAATATAAGTGCAAACAAATGTGGAATTCAGAGATAACAGTTCCAAAATGTAAAATATACCTGCCTCAGCATATAACAGTGAAAAAAGATAACTAATGAAGGGGAGTTTAAGAATTTCCCCTGCCCTCTGCTGGTGGTGTACTGGTAACGCAGTTCATTAATCTGGAGAATCCTCGGAAATAGCATTGTTAAGAGGTGCGCGTGAAGTAGAGGTGACTTTATTGGAATTCAACTCACAAAGCTATTTATCAGTTTTCCATTGTCCTCAGAAAGCCCTTTTCCAGAAATAAAGGGGTGAAATTCAGGAGAAATTAGCGGTTTCTAACCACACAGTCAAATAAACCAATGTATTTAGATACATTGCACACATGATATTTTTGAATTGGCCTTCGTTTTAAAAACACACATTTTCTTCCTGCTTACTGTTGAAAGTTCATATCTCTTTCATACTGAACAAAAAGGATTTAATTCCACCAGAAAAATTAAACAGGAGATGGGGAGATTGGGAGGGGGATTTAATAGTATAACACCCCAGTAACATTTTGGAAGTCCTAGAACGTTGCACAAAAGTTACATTTGGTCATTTGATATGATCACGGTATGATACAAGCCCTTATATTTGCAATGAGACAAGATACATGTATAAAACAAGGTCATTCAACATGTCAAATTTGGATTCGCTGTTCACCTGGGCTCACCCCCACATCACACTTCCTCTGACATCCTCAGGCAGACAGCCAATCCCACTGCCTGCAGTTCAGACAGAAATTCTGGATCACCCATTAAGCACAGAGAGCACTATGGAAGCAGGAAGTGAGCCGTGCATTTTCTGGCACAATTACACATTTGCACTGATACCCCCCCCTGCCTCCATCAACACTGCTGCACAGAGAGATTCAAAAAACAACAGGGAGAGAGGGAGGGAGAGAAAGAGAGGGTGAAAGAGAGAGAGTGAGAGAGAGGTGCAAACGGCGACAGGCCATGTGAGGTCAGATTTGTACTGCTACCATAAATAAAGGAGAAGGTGCCAGGTGTGCGAGAGAGTCTCTTACCTGCTTTAACACGTCTCCTCATTAGCATCTGTGCACAAAACCCTCTGGTTTATATGAGCCATCAGGATTATTCACTGCAGGTTTTATCAAATCAAACTTGATTAAAAAAGAGAAAATTTGATGAATTACTCTGATGTGTGTTTTCTTTCATATAATGAGGGGTTTTCCGGTCCTTTCTCAGCTGTAGGTTTTTTTCTTCTTTATTTTCATCAACATTTTGGGGAAAGAAGAAGTTGGGAGGAACAATGTCAATTAATTTAAAAGAGCCACTGCAGTGAAAAATGAGAGACCACAACCTACGCTGTGTGTCCTGCATGCTGCTGCCACGTCTTGTTGCTATGGAGATTGCATCCAACTACAGGTGTGGGGTAGCAATATATGAAGCTGGCCATGTTCTCCATCTCTCTCTCTCTCTCTCTCTCTCTCTCTCTCTCATTCTGTCTCTGTCTCTCTCTCACACACACACTTTTACACAGACACAGACATGCTCGCGCACACACGCATAGACGCGCACACATATACACATACACACTTTCGCATGCATAAAGCTCAGTAGAAGATACCACAGTTGTCAGTAAAATGATGCTTAGCAATTAGAGAGGTTATAATAGTGTTTCCCCATAGCACTCTCGATGTGCTTATTAGAGATCTAAATGCCTGATCGGAGAGGTTGGAGGGGAAACGTGCATATCTTCTTCACTCTTTCGCACAATAAGAGCATGGAACAACCCCCTGCGATGAACTTTTTTGCTGATGGTACAGCCGTGCTCAGAGTCACCACTGTTCCTGTCCTGTTCACCTTCACAACACTTTATCTTAAGGATTGATTTATACTATTTCATTCTATTAAGGCATACAGTACCTTTGGGTTTCATTTTATGACAGTAACATTGGCCACATTTTCTGGCCTTTTTTTTGGTCAGTAAAATACTAAAATGCCTAAATCTGGGGCTGCTAAGCCAAGGGACCCATCCAGCTGAATCCAGACCATGCCAGTGCTGACTGGGTCTGTAGCCCGACAGGGTAGCCAGTAACAAGCTGCTGCTGTGCCCAGGGGAGGAGAATGTCCCCATCTCAGACCACACCAGCAGCTGCACTCCAAATTGGGGGGGGGAACATTAAGGTTAAAAAGAAAACCCTAAATCTCATGATAGTGGTGAAGAGGGGTGATATCGCATCTCAGAGTAGGCATAGTTTTTCTGTGTATGAGATTGCCTTGGTCATGAGACACACTCGATTCGGGGTTAGGTAAAGGATGGTGGTGGTGTTCTGTTCGAACACATGTCTGTCTTCGGCCAGCTGTCCGCTCCTTCTTTCGGTACGGCAGTACGGGCGGAAGCGTTGCCTGCTATACGGTCGCGAGGCTGAGCGAAGATCAAACGGCACTCAGCCCCGAGGTTGTGTACGCACGCCGGAAAGAAACTTGGAAACCAAAAAATATATAGGCCTATAGCAGCAATAAATCGCTAGCTCGAAAAACTCCAGTGAACCTAACTACGGCTTTATATTTTTCCATCTGCCTTGTTTGAAGAAATCATAGCCGAGGCACTGTCGTCTCCGACGGCGCATCCGCTCCAGTTATGCAACACAGTGTGTTTCTCACACGCCGCCGTTGAGTTTTAATATCGATGGTAATCAGAAGGTAATTATTTATTATACATGAGTCCGTGCTGCTCATTTATGGTGTAATATTACAGGAAGAATAAAATAATCCGGGACAGGGAGAGGATTGTGTAAATGATTTATGATCTCCTGCCTCTCATATGAGACTACATTCAGAAAAATCAATCACTCTACATGCTGCACGGATTCCGCCGAGCGCGTGATCAATTACTCAGCAGCCTTGCGCTGCTTACGCTTCAGTATCACGCCAGTTCTGGAGGAAGGAAACTGCTGTGGGGCAGCTGCCGAAAGTGAATACTAGTTCTTTCTTTGCCTATTGCTATAATGATTTATTTGGGTGATTAAAGGTGCATTCTGTGTGTGTGTGCAATACGTTGGCATAATGCTGGCATATCGCTGGCATAGAGCAAAAATATCGCTGGTATAACACTGGCATAGGCCTATTGCTGGTATAATGCTGGCATAACACTGGTATAACGCTGTCATAATGCTGGCATATTGCTACCATGGCACTGGCATAACACTGGTATAACGCTGTCATAATGCTGCCATATTGCTACCATGGCACTGGCATAACACTGGCATAGCGCTGGCATAACGCTGCCATCGTTCTGGCATAATTCTGGCATAGCGCTGGCATAATGCTAGCATAACACTGGCATAGACCTGACCTGGATCAAATAATTATAAGTAAAGCTTCAACCTTTTAGACTCCAGTAAAGTTCCTGCAGATTACTGACCATTTTAAAAGCAACATATATTTTCACCAATATTCATAACAAAATCCTTCTTTGTACATTTTGGTTTCTAACATTTTTCGTTGAAAGTTCTTAAGGGTTCTGCAGGAGTGTTTTCAAATTGTCACTGTTTCAGATGCACATTTGACCCAGGTCTGGTGATGACCCACCACATTCAACAACTGTCATCCCAAGCAGTCCCAGACAGAGGGGGGCACCCTGCAGGACGTCCCGTGACAGGATGGGCCGGAATAACACAGTGTGGAGGACAGTCTGAGGTGTCTGCTCGGTGCAGTGGCTCGTGTGGAGAATGCTAATTACACCTGATGTAACATTAGGAATGACTAAGCCATACAGCGATACAAAGCACAAAACACTCTCTTCTGCACCCCAGTACTGTGTTTAAAAGGGATCTTGTGCCACATTACCAGCTGCTGCTGTATCATTTTGCCCTGTCGCTACACAAAGAGGGATTACGCTGAGAAAACTGGGGTATCATTTTTTTCAGATTTTTCATTTTTGTATTATTTTTCATGTTATTCAAATTTGCATATAAGGCCTGGAATTACTGATGCCCTGAGAGCGCTGATTGACCCCTGATCACCCGACTGATTAGCAGCATCCTTTCTCCTAAAAGTGAATTTGGCGGAGCCTGAACAATGCCCACTCTAACTGTGGGGTGTGTGTGCTTTTATATGTGTGTATGAAGCCTCCTCTCTCTATGAGGAACATCACTCAATGAAACCCAGTGCTGCATTATTACCCTATTTTAAACCACACAGGTGTAGAGGTGTTAAATCCTATCATTCAAATGATGGCCACCTGTGTCCTGCCAGCATGACTCTGTGTTTAGGGACATGATACCGAGCTGCACCTTGGGTCAGTCTTATTCTGGGCCAGAGAAACACATTTTAATAGCCCGCACCTCTCTCTCCGTTGTCTTCCTCCCTCTCTGTCAGTGTATCTGGAAGTGATGTTTGGAGTAACTTGGTTGTGTTGGGGTGTAGCTTGGTTTTAGTGTTGAAGAGTAGTTTGGTTATGGTATTGGGGAGTATCTTGGTTGTAGTGTTGGCATGTAGCTTGGTGTTGCTGGGGAGTAGCTTGGTTGTGGTGTTGCGGAGAAGTTTGGTTGTAGTGTAGGGGAGTAGCTTGGCTGTGTTGGGGTCTTACTCCAGTGTGGAGTAGTGGAGTCAGGGACAGTCTTGTTAAAATAGCTGCAGTACCACAGTTGGCAGAATTGCCACAGCACATTCTGTACCACATCTTTGTGAATTTTACCAGCTAATGCAACTGAAGCTCAAACTATTTCTGCAGCTTCTTTCATCACTTGAGGCATAATCACATCACAGTTGTTGTTGCCTCAGATTTCATGATCAAAGGACCCCCCAGCTTCAAAGCCAGAGACTCAAGTCAACTGGATTACATTCCTGGCCACCACATGCGTGTGGGAAACTGTGTGGAATGTGTATCACTGCCATCTTATGCATGGAGTGAAGACAAAGGCTGAGAATATGAAGAATATGACAGGTTCACATTTTCTTGTCACAATGAGAAAATTAAGAAATAATGTTAAATACTGACACTACATCTTTGATGGTTTTTACATTTCTAAGTCTTTTCATGATGTGTGTAGTTGTGAAGACATGCTGTGAATGTAGTTGTAGGCACTGTGCTTGGTTTGGGAATTCAACCTGTGACATTTCAAGAACTGTTGGGGTGGGTGGGCTTAGACGTGACAGTAAACTGGCCCTACTGCATTTCTGTCCAACTTCACACTCACCAAATAATTGCCCTACTTTTCATCCTCATGTTCCTAATGCTGTATTAAAAAGAGAAAAAATAAAAGAGCAATGCTGCAAGTACAACATGTCTTTTGTGTGGTGAAACTGAATAAAGTATACAACTGCCAGGCTTATACCAACAACTTCAGGCTGAATTGCTTCCTGCACCAGCCATGGACTATTCAGATTTCAACAGAAAATAGCATACTGTACATTCTCTGTATGTGTGCTGTTCATATTGTATGAACCACTTATGGGGTGGGTGTATTGGAGACATATTCTTTGCAGCTTTTTGATAAGTACTTGTTTGAATTTTGGTTGCTGTGGGGTGGGAATCGTGTTAAATGTTTGTGCGCCTTTCAATGTGTCTGCTTTTATTAATTTTTCCATTACTGATTATAGACAATATCATTATTAATGCATGGAATATGCATGGCGCTAATCATCCTGTGAAGCGAGTACAGTGACTAGATTACATTTTCAGGAAGGGTGTTGATATTGATTGTTTGCAGGAGACTCACTTATTAGCTAAGGATGTTAATTGTTTGCAAAATAAACATTACAAGGTGATTGCATTGTCGGCTGTTGGGAGTAAGCAGAGGGGTGTTGCTATTTTAGCCAAAAGGAAGCTTAATCTGGAAATTCTGTCTTGGATAAAGAAGGGATATTCTGCCATGCAGTCCTGTTTCTGAACGCAGTTACGATTTGCGTTGCTGTTTTCTATGCACCTAATGTTTTCAACGTGCATTTCTTTGACTGAGTGAGACACCTGCTCTCTGCATCGGGGAACATACTAATTGTTTTACCTGACAACCACTTTTTTTTTTTTTTTTATAATTTTTGTTTCAGATTTGTATCCAATTTTTATCCCAATTTGGTAGCCAATTTGACCCACTATTTCTATGTCAATTCCCCCCCTAGTAATGTGATTTCGCTGCCATAGTCCTGCGACCAGTAGTGACGAAGGCGACCTGACGCCTCTTCCGTGATGGCACTCGCCAAGTGTCGACCGTGACCCGGTACTACAGGGTCACTCTTATGCGTAGTGAACGTCATGTCGGCTTCCCTCCCCCCTCCTTGGGGCAGACAGCCAATCGCCGCCCCTGGTGGCACTCCTGGCCAGAGCCGACTCTGAGATGTAATCACCTTGCCTGCTGGTTTAAAATCTGAAACCCTGGACTTTACTGCAACTTTGCTTTCTGGTTTAGATGTTAAAACGCTCCTGAGATACAAAGTCCAAGCTAATCAGCACTTTAGATTAGTTAAGCTCTCTTGTGATTTTCCCGTTAGATTAACATTGTGTTCTTATTATTTCTTGGACATCAAAGTTGCCTGGCTGGACTTGAGAAGGGGAGATGTCAACATGGATAACATCACAGACTCCAGAGGCATTCCCTGGTGTGTGTGTGTGTGTGTGTGTGTGTGTGTGTGTGTGTGTGTGTGTGTGTGTGTGTGTGTGTGTGTGTGTGTGTGTGTGTGTGTGTGTGTGTGTATGTACAACTGGTCTGCCCTTAATTATGTGATCCGTTTCTAACCTGCTCCTCCCTCAGACCACATCCACTAATTACCACCTTCTTTTTATAGCATTTCTCCTCTCCTTTGGGTCTTCTGCCTCTCCATTTACTCTTACTTACTGCCTCTCCTCTCTTCCTTTTCTCCAGGGCCTTCCTGCCATCTCCATGCTTGCATTGTACACTGTATATGTTGCAGTGGTTCATCTGGTTTTACACAAAGGCCACCTGAAAACCTGCACTCTTTACACATTTGCACCATCAGTGAACTGAATGAGTGAAAGAGAACGGAATAGAATAGAACATTGTATTTACATAGTGCCTTTCAAGGAACACAAAGCACTTTACTGTGAAGGGGGATACTAAATCCCCTGGGTGATGCACGGCAGCCATTTTGCGCCAGATTGCTCACCACACATGGTGTGCAACGAACCCAAACCCCAACATCTCACCCCCAAAAAACCATCTCACACAAGCCCAAGCTCTAGTGACTTTCTTTTTTAAATTTTTTTGTTTCTGATTTTTATCCCATTTTGGTAGCCAATTAGACCCGCTATTTAAGTAAATCCCCGCCTAGTAATGTGAGTTTGCTGCCATAGTCCTGCAACCAGTAGTGACACGCGACCTGACGCCTCTTCCGAGACGGCACTCGCCCAAGTATCAACCGTAACTCGGCATACTGCAGGGCCACTCTTGCGCAGCCAATCTCATGTCGGCTTCCCTCCCCCCTCCCTGGGGCGGACAGCCAATCGCCGCCCCTGGTGGTGCTCCCAGCCAGAGCTGACTCTGGCGAGACGGGGAATTGAACCCCGGTCTCCGTGGCCAGCGTCGAACGTTGTAACCATTGGGCCACGCGGGAGGCCTTTGACCAAGTTTTAGATGCTTCTCATCAACCAGTTGCCGAATCCCTCAAAAGCATACAGTTACTGAGGGATTTCACAAATGGCCTCTCTATGTGTGACCCTTGGCAAATATAATAATAATTTTTTTTTAACTACAGGAGGACTTCACAGAGCTTCCTGTAACACAATCACAGCATGGAATGTGGCTGTAGATGAAGTTGCTAACTTGCAAGTACAGGATTGTTGAATTGTATGCATTGTGTCCAGGATCAAGGGAAGGGGGTTTGGAAAATGAAAATAACAAAATAAAATAATTGTTCACAAAAAAGGTGAGATTTCTCAAGATGATTAACCACAAAGACATTTTTTCATATCCTTTTTTGCTCATCTTTATCAAGAGTGCCAATAATTCTGGAGGGCAATGTATATCTTGACCCTTTCCCTTGGGTAGAGGTTCCCTCTTTCTCCCCTTTTATTTGTAATTTGTATTGAACCACTATCTAACTGTTGAAGGCAACCAAACATATAATGTAACACATAAAATCAGTTTATATGCAGATTATATTCTTCTCTTGTTATATAATCCCATGGTCTCTTTTCATGATGTTTTCAGACTAATAAATCAATTTAGTAATATATCAGGTTACACTCCAAATTGGTCAATATCCCAAATACTTCCCATGAATAACTTTAAGATGCAAAATATTCCCCTCAAATAGACTCAGATTCTTGGGGGTAAATACCTCTGTAGATCTGAAGGATTTATTTTATCTTAATTATTAAAGATTACCTCTAAAGTTTTAAACAAATATATTACCTAAACTAACTTATTTATTTACAATGGCCCCAGCCTATCCAACTACAGATTGGCTTGCTTCATTAGATTCTGTTATTATCAAATTTAATTGGAAAAAAAGACTTTCTTTAGACCCTCTGAATATTATTGTTTGCACATAGAGAACTCAGAGTGTGAAGATTTCTCAGTGAGAGATTTACCATATATGAGTCTGTTAAAAATCATAATTGCTTTAAAAATAAAAATGACATAATTGCTGTTACCTTGAGAACATGGTGGAAAACCAACAAAGTTTTAAATTACTCTCTCACCCCAAACATTCTGCCTCCAATTTGGTAAAATTCAGATTTTCTCATTAACAATACAACTATTTTGTTCAATATAGTATTATCAATTTGATAATATTGTAGTATATTTCCAAGAACTATCAAAAATAGATATGAGCTCAATGAATCATTGAATAATTTTTATGAATAATTTTGTAGCAATATATTCGATTAAAACATGTTTTAAAAACAAAATTACTAATCACTTTTATCCCATCCTCTTTAATTCATAGGTTACCTCTTTCTAAAATATATGCAATTTTTTTTCATAATGATAATTCCCTTTGTGTCCATTCCATAAAATGGGAGAATGATTTGGATGTTAAAACTGATGTTCTATTTTGGATCAATATTTGAAAGAATATACAGTGGGTATAAAAAGTATTTACAGGGCCTCCGATAGCATAGCGGTCTAACACACTCATTTACGAATGTGAGCTGCCTATCACGTTCGTGGTTCAAAACCCAACTGTGCCAGACCGACCCTGGTGGGAAGCCCCGATTGGGGGAGGGGGAGTCTCGAAGGAAGCAGAGTTTGCTGCCCTCTGAGAATTAGCTTGCCTTGTAGAGATGGGCAGCGAGTTCATGTGGGGAGGGCAAATCAAAATGAATAGAGGGTATAATGGGCCACTAAATTGTGAGAAAAACGAAAAAAATCATAAACAAAAAATAATAATAATAAAGTGTTCACCCCCTTTGGCATTTTTCACATTTTCTTACTTCATAGAATCAAAATTTATTTAATTTGGAGTTCTTGCCACTGATTTTCAAACAAAATACTCTGTAGTGTCAAATAAAAAAATAACTCTAAGGCTTTTTCTTAATTAATTACAAATAAAAAACAGACAATAACAAAAACATGCACGTTTTTATTCTTCCAATTCTTAATTTATGATCATATATACAGTTTTGTTTTGTTTTGTTCAGATTCTGTTCAGATTTACGATGAGGTAAGTGTACAGTGCATGTGTGAAATTCAATTACAGATACACAGTAAGAGCCCGTTGCTCAGCACAGTTTGGTTGGAGGAAGCTTGGGCCAGATGGTGACTCTGTAGGTAGCATCCCCCACACAGCCCACTGTCCTGGGCCAGCACCATGAGCCAGAACCAGTGTCCCTCACACGCCCCACTGTCCTGGGACAGCACCACAAGCCAGAACCAACATCCCCCACATGCACACTGCCCTGAGCCAGAACCAAGAGCCAGAACTAGGCCACTGCATACAGGAGAGAGCAGAGCAATATCCACCTCCAATACAGGGCACTGTACCTACACTATACTGTCACTACACACTGTACCTACACACACTATACTGTCACTACACACTGTACCTACACACACTATACTGTCACTACACACTGTACCTACACACTGTATACAGTCACTACACACTGTACCTACACACACTATACTGTCACTACACACTGTACCTACACACACAATACTGTCACTACACACTGCACCTACAAACACTTTACTGTCACTACACACTGTACCTACACACTGTATACAGTCACTACACACTGTACCTACACACACAATACTGTCACTACACACTGCACCTACACACACAATACTGTCACTACACACTGCACCTACAAACACTATACTGTCACTACACACTGTACCTACACACACTTTACTGTCACTACACACTGTACCTACACACACTTTACTGTCACTACACACTGTACCTACACACACTTTACTGTCACTACACACTGTACCTACACATACTATACTGTCACTACATACTGCAGCTACACACATTATACTGTCACTACACACTCCACCTACACACACAATACTGTCACTACACACTGTACCTACACACACAATACTGTCACTACACACTGTACCTACACACACTTTACTGTCACTACACACTGTACCTACACACACAATACTGTCACTACACACTGTCCCTACACACATAATACTGTCACTACACTCTGCACCTACACACTATACAGTCACTACACACTGCACCTACACACACTTTACTGTCACTACACACTGTACCTACACACTGTACTGTCACTACACACTGTACCTACACACACAATACTGTCACTACACACTGTACCTACACACACTATACTGTCACTACACACAATACTGTCACTACACACTGTACCTACACTATACTGTCACTACACACTGTACCTACACACACTATACTGTCACTACACACAATACTGTCACTACACACTGTACCTACACACACTATACTGTCACTACACACTGTACCTACACACACAATACTGTTACTACACACTGTACCTACACATTATACTGTCACTACACACTCCACCTACACACACAATACTGTCACTACACACTGTACCTACACACAATACTGTCACTACACACTGTACTTACACACACAATACTGGCACTACACACTGCACCTACACACACAATACTGTCACTACACACTGCACCTACACACACAATACTGTCACTACACACTGTACCTACACACACAATACTGTCACTACACACTGCACCTACACACACAATACTGTCACTACACACTGCACCTACACACACAATACTGTCACTACACACTGTACCTACACACGGTATACTGTCACTACACACTGTACCTACACACACAATACTGTCACTACACACTGCACCTACACACAATACTGTCACTACATACAGAGGACACTTCCACTACACAATACTATGGGATGGTACCATTGTGACAAGTGGTCTGAAATGAGGTTCTATGCCCACCACCTTTTATTTTGAAAGATGAACACAATATCTTGATCTTGATTTTTATAAAAAATGAAAGATAAACCAGGGACCTTTAAAGGTAAAAACAGGGGGCTTTAAGTCTTTAAAGTGTTGCTTCAATTTCATGTATCAAACCTTTATGGCCGTACAGAAGTAAGTACTTTATGTTAGCATAAACTCCATATTTCTGCCCACTGGAAGGTGAAGGAGCTGCATTTTGTGTTGAAAAATTGTCCAGAAATAAGATCCCATGACTGCTGTACTCTGTTCATCTGTAGTCCTTCACCCTCTACAAACCCGCCTGGCAACTACTGCTCTCCTTTCCATCCCTCCATACAGCCTTCTCAGTTTTAGTGACCGTGCTTCTCTAGGGTGGCACCCAGTCTCTCAAACTCCTTCCCCCCGCTCGTCTGCAACTAACTCCACTGCCACACTCCAGGCCAAATTAAAAACCCATCTCTCCACCCTGGCTTGCAACTAAATTCCCCCTCCATGCCCCCCATGCCCACTGTTATTTAACCTATGTATACCCCCCAACTCCAATAACAGTACCCCCACACCAACACCCCATATGATAGCCCCCCCCGCTCCTTGCCCCTGATCTATTACCCCATCCTTATACATATGTTTGCCCTATGCTATGTCTGCTCCTGCATCCCTCCCTACTGTTGTCACTTGTTTTTGTGCTTGTGCACATGCCTGTGTAGTGCCTTTTTGTCTCTTAGTCCTCTGATTTTGCAAAACGACTTTGGTTTACTGAACAGCCTATATAAATAAAATGCATTACTATTATTAAAGAAGCAGAATGAGAGCTCCTGTTTCTGACTGCTGGAGAGTGGTGTCCCACTGGCTCTGGCCCTTTCTGCCAGCTTCTCATCACCGTTAATAACTTCGCTTTCCATCGCCCTGGTGCTGGGGCAAAAATTCCACTGATAAAAAAAGGTTTTTGTGAAATTTACATTTTCAATAGCTTTTATTGGTGTGTGACTTTCTTTAAACCCTTTCCTTCTTTTGTAACCCATGATAACATTATATTAATACTAACATTCATACCATTAAACACTTCCAGCTTCTGAGTTACATAATTATTACATATGTATAGGTTTCTGACTGACTCATGCTGTTTGTAATGAAAGTTCATCTTGATATAACACATTTGACATTAAAATACAGAATAATGTGAACCAATGATTTAAAAAATTTGACTCAAGAATTGGGCGGCACGGTGGTGCAGTGGATAGCACTGTCGCCTCACAGCAAGAAGGTCTCGGGTTCGAATCCAGGCCGGGGGCCTTTCTGTGTGGAGTTTGCATGTTCTCCCCGTGTCCGCGTGGGTTTCCTCCGGGTACTCCGGTTTCTTCCCACAAAGACATGCACGTTAGGCTAATTGGAGAGTCTAAATTGCCCGTAGGTATGAGTGTGTGAGTGAATGGTGTGTGTGCCCTGCGATGGATTGGCGACCTGTCCAGGGTGTATTCCTGCCTCTCGCCCGGAACGCATGCTGGGATAGGCTCCAGCACCCCCCCGCGACCCTGACCAGGAATAAGCGGCTTAGACAATGGATGGATGGATGGATGGATGGACTCAAGAATTGCACAAAATAGTTACATTGAGTTGAAACTTACAAAAGAGCAGGAAAATAATTATTTGTCATTCTCCGAAATCAGCAAATTAACAACTTGTGTTATATGAGCAAATATGAAGTAGATTAGTTTAATGGCCCTTTTCCTGTTTGTCATCTCTATGTGCTCCCTCGTCAATACTGGGCCAACTGCACAGGATATTACAAATCATTATCTCCAAGTATTGGCTCTAAATAAATAAGCTAAAACAATTATGCAGAATATTAAAATATGCTGCTTTGTTCTTGCTGACACTTTGAATGGGTTGTAATGAAAATTCTGTTTCCATGGTGTCAGTGCAGAGGCATTATTACAAATTATTTTAAATAACATGTTGGATCCAGGGCAAGCTTAAACTTGATGATTGCTGAGATGAATCAGGAAATTAAATAATTGCCAGATTCATCAACAATTTCCACCCAGCTGGAAATGAAGCCAAAGCCATGATGGTGGACAAGGTTCAGTTCAGATTTGACTTCAGGCATCAATGTATTGAATATGACACTGTACACACCCTCTGCATCTACCCTCTGCATCTTTCATAGGAGGTCACAGAAAAGTCCTCTTGACTAACTGAAAGAGACGCCCCTGCAGGAAGGTGTATGTTTCAGGATGCTGGGGGCAGAAGGGGAAGGAGGCTGGGGCAAGAGGGGGCATGAGGCTGGGGGCAGGATTGTCTGGGAGCAGGACACAGGTGGCTTAAGGCTGGGGGAGGAGGGGTGTGATTTTTGGAAGTGTGGGGACTCTGACTCTTCATTCTGTATTCCTGGTTTTGTGGAACTTCACTTAACAACAATGATTATACTGTAGCTTACTGTTCGATATCTCTAGCGATTATCTCTAGCCATGTTAATGCACTCTGGTAAGATACCAAATAACTAAATTGTAAATTGTATTTGTTGACTCAAGTAGCTATGTGTGCAGACGGTTCTCTCTGGGTCCTTGCAGCCTGACTGACGGATTGTGTAACGGACCCTGACTGGGAATGATCAGGCCCTGGTGAGGAGGGGCACTGAGGGAGTCTTGATGGTCATCCCCATGGAAAAAGAAGTAACATTGTTCATTCCGATGAGCGCCCCTGACAACTTATATCTGGATCCCCGTTAAAAAGTCACTAGAGTGGCCTCCTGCGTGGCCCAGTGGTTACAACGTTCAACGCTGGCCACGGAGACCGGGGTTCAATTCCCCGTCTTGCCAGAGTCGGCTCTGGCCGGGAGCACCACCGGGGGCGGCGATTGGCTGTCCGCCCCAGGGAGGGGGGAGGGAAGCCAACATGAGATTCGCTGTGCATAAGAGTGGCCCTACAGTATACTGGGTTACGGTTGATACTTGGGCAAGTGCAGTCTCGGAAGAGGCGTCAGGTCGTGTGTCACTACTGGTTCCAGGACTATAGCAGCGAACTCACATTACTAGGGGGATTGACTTAAATAGCGGGTCTAATTGGCTACCAAATTGGGAGAAAATGGGATAAAAATCTGAAACAAAAAGGGCTTGTGTGAGATGTTTTTTTGGGGGTGAGATGTTGGGGTTTGGGTTAGGATTCGTTGCACACCATGTGTGGTGAGCAATCTGGTGCAAAATGGCTGCCGTGCATCACCCAGGGGATTTAGTATCCCCCTTCACAGTAAAGTGCTTTGGGTTCCTTGAAAGGCACTATGTAAATACAATGTTCTATTCTATTCCATTCTCTTTCACTCATTCAGTTCACCGATGGCGCAAACGTGTAAAGAGTGCAGGTTTTCAGGTGGCCTTTGTGTAAAACCAGATGAACCACTGCAACATATACAGTGTACAATGCAGGCATGGAGATGGCAGGAAGGCCCTGGAGAAAAGGAAGAGAGGAGAGGCAGTAAGTAAGAGTAAATGGAGAGGCAGAAGACCCAAAGGAGAGGAGAAATGCTATAAAAAGAAGGTGGTAATTAGTGGATGTGGTCTGAGGGAGGAGCAGGTTAGAAACGGATCACATAATTAAGGACAGACCAGTTGTACATACACACACACACACACACACACACACACACACACACACACACACACACACACACACACACACACACACCAGGGAATGCCTCTGGCGTCTGTGATGTTATCCATGTTGACACGTCCCCTTCTCAAGTCCAGCCAGGCAACTTTGATGTCCAAGAAATAATAAGAACACAATGTTAATCTAACGGGAAAATCACAAGAGAGTTTAACTAATCTAAAGTGCTGATTAGCTTGGATTTAGTATCTCGGGAGCATTTTAACATCTAAACCAGAAAGCAAAGTTGCAGTAAAGTCCAGGGTTTCAGATTTTAAACCAGCAGGCAGGGTGATTACATCTCACTATGGCAGTGGAAAGGTTAACGGTGCCATTGATAGTCGTCTTCCTCTTCCTCTGACACGCTTCCTATTGTCCAGTAATTGGCCAATATTTTTATATATATAAATATTATAATATATAACAGTATGACTGAACATCATATTTTCTGAGCAGCTCGTTCCTGGAGGGGGCGTTCATCAGTATGTCCAACAGTAAACAGTTTTGTTAAAGTTTTCAAAAGCGGTGGGTGAATTCCCTGATACTGTATAAACAGTGTTAGCCCTGGAACCTGGAGAGTCTCCAGGGTGTTTCCAGAAGAAGAACTTTACGTTAAAGGTAATAATAACTATGCGAACAAAACGGAGACCGCTATGGGACAGCAAGTGGAATGACTAAGTCACTGAGTGACAACTTGCAGCCGTGCACTCGAATCTGAGCCAAAATGCAGTGCAGAAGTCACTGGCATCATTACGTTGTCTGATTATTAACAGTTCTCCTCGCTCGCTACGGTGAGTGCGTTCTAATGATTGATGAGCAGTGTTTAACATAAATTTAAGTGCGGTCTTAAAGACTTCAGTTTTTAAAACGGGATTTCGGGGAAAAGCCTCCGACTCTCTCTGCGTCAAGTGAGTTAAACAGACTTCCCTGTAATCGGCCCAGAATAATGACTTTGATCTACAACAAATGAAACAGCAAATTACTGATAGCTATGAGAACGACCTCATACTGACCGAGCGTGCAGCGCTGTGTCTGCGTTGGGTATTTGTAAATACGAATCTGTTCTTAATGGCTTGCCTGGTTAAATAAAGGTTAAATAAAATAAAAAGTATTTAAGGATCTGAAAATATCTAATTAGTAAAGCTTTATCGGCGGACTGCTCGCTAAGGTGGTTTATGGGACATTTTTCCCCTTAACCTGGGTTGCTTCAATACATGTATCAATGGATAATATGCCTATATTAAATATGAAATTACATTTAAAACGTATTGTATGTAGGCTAAGTCGTCCTGGCCAAGGGCGGCAGCAAAACAAATGATAGAATGCAATAATGTAAAAGTAAAATTAACCCGCGGTAATTAAAGACACACAGTGGCCAAACCAAATACATATGCAGTCAACTCCAACATTGTTCACACCCTTGACAAAGATTAGCAAAGCAGCTGTATACATTTTTTTACTGGTCATGAGCTGTATAGTACGCTCAAAAAGTGGGAAAATTATATTATTTTAAACAAAATTTTTGTTTAACAAGTAATATTTTTTTCTAACAAAAACATGTCACAATTATTCACACCCCTAATCATTATTTTACTTGAATGCCTACGCTGTGTTCTGTGGAAATGATTTGTGTCGCTGTTTATAACGCTTTTTTGGAGATATATTTTTGGAAAAATATTTTAGTTTTTCGTTTGCCATCAGTAATGCTGGTATTAGTGGACCCTTAGCGTCCGTCTATATCAAATCATAATTGAGCGCTATTTCGATTTTATAGGATGATTTTCAACGGGGTTCATGCTGGGGTTTTGTGGCTTCTCTGTCCGAGGTCCTGAAAATTTCTTCTTTTTTTAAGGACTTGTCACGTGACTGCGCTGCTTCGCTCAACACGCCGAGCTCAGGATTCTCTTTCACGTGAGAACGCGACAAAACGACCGAGCGCACAATTTTCTCCAAGTGAAAGACGTCCTTTAGTTTGTATGGCCGCTTTTCTTCCTATATGACATAAGCATGACATCTGGATCTTAAAGCGGATTAATGGTCATATTTCGGATTGTGAAGACTTCCTGTTCTTTTTCGTCTTTTGTACCCAAGACTACAGCGTGATTGCTGCGGATGGGCGCACTGGTCTTCAGATCGCAGCTCATCAAGAAAGTGTATGTTCTGGGGTCTAGCGCTGAGAAGATGTAAGGAACAAGAAACAATTTCTCTCCGTTGGGTTCAGAAAGAAAATGCAGAAAGGAATGCGACTCAATGATGGCCATGTAACCTACCTGGGTCTTCTGGCAAAGAAGGATGGCACGAGGCGAGGCTGTTTGAGCAAAAAGAGCTCAGACAACACAAAATGGCACACCAAGTGGTTCGCTTTGCTGCAGAATATGCTGTTTTATTTTGAGAACGACTCCAGCTCCCGACCCTCGGGGTTATACCTGTTGGAGGGTTGCGTGTGTGACAGGGCGCCGTCGCTCAAGCCCTCTCTGTCGGCCAAGGAATGTTCGGAAAAACAGGTAGGAAGTGAACGTTGCTAGATTCATGCCAGTTTTTGTGTTGGAATATTGTCGTACCTTTTTGAAGGGGGCGGGGGCGGGTGGGGGTCGGGAGTGTTAATAAACATGCTCGATGACAGGATATAGAAGCATCATAAAGAGAAAGTGACCCGACAGTATGCCTCTTTTTGAGAGAGTGAATGTGTGGAGCAGTGTATGGAATCTAGACGCGGCGCAAGCAGCTCATAAGAGAGGTCACTGTTGGGGGGGTGTCGTTGGAATGGCAGTAACTTCCGTGTTGTTTTTCAACAAAGTGCTTTTAAGTCGACGTCCATCGCTTACTGGCGTCGGTGTCGCATCACTCTACAGGCCATCTTAAATAAATGCTCGCGTTCATCTCTGGCTTCCCCTCTGTGACTCTTTCATTCATCGTTTAGCTTGAAATCACAGCAAGTGCCAGCTGGAATTTCCCTTTCCCTGTTTTACACAGCGAGAATTGTTTAAGTAGCCTAATCTGAACATCAGTTTTATTGAATGTTTGCGTTGTCGCGCTATTCATTGTTTGATACTCTTGTTGCACAACATGGAACGTTAATTTTATCATTAATAAGCGGGGTTTATCTGCTTTCAAACTGAACAAATATGAACTGTCAATATTTAGAACCAGCTTTCGGGGATGGGGTGGCGGCGGTAGATACAAACTGGCCGATTTTTACACTTAAGATTGTACACAAATATAAGCAAATCGGGTATAGATTGCAGGGGGAGAGGAATCTCCAAGATCGACATCGTTTCGCTTGATAAGCGTCAAATTGTGATGATTCTTTCATTTTCTTCTAGGGACAAATGAGGCTAAATAAAGCGGTTTCTAAAGTCTCTACGTCGCCACCCTGTGGAAAAGAGGTGCAGTTTGACAGCCTGTTTGACGAATTGATTCAATTCCGTTGATGTTGATATTAATAGCATCCTACCTTGGCAACTGCGCCTGCTCGCATTTTCCCAAAGCAAGTGATTCGTTCATGTTGTTATATCATTAATATGATTTATGTTAAGATATATAAAGACTATTGCAACGACTCTGAACCTGGAAATGATACATGTAAACGGTTGCATTCTTCATGAACAATCCTTAATGCGCTCTAATTAAATTTATTAGGTGCACCTGTTGTCTCAAATTTCTTTTAATTCAGTCACGTGTTACAGGTGCGTAGGCCACTCATCTATGCGACTTTAAATGACCGTATTATTGCATGAAATGTTGAAACAATCACACCACAGTCAGTGGCAAGCATGTAGTATCAAAACCATCCATTTTCTAAGTAAAATAATTGATTATGTCACTATTGCCCTGATAAAATTATAGGCTAAATGTATGTCGAGAAATGCAGTCTATCCTCTACCTTCAAAAGTGATCGTAGCCATAAAACTGTACAAACACATCCCTTTTTAGTGGAGAATTATTGCAGGCAGACAGGCGGTTTACCCCAGTCCCGCTGCTCAAGTGGCGTCCTGTGTTTTGTTTTGACTACGCCTGTGTCAGAGCGCGCTGAGACTGCGATCCTGGTGCAGGTGGGTCTGACAGCGTCGCCCGCTTGATTGATAATGATGCGGTCTCGCGGGCTGCGTTCGCTGTCTGCACGTAGCGCTGCGAATCCGACCCGAGACCAGACCCTTCGCGAGCCGGCTGTCCCCGCGCTCACACGTGCTGCATGCGGCACTGCGTCTCTCCAGACTTTGGCATCAAAGTCTTACAGGCATCATCAGATACCCTCAGCAACTGAGCCGCCGGGCGTCGCTCAGGTTTCCTCTTTTACCGGAGACGAAAACGCAGCGTCAATAACACAGAACATTTAAGGACTTAATTATTTTGGAGTGTACGTTAATTATTAACGTAGCCTACCGATGTAATCATGCAAGGTAACCTAATGGGCCTGAACTCCACAGAACTGGGGTATCTAAGTGTGTCGCTGTACCTAGTGCTATTATATAAATAAGTGAAATGTCTAATTTGAGAAACAAGGAAACTAGTGGTTTGTGCAAACCCTGTTTAGAAGGGAGCCTGTGTTTCTGATGAGGTTTATAAGGGAGTCTGTGTTTCTGTGCAGAACCTTGTGATCTGCAAGACATCCAGGTGTGCTCCAGAGTTGTTTCAGGTGGGGCATCTGTTGCCCGTGTAGCCCTCACCTGTGGCTCATGAGGGGAGAGGGAGCTCTTCCTGCTGTTTAGGGGGTGGGGGCAAGGTTGCAATTGGTTCTTGATCTGTATTGGGTTCATTGCCGTGTCATCCCCCCCCATTGCTCCCTTACTGATCGATTCTGTCATTTAATTTCTAAACAGAATTGTCCCATTTAATTGCCCCAACTTCAATGCTCTTTTCTTTTACTTGTTTCTTTGCATGAGCCTATTGATCAGGTGGCCTGACTAAAAATGTGTACAAAAACCCCAGAAAGCTTTGATATTAACACACATTTTATTTCTGAGGTAGCTCTGCATGAAATGCACACTCACCAGAAAAATTCAAAAGAACAGAAAATGCATTGCAGGGTTTTTCTCATGCACCCCTTGCAGCTATTTTGGAAAAGCATACAGTACAGATATGTCAAGAGATAGCTGAACACCAGGCATCACGTTCAGGAGGAAGGTCAGCGACCAGGAGTAGAGCCACTGAGCTGACAGGCACAGTTGTTATGGCGAGGATCAGCTGCATGAAACTGGGAGTGAAAGCCAGTCACAATGACTTTGTAGACAAGCCTCTGAAATGACAGGCCCTGGTATGGGCAACTCCAGCAAACTCATTTCAGCAGCGATTCCATGGATTCATCTATGATGGCAGAGCTGCACATGTGTGTGTGTGTGTGTGTGTGTGTGTGTGTGTGTGTGTGTGTTGTATGAGAGAGATTACATAGTATCTTGTATCTAAATATTACTATATTAATATATATGTAGGGGGCAGATGTGGTTTTATCACACTGGGTTATATTTAATCAGTCTCATAAAATTAAATAATTCACTTATGGATTATGAATATATTGATACTTCAATTTTTATATCAAAGCAACAACTATTGACAATACACAAGCGTGAATGATTTTTGAGTTCTTGGAATAGACTATTTTGGCTATGTTCCCTTGTTTCCATAACATTAAGACAGACACAGTGTTTAACAAAAATATAAGCATATATGATATAAACAATATAAACATAAAATCAACAGTTATGCTAGTTTCGTAGGGGGTAGCACTGCGTGAGACAGACGCATAGCTTCAGCTCACAAGCTACTGCAGACCAAACGTCTAACGACTTCTTTTAATCCTGCGAAATATGGAGATCATACATCAGACAAAGATGGTTAGTTACAGGGGAAGTTAGAAAGGACTGAAAGAAATGAACAGCTACTCTGTTAGGGTAGCTCTGGTAAACTTGGAGACAACAAGTTAAATAGCTAACTAGTTAATCTGTTGTTACAATGCCTAATTATTACACATTTTAATAAACGGTAATATAATATGGACACAATATGGATTAATTAATTAAGCTATATCATAACTGGACTAGCCTAGCTATTGTCTGGGATGTTTTGTCAGCCTTACTGTAGTCCTAACGAGCACGTGCTAGTTGCAGCTGCGTTGGATCCAGTGATGATACATGCAGTGAGCGGGTCCCATGTGTTTCAGCATTGGACAAGTTCTTTCCTGCTCCCCTTGTCTTGCGATGGTCTGCAGAAAGGTAGTGGAAATCATCGTGGCTGTCATTGGTTAAGTTCTGTTCTGATGGAGCGTGGCTATTCTTTGTCGAAGAGAGAAAAGGCCTTTCTTTTTGAGTCAACCGTTTGCTGCTTACTTATCTAGCAAAAGCACCAGGGCAAGATGCTAGCGCACTGTAGCCTATTGTGGCAAATTCGTCTACACAGGATTCTGCCTGCGTTGGAATGATGAGAAGTTATTTCTGCTAAAAATACTAGCTAGTTGCCAAGAGGAAGGCTAGTGCAGCCTGACCTTACAGAGGGTAAGAATGGAGGTGAGAGTTCTGTGTTTATATACTGATATGTGTTGTTGTGGTGCTGGTGCATCAGAACGCAGCGTTTAGTCACGTGGGACTGGCAGTGCGGCTGTGTAGTTGAGTTTAGGATCAGTACAGTCATCCTTAAATGCAAGGGTAACGTTTCCTCTCCCTGCTCTTCATTTTGGACATCAATACTTTTTTATTTTACTCTTTCTGTCATGGGTTTACCTTGTTCAGCCGCTGGAGGGAGCTTGACCATGTGATGGTCTGTTTTCTTTCGTTTTGTGTGAGGAATCACTGTCATTTCCATTTTCCTTATATGGTCTTTTGTCGGTGTATTTTCCGATCACGGCCAGCTGTGGATTATCAGTGTTTATTCCGCCTACTATTTAAGGTCTGCGTTTACCTCATACAAATGCTTCTGTGTAAACCATTGTTACGCTCTAGCCGGTACTAAGAACTAGGTATTAGTTTTCCACCCTGTGGTCTCTCAGTTAAAGAGAGAAGGTACTATTTAGCATCTCATTTAAAAGGGTCAGCGTTACCACTCTGTGGTTGCCTTTTTAGGAGGATTATTTCTTTCCTAGCTCTAGGCTTATTGCTCGTCACTCCGGTGGCGTTTCCTTTTCGAGATTCATTCTTTGTTTTTGGGTTTAAAACTCCCAGAGCTAAAGTCTCTAAAATCATTTGAGTTTCTTACCTCTTCGTTGAAGAGTTCTCGCCATTTGGGTTGATTTCTGTTTTATTATTATTTTCTGTGGACTTTATGCCCGGAGTTTCTTTTTCTTTGTCTATCCATTTTTCCCCTGCTCCCTTATCTGTTTGCAGACTTAGTGGCTGACTACTCGTAGTTAGCTTTTAGATATTTGTGACATTTGCGGGTGGCTCTTCCATCCTCGACCCACACTACACTTTCAGCCCAGTCAGACTGAACTTTAATTTGTGGCTATTTGTAAATGCTCAGAGTTAAAGAGCACTAGGATGTTAAAGACTGGGAAGAGACTGTGACTAGTCATAAAGGGTTTATTGCGCTTTGAGCTCAGCATTTGTGCCAGCGCCAACTAACAAAGACAGAGGCTTCACTCCCTGGGGAAGGGGAGGTCAGTGCACCCTACGGGGCCACATCTGGCACATCAGTACTGATTAGGATGCAGGGTGTTCTGTAGAGTACAGGATGGAGGGTACCAAGTACAGAGTGCAGAGGACAGACTGCTGGGCTCAGGGAGTAGAATAAATAAGAGCATAAGAATACATCATGATGAGAACAGGCTGTTTGGCACATCTAGGCTCGTTATTTCCTATTCTTAAAAGTATCCAGTACTGCATCAAGCCTGGACCACATGGAAGTGTTTCTGCCTCCATTACATGACCTGGCAAGCTGTTCCATGCATTGACAATTCTCTGTGTAAAAAAACAATTGCTGATCTCTGTGAAGAATTTACCATTAACTCATTAGCTCATGATACATTTTTACATTGTACTTGGTGACTTTACCTCTAAAAAAGTTGATAAAGGTGTTCCCCAGAGGTCTATTCTTGGGCCTTTAGTTTTTACTTTTTAATCTGCATATGCTACCACTGGAACATATTATTAGAAAGCTCAACATTAACTTTCATAAGTATGCTGATGATACCCAGCTTTATATTGCATTAGTAGATTACCTTCACCTAGAGACTTGGGTTCTGTGAGCTCTTTAATTAATTGTATCAAGGATATAAATCTGTGGATGTCCCTAAATGTCCTACAACTTAACAAAGAAAAAACAGATCCTATCTGCTTTATCATTTAAAATTGGTGCACACTTTCATTACAAGTAGATTAGATTATGAATAGTGTTTTTCCCTAATATCTACAATTACTGTTATGCACTTTATATGTTTGCTTATCTATTTGTAGGCCTATATATACATATATGTATATATATACAGCTCTGGAAAAAATTAAGAGACCACTCCAAATTTTTCTTAAATCAGCATCTCTACATCTATGGCAGCCATTCCATTCCAGTGTCTGTTGAATTCCAACACAAGCACACCTCATTCTACTTAATTAAGTATTGATTAGGTGATCACCTGAACCGAATCTTATTTAACGAGGAAAAGTATAAAAACCACTGCTGTGGTCATCACTATACTCTTGCAATAGGACCAGCTGGATGGCAAAACACAGTGCTAGTAGTACCTCAAAAGTAATTGGAATCAAAAAATAACTATTAACCATGCCAAAAGAGTTGAAAAGAAAAGTTTTGAGTGAGGAAAAGAAGGGTTCAATTCTGGCTTTACTGGCAGAGGGATACAGTGAGCGTAAGGTTGCTTCTATCCTTCAAATTTCAAACACGGCGGTTCATAAGAACAAGGTCAAGCAGCAGACATTGGGGACAACATCCGACATAATTCGAATGTCACTCAACAACCGTAGGATGACATCAAGTGACCTACAAAAAGAATGGCAAACAGCAGCTGGGGTGAAGTGCATGGCGAGGACGGTTCGAAACAGGCTCCTAGGGGCAGGGCTGAAGTCGTGCAAAGCTAGAATAAAGCACTTCATCAATGACAAGCAAAGAAGAGCCAGGCTGAGGTTTGCAAAAAACACAAAGATTGGAAGGTCAACTTCTCTGATGAGTCCAATTTTCAGCTTTGCCCAACACCTGTCGTCTAATGGTTAGACGGAGACCTGGAGAGGCCTACAAGCCACAGTGTCTTGCACCCACTGTGAAATTTGGGGGAGGATCGGTGATGATCTGGGGGTGCTTCACCAAGGCTGGAATCTGGCAGATTTGTCTTTGTGAAGGACGCATGAATCAAGCCACGTACAAGGTTATCCTGGAAGAAAACTTGCTTCCTTCTGCTCTGACAATGTTCCCCAACAATCCCAGCTGGATTGTTTTTTCCAGCAGGACAATGCTCCATGCCACACAGCCAGGTCAATCAAGGTGTGGATGGAGGACCACCAGATCAAGACCCTGTCATAGCCAGCCCAATCTCCAGACCTGAACCCCATTGAAAACTTCTGGAATGTGATCAAGAGGAAGATGGATGGTCACAAGTCATCAAACAAAGCTGAGCTGCTTGAATTTTTGCGCCAGGAGTGGCATAAAGTCACCCCACAGCAATGTGAAAGACTGGTGGAGAGCATGCCAAGACACATAAAAGTTGTGATTGCAAATCAGGTTTATTATAGTGGTCAGTATCCACGGGAGACCGCGGTTCAATTCCCCGACGGGGAGCCAAATATAAAGGCAATCCTTTGATCAAACTTGCTTTGAGGCTCCAGGTATGGTGAGTGCAGTTAGACGCGTTCTTGATTGCAATCCAAACAATTGAGAACAAAGAAACCGTCGTAATATATAATAATAATCAATATTTATTTGCAAGAAAAGTGCTTTGTAACAACAGCCCCAATAGCTTGCCATAACTATAAAACAAATAAACAAAAAGGTTCTATAAGTCTTCAAAAAATAATAGGAAACTGTCAAATAAGTGCGGTCAAAAAACGATATGGTACCGCTATACCTGGGCCCCCTGAGCTCAGATTACCTCCGTGTTTTAGGAGAGGAAACATGGGAAAAAAGGGGCGTCCATGTTTAAGCCTTACAATAGATAAATATTACCAATAAACCTGTCTACTAAACGGAAAGCACAAAAAAGTTAACAAACCGAATATCTAACGGGGCAATAAAGATACAATAATAATAATATACTGAAATGAGGAATTTGGCTCCTACACCACCAAATATTGATTTCCGAACTCTTCCTAAGTTAAAACATTAGTATTGTGTTGTTTAAAACTAAATGTGAACTTGTTTTCAATTAATATGAACTTGGTCTGAAAACACTGCATCTTTTTTGTTATTTTGACCAGTTAGAATAAAACAGTATAGAATAAAACAAAAATGTTCATCTTTACTCAGACACATACCTATAAATAGTAAAACCAGAGAAACCGATCATTTTGCAGTGGTCTCTTAATTTTTTTCCAGAGCTGCATATATACAGTATATTAATTTTTTGTTTCTGATTTCCCCCATTTTCCTCCCAATTTAGAAGCCAATTTTACCCTCTTTTCATTCCAACTATACCCCCCTTGTACTGCGAGCTCACTGCCGTAGCCCTGGGACAAAGGCGATGAACCGCCTCCTCCCAGACGGAACTTGCCAAGCTGTCAACTGTAATTCTGGTACACACAGAGCCTTTTCACAAACATTTTTGTATGCAGCAAGCTTATCATCTAGCAGCTTTTGTGTGTAAAGCACATTGAGTTGCCTCCTTGTATGAATTGTGCTCTATAAATACAATTTGATGTATTGATTGATCTCCACCTGTGCCCTAAACTTAAAAAATGTTCATAGTTGACTTTGTTAATCCATCCCTTTTATGAATAAAAAAACAGCCCTCAATCAACTAAAAAAGAAAATCCTCAATCAAATCCCCTTTAGTCTGTATCATCTGCAAATGTAACTATTTTACTACTTTACTATTTTACAACCCTATCATTTATGTAAATAAGGAAAAGCAGAGGTCCCAGGACTGATCAATGTGGGACTCCACTGCCCACAGCACCTCTGTCACATACAACCCCTCTGACCGTTACTCTTTGTATTCTACCTGAATTCATTTTGACAATGAGCCTCTTGTGTGGTACCTTGTCAAATGCTTTTTGGAAGTAAAAATATATAATATCATAAACAAGTAAAGTAAAAACCTTGTTTACCATTAACCACGTTGGCTATCTTTTAAAATACTGTTATTTTCAGGAATAATTCCAACTAGTCCTTAATAATACATTGCAGTATTTTACACGGCATGCAAGTTAAACTGACAGGCCTATAGTTCCCTGGGTCAGTACAGTCCAACTTCTTATATATTGGAATTATGCTACCAGTCATTTGGTATTTGTCCAGTGTTTAGGGATTGCATAAAAATACCTGTCAGTGGTTTATGAATAATCTCCCCAAGTCCCTTGAGTACACTAGGGTATTTGCCATCAGGGCCTGCTGCCTTATTTGTCTTAAGTTTTTCTAGTTTTTCTAATACGTCTCCATCCCTTATCTCAATGTCCTCTAAAACAGTCTATTCATTGGCTGTACTTTTAGGCATATGTATAACCTCTTCTCTTTGAAAGCTCTCAACAAAGTAACTTTTTTGGTGTATCAGAAATATCCTTATGATTGTAAATCAAAACTCCTTCCTTATTCTTAATGCACTTAACCTCTTCTAACCACTTTTTGCATGTTGGGAGATTTGAATTTCAAAGCACCCTTTAGCCACTTCAACCTGCCTTATTTATTGCAGGCTGTACAGCAGTGTCTTGAGAAGCACATTTACAAACTGGGGATAAAAAAGGGGGGGAAAGCAAAACAGAGCAGTCTCTGTGGAGTGGCCTGCCTTGAACCCAGATTGGTTAGGATCAAGCAGGTGGTTCTGTAGGAGATGAGCAGACAGTTGGTTATAGACAGCCCACTGTAGTGTTTTGGAAAGGAATGGGAGGAGAGAGATAGGTCGGTAGTTTAAAATGACAGCAGGATTCAGAGAGGGTTTTTTGAGGAGGGGGACAACATGGGAGAGGGGGAGACATGAGGAGAGGGGACAGAGCCAGAGGAAAGAGAGGAGTTGATAACATTGGAGAAAAAGGGGAGGATGTCCTTAGCAATAGACTGGAAGAGGGGGGAAGGAATGGGATCGAGAGGGCAGGTGGTGGGACGGTGGGAGTGAACAAGTTGAAGGATGTCCGAATCAGGGAGGGGTGAGAAGGAGGACAGAGGGGTGAGAGGTTTAGGCAGAGAGATGGATGAGGGAGGGTTAGGTGAGGGAGAGGATCGGGGAAGGAGTTGCAAATGTCATCGACCGTCTTGCGAAAGAAGGATGCAAAGTCATCCCCGGTTAGAGAGGAGGGGGGTGTTCTACATGTTTAATAATACAAGAAATGTACAAGAAAAGTTCAAAGAAAGAACAGATAACAAAGATTAAACTAAAAGAGAAACGTGCACACCTGGTGCGGGAGAACCTGCCATGATGTGGCGTGCTGAAAGACCCAGTGTTCCACTTCTTCATATTTTTATGTGGCTTTTGCATTGCGCCCCACTTGCTAATGTCCTCTCTGTCTGAGCAAAATTTGTTCTGTGGTGTATCTTGAGGGGGGTCTGTGTTCATGAAGGGGGGGCGGGGTGATGTTGTATAGAATATAATTATTATAGAATTATTCCAGTGAGGACAAGGAAAAGAAAGTGAAACCAGAAAAGAGTGAAACAATAATTCCTAATGAAGGAGTGAAACAGCAATTCCTTATTAAATGTTCAATTCCATTTTTAAGTGTAGTGACAGTGATTAAAGACAGTGAATAAAGACCAGAGAATGGAGAAACATCTGCACTGCATAGATTAGATTCGCACACAGACACACTTTCATGCACCAGGGTTGCCAAAGGCCAGAGGATATGTGGCGTTTCTACAGAGTGAGACAAATCAGTGTGTGACAGTGTGTGGTTGCCCTGGTGTTGTTGTTTTGTTTCGGTTTTGGCTGATATTGGCTACTCCCCCCTCCCTGGGGCGGAGAGCCAATTACCACCCTCTGGTCACTGGCGCAACCTAGGTGGAATCGAAACCCAGTCACCACCTGCTCTGGTGTTGTTTTACTGCCACAGTGCGATTTTACCGTGCGGTTGGAGACTGTGGGTGCAGACAAACAGACCTCCTCTGACCTTTTAAAAGATGCCTGGAAACATTAAGAAAAGGAGAAGAATCCGAGAAGTGGGCTGCTCTCCCATTCCTGGGTTACAGATGTGGATATCTCTCCCTTTGGGCTGCACCCTTGTATGCATCTTGGCAAAAGTAGATCAGATTGGGCCAGAGGAGGCTGATACAGTCTATTTGGCAGAGCAGTCAGTGATTTATTCCCTACAAGCTGTTAGCGTGCCCAGGTAAAACACACACATACACACACATGCACATGTATGCGCACACACAGGCACATGCACGCACACGCTCGCATAAGCATACACACGCGGGCACAGTGACCGTCCCCTCAGGAGAAGTTTCATGGTTCAGAATCGAAGGAGTAAGGAAAGGGAGGAGAGGAGGAGAAGAAAGAGAGAGAGGGGGAGCCGGAAGTGGAGGAATGGCACCCTTCAATGCAGGGCTTGGTTGCTAGGTAACAGGTAGCGTGTGCTTATGTAAGGAGTGGAAACTCTTATGGCTTTTCCTCGTGGGAGGGCAGGAATCTATAATCACCTCCCCCTCCTGCTACAGGTCCAGCCTACAGTGCTTTCCTGAAATGTATACAGGTAACTGCCAAAATAAAGGAAACAGTTGAGTAAATTAATGTTTCTGGCAGCTCTGTTATGGTGTGGGGTGCATTTACCTGGCACGGTTTAGTGGACCACTCAACCCCACCAAAGGGCAAGGTAAATGGCAATATATACAAAGCCATTCTGAGTGATCACCTTCATCCTATGGTGCAGCTTTAATATCCTGATGGGAGTGGTCTCTTCCAGGATGACAATGCCCCCATCCATTTACATTTTACATTTACATTTTAAGCATTTAGCAGACGCTCTTATCCAGAGCGACTTACAAGATGTGCATCAATACATGGTAGGAACAATCACAGTTAGCGCACGAGATCAGTGCAGGAATACAGCAATAGACATCATTGCAGGCATCTGCGTACCATACCTGTAACACCGGGAAGGAAGAGGTATTTTACAATGTTTACAAAATTAACATTTTTTTTTTTTTTTTTTTTTTTTTTTTTTAAATAAAGAGTATAGTGTTGAACAAGTAGACAGTGGTGAAGACAATTTAGCTAGATGGACAGAGATCAGGGGTAGTGGAGTCTGAAGAGGTGGGTTTTGAGTCTCTTGCGGAAGATTGGAAGTGATTCCGCAGTCCTGACCAATTGCGGGAGGTCGTTCCACCAACGAGGGACCAGGACAGAGAAGAGGCGAGACCGCGAGGAGCGGCTGCCAGGCGCCCGGAGGAATGGGGCAGTCAGTCTGCCAGCGGAGGCGGAGCGGAGAGGTCTGGACGGGGTGTAGGGCGTGATGAGTGACTGGAGGTATGGGGGAGCAGTACCTCTGGCCGCTTGAAAAGCAAGCACCAGTGACTTGAATCTGATGCGTGCTGCGATGGGAGCCAGTGCAGAGAGGAGAGTAGAGGGGTGACGTGGTGAACTTCGGCTGGTTGAACACCAGGCGAGCAGCAGCGTTCTGGACTAGTTGCAGTGGCTTGATGGCACAGGCCGGAAGGCCTGCCAGCAAGGAGTTGCAGTAGTCCAGACGTGAGATCACCAGGGCCTGGACCAGGAGTTGAGTGGCCTCTTGGGTGAGGAACGGTCGGATCCTCCGGATGTTCTGGAGGGAGAAACGGCAGGTCCGAGTGATCGCTGCAATATGGCTCGAGAAGCACAGCTGGTTGTCCAGGGTTACCCCAAGACTCCTGGCAGACTGGGACGGAGACACTATGGAGCCTTCCACGGTGATTGACGCATCAATCATCGGGAGCCCTTCGCTGGGAGGAAGAGCAGCTCTGTCTTCCCCAGGTTCAGCTTCAGGTGGTGGGTGGACATCCATGCGGAGATGTCAGCCAGGCATGCAGAGATCCGTGCCGGGACCTGGGTATCAGATGGAGGGAAGGAGAGAAACAGTTGAGTGTCATCAGCATAACAGTGATAGGAAAAACCATGAGCAGAAATAACAGAACCAAGTGACTTGGTGTACAGAGAAAATAGGACAGGGCCTAGCACCGAGCCCTGCGGGACACCGGTAGAGAGGGTGCGGGGAGAGGAGAGGGATCCTCTCCAGGCCACCTGGTAGGACCGGTCAGCCAGGTAGGACTCAAACCATGTCAACACAGATCCAGAGATTCCCATCTCGACGAGAGATGGGAGCAGGATCCGGTGGTCCACGGTGTCGAATGCCGCCGACAGGTCGAGGAGAAGGAGGACGGAGCTAAGGGATCGGGACTTAGCGATGTGAAGAGCCTCTGTGACCGCAAGGAGAGCAGTCTCTGTGGAGTGGCCTGCTCTGAACCCAGATTGGTTAGGATCAAGCAGGTCGTTCTGTGAGAGATGAGCAGACAGTTGATTATAGACAGCCCGCTCTAACGTTTTGGAGAGGAATGGGAGGAGAGAGACAGGTCGGTAGTTAGAGATGACAGCAGGATTCAGAGAGGGTTTTTTGAGGAGGGGGACAACCTGAGCGCATTTGAGGGAGGAGGGGACAGGACAGGCCACAAGTGGTCACTGAATTGTTTGATGACCATGAAAATGATGTAAGCCATATGCCATGGCCATCTCAGTCACCAGATTTAATCCAAATCACACACTTATGGGAGATTCTGGAGCAGCACCCGAGACAGCGTTTCCACCATCATCAAAAAAACTCCTGAAATTATTATGGAAGAATGCTGTTGCAACCCTCCAACAGAGTTCCAGACACTTGTCGAATCTATGCCAAGGTGCATTGAAGCTGTTCTGGTGGCTCGTGGTGGCCCAATGCTCTATTAAGACACTTTATGTTGGTGTTTCCTTCCATTTTGGCAGTTACTTGTATATATAGTGGAGATATACTGTATATATATATATAAAGCAATATACGTATTTTATTATAAGGAGAATGTTACAGGAGGGGATACCAGCCACATGTATGTTCAGATACTCAGGGCCAGATTTACTAAAGGATTGCTTTTCGAATGCAAAAGTAGTCGCTAAAAGGTCGCAATATCTACGTCAGATTTACTAAGTGGTCGCAAGGAGTAAAATTGCTATTAGGAGGTCATTTGAATTGGTTAAGTCACTTTGCAACTTGCCTTTAGATGAATAGTTAAATCTGTTCATGCATATGTATACATGGGGTGAACGTGCTAAAACAAGGTGATTTTGTAAATTAGGTTGATTAAGTATTCCGTCTGATTTACGAAAGCATGCCTTACTTGCAACTCACCTCTTGTGTGAGCCTTTGAAGCCAGGTTGTATTTTATGAGTGCTGATGTCACCTAGGTATTTCACAGTTCCTGTTTTGTATTGCGCTTTCCCAGGTGCTAGTTGCTGTCCCAGCGATGCAAAACAAATAAGCACAAATGTTTCAAAGTACCCCGGTTCATTTCACAACAGCTTTATTTTCAGGAATACCTGCATTTACAGATGGCTAAGTCAGAATTTTAAATATATAGTCTATATAACATACATATTATTTACTAGAACTTGAAATAAAAATGATATAAAAGGATGCAGGATTCATATTGACCCATTTCTCATCAGCTAGCAGTCAGTATAAAAACACAGTTCTGAATTTGAACAATTATCTTATTGTGGGTATGCGGTTAGGAGGGTATAGAATGAATTGTGAATACAGTTTTACTTTCAGATGCTCTGTGGCCTTCACAAATTTAGTCATTCTATTCTTTATTCTTATTATAATATTCTTTCCTCGATTGGACCACTGCCGGTGTCTTTTTCCCACATTATGTTGTAGGAAAGTTTTTCTTTTGGACGCCGCCTAATGTCACATCATATTTTCTTTACAACATTGGTTGATTGTTTTCTTTACATCATCTACTGTTTATTTTGTTATGCCTAATGAATTAATACATTTTTTCCTCTCCATTGCTGTTTTTTTTCCTATGCTGTAATACAGCATTGTGATGCTGTACCTCGTTGAGCAATACCTCTATTTCCTGATCTGTAAATGCAAGTTTTCTTTCTTGTTGTTCCCTCACTACTTGTGCCTGTTTGCTGCGCATCCATTTCTTGGTGTGATCTGGACATGTGGGCATGCCATTTTGTTTCTGATCCTTTTTATGGGTGTGTCCTACTGCAAATTGCTAATGAGGGTGCTTCTTTTCTTTTATTGCATAATTAGAACCAGTCTTACTAAATTGGTCTTTAATGTGTCATTAATGTGTCTCAAAATAGCCGCAACAAAACAGCGACCATCTTTGCACTACTACTATCTAAGTAATTCTGGCCCTCAGCGTGGTGGAGAGAGCTGAATAAACACTCTGGAAAAAGTATGTGTGTATTACATTATGAGGATATCATATTAAAGACAAACAAACTTTTAGATGTTTGGAGCTAATCCTGAAACAGGAAGTGTGTTTGACAGAATAAAAGGAGGAGATTGATTGACTGACTGACTGATTTATTGGTTAGTCAGTTGATTGATTGATTGAATGACTGACTGACTGACTGATTGATTGATTGATTGATTGATTGATGGGTTGGTTTATTTGAGAGACAGTGACAGGTTATACTGTTCTCAGACAATGGTTTGATTTTGCCATCGTATTCCACTGCCAGAGGGTTTGTGCTGTTCAGTCCACTCCAGCCGAGATCTCCCTATTTCTTTCTCAGGTGAGATCCCTCTGTCCGCTCCAGGTAAGATCTCTTTATTTCTCTTTTAAGTGAGATCTTTTTATCCGCTCCAGGTGAGATGTCCCTGTTTCTCTCTCAGGTGAAATCTTTACCTGCTCCAGGTGAGATCTCCCTGTTTCTCTCTCAGGTGAGATCTCTCTGCCCACTCCAGATGAGATCTCTCTGTCCTCTCCAGGTGAGATCTCCCTGTTTCTCTCCCAGGTGAGATCTCGCTGTTTCTCTCTCAGGTGAGATCTCGATCTGCTCCAGGCGAGATCTCCTTGTTTCTCTCCCAGATGAGATCTCCCTGTTTCTCTCTCATGTGAGATCTCTCTGTCTTTGCTTCTCTGTGTTTCAGTACTACTTCACCGTCAACTTCAACCAGGACAACCATAAGGCCCTGGAGCTTCGCACAGAGGACATGAACGACTGTGACGAATGGGTGGCGGCAATAACACAGGCCAGGTATGGCGCAGTGAGACCCTGGTAAACCCATCGCAAACACCTGTTTGTTACCTACACCTGTGGCTCTCCCTGCAGCTTGCTGACTCACATGACACACACCACACACAGACACTGTCTCTAGAGAGGAGAGCAAGAGCCCACCCAGCCATTACTATGTCCTAATATGAGTCCTCAAGAGGGCACACTTCAGGACATGGTCAGTCGTTGACTCTTAACTTAAAGTCACATGTTTGTGTGTCTGTGTGTGTGCTTGTGCATGTATGTTCAGTTACAGGAACCTGGCCAATGAGCACGAGACACTCATGCAGAAGTATCTCCACCTACTCCAGATCGTGGAAACAGAGAAAACAGTTGCTAAGCAACTTCGACAACAGATAGAGGATGGAGAAATGGAGATTGAGCGTCTGAAATCAGAGGTAAAGTGAAGCTCGGCTTCATTACCCATACTGTAGGGTAAGGCATGCTACATGCACAGCTCTGCTTCAGTTTAGATTTTTTGAATTAGCAAAACAACGTTTAAATAAAATATTGCTACGAGGCAATCTAGAGGGCTCAGAAAGAATAAGAATAAGCACAGGCTGGACCAGTGTGCTCCATCATAAAATCCATCCAACAGTCTCCTCTGTATTCTTAAAAAAAAAAAAGATCAAATAATCATTTCACTTTAATGTGCAAATGTGGAGCTTAGATTGGAACGCCGTGCTGAATAAAGTACATGTACATGAATAAAGCCCTATTATACCTGTGTGAAACATGCTAATGAACACAAAGTGAGCAAGGCCACTCAGCCTCCAGCCTATGCAAAGCTGATCCAGGCTGTTCATTACCTCACTGTAGCACTTTCCCCACAGTGGACAGTCCTTACTCTCTCATGTGTACATACAGCACTGTACAGTTGAACACTTAATTTTTTTTCAGCTGAATGAAGAAAGCATTATGGTGATGGTTAGTCTGTATGTCCCCATGGCTCAAACTTCTCTTTTTAGTGGCATGGGGGGGAAGGGAGCGGCTGGACTGGTTCATGGCTGTCTGTGCCAGATTTCAGAGCTGGGGGGCCGTGGGCCTCATGGCTGTTTGTCCCAGATTTCAGGGCTGCTGAAAGACAACGAGAAGATCCAGTCCAGCCCGACCACGGTACCCAGTGATGAAGACTCGGAGATCAAGAAGATCAAAAAGGTAAGTGGCCCATTTGAGGGTGCTCCTGAGCTGAGTAGCAGGAGCTTCAGAGGGTGAGATTGCCCCCTAGGGTCAATTTAATTTTTTTTTAAATGGATTAAGCAGTGGTATATAGTGTTGAGCAAGTAGGCAGTGGTGATGACAATTAGCTAGATGTACAGAGTTCAGTGGTAGTGGAGTCTGAACAGGTGGGTTTTGAGTCTCTTACGGAAGATCACAAGTGATTCCGCGGTCCTGACCGATTGCGGAAGGTCGTTCCACCAGCGAGGGGTCAGGACAGAGAAGAGACGAGACCGCGAGGAGCGGCTGCCAGGCGCCTGGAGGGATGGGGCAGTCAGTTTGCCAGAGGAGGCGGAGCGGAGGGGTCTGGCTGGGGTGTAGGGAGTGATAAGTGACTGGAGGTATGGGGGAGCAGTACCTCTAGCCGTGTGAAAATCTGATGCGTGCTGCGATGGGGAGCCAGTGCAGAGAGGAGAGTAGAGGGGTGACGTGAGTGAACTTCGGCTGGTTAAACACCAGACGAGCGGCAGCAATCTGGACTAGTTGCAGTGGCTTGATGGCACAGGCCGGTAGGCCTGCCAACAAGGAATTGCAGTAGTCCAGACGTGAGAACCAGAGGGTTCTTCCGTCCCTGGGCAATGCTGCGGCTAATTACGCGCTGCCCCGTGGGACTCCCAGCCAGAGGGGGCGCCAGCAGGGTCAAGACTCAATTCTATATTATGGGGGGCGTGTCACTGCCCTGTCGCTAAAAGCTGTCCTCCTCATGATTGGCTGGCAGGTGCAGAGCTTCCTGCGCGGCTGGATCTGTCGCAGGAAGTGGAAAACCATCATACAGGACTACATCCGCTCGCCACATGCTGAGAGCATGCGCAAGCGCAACCAGGTGGTATTCAGCATGCTGGAGGCTGAGGCCGAGTACGTGCAGCAGCTGCATATCCTGGTCAACAACTTCCTGCGCCCGCTGCGCATGGCCGCCAGCTCCAAGAAGCCCCCCATCACCCACGACGACGTCAGCAGCATCTTCCTCAACAGGTACCACAGCGCACGCACATGCACACATACTTACACTCACACACACTCAGACACACACACTCACACATACACACTTGCACACACACACACAAAAGCACATACACACATACACACATACATACATGCACATGGCCGCCAGCTCCAATAAGCCCCCTTCACCCATGACGACGTCAGCAGCATATTCTATAACAGGTACCACAGCACAGTCACAGTGCACTCAGCCTCACAATGCATAAACACACATTTATCTGCACACACATACTTATGCACACACACACATTTATCTGCACGTTTAGGACGCACACAAAAACACATTGATACACATACGCATACTCATGCACACAAACACACATTTGTCTGCACACACATACTTATGCCCACACACACACACACACACACTTATCTGCACATGTTTAGTATGCACACATACACACTTATCTGCACACACATGCACACTCACACACATGTTTCTGCACACGCATGCGTATGTACACACACACTGATTTATCTGCACACACATACGTACACACACACATTTATCTGCATGCACATAAGTATGTACGTACACACACACACACACACACACACACACACACACACACTTATCTGAAAACGTATATGCACACACACAAACAGATCTGCACACATATACGTATGTGCATACACCACACACATGCACATGCATACAAATACTTACACACACTCTCACACACATATGAATTTTTGCGAACACACTCACACAATCATGCGCACACCCACACATATCCACATGCAGGTGCACATATGCGCATGGGGACACATACACACGTGCGCACATACGTGCACACTCACACTCACACATGTGTATGCGAACACATCGTGTGCAAATGAACAAACCCTTGTGATTTTTTGTTTTTCTTCCCCTTGTGGCCTCCATACTGACAGTCAATTGGTTTATTCTGCAGTGAAACCATCATGTTCCTGCACCAGATATTCTACCAGGGCCTGAAAGCCAGGATAGCCAGCTGGCCAACGCTTGTCCTGGGTAAGAACAGCTCTCTCCTCCTGTACACTCTCTCTGTCTGTACCAACCTGTCTCTCTCTTTCTTTCTTTCTCTCTCTATCCATCCAAGACTATCTCTCTCTCCATCCCACCCTCTCTCTTTCACTCTTTCTTTCTCTCTCCATCCTAGCCTCTCTCTCACTCTCTCTAAATTATAATTCAAATATGCTTTATTTGCATGGCAAGTGAAGTTGTGTTGCTAAAGCATTAAATACATAGTATATGATAATAACAACAACTCTAAAGGCAGAAAAAAGGCCTCTGTCTCTGTGCATATATACATAGAGAATATTTAGCCCAGACCCTCTCTCAACTTATGGCAGGCAGAGGCGTACAAGGCCGCCACCTCTATTGCAGTAGTCTTTTTACCTAGAAGTATTTTTAATTTATCTGGGTTTGAGAGTTTTTGAAGAAATACGTATGTATCTCCAATGAGGAGGTTTTTGGGGTAGCTAAGTAAAACATGGGCCTCTGTCTCCACCTCTGCCAGGTTGCAATGATCACATAACCTGTTCTCTTTAGCCTTTTTGAGACGGCCTGTTTCAACAGCAAGGCTGTGGTCACTGAGTCTGTATATCATTAATGTGCACCTGTTTTGGGTCTTTTATTCTGACAAGATATTCTGCCAGGGAGTAGTCTCTGTTTGGTAGAGTCTGGTAGATGTTTAATTTATTCCTAGATTTTGTTTCTTCAAGCCAGTCATCAATGTTCACATTTCTGTTTGTTGCTGTACACTTTAGTGTGTCATGGTCAGGTGTCCCAGGGGATCTTTTTCTGGGCAGAGCTGGTTGGTTGTCAGTGCTTTGTGCTGGTAGCAGTGTGGGTCAGCCTAATTTAGATGAACCCAGAATTTGGTAGCTCTTTTTTAATGGGGAGCAGGAGGGGGAATCGGCCAAATTCAGTCCTGCACGTATTATCAGTTTTTCTCGATCGCTTACACACTATAACTGGGCCTATTACAGTTTCTCGATCGCTTATGCACTATAACTGGGCCTATTAACTAAACATCCCAAACCATGATGCCATCTACCAAAAGACAGGCCCATTTCCCAAAACTATAAACATTGTTAGATGTTCACACATGATTCAGATTTGTTGAACTTTTTGTGAAAAACTCTACACACAAATCCCATATATCACTGGCTGCACCATGTGATCATTTAGAAAGCACTGGCATTCAATATCATTAATTCAAGTGATCACAACTTGAACCCAATTAACACACAATTCCCCAGGTGGAAACACTAAGAGTCAAAATTGTTCACACACCAATCAGAACCTCAGGATAGATAGATAAGATAAGGCATACAGGGGGTTTTCCCCCGCGCTGGCTGGCTAGGGCTAATATTGCCTGTGATGTTGATGAGAATCTCTAGCTTGACCCAGACCAGAGACGGGATGTTGAGGCAGAATAAATGTGATTTCTTTCTTTATGTACAAACTGTTTTTTTTTTTTTTTCATTGGTTTGGATATTTGGAGATGGATATTTCCTTCTATTTCTCTGCCAGTTCTGGCATTGAGATCCCCTATCATCAGTACTGAACCCAGTGATTGGAAATTGAGAATTTCAAACTTAAGATTTTGAAAACCATCTAATACGTAATATGGGGAATCAGATGAAGGTATATATATTGCACATAAATAAATGTCTACATTTGTGTTAAATATTTCCGAATCCAGTTGTGTGATTGACCTCTCTTTTGTGGTGAAATGTAGTTGGTGAGTTCCCCTTTGTACCAAATGATAATTCCCCCTGAATCTCTGCCACATTTGATGTGAGGGTGTTTTATAGAGGGCACTATCAACTCTCTATAATTATTTGGAGGGGGTGTTGGTATATCTCAATGACACCATGTTTCCTGGAAAATTTCCTTTTCAAAGAGGTCATATATTCACTCCAAAGGTTGAAGAGCACAGGCCCTGGATATTCTAACTACTAATTTTGAAAAATGAAATTATTGACATACAATGTTTCACAAAAAAGGTGTTTGATTTGTGGTCCATTGTACTATAGTATATATATTATATATATATTGTAGCGAAATCAACGGCGTGGGATTTCCACTTCGCCAATAATTGATAACTTAATCAATGCACAACGACCAAATGGAGACGGTTCAAAATCAAAAGAGGTTTATTTATTACAGCAGATAATTCCGCAGACGGAAATAGGTAGGGGAATAGGCCACTCCCGGGTAGGGGTATTCGGCCTGCAACCAATGTCACTGAAAGTACAACAATGTCCAAACTTTAGCTCTTGTTGTTGTCCTTTCGGTGATCCAATTACGTTGTCGTTGTCCGTTCCGGGGGTAAATCCTTTGTCGTCGTAGTCGTCCAATCCGTAGTCGTTCAGCCAAAAATAATCCGTCCAATTGCCACAAAATTATAATAACAAATAAACTTCCAAAAACAAGCGGTGTTAACTCAACAAATGGTTATTCCTACAAACCAAACTCTCTTTCGCCTCGTTCTCTCTTCAAAAGTGTACACCTTGTCTTGATCCTGCAATCACAAGTTTGTGAAATGCTGTTGGCCTTTAGAGCGCCCTGTGCTTCTCCCCCTGCAGCTGACCTGTTTGACATCCTGCTGCCGATGTTGAACATCTACCAGGAGTTTGTGCGGAACCACCAGTACAGCCTGCAGATCCTGGCCCACTGCAAGCAGAACCGTGACTTTGACAAGCTGCTGAAGCAGTACGAGGCCAAGCCTGACTGTGAGGAGCGAACACTGGAGACCTTCCTGACCTATCCCATGTTCCAGGTGAACATGCACACACTACGTGCACACACTATGTACACACTCCACATGCACTGCACACACTATGTACGCTCTACACACACACACTACATACACTCTACGCACACACTTTACACCCACTATGTACACACTATACACACACTGTGTACAGACTGCACACACACTACAAATGCACTACACACACCTCACACCCACTTACTTACTCACTCCTTACTTACACACTATGAACAGTACATACTTCACCCTATGTAAGCTAGTTCACTAGAATTACTCAAGCGATGATCTAGCTAGCATAATTATATAGCTAGCTAGCTAAACACAGTGTAAAGTTGCATTTATATCACTAGTGAGCTGTAATAGTTTAGCAACCGAGCTATGGGCTAACTAGTGTTGCTAACTAGGCTAGTATAACAAGCTAATACTAGCTAGTGAGTTGATCTAGCATAGCAACCAAGCTAGTAAAGCAGACTTTGCTATCACTGACCAGTTCCAGTAACGTTACATCTAGTTTGTCACCTGACAAGCTAGCATTTAAGGTGACATGAATCAGAATCACTAACCAACTTGCTAGCTATCTTAAAACTGTAGTAAATATAAGGTCCGAAGTAGGTCTAGCGCTAACTAGCCACCATGCTAAATTGCTTGTACACAGAGGGCTTGAATCGATTGCTTGTCATCAGTTTACTTGGTTTCATCAAGCAAGGAAATTCAGGAACATCAAAGACAATCTTAAAGACAATGCTCTCATCTTGCACATTTACTTTTTGTGGCAACCATAAGCAGGCCACCATCCATACAGTGGTTGCTTATAATGTGCAAGGGTCCCAGTCATATGTCACAATTTTGCCATCACTGCGACACAATGAGCAGGCAGTGTGGGCGCACCTCAAGCCAGTGGTGCAGGACATGCGAGGAAAAAGCGGCTTGTTGATGAACACTTTGCATATAATTAGTGATGGACCCATCACACAATACCGCAACAAGACCAACTGCTACCTCATGAGCCAATTGTTCTTCATATGGGGCTTACATGAAAATTCTCTGAGAAGGCCCACGGGAAGGATGCACCAGATGGGGTTGGGGGTGCTGTGAAGAGAATGGCAGACATGCACATCAGCAAATTGTTTACATCCAGCATCATATTCAAATGGATTGAGAAACAGATATTGCCACTGTTGACGAAACTCAGCCTCCATCAGTTTTTTTTCATTTGTCTCAGAAAGGTTACACTTGCTCCAAGAATGGAGTGAAGTCTTGTTTTGCAACACAATTGATAAAAGTTGTAAAAGTTGTTAAAGTTTGTGTTGTTGATGGTACACAAAAATCTAAAAATGTTTTAATTAAATTCCTGTTTTAACATTAAGTCCATCTTCTCTGTTGTTTGTGTCCTTTGGTGTGATGTAATGTCCTTTAGTGTGACGGTCATAAACCATTAAACCATTTTCCTTTGGTAAAATCATAAAAATAAATAATGATATATTTAAAAGATAGTGTTATCTTACTGTACAAATAAATTCATTGGTTTATTGCTTTTTAAATTGAAATTATCGGCTGGCGGATAGCGTGGCAGTATAATGCACCTGTATGACTGTGAGCTACCTATCAGGGATGCGGTTCGAAAGCCGTCTCTGCCAGACTGGTCCTGGCCGTTAACCCCGATTGAGGACGGCATTTAGCTGTCCGCTCCTGAGGGAGGGGAAGGGTGGTCGGCACAAACTCACTGTGAAGTATGTAAGGGTGTCTCCAGAAAGGGGGTTGGTGAGTCGGACCGGATCATCGCCGGCCTCGAACAGTAGCTTGCCCCATAGAGACAGGCAGTACATTTGTGGGGGTTAATAGAAATGAATGGAGGGTATAATCGGCTTCCAAATTGGGGAGAAAAACGGGGAAAAGTCTGAAACAAAATGTAATTATAATTTTTTTAATGATCACAATTATAACTCAAAATTGACTCATAAGCATTTTCCTCAAAATGCCCGTAAACCCCATTTACTTTAAGTATAATACTTAATGAGGTAGAATGGGGAGTTTTTGAAATATAAAGAGTCAGCATTTATATGGAAATTGATTTTAGTGTTTTTTTGTTTTTCTTCATTCATTTTCATGTCACACCGGAGGGAAAATTTAAGGTAGAAGTGAGATTAAAAGTTGCTAAAAAAATTGCTATAACTGGTCAAACTAAAGGCCAATATACACTCAGTGGCCACTTTATAAGGTACACCTTTCTAGTACTAGGTAGGACCCCCCTTTACTCCCAGAACAGCCTGAATTCTTCGTGGCATGGATTCAACAAGGTGCTGGAAATATTCCTCAGAGATTCTGGTCCATGATGACATGATAGCATCACGCAGTTACTGCAGATTTGTTGGCTGCACATTCATGTTGCGAATCTCCTGTTCCACCACATCCCAAAAATGCTCTATTGGACTGAGATCTGGTAACTGTGGAGGCCATTGGAGTACACTGAACTCATTGTCATGTTGTGTGACGTGTGCTTTGTGACATGGAGCATTATCCTGCTGGAAGTAGCCATTAGAAGATGGGTAGACTGTGGCCATAAAGGGATGTACAGGGTCAGCAACAAGACTCAGGTAGGCTGTGGCATTTAAACGATGCTCAGTTGGTATTAAGGGGCCTAATGTGTGCCAAGAAAACATTCTCCACACCATTACAACCCTACCACCAGCCTGAACCATTGACACAAGGCAGAATGGATGCATGGATTCATGTGAGCCTGTGCCCACTGTAGCCTTAGTTTCCTGTTCTTAGTTGACAGGAGTGGAACCCGGTGTGGTCTTCTGCTGCTGTAGCCCATCCACTTCAAGGTTTGACGTGTTGTGCGTTCAGAGAAGCTCTTCTGCACACCACTGTTGCAATGCGCATTATTTGAGTTACTGTCACCTTCCTGTCAGCTTGAACTAGTCTGGCAATTCTCCTCTGACCTCTCTTATTAACAAGGCGTTTTCGCCCACAGAACTTCCGCTCACTGGATATTTTTAGTTTTTTGCACCATTCTCTGTAAACTCTAGAGACTGTTGTGCGTGAAAATCCCATGAGATCAGCGGTTTCTGAGATACTCACACCACCCCGTCTGGCAGCAACTATCATTCCATTCAAAGTCACATTTCTTCCCCATTCAGATTTTTGGTCTGAAAAACAACTAAACCTCTTGACCATGTCTCCATGCTCTTGTGCATTGAGTTTCTGCCACATGATTAGCTGATTAGATAATTGTATTAACGAGCAGGTGTACAGGTGTACCTAATAAAGTGGCCACTGAGTGTATATTTTTCTTAAGTTTATACTCTATAGCATGCAACGACATGACTTTCATGAAACGCAGAAACTAAAAATCTGGAATCACCCCATACATCAACCACCCATATATCTATGGTTTCAGCTTTATCCTTTCCCCCTCTGCACTTCCCCCGGCAGCTCTGTTCCTGAGCTGTCAGCACTAACACCCCTCTGACCAAGCGCCTGTCTCACCGCGCTGGCCTGTTATATCAGCGATTTATTTAAACACTGAATTCCTCCCTGGCGTCTCATTTTCTGAAGCGCTTATTCTGGCTGTTTTGGTGCAGTGTGGTGTAATGGCCTCTGTTGTGCAAGGCCAGCAGATTCAGCGTGGTCCAATTGGGAAGCTCACAGAGCTCTGCTGTGCAGGTTATAATTTGGTTCTGATGAGGCTAAAATTAGATGAGGTGTCTCCATGCCGACCACATTCACTGTGTGCGGGGGTGAACAAGTGTGGCACTTTTCCAGTGTGTCGATGTGCTCCCACAGTCTGGTATCCAGTCACGTGCCGACTGTGGGCAGCAGCGCAGCTGGGTAAGCCCTGTTACCTTCATCAACACCTGTCACGTGTGTGTCCTTCTGCAGATCCCCCGCTACATTCTGACCCTCCATGAGCTGCTGGCACATACGCCCCATGAGCATGTGGAGCGGAACAGCCTGGACTATGCCAAGTCGAAACTAGAGGAGCTGAGCAGGTAGAGCACCCCCCCCCATACAAACATCTCACATCACACACACGCACACATCCTGTATATATGTACTACGCAGCCAATGAACAATAATAAAATTACCATAAAACGATACAATCGGAAGATACTTTCATTTATTAAGGGAATCAACACAAAAAAGGTTAGGGGAAAAAGCCAAGTTTAGTCCGTGATCCGTTATCGTGGTCGTTATCCGGTCGTTAAGCCTATCCAGTTCCTCAGCCAATCCAAAAGTCGGTGCACACAGGGGGTTATCCAAAAACAGTCCAAAATCAAGCCAGGTAGTCAATCTAATTAAATGCTTTTTTCTTATTCCTCCACTCACCAGCACGTTTCCCTATTCGAATTTTTTTTTAATCGGAGAATTTGACCGTGTTTCTATTTTTCACATGCAGAATCATGCACGATGAGGTCAGCGAGACAGAGAACATTCGGAAGAATCTGGCGATCGAGCGCATGATCGTGGAGGGCTGTGAGGTCCTCCTGGACACCAGCCAGACATTCGTCAGGCAAGGTAAGCCCCACCCCTGCATCTCACAGGGACCCATCTCTTTCCCCATCTTGTGTCTCACAGGGCCTCCCCCAAGTCTCATGGATACTCTCCTTAGGAAGGTGTCAGAGACTGCAGGTGAAGGCCTGCACAGTGGAGTGGATTTTCTGTCCTTCTCATCAATCAATCAATCAATCAGTCTAATCAATCCAATCAATCTTTATTTTTGCATAGCACCAAAAATATATTATATTTGTATAGGCGATCAAGCTGAACTCATGGTGGAAAAAATGGTGGATGCAGAAAAAAATATGAATATCCCCCACTGTTTGCTCCTCCAGGTATCACCACACCTCCATCACATTAGCTGGATTTAACCCCTGCAGTCATGTCTGCTGATACCCCCCCCTCCTCCCCCCTCACGTGTGGTGCGCCCCCCAGGCTCGTTGATCCAGGTGCCAATGAGTGAGAAGGGGAAGATCACGCGCGGTCGGCTGGGCTCCCTTTCGCTGCGTAAGGAGGGTGAGAGACAGTGTTTCCTGTTCTCCAAACACCTGATCATCTGCACCAGGGGCTCTGGAGGCAAACTGCACCTCACCAAGGTAACAGTCCACACTGCCAATCACACACCTCACCAAGGTAACAGTCCACACTGCCAATCACACACCTCACCAAGGTAACAGTCCACACTGCCAATCACATACCTCACCAAGGTAACAGTCCACACTGCCAATCATACGCCTCACCATGGTAACGACCCAAACCGCCAAACACACACCTCCACACAGTAACACCCCAACCTAAACCACCAATCACACACCTCACCATGGCAATGTCCCAACCCAACCCAAGCCACCAATCACACACCTCACCATGGTGACAGCACAACCTAAACCACCAATCACGCACCTCACCATGGTAACGGCCCAACCCATACCGCCAATCACACAGCTCACTACAGTAAGACCCCAACCCAAACCACCAATCACACACCTCACCGTGACAACATCCCAACCCAAACCACCAATAACACACCTCACCATGGTAACGCCCCAACCAAAACCACCAATCATGCACCTCACCAACGCAATACCCCAAACCACAAATCACACACTTCACCAAGGTAATGCCCAAATTGTCAATCATCAACCCTCACCATAAGCTGACTACTCATTTGTGTAATTCAATCAATGCAGGACATATGTCACATGTTAGGTAGTTGGCTGATGTTTTGACATTTTTGGCTATCACTTATTTTTGGTGTCATTATTCAGAGGCATTGTGGATCTAGACAATATCCACGTGAATGTTATTGTTGAATATGAAGCTTTGTCCTCTCTTTGCGGTCCAGAACAGAGTGGTTTCGCTCATGGACTGCACACTAATGGAGGAGCCGGAGGGGGCAGACGATGAGCGTATGTACAGCACTGTCTTGTTCACTTCATGTTGGTTAAAAAAAGCCCACAAAGATTATGTCAAATTTCATAAACCTTTATTTTGGGAGGGGGTCCTAACTGGCAGTCAATAAAGACTGAGCCCAGTTAGCCATGACCAGGAAGCTGAAGTTCACCCTCCTGTAGTACTGTAGGGCAGTGGTTCTCAAACTCCTGGGGACCCACTGTGCATGCTTGTTTTCATTCCAACCATAATTGCAACCTCTGGATTGTAACTAGCTGTTAATTGTTCCTAATTAAACACTTTTAATTTCTATTAAATAATAAAGCATGATTTAATCTGTAAATGCCATGTTATGTCAGAAATAGTTACACATGCCATGAACAATAAATGCCCCGTATTCACATCCCAGGACGTTAAATAAGTCAGATCAACTATCCATCCATCCATCCATTATCTAAGCCGCTTATTCCTGGTCAGGGTCGCGGGGGCGCTGGAGCCTATCCCAGCATGCGTTCCGGGCGAGAGGCAGGAATACACCCTGGACAGGTTGCCAATCCATCGCAGGGCACACACACCATTCACTCATACACTCATACCTACGGGCAATTTAGACTCTCCAATTAGCCTAACGTGCATGTCTTTGGACTGTGGGAGGAAACCGGAGTACCCGGAGGAAACCCACGCGGACACGGGGAGAACATGCAAACTCCGCACAGAAAGGCCCCCGGCCTGGATTCGAACCCGAGACCTTCTTGCTGTGAGGCGACAGCGCTATCCACTGCACCACTGTGCCGCCTCAGATCAACTAATGCTCTCATTTTCTGTAATGTGTTATATTGCACTGAAAGTACACCATATGTGGACAGAGCAATGACAGAGCAATTGGCAATGAGCCAAATCTGCATTGTGTTAAAGCAAGTTTAAGGAAAGAATTGATGGTATAACTTACACATATGCTTCCGACAACCTGAATTGATCATGAGATTGGCATGTAGCAAAAACCAGCATACACAGAGGGTCCCCAGGACCACTGCTGTAGGGTGTTAAACAGTCACTGGCTCTAGTGTAGTACTCGGTGTGGCCTGTAGGGTGTTAAACAGTCACTGGCTCTCCTGTAGTACTGTATGTGGCCTGTAGGGTGTCAAATAGTCACTGGCTCTAGTGTAGTGCTGTGTGTGGTCTTTAGAGTGTTAAACAGTCACTGGCTCTCCTGTAGTACTGGGTGTGGCCTGTAGGGTGTTAAACAGTCACTGGCTCTCCTGTAGTTACTGGGTGTGGCCTGTAGGGTGTTAAACAGTCACTGGCTTTCCTGTAGTACTGTGTGTGGCCTGTAGGATGTAAAACAGTCACTGGATCTCCTGTAGTGCTGTGTGTGGTCTTTGTGGAGGTTCATACTGATATGTGGCTGATTCTATAGCGAAATTGGAGAAGAGCGGGCAGGACATGGAACACCTGGACTTCAAGGTGGTGGTGGAGCCGAAGGAGAGCCAGGCCTTCACCGTTATCCTCGTAGCCTCGTCGCAGCAAGAGAAAATCGCCTGGACCAGTGACATCAGCCAGGCACGTTCTCACACATCACTAGCCCTCGTGTCTCAGTGCTCACACCTTTGTGTATCTGCGCTCACGCCCTTGTGTCTCCGCTCACGCCCTGGTGTGTCTCCACTCATACCCTCATTTCTCTGCGCTCACACCCTGTCTCCGCTCCTCTGTCCCGCAGTGCATAGATAACATCCGCTGCAATGGACTGATGATGAATGCCTTTGAGGAGAACTCTAAAGTCACAGTGCCACAGATGATCAAGTGAGTGGCCAGCATGTTTACCATAGCGTGCCTTGCACTGTGTCATTCGACCTTCAGCTTTCACGGTTTGTGCTTTGGGCAGGTCGGACACCAGTCTGTACTGTGATGACGTGGATATCCGCTTCAGTAAGATGATGAACTCATGCAAAGTGCTGCAGATCCGCTATGCCAGCGTGGAGAGGCTGCTGGAGCGGCTGACCGACCTGCGCTTCCTCTCCATCGACTTCCTCAACACCTTCCTACACTCCTACAGAGTGTTCACCATTGCCCACGTAGTGCTGGACAAACTCATCACCATATACAAGAAGCCTATCAGCGCCATCCCAGCACGGTGAGGCAGTAAATCCTTTGCTTTATTCAGCCTCCACAACATCATAAAATGTTTATTATTATTAGTAGTAATAGTGATAGTGTTAGTGGTCATAGTAGCAGTAGTAGCGTTAGCGGTAGCAGCATTAATAATAGTAGCGTAGTAGTGATAGTAGTAGCAGTAATAGTGGTAGTGAGAGCGTGTGCATGTGAGTGTGTGTGTGTGTGTGTGTGTGTGTGTTTGTGTGTGTATGACAATGTGAGTGTGTGTGTGTGCGTGTGTCGGGGTCGGGGTCGGGGGCACGTAGGGGTCACACGAGTGCCTCTGCTCTGTCCTGGAGAGGAGACTTCTTGAGTCTGAGCAGGACTCTCCAATGCACTGTCGACATGGCAACCAGCCTCTCTGCTGCAGGACCCCACCCCCGCATACCCCGCCTCCCCAAACCCAGCGTCTGCAGAGGATCTGTAGCGGTACATATTCATGATGGTGCTTTTGCATCCAGCCCCCACCCCCCCCCCTCCATAGGCGGTGTGTCCCTGCACTGCCTCCTCCATTCAACAAGCCACCCCCCCGCTGTCTGTCACTTCATGAGCTATTTATAGGTGTGTGCAGGAGGGGGAGTCTCTGCATGGGAAAGGTTTCCCGCAGTCCTGTTCCCTAAATAAAAGTATGAACACTTCCCTTCAGCAGTCTCAGCGTCCTTCTCTGAATACCATGTTTATTTCGATGTAGCATTTGTATCTTTGCTATCTTTATTCTTGTAATATTATTATTAGAGTTGCTTTTTGTACGTCGCTTTGGATAAAAGCATCTGCTAAATCAGGGGTGGACAATACCAGTCCTGGAGGGCCGGTGTGCATGCAGGTTTTTGTTTCTACCAATTTAACTCTGGCTCAATTAGCGAATTAGTTGGATACGCCAGTGCTGGTTCACTTGTAGATTAGACCACAGTAACATGTTTCATACGGGGACACAACAACAGTCTTCAGCTGCCATTCATGGGCTAATCAAGAAATTTAGCTAAAATGTCAGATGATTGGGCTAATTAAATCATTAAGAGCAGAAGTTGGCATTAAATCCAGAAATGGATACGGCCCTCCTTGCCCACCCCTGTGCTAAATGATTGTATTGTATTGTATTATGATTATTGTCTTTACTGTAAAAAAAACAACTTGGATATTACCCAGTTGTTCGCTTCTATGATGTTGTGTTGGTGACCTGAGGAACTTCAGCAGTATGTAATTCAAAAGGTGGCTGTTTTATAACTTGTTATTTGTTCCATGGCTAGATCCCTGGAGCTGTTCTTCGCCAGCAGCCAGAACAACAAGCTCCTGTACGGCGAGGCCCCCAAGTCTCCCCGCGCCACCCGCAAGTTCTCCTCTCCTCCACCACTCTCCATCACCAAGTCCTCCTCCCCAAACCGCCAGCGCAAGCTGTCCCTCAACATCCCCATCATCACGGGGGGTAAAGCGCTGGACCTGGCAGCCCTCAGCTGCTCCCCCAACGGCTATGCAAGTGTGTACCCCACATTGACCGCCTTCAGTAAGCTCTACGTGGCCAATAGCTTCGCCAACAAGACGGCCGACGAGGCCGAGGGCAAGCCTGACCACGACCGAGCGGAGGAGTCCCCGCAGGGCAGGCAAGGTCAGTGGCCATGGTAGCCATCATCGTGGTTACCTCTCTGTCCAAGCGGCAGCTCTGGCTGAGAGTCCTGTTTGGGGGTGGCAATTGGCTGTCCAGGGGAGGGGGAGGGAAGCCGGCATGAATTTGCAGTGTGCAAGTGGCTCTGTGTGTGTCGGAGTTACACACAACTTGGCGAGTCCATCTCAGAGGAGACAGTTCAGTTCACCTTTGTCATTGCCAGCCCCAGAGTTGGGACAGTGGTCTCACAGTACGAGAGGGAGGAAGCTGAACTAGAACATGGCACAACTGGCCACCAAAATTAGGAGAAAATATGAAATAAATTATTTTTTTAAAGAGTGGAAGAATGGATCACAGGGCTAAGATTTACTTCAGGTCTTCTAAGTAAGACAGAAAAAACATGCTGTTCAGATGTTTCATATTTGAATGAGTGCTGTGTTTGGTTGATGGCTCTGTCCTTCTCTCCACACACAGATGCCTCTGTGAGGGAGGAGGGTGATAATGTCCAGACCCCCAGCAATGAGGCCGAGCCAGAAACCTCCCCCGCCAAGTCACCCACCACACCAAAAAATGTCAAATGCAAAAACTCCTCAGGTACGCTGTGCGCCCAAGCGAGGTGTTCTCTCACACTCATCTAGAAAGCCTCCATCACACACACACATGCCTGCATCACACAGCAGCACACACAACAGCACACATACACGCCTGTATCACATGTCAACGCACACCATCGCATGCAAACACACACGCCTGCATCACACGGCAGCACACACACACACACACATGCCTGCATCACATGGCAGCACACACACACACACGGCAGCACACATATATGCACACATGCCAGCACATGCAGGCCTGCATAACATGCCAGTATACAGTACCAGTCAAAGGTTTGAGTACACCTTCAATCTGGATTACGGCTAATCGGGCACTGCTTCATTCTTCAGCAAGATCAAAACCTGAAACATACCTTGAAGTTGTGCAAGAACTATCTGGTGAAGGAAGAACATGAAGGACAACTGAAACTATTGAAGAGTCAAAGCAAAGCAATCCATGAGTGTCTGTGGGAATTATTGCTGCAGTAGAGCTGGGAAGACATGTCGGGTGACTTCTTGCTGAAACGTATTAACCGAATGGCCCATGTTTGGGAGGCTCTTATCACAGCAAAGATTGGTTATTTTGAGGAATCCAAGATTCATTTTTCAATTCAATTTTCTTGAACATTGCTTTGATGTTCCTTTTGTTTATTGTTTTGGTTTATGTGTTTTTTGTAATTTTCAAGTATTTACAGAAACTTATATGGTGTAAAACATTGTAAATTATAAGATAAACCTAGTTTCCAGGAGATGTTCTCAAACTTTTGACTGGTACTGTACATACGCATACAAGCACGGCAGCACACACACACACACACACACATGCCAGCACACACACACAAATACGGCAGCACACACACAGATGTTTTCTCATGGGCCTCACACAAAAAAGTCAGTCAGGACCAACAGAGCTGAAACCAGTAAGAATGTAGCTCACCCTTGCTCCCAGGGGTGTCTCGGTATGTCTGTATTTATGTTTGTTTGTCTGCTTGTCTTTTGTCTGTCCACATCAAATCAAATCCATTATGAATTTATTTGAACTGCAGGGCAAGTCAAAATGTGGGTCATCTGGTCACCTAAGTGTGAGAGTATAGTGTGTGTTGCAGTGCGTGAGTGGATACAGCAGGCGCTGTATACGGCCTCCATGATGAGACTCATATATCAGTGTGCAGCTGCAGTCGGTCATCACACAGGCGAGCAGTTCCTGCTGATCTCGGCTCTGCTGGGGGAACAGTCAGCACACGGCTGATCAGCTGCTCCTGCAAATCTCTGCTCTGCTGGGGGAAGGCCTGCGCCGTGTGTGAGTGGGTGATAGGAAAGAATGTACCTTAGCAACCGTCTGTACCTTAGCAACCGTCTGCGTGCTTCTCCGCCATCCCCCGTGCCAGGCGAGCTTGTGTCCTGTTGCCGTGGCCGTCACCGTTAGCGATGCGGTTCCACATCGAGGCCCTGTATGGACGTACCGCAGGCTCTTCAACAATGTACAGTATGTGGGATAAATATTAACATCAATCCTAACACCAGTCTGATGGTAGGGGAATGTATTGATACCTGTGCAATGGCAACTGGATAGTGAACTTTAAACATATTGGGAGGGATGGTTTAGTTTTTTTACACTGCTGTTATATTGCTGGATGATGTCACAGGAGACACTTAAATCGTCACAAAAAGCTGAAGGTAATGACTACACAATGGCCAGCAGGTGGGTCGTTTTTATTCGTTGGTCTTGTGCTGCCCTCTGCTGGGCATATATTTACAAAATATAACAATTAACTTGTGACTGTAATCTTAAGGCAAACACATTGTAAAAGGATACAGTTGTTTAGAAATGTCATTGTTACATGATCATTTAAAGCTACTGAGAAATATAACTGAATTGAATTTAAAGTAATTTATTTATCCCTACTGGTGGAATATCAATGCTACCTGTAGCAAATATACAGTAGATGTTAATGACATTTGTAACAATTGCAACACAAGCTGATACATGTGTATACAGAGTGTAAATATGCATTCTTCTGTCTTGAAATATTGAAATAAAGTAAGCACTAGAAATTGTCTGTAAGACAAAAAATCAGAAGGCTTTGACACAAAATAAGCTTTTGAAAGTCTAAAAGATCTAACCCCCCCAATCTAAAATGCTTCATAAACAGAATCTATTCCCCAGTATGTTTCCCCCCAGAACTCTTTCCTACAATAACAGCATGGTGGTGTCTCTTCCCAGAATTCCCTTTGTTCTCCTACAATAATGGCATTGTAGTGTCGTCTTGCCGGGAGCTGGATAACACCCGCAGTGCCCTCTCAGCAGCCTCTGCCTTCGCCATTGCCACTGCTGGTGCCAACGAGGGCACGCCCACCAAGGAGAAATACCGCCGCATGTCCCTGGCCAGCGCGGGTTAGTGAGCATGAGGACACACCCCCTACACACTGCAAGCCACACCCACATACACACAGACCATACCTGCATACACACAAACCACACCAATATATATATATGCACAGACCACACCCACATGGGGGAAGTTTGAGTGACAGTCATGCTTTGGGCATCCCCAGGGTTTCCCACGGACCAGAGGAATGGGGACAAAGAGTTCATCATCCGGAGGGCAGCGACAAACAGGGTTCTGAACGTCCTGCGACACTGGGTGTCCAAGCATGCCCAGGTAGGGTTCCCCCTCTGGGCTCCCAAGTGTACTGCAGTCAGAGAGAGATGCAGTCACTTCATTCACTGGCGTTGCACCTCAGTAGGATCAGGTGCACTAAATTAGACGCTATTACTGTCTACTCTGCTCTGGTGCTTGTAGTTACCCTGCTTATTTGCACTTAGTGTTGTTTTTATAATGGGCTTGGCATTGGTAAAACGAATAAAGGGCAATATGAATGTGCATCAGTGGTTCCTCTGTGCACAATGCAGAGTCAGCACTGATGTGGCTGTGCCACTGAGGTGCATGCTCTCCTATGTGTTGACCTTTAACCCCCAGGACTTTGAGAGCAACTCTGACCTGAAGATGAAGGTGATCAGTTTTCTGGAGGAAGTGATGCATGACCCGGAGCTCCTGGCCCAGGAGAGGAAAGCAGCTGCCAACATTATCAGGTAGAGCCATGGGACAGGCCTACAAATGCCAATGGGCATCTTTCTTATTTTTACATAATGCTAAATTATTTAGGAAGCAAGCAATGGTTTTATATATACAGTAGTTAGTGTATCGGGAAAGGAGAAAAACTGTTTCATTCTTTTTGGCAAGGTGGCAGGGCTGACCACCATGGCAGTTGGTTAGTGGATAGAAAACATGCAAAAAACTTTTCAAATATTCCACATTTTATTTTCCCCTCCTTCGGGCAATGAAAAAAACAAACCAAACCAAACCAAACAGGAAAACTTAACATTGTACAGACCAAGGATAGCAACGAAAACCTCAGCACCTACTTTCTCCATGTCCTCAAAATGTCTCTCCTCTAGGCATGGCAGGCATTGCTTTTATAAAGGCCTAATGAAGGCAGTAGGCAACACCTGGTAGGAACAATCATAGTTTGCACAAGAGATCAGTGCAGTAATACAGCGATATACATTGTTGTAGGCAGCTGCATACAATACTTGTAACACTGGGAAGGAAAAGGTTAGTATTTTTTATTTTATGAGGAGTAATCAGGGATACATATACAAGAAGTATTGAGCAAGTAGGCAGTGGTGATGGCAATTGGGTAGATGTACAGAATTCAGTGGTAGTGGAGTCTGAAAAGGTGGGTTTTGAGTCTCTTGCGGAAGATTGCAAGTGATTCCGTAGTCCTGATCAATTGCGGAAGAGAAGAGGCGAGACCGCGAGGAGTGGCTGCCGGGCACCCGGAGGGATGGGACAGTCAGTTTACCAGAGGAGGCGGAGGGGTCTGGCTGGGGTGTAGGGTGTGATGAGTGTCTGGAGGTAAGGGGGAGCAGTTCCTCTAGCTGCTTGAAAAGCAAGCACCAGTGATTTGAATCTGATGTGTGCTGCGATGGGGAGCCAATGCAGAGGAGCATGGAGGGGTGACATGGGTGAACTTAGGTTGATTGAACACCAGACGTGTGGCAGCATTCTGGACTAGTTGCAGTGGCTTGATGGCACAGGCTGGTAGGCCTGCCAGGAAATAATTGCAGTTGTCCAGATCTGAGATCACCAGGGCCTGGAGTTGTGTGGCCTTTTGGGTGAGGAAAAAATTCTGAGCCAATCAAATAAGTGTAGTTTAAGAGCATTGATAATGATTGGTTGTAGCCTTGATTTGGAGTTAGCTGTTTCAATGGAAAAACACACCTCAGCCACCTTATCTAGTTAGCTACCTGATGTTATATTAAGCCTACTTATGCCAGCTAGTAAGCTATAATTACACTGGTGATGTATGATACTCAAATCGCTATTTATTTATTTATTAATTAACTATATGTCTGCTAGTAAGTAAATGTTACATAATAAGCTGCTCATGGAATCATTGGCTAGCTAGCACATTAGCATATATAGCTAGCTAGCTATAGACAGTGAAAAGTTGCAATGAGCTGTTTTTGGTTAGCAAGCGAGATCTGGACTAATGAGCATTTCTGACTAGGCTAGTATGACAAGCTAGTGCCAGCTACCGAGTTGAGCTAGTGTAGTAAGCAAGCTAGTGCTTGCTTGTAAACTATCAGTAAATCTAGCTTACTGTAGTCATGTGGACATGACAAGCTAGCATTTAAGGTGGTATGAATCAGAATTGTTAAGTGATTAGCTAGTTAGGTAACCAACTTGCCACCTAGCTTAAGTTATTGTAGTAAATATGAGCTTGAATTAGGGCTAGCGCTGGCCACTGTGCTAAATTGCTCATACACAGTAATCCATTTAATTTCCAATGAACATCCAGGGACTTCCAACACTCATATAGCTACATTTTATAATGTCGTTATGTTAGATTATGTTCAACATTAATCATTGATGGCAACGGGGTTGCTTTTGCAATGGACTGTGTCATTTTGTGCTTGAAATAACATTTCTTCTTTTGAATTGATTTCTATGGCCACTTCCGAGTTATCACCCCTGTAAGAATGTGCCATTGTTTTCACAATCTAAAAACCAATGTGTCATATCTAGTGTTATATATCTATGGCGATTGGCCTTACACTGACTCACTGGGGATAGGCATCGATTAAATCCCCATCAGATTCTCTTCATATTCATATTCATAGCTTCATATTCATATTCCATCTTCCTACCGTTGAAGCCGAACCATTCCAATTATATATATATTTTATCTTCTGAAAATGTATTCAAGTTGCGTGACCAAGTGGCGATGGACATTCTGTACTGTAATATAGCGCCAGAAACTCCTGTAGTTAAGAAGCAGGAGGATCAAAGGAATGTGGGAGCATATAGGATATGTAGTGTTGAACAGTGATGTGGACACAGTGTAACATCTGAACCCTGGATGTGAGAGTGTTCTGTGTCTGTATTGTCTCTGTAGAACCCTGAGCCAGGAGGATCCAGGGGATAACCAGGTCAGCCTGGAGGAACTGAAGCAGCTGGTAATTAGAGCAGGCCCTGTTCCCATGGACACAGTGTATACAAAGGGGTATTGAAGCATTTGGGTCACTGGAGATACTTTGTCACAGTTGTAAAGATTCTGAAAAATTTGAAGAAACCAAAGAGTACACAATCCAGTCTGATTAGCGATGTGTTTTCTCTCAGCAGTGATGAGGGTCTAGACAGTAAACTAAACACCACTATACAGGGATCCTGTGGGGGTGTGGTCTGATGGTGACTGCATGTGTTTGTTCGTGTGTGCGTGAATGCATGCATGTGTGTGTTTGGCAGGCGGTGGTGGGGAAGGCGGAGCCGTTGGAGTGCCACTCTGCCCTGGAGATTGCTGAGCAGCTCACCCTGCTGGACCATCTGGTGTTCAAGGTCATCCCTTACGAGTGAGTGTGACAGACAGAAATGTTCCATACAAGCTATTTTAAGAAAGTGATAAGATTGAAGCCTGTCAGTGCCAAAGCCATGGAAAACTGCAGCAGATTGCGGTTCATGTGTTTGTGTTTGTCCAGTTTCAATCTGGCCTCATCATCCTCTTCCTCATCTTCTGTTCCACAGGGAGTTTTTTGGCCAGGGCTGGATGAAGAGTGACAAGAGCGAGAAGACTCCCTATATCATGAAAACCACCAAACACTTCAACAGCGTGAGTATCAACGATATGCATGTGTGAGATCACAAGTGCGAGTAACCACCTACACAAGGTGACATCACCACAGATTGTATAGACCCACCAGATAATCAGCTCCATATTCTCAACATTGAAAGTTCTGTCTCGCTACTGTTGAATTGAGCTAGAAACATTACAATTTGATACATCTTCTAAAATGTAGTAAGGGGCATGACCAAGTACCATACTGGAAACTCTTGTTATGAACAGAAACCTCCTGTAGTTAAGAAGCAGTGAGTGTCTGCTAAGTCTACAGAGTCTGTGGCATCACCCTGTACAACCTGAATAAGAGTGCTCTCAGCTCCCTTGCCTGGGGACCTTGAGCTTGAATTCAGCAAGCTAATCGTATTTTGTTGTTGTTCTGGACTCTGAGCTGTTAACATGTATGGGTCCTTTAGTCTCCTCACAGCCGCAATAACATGAATCACCCAGGAACCCCAGAGTCTCTCAACCACTCAACCCTGGTCACACCTGGAATGAAAACCATAACACAACATAGAGAATGAGACATTTGATTACAGTCACACAGTGAATGTTCATCTGTTTGTCGTCACATACAGTGGGTATAAAAAGTATTCATCCCCTTTGGCATTTTTAACATTTTTTTACTTCATGGTATCAAAATTGATTTAATTGGGATTTCCTGTCACTGATCAGCACAAAATACTGTATGTCAAATAAAAAACTACTCTAAAGTTTTTCTTAATTATTTACAAAGAAAAAACAGACAATAATTGATTCCATAAGTATTCACCCCTTTTGCCCAGACACACCTAAATAAACGCTGGTGCAATCAATTGTCTTCAGAGGTCACATAATTATTTGATTGGAGTCCACCTGTGTACAATTAAGGTGTTTCAAATTATTTAAAATTAAATACATATGGTATATGAGAGGTCATTTCCAAACAAGAGCTTCATCATTAAGACCAAAGAACATTCAAAGCAAATCCAAGAAAAGGTTCTTCAAAAGCCCCAATCAGGGGAAGAATATAAGAAGATTTCAAAGACTTTGAATATCCCCGGAGCACTATTAAGTCATAAAAGAAAATAGATATAGAATATGGCACAACTGTGAATTTGCCTAGAGCAAAACTGTCCTCCAAAACAGCATCCGTGTGAGAAGGGCACTTGCTAGGGAGGCCATCAAGAGACCTATGGCAACTGTGCATAGGACAACAATTGCCTGGGTGCTTCACAAATCTGTGCTTTATGGGAGGGTGGCAAAAAGAAAACTATTGGTGAAGAAAACACATTAAATCTTGCGTAGAGTTTGCCAGAAGGCATGTGGGAAACTCTTAAACCAAGTGTATGGAGCAAGATATAAACAAATCTTGGAAGAAAACCTGCTGCAATCTGCAAGAGACCTGGGACTTGGGAGAAGATTTATATTGTAGCAGGACAATGACCCAAAGCATACAGCAAAAGCCACATTGGAGTGGTTTAAAAACGTAAAAAATCTGGAGTGGCCCAGTCAAAGCCCAGACCTCAATTCCATTGAGAATTTGCAGAAAGATTTGAAAATTGCTGTTCACCATATGTCCCCATCCAACTTGATTGGAGCAATTTTGTAAAGAAGAATGGGCAAAAATAGCAATGTACAGATGTGCAAAGCTGGTAGAGACTGACCCAAATAGACTCACAGCTGTAATTGCAGGTAAAGGTGCTTCTACCAAGTATTACGACAAGGGGGGTGAATACTTATGGAATCAATTATTGTCTGTTAAGCTTTAGAGTAGTTTTTTTTATTTGACAATACAGAGTATTTTCTGTTCAATATCAGTATCAGTATCAGTGACAAGAAATCCCAATTAAATCAATTTTCCAAGATTCCAAGAAGTAAGAAAATAAAATGATAATTTTTATATCCGTTATTATTGTGGTTTGACCACATTCAGTCATTTGAAGTGAGTGATTCAAAAAATGAGTTAGTCATAGATATAAAGTTAGTTATAGTTCTTGTGACCACTAGAGGGAGAAACGTCCAGCAAAGCAGTCACAACTGTTGAGCTAGCATCAGTTCAGTTCTTGCTGAATACAAACAGCAAAAGAGCTGCTAAATACATACAAAAAGAGCCTTAAAATGGTAAAGAGAGGAAGAGAACTGTGCACACTCTCACTGAATAAACCTCCCAAACCCACCTACTTCTGCTCCCGACAGATAAGCGACCTCATCGCCACGGAGATCCTCCGGTGTGATGACATCAGCACACGGGTGCTGGTGATGGAGAAGTGGGTGGCGGTGGCGGACATCTGTCGCTGCCTCCACAACTACAATGCTGTGCTGGAGGTTACCTCATCCCTCAACCGCAGCTCTGTCTTTCGCCTCAAAAAGACCTGGCTGAAGGTGTCCAAGCAGGTGTGTGTGTGTGTGTGTGTGTTTGTGTGTGAGTGTGGAGAGCAGTGGGGTGTGTGTGTGTGTGTTTGTGGAGGAAGGTGTGGGTGTGTATGTATGTGTGGAGAGCGGTGTGGGTGTGTGTGTGTGTCTGGAGGGGCAGGGTGTGTATGTGTGTGTGGAGGGGGGTGTGGGTGTGTGTGAGTGTGGTGGGGGTAGTTACTGTGATCATTAAAGATCCCAAATAAAAGATTTTGTCTGTAAAACCTACTGTCAGTAATGACAGAATCCTGAAGCTGAATGTCTTCTCAGGCTGTCCTGTTTTTTTTGCTGATGTGTGTGTGATGTCTGTGAGATTTCTGTCATGGTGATTTTAATCCACTCCTCCAGACGAAGACAGTGATTGACAAACTGCAGAAGCTGGTGTCCTCTGAGGGGCGGTTTAAGAACCTGAGGGAGGCGCTGAAGAAGTGAGTGATATCTCTGAGTTCTGCAGGGAGCAGCAGGGTACAGCATGATGTATCAGGGTACAGCAGGGTATAGCAAGAGTACAGCAGGCTACAGCAGGGAGCAGCAGGGTACTACAGAGTATAGGAGGGAGCAGCATCGGTATAGCAGGGTATATGTTCTCTGTGTGAATGTGAGCACGCACAAGCACTGTGTGTGTGTGTGCCAGCTGTGTGCCTGTGCGCGTGCACATGAGTGGGTGTGTGTGTGTTTGTTAGTGTGTGCTGATGTCTTCCTGATGGTTTTCCCCAGCTGTGATCCCCCCTGTGTGCCCTACCTGGGGATGTACCTGACTGACCTGGCCTTTATAGAGGAGGGAACCCCCAACTACACCGAGGACAACCTGGTCAACTTTTCCAAGATGAGGATGGTAACCCAGCTGCATGTGTGGCACCACCAGAGCAGCTGACTGCTTCCTTCCTGTTTTACCTGTTCATAGTTATTTGTTAGGAACAAAAGCATCTATATTCTGATTGTCATAATTATAATTATTTGTTTTGTCCTCAGATTTCCCATATTATCAGAGAGATCAGGCAGTTCCAGCAGACAGCTTACAAAATCGATCACCAGCCAAAGGTAAAAAATTCCCCCTTTAGATACAGTTGTCAAAAAAGCAAGAAAACAATTGTGTTGTAGCAATTCATTCAGATGTCAGCCAGGTTAGAGTAAATTGTTAGCTTCATAGCAGAGGATTATGACAAGAACTGTATTCCAATCCATTGAAATTGTGCTCCTTTTTTAGGCAGCACAGTATTTGTTGGACAATAGCTATGTGATGGACGAAGAAGGTCTCTATGAAGCATCTCTCAGAATTGAACCCAAAACTTCTACCTGAAGAGGGTGCTGTTCTCCAAAGCCTCCATGCTGTACAGATATTATATCATATGTACATAATTATTTGTATTAGACTATGTTAGATATCTTTAAGTATGTGTTTCTGAAAGAGCCAGTGTATCATTGTTATCATAACTAGAAGTTAACTAGAAGCCTAAAATAAACTTTTATATGTATAGAAACAGATTTGGGGGGAAAAACACCTTTAAGCTTATTTGTTATTTTACTATTGTTTTGTCCTAATTTGATTGAATAATAATTTTCTACTGAAAATTTCAAATGAAAAAGAAATGAAAAGAAACCACCTACCGCAGTTCGTGCCACATCCATGCAATGTTCAGTCTTGTTAGACCAAGAGTTGATATGTTGAGTTATTTTCTAGAGTTAAAATCCTGCACTTCCAATAAGATTCTGCAACAGCAACATGGTTCTTATTTATATCAGAGGTGGTTACTGCATTTATTTATCTGAATATGTATTTTGTTTTTATGAGTTAGTGCAGCTGATGTAGCAATGCAAGGAAATAACCATTCAAGCATTAAAGACGAAGATAAAAAAAATATGAATTTTCTAACCCAATTAATGTGTAAAATAAGTGTCCAAGCTGAACAGAGTTGGAGAGTTCCCTTTGACCCAGAGCACTCGGATCGCTGAACTTGTCATATCTACTGATAGCCTGGAGGCTCCTTATGCCTGTATTAATATTGTTAGCATTGTATTAATATTATGAGCATAATGTTGGAGTTGCATTTTGATCACTCCAACACGAGTAGGGCTATAGTAACCAGTTTTGAATAGGAGACATCCCTTTCATTTTGACATGTCATTGGATGACATGAGCAAAACCTTAGAAAAAAAAGTAGCGACTGAAATTATTGACAATTTGAGAGAGAGGATGTATGGTTTAAATGCCTACCAGCATATATGCTATCTGGAACATGGGACCACATATGCCACTAACAAATGTCATAAATATAATATTATAGATTTACATAGATAACTAAATTATTGTATTTTGTTTCCTTCATATTCTGACATTGTCATGGTGAGTACTCAATCGTGAACAAAGCCACAAAAATTCTCAAACAATGCTGTACATTGTTTTAGTTGTATGGACTTTCTAAAGGTTTTCGGTGAGTCTGGAAAGCCCCAAAAGTACAGTCACGGCTGTGAAACGGAACTAAGAATTGGTCAATTCAAAATAAGAGACCTATCCATTTTTACAGATGGTTTTAGGTGAAGATGCAGTACTTTTGGCAATAAATATGCAAAGAGAGAGAGATTTTATTTGACAATGTAAGTGTATCCTTGCCATGCCAATAAAGCCAAATGAATTGAGAGCCAGACAGACAGACACAGAGGGAGAGAAGAAGCAGCCCAGCCTGGCAGCTGGCATACAGTAGCCATTCTAGAGAACTGTTTGCTTAACAGTTGTTGTCAGAATTAATCTCCAACAGAGTGGAATAATAATGTATTTATGTTTCATGCTTTGTCCACATTGTTGAAATCCCATTTGATTGTCTGTGCTTGAATCCAGTATGCTATTGGACTGAGCTCAGCATTGAGCTACAGAAAGATGAATGGACACATCTGCCAAATTAGATCATTATCATTATCACCAAATCACTACAAAACAGTGGAAAACAGTCTATATTGTTCCAGGTGTTTTTGTTCCCAGGCCCACTATCAAGGCATTGTATTGATTGTTCTTAAAGGATATGGAGTCAAAGTTGAACCAGTATTTCCACATGCAGCATTTTAACTGTATTTTTCACAATGTGTGGCATCTTCATAGTACTTTCAGAAAATAACTGAGGTACTGCAACTTTGAGCAAACTTGGAAAACTGTATTTTGTACAAAACTTTGCCAATTCACCTGACAGAAATGTACACGGTATATTATGTCCATGCAGACTTACATATCTCGTAACAGTGTAAAGCACATTGTCTTTACAGCATCATGTCCTATGCTTACAAACCTAAAACCCTGGACAATTTGTGATATTTAGAACCATGATATAGAAGTAGAGGACAATTATGAAGTGTTTTGCAAATACTGTAATCCTGTCTATAATCACTCTCTTAGCAGGAATATAGCAATGTTGTGCTTATTCTGGGAATATTTGTATGTATTTTTACAATGTACAGTACATAAATACATTCAGCGCTCAATTGGCAGGCATGCTTCACTGCAACAACAAACTTTGAAAACACCCACATATGGTTATATATACATAATACCTGCACATACACATATACATAACAACACTTAGTAACAATCGTTTTGCTGTGAGCAATACCCAGATGTATGAGAATTCTCTTCAGTCCTTAAGTTTAATTCCGCAGCTTCAGAAATATTTCCAGTTTTGCATAAAAATGTATGTTTCCTGATTACCTCTTGCTAATAAATATATTCTATCTCAGGGGGAACGTTGTCTTCTTGAGTGTTTTATGAGAGAGATGCTATCAATATATTGACTATTATATTCATATAACATTGTTATATTATATTGTTACTGAGTCAAAGGAGGCTTACCAAGACCGTCTTAAATTTGCCTACCATAAATATTGGAGTAGATGATGCACTATTACACAGGCAGCACAGCGTTCATGAACCCTTTGATAAAACTGGTAGTCTTGTCAGAATAATGTTCTTTCATTTTTCAAACAGGTTAAATACGACACAACCCCACACGTTGCCACATACGGTGATTAGCATGCAGGTCAGTCCACTGTTCATTAAATGGCCTCCGAATTATATGATTCACAGACCACAATTTAAGACTTAAATTAAGTTACTGTTAAGGCTTTTTAAATGTCACATCTAATATTTTCCATACAAATACAGGGGTTCTGCAAGGCACTGTCCTATCTCAATTTTTGTTCTGCTGATTTTAGATCCAATCAAGGGCTGGTGTGTGTTGTGTTGTATTCTAGTGTTTTATTGTGCCGTTGTGTGCTGGAGGAGAAAGGAGGATGACAACCACCTGAGGAGGTTCGTTGGGAAAGTCTTCGCTGGTAAGAGTCTGGATTCACTAGATACCAGATTGACTGATTAACAGAGTTGTTTGTCTCAATACTAAATCAAACCATGAGTCGACCAGAGGATGATGGGCTCCGCCCCCTCTTGAGCTTGGTTCTTCCTAATATTTCTTCCTATTGTTCAACTAAGGGGAGGTTTTCCTTACTACTGTTGCCTTTAGCTTGCTTTTATGGGGAGTGTAGGCTGGAGTCTGCTGTAAAGCATATTATGACAAATATTGTGTGAAATGCGCTATACAAATCAATGTGTTTTTTGATTTATATGTTGAGAATAAAAGCAAAAACCCACATGACCCCAATTTTTCCGTCCCCCTTCATGACTCCCGAATGGAATACAAGTTATTTTAGTAACGGGTGCATCTATACACCACTCTATAGTAACCACAGAGTTATATTTCCTGTGCACGGTGTATGTTACTGTACTGTCCTGTTTTAATGTATCCTGTTACTTGTATACAGTAGCCTGTGTAAATATGTATGCTGTCTAAATGTTATGCTGTGATGCTTGGTGCTAAAACAAGTTCCCATTCTTGAGATCAGGAATATAGAAGTAGGTTACTAACACTACTAGTTTCTAATAAAATTAAAATAGGCTTCCCATTGCCAATAGCCATTTATTTAAAACAATGGCAGGAACAGGGACATTTATAAAGGCTAAACACGCCAGTCAACTCCTAATTCTTCATTTTCCCAAGTAAATGTTTTGGAATAAGCGTCCATAATTACATCGATTAGCCATGACATTCAGAAGAGCATTGCCTTAATCCTTATGAAACGGGATTTTAAAAATGGGAGCGTCAATGTGTTTAGCCTACTGTATTTTAATGTCACGCGCAACACTTATTGAGGAAATGAGAACTCTCAGAACTGAAGCTGACTGCACCAGAGATCTCGGACGACTGACGTGATAAGTACTGTGTATTAAATGCATTGTTCTCGATGCTGAAATAGTCCTGGCATGGCGATCCACATTACTGCGTTGCTAATCCTCGCTGTTTTGCACTTGGCTCATTTAGCACCTTCCTTTTCATCCGAAGGTAAGTTAAGTTAAATCCGTGTAGCTGTCAGATATCGCTTGGAATTGACAGCGATTCATATACAGAGTGCAGTGGCCTTCGTGTAGGCTACCTATAATCGTTACGCGATTCAGCCTGTGTGTAACAATGTAAATTAGCGGCTAAACATGATTGTACAACATATATAAAACACTCATAACAACGTCCAAATCCATCAATACTTCAAATGATAAATCTTTCAATGTCTCTTTCATTAGCTGAATGAGGAAAGTTGCTTTTGTGTTTTTGCGGAAATCCAAACTTTCCAGGAGTGATAATATTAAACCGGAACACTCTTATGTGGATGTTAGTGTAGCACGAGTTTATTTAACGGGATAGAATTTGGTCTGGATCAAAACAAACGGAATTATAACCACGCTTAAATTCATTATTTGTTTGTTTGTTTGATTTATTTCAGAGGAATATCAGTTCAAGACATGGATGATTAAGGTGAATAAAACGCAGTACTGTTCTGGAGATTCAAAGATTCCACAACGGTTTGGGGTTCCGATAAGGAAGTCGTTACTTAGGTGTAATGCTTTATGGAAAATAAGTTCCTCTTTGATCAGTGTACAGTTTTCTGATTTTAACGGAACAGAATTTAGCAAATGAAAATTGCGGATATGTAAAAACCTCTATAAATGTATGAAATGGCATTACCAATTACAAACTATATTTGTTTTCTCCTTTGCCAAACCACTTTCACTTTCTTTTGTGCTACTTTGTAAAATACTGACAAACAAGACTTTGGGGAGGGACGTGGGGATAACAAATGTCTACATCAATTTGAATGTTAGAGGGTTATATTAAAATCAGTCTTTGTCAGTACGGGTCAGCCGTCGCTATGTATTGTAACAATAAAAATGTTACTCATTAAACAATGCAATATGCTATCACGAGGTGAGAGTGGTAATCCATTTTACTCATGTGAGGCGCTTCTTCACATCCAATGTGCAGTACAACAGAGCTTATGACCTGGAAGAGTACTATCACCGCCTGCAGATATTCACCGAGAATAAGCAGAGGATCGACCGCCACAATGCCGGGGACCACAAATACACAAGTACATTATCATTCTCACATCTACACCTCTCAGTCATGATTTTCCTTTCAGTGCTGATCTTGTATATGTTGTCAGCTTCCATTCATGTACTGTACTCATTCATGTTGTCTGCCCCCCCACAGTGGGAGTGAATCAGTTCTCTGACATGACCTTTACTGAGTTCAGGAAGTCCTTTCTCCTGACCGTGCCCCAGGTACTGTACTTCGCTGTGCCCTTTACTGGGTTTCATTTTCAACCCCTGATGTTACTGACTGTGAATGCAGGGAGAAGTGATGATGAGTAGATGTTTGTCTTTGTCAGAACTGCTCTGCCACCAAAGGGGGTCACTTCAGGACCAACGGGCCATACCCTGACTCTGTGGACTGGAGAAAGAAGGGGAACTACGTCACTCCTGTGAAGAACCAGGTACACACCTGAGCATCAGTGCTGGCTCACACTGTAGAAATGCACTTTTCAAACCAGCAGGAAAAGCTCACCTGCACAGAGCGCCGCCACAGAAACTACACAATAACAACAACGTTTAAAAAAAAAAAGTTTTTATCCCTCTTCGCTGTGAGTCTGGGAGAGCACAGACAAGCACGTTCCACCCTCTGAAACATGTGCAGCCAGCTGAGGTGCGCAGTCGTTGCGTCCAGGGACGCAAAATCCAGGGAGAACACTTTATGTGCAGCTGTCACAGGCAGACTGACAATTAACCTATGATAACACGTTAATGTGTGTCCCAGAGGAAAGGCACAGATTAAAGTGTGTAAGACATGGATACTGTGTGTGTTTCAGGGACCCTGTGGAAGCTGCTGGACCTTCTCCACCACTGGCTGCCTGGAGTCTGTCACTGCCATAGCAACAGGAAAACTACTGCTGCTGGTGAGAAGTGGACTGTAGATCATGACACCTGTTCTGTTTCCATGAGCTGCTCACTTGTGATCGTGATCTGTTTTATATATACTGTGGTGAGGAGGGGAAGAGCATGGCGGACGTTGGAACCGAACCGTAGTCTCCCTACCCACAACACAGCAACATTACCGCATCCCCAAAAAGCAGAGCAAGAATGCTCTTCTACAGCACTCTTCCTGCCTGACAGCCAGGATCGCTACAATATTTCTTTATCATATATTATATATGATTTTGTTTAATCCTTATACAGAGCAGCTTACACAGCTTACATTTTTTACATTTATATAGCTGGATATTCACTACAGGAGTTCCTGGTTAAGCACCTTGCTCAAGGGTACAAGGTGGAAGTGGGATTTTAACCTGCAATCTCTTGAGCTACAGGGCCAGTTCCTTAACCACAGCTCAGAGTTAGAAGTCTCTCTCTGAAGTTGTCATTGTTGTTGCAAAAAGTGATATTGTATGCCCAGTTTGGACTAGATCATATTACAGAGTTTACTTCAGTATCAGCCACAGCATGTAGTCTGTTTTCAGTGAGATGTGGAGCATTTGTGTTGCTCTCCACTGACCTCTCATCTTTCAGTCAGAGCAGCAGCTGGTGGACTGTGCCCAAGCATTCAACAACCATGGCTGCAATGGGTGAGTGACACCTGCTCCATCTCCATCCGGCCTTGATCTCAGCACAGTGTTACTCACACATGTATTTATTTTAACAGACAGATATATATATACACACAGTCAATTTAAACAGCTGAGTTTTTAGTGAAGCGTGTCAGGTTAAGAACCTTGCTCAAGGGTACAATGACAATAACCCACCTGTGAATCGAACCTGCAACCTCTGGGTACTCCTGCATTGCACACTGTCTCAATATCCCTAGGAGCGAGTTTTAATTGGGTTATTTTCTTATCAGTGGGCTTCCTAGCCAGGCTTTTGAGTACCTCAAATACAGCAAGGGGCTCATGACCGAGGATGACTACCCATACACTGCACAAGTAAGAATAATTTATGGTTCATTGTGTAATAAATATCATCATTATCATTATCATCACCATCATCATCACTTTCTTTCATACTCCCTGAAGGACGGAACCTGCAAGTACAAGCCTGAGATGGCAGCTGCTTTTGTGAAGGAGGTTGTTAACATAACTACGGTGAGGTCGTTGGATTCCCTTACTTCCTAAGCATTGAATGTTTCCCATTGTGTGGCATATTTTATTTTTTTAAAGATTAAAATAATTAATATGTTGGCCTCCCGTGTGGTCCAGTGGTTACAACTTTTGACGCTGGCCACAGCAACCGGGGTTCGATTCCCCGTCGCGCCAGAGTCGCTCTGGCCGGGAGTGCCACCAGGGGCGGGTGATTGGCTGTCCGCCCCAGGGAGGATGTTCGCTGCGCACAGGAGTGGCTCTGGAGTACTGGGTTTGGGTTACGGTCAACGGCCTGGCGAGTGCCATCTCGAAGGAGACGATACTTCGCCTTCGTCACTACCGGCAGCGAACTCACATTACAAGAGGGAGATTGACTTGAAAATAGCGGATGTAATTGACTACCAAACTGGAAGAAAATGGGATAAAATCAGAAACAAATAATAAAAAAATTATAATAATGAATATGTTGTTTACTTATTGTTTGTGCCTTAGTATGTGGAGATGGACATGGTGGATGCGGTGGCCAGATTAAACCCTGTTAGCTTAGCATTTGAAGTGACATCTGACTTCATGCAATATCAGGATGGGGTGTACAGCAGGTAAGACCAAGCCTGGGGGGGTGGTTGGGGTGGTCATGATATCTCATCATGTACTGTTTCCACCATGAGGTACAGCTTGGTTGCCATTGGCCAGCTGCCCTTGGGGAGCGTGTGCCTGTTGCTGGTGATCAGCAGTTCAGCAGCTTTCAGCAGCTTTCCTCACTGCAGAAGCATACATATACATATATATATGCGTGCATGTACATATGTATATGTATAGTATAAAAGCAGACGCTTATCCAAAGCGACTTACAGTCATGAATGCATACATTTTTCAGTATATGTGGTCCCAGTGAGAATTTAACCCACAACCTCAGCGTTGCCAATGCCATGCTCTACCTACTGAGCCACACAGAACCATAGAGATTCATGGGGTGTTCAAGATTTGACAAAGTGCTGGGTACTGTCCAGACAATCGACAAAATGAAGAGCCTAGATGGGCTGAATGGCCTGTCCTCATCAAACATCCTTATGTTCTTGTGATCCAGATTGTTCTCGTTTTGTAGATATCGTTGTGAGCTTCAGCACATTGAGTCACAGCTCTCGTGTGCCCTTGTGGGGCAGGAACTGCGTAATCGGGGCAGAGTAATATCACCCCACCATTGCTCTGGGATCTTCTCTTCACAGCACTGAGTGTCACAACACCACAGACATGGTGAACCACGCAGTGCTGGCCGTGGGCTACGGCGTGGAGAAGGGCACCCCCTACTGGATAGTGAAGAACTCCTGGGGAGCAGGCTGGGGCATGCAAGGGTTTGTCTGCATGGATTATTTGTTGCAGGGGTTTTGAGTTGCAAGTAAAGGTTTTTAGTTCAGGGTTCCCGCAGTGATTTAAAGTATTTGTATCCTGGAAAGTCATGGAAAAGTCAAATATCCCACTGTCCTTATTAGTGTCCTTGTTAACTGTCCCAGGTTAGTGACACTGGCCTAAAAACCTTTTCAAGGAGTGAAATGCATCCATCTTTCTTGCTAACTCACTAGCTTGGTGTCACTTGCTATCAAGTCTTGCAATGTCAGTGCACTTTTAGTGCTAAGATATTGGACAGCTCACTGTTTTTTTTAACACATATTCCACGACCGAAAGTTGTGGTCTTTTAAGACACATAAGTAATTTTGAAAGCAATGTGCCTCAAAATCTATGTCCAACTTCTAAAAGTAGCCCTATAGCCCCAAAATAATCCTTGGAAATCAGACATTTATCCTTAAAATGTTGCTAATAAGTCATAGAAAATGTAAACCTGTGGGAACCCTGTCGATTATCAGTGATATTACAGGAAAGTACACAGTTTAATTTCTAAGCTGTAAGGTGTGGACTCAATGAACCTCAACAGGTCATTTGATGGAAACAAAAAAATATGATATGAATACACAAACGTGTACTCCAATATATTGTTTATTTATCCCGGGGAAGGTCAGTTTCTATTAAACATACTCAATGAATATAAAAGGCCTTAAGGCATTAAATAGTCTTGTGAAATAAGTCACAAACTGTAATGCTGTGTTTAAAAAACCATTTGTTCATAACCATAAAGAGGATTGTACTGTATTATTCCCTCTCCTCAGATATTTTCTCATCGCACGTGGAAAGAACATGTGTGGATTGGCTGCCTGCTCATCCTACCCAATCACTATCTGACCTGGGAAGTCCTGACAGAGTAACAAATATGACAGAATGATGATGATGATTATGGGGTAGGAAAGGGAAACTTGCAAAAATGTTTTACTTAATTAAGCTATTTCATGTAATCACAATTTCCTTTAACCTAATTTCAGTAAGCTGCTTTTTTAAACGTAAATTTTTTTATAAAGAAGAACATTGAACAATGAAGATCTGAGACATAGCCTAGGCAAATGTCTGTTTACCTGTTGTGATTCACTTCTGTTAATGCATTAGCTGGCCACTTCCTAATAATTGAATGGTGCTTATGTTATGTGTATGATTATATGTTGTCCTGAATAAAGGTTGCCTGGAATATTTTAAATTGGTAATTATTTTACTGCTTCCATACATAAACCATACATAAACAAGTATGTAAGTATAGTGAGCATGCCCTGAACAAAACTACTTCCGGGGATCGCTAGGAGAAACAATTCAAAATGAAAGCAATACTGCGCTATCGTCATTATTTTCCTAAATTAAACGTAATCACGACATATATATGTAATTCTACCAGTCCTACATGCTTTGTTAATATAACCTCACTCGTATAGCATATTGTTTTGCCATATCTGGTTATAGCCTTCTATAGTGCTAATCTTACACTGACACTCCTTTGCATCTTGTGCCGGCATATAAATATGATGGAGTACCAAGACAAATTTGATGGAGTGGGAATATTTGTTGGTTAGAATTTTCCCATATATTATATATGTCATTCAGATGGCAGCTCTAAGTTGCTCGAATAGTATCAAACCTCCTTGATATCGCTGTGTTAACATATTTGACCCGGAAACATTTACTCGAACCAATAGCTGTTTGGGCAAAGAAGCGCCACTGTACTAGGCGCGAGCAAATGAAACGGATACATATTATCTCAAGCTCCCTTCCATTGTGTTTGGTAGAAAAGTCAGCATGTCCTATAAAATATATTTGTGGTTAGCTTATGGAATTGTGTAACGGTCCATAAAGGTTATGGCTAAGGACAAAGAACACGATAGAAATGGACGTTACCGGTTTGTTGTTCAAGCTTCCGAAAATAGTTATTCACTTGTCTGCCATTCAACGTAAACTAGACATTAGTTAACGTTAGCAATTTCACTCGCTATAGAGCAAACCTGCTAGCTGCCAGTAACGTTACCATCAGAAAGATTGGAGGAAACCTCTGATAATTTTAACAGTTTTGGAGAGTGTTACGTTGGCTAGTTATGTAGCTAGTCCAGTTTATTCCGTGAATTTTGAGACTTGCCTAGCTTGCCATACGTTTGACAGCCAGACAACTCAGTAGCAACAATTCAGAGGCATCAAAGATGTAGATCAAAAAGCCAGCTAGATATTTTTTGTTAAAACTGAATAGCAGCTGTGGTAAATGTATCTAGCTGGCTAGTTTATTGGTTGTTAAAATTCCACGATGCCGAATCTTCCTCAAAATAATCTGAAGGAACAGCTCGAGCGGCACAGTACCAATGCTGTTCAGCAAAACAAGCTGTTGCTCTCCAAGCCCAGGCCCGGGTAAGTTTATCAATTTGATTAATTTGACTAACGTTGTCTTTACGAAGCTGTTAACTACAATACAGATAATGCTTTGGGTTTGTTTTTTTTAAACAGAAAAAAACAAGCAGGTGTGTATATGCCTCTTTAAATTATTTTGCACAAAGTAGTTACAAGTTCCATCTGGAGTGCATGGAGGTTTTTGGCAACAACGACAGGTGCATTTGAGTTTCATTTTCATTCATTTTATTTCACGCATCTTTAAGTTTCTTGCTCTGAAATTGTTTTGAATATGAGTTCTAGTTAGAGCAGTCATTAAAACGTGGTTTACATGTGTTAGTCACCAGTAAGTTAAATGTGGCTGTTTAAACATGCAATATGTTTCCATATCATGTGTCAAGTATTCGAAACCACACAAGGTTCACCATACCATTGAATTGTAGACTGTGTCGATATTACATTTTCATTTTAGGCATTTAGCATACTCTCTTATCCACAGCGACATACACAGTTTACATTTATTACATAGGCAACAATCAAGTGGTACTTCTGGATATTTTACTGAAGTAATTCCGGTTAAGTGCCTTGCTCAAGCTACAATGGCAGTGCCCCACCTGGGAATCGAACCTGCAAGTCTAGTTCCCTAACCATTACACTATACTCCCGCCATATTGGACACGTGTCTTTTCATTGCATATTTTAACTAATCAACAAAAAAACGAATGTACATTAACATAATATACAGAATGGCAATTAATTCAATTGAAGTATTAGATTGCACACAGATTATAGAACCACACAGACCTGGCCCAAAGATAGGGCAGACACAACTTTCCACACAATTGTATTGCTGCCTGTGCTGATACTTAACTAGACGGATTCTGTTATATTCCAGAAGTGGCATGACTGCTCACCATTTCACTTAATTGCCAACTGTGCTGATATCATCGGACCAGAATTGGGCCGTGTGTATCGAGCCGTTGCCGACTGTATCGGAGTTGTATGCTGTTTGGGGCGAGTGGATCTTTTTTTGTTTTTTATGCTAAGTTCTGGTCTTAATTGGCACAGGGTTTTTACCTTCAAGAAGAGGTCTTCACCAGGCACCTCTGATGTTGCTGTTGCATCAAAGGTAATATACAGCAATGTTTCGACAGACGCAAAGGTCAACGTTCCTCACAGCAGCATAGTGTCTAATCCTTTTACGTCTTTAACAAAGCCCAAAATCAGCAGTTTTGTCTCGCCAAACACCAACACCAAGCCACAGAAATTCACTCCGGTGGAAATCGGGCCTCCAGTGACCAAGTTCGCCGGAGTTCTGTGCACCGCTCAAATCCCTCCACTGGCTGCGAAACAAGATTCGGGAGTCCCAAAGGACAGTGCTGTAAAAGACCAGGTTCCCGACCCCTTTCTTGGCATTAGTGTTGAGGAATGGGATGATTTTGATGACTTTGAAACTCCTGTCAGAGGAAAAAGTGGTTCCCTGTCGAGCCCGGGCGATTTGGGCAATAAAACTAAAACCGCGATCTTTGTCAATATCGATAAGGACACAAAGACCAATGGAACAAGCAAAGCCCTTCATCGCAGAGTTCTGGGCCTCAAGGCTCACAGCACGCTTCAGGACAGTGACAGTTTTAACGGGACAGAGGAGGATGGCATTTACAGTGCTTTGGAGAACCCAGTCTCTGCTCGATGTCACATTAACACCAGTCCAGGGGTCAAGGAGCGAGAGGACTCTCAAGTAGCCAATCGACTTCCTCGTCAGGCTCAGCGTTTACTAAGTGACAGCGAAGACGACTGCATTGACACTCCCGAGTTAGCTGACACAAAGATAGGTGAGCTGTTGTCCTGCGCTATGCTTCTATTTGTGTTCCCTCCCCCTAAAATGAACATCCACTGTGGCCTGTTTTACTGTTGGTTGTAGATGAAAGGTGTCAGTCTTCCGTGCTCATACATTTTGTAATTGAAGCTTGTGAATGACGATTAAACCCAGAAGTCCTTTCTGCAGGTGAGCATAGTAAACAGGCAGAAGCTGATGTCATAGAAATTGATGACCTGGAGTTTATTCCGCCTTCACCGGAAGTTGAAGTCTTCAGCTCACCTCTGTGTTTGAAGCCCCCCAGGTAAAGTCCACTCTGCTTTACACTGCAGTGAAAACAAATAATGGCACTTATTTATTTTCAGACATTTATGTTGAACTGACCTCTCAGACACTGATGTTTTGAAAGGGCAGTGTAATGTTTTACTGGGTACATACAGGTAACTGCCAGAATAAAGGAAACACTTGAGTAATGAAGGGTTCTGCAAGCTCTGTTATGGTGTGGGGTGCATTTTCCTGACATGATTTAGGTCCACTCAACCCCTTAGAGGGAAAGTTAAATGGCAATAAATACAAAGCCATTCTGAGTGATCACCTTCATGCTATGGTGAAGCATTTCTATCCTGATGGGAGTGGTCTTTTCCAGCATGACAATGCCCCATTCACAGGGCTGCAAGTGGTTACTGAATGATTTGATGAGCATGAAATGTACAATGTAATCCATATGCCATCGCCATCTCAGTCACCAGCTCTCAGCCCAACTGAACACTTATGGGAGATTCTGGAGCGGCGTCTGAGACAGCATTTTCCAGTACAGACCACAAAACACCAAACAATGGAATTTCTCATGAAAGAATGATACTGAATCCCCCAATAGAGTTCCAGACACTTGTAGAAACTATGCCAAGGCACATTGAAGCTGATGGTGACCCATCGCCCTATTAAGACACTTTATGTTGGTATTTCCTTCATTTTGGCAGTTATCAGTACATAATAATAAGCAATATGAAATTTGCAAGTTGTGTGTTGTGCTCTCCCTGCAGTACGGACGTTGGAGGCTCCAGCCGAATTGGCCACATTCCTCCTGATGGACCAGCCTGTGGCCTCCTGGGAAATCACAAAGCTCCTGAGGTCCAATCCACAGGGAACAAATGTAAACAGGTTTCTCAGAATGTATAGCTAAATTCTCAGTATCCCAATAAAAAACAAAACTGATATTTCAGCTATGTTGTTAGTGTGAACCTAACTTACCAAATTACATAAATAACACTTCCAATCCATAGCAGTTTGAGCCATTCCATGTCCTACTAGAAACAGGTTAGTGTACTGATGGAGTAGCTGTAAAACCTGCAGTGGCACACATTGCAAAGCATTGGGAGTGATATTTACATCCCTGGTCTTGCATGAATTATATCGTTGTTAATGTTGTTGTGATCGTAGTATCCATTTACATATTGTTAGTTTGTATAGCTGGATATTTTACATTACATTTACATTTAGGCATTTAGCAGATTCTCTTGTCCATACCGACTTGCACAGCTTATTTACAATTTGTAATTATCCATCCATACCAGGGCCATTCTGTTTGTGGATTTCATGTTTAATTAACCCACAGTGTTCTGGGGCTTGTCTCACGAAGCAGGATTAGTGGGTTAGCAAATTAAATTTGGGCTTAACCCTGGGTTTTTGGTCTCATGACTATGGCTCACTTTTAACCCGGGTTGCATCGCCATGGTAACTTATGCCGCAAACCTAACCTGCTCCGGAGTAGGAAAACTATGTGTTGCCCTAGGTTTTCTAGCCACCGGTACATATACGTATTCCATTGGTGATGGGGAGAACCTGAGCAAACATACAGTTTATATAGTTATATATATATATACTTATCAATAATGAATAAAATGTACTGTTGTGTATTAAGTGCGGTGTAATTTTCTCATAGGATTCCAGAGAGTGATTGGTGCAATACATTGCACTCACATTCCCATCACTGCCTACCAATCCTGCTTCGTGAAACTGCTCTGGATCTGTCCATGTTGCATGCAATTGGCTGTGTTATAAACACTGCCTGTGTTGTGTGCGCGCGCTCATAACCACCATCGTGAGACAGGTTAGCCGGAATTGCCTTTGTTTGGCTTTGTGTAGCCAGCTAACGCAAAGATACCCTGACTATGTTGAACTTCCTTCGTGAGACAGGACCCTGGTTGTGAGCTTGTTCCCTCACCTCTGCTACGCCATTGACAGGCAATGGGGCGGAGTCTGATGAGCTCTTCAGCGTGATGGAGTCCATCTGTGGCCTGGTCGACTCCATCCCTGAACATGAGCTGATCTCTCTCACCTGTGGAACTGAACTGCTACTGCTGAGAGCTCACAGGTGAGAGTGAGTTAGTGAGCGTGTGTTTGTGTATGAATGAGAATGAGAGAGTGTGTAGGGTGTGGGATGTTTCAGCCTTTATTAGTGACTCATGATGCGTTTGTCTCCAGGAAGAGGATGCTTGTGATGTTAGCCAAAACACAGCTCAGAATGAAGCAATCGGGGCCCAGTTTGGCAACAGCCACTGAGCTGAGCACGAGCAGGCTGCAAGACCAACCCTTGTTTACCACCCCGCGTCACCCCAAGACCGCCAGTCCACCTCTAGACAAAGGAGAGCATTCTGGGAAACGCTTCCAGTTCAGAGAGTCCTCTGTGCTGTCGGTCGGCTACGAGAGCAGCGTGTTCGAGGACGAGGACTGCATCATCAGCGCAGTCCGGACTCCAAGTGTATTCTCCAGACCCAGCGGCCTCTCCGACACCCGTTTCTCCAAACCCTCTCTCGGCTGCACAGACCCGGAGGAGACCGCCGGAAGCTTCTACTCGCCCAAGAGACCGGCAGTGGACATTGGCATTGGTGGGAGGGGCGGGGTCAGCTCGGGGTCCCTAAAATCTCCGCCGGACAATTTGTACATTGACGACTTCGACATTGACGACTTTGACGAGGCAGATATTCCCGATTACTTTGACGACACCCCAGTTAGCACCCCCACCCCCTTGTTCTCCTCTGCTGCTAAGCAGCAGCCTGGCTCTGTTGCACAGCCAATCAGAGAGGGGGGACCCAGCAAGGCAACGTGGGAAAAGAAGGCCACACCGCCAACTCCTGCTGCCCAGCCTCCGAAAGAAAAAGTGGCAGGTAAGTTTCCACAATTATTATTATTATTATTATTTTTATTTTTATTTTTATTTTTATTATTTTTTTTTTTCTTTTTTCCCAAATTTAGTAGCAAATTTAGTAGCCAATTACACCCTTTATTTGTTTGGATTTATCCTCCCCACATGAGTCCACTGCTTGTCTCTACGAGGCAAGCTAATTCTCAGAGGGCAGCGAACACCACTTCCTTCGAGATGGAATTTGCCCACCCACGTTCTGGAGACACCCTTACATGCTTCATGGCGAACTCAAGCCTGCTCACCCTCCCCCCTCCCGCTGGGGCGGACAGCCAAATGCTGCCCCCGATCAGGGCTGAGGACAAGGGCCGGTCTGGTAGAGACAGGTTTCGAACCGTGTCCCTGACAGGCAGTGCACACTGTATCGGACCAGTCAAAATACGGTGCATTAGACCACTACGCTATCCCCCACTAATTTTCTTTTGATGATTAAAAAAACTGATTATTATATTATTATCATATATAGTATATGATATAAGAAGAGTTCTCCTTCCATATGGTTTTATTACAGATTGGTGTTACGTTCCATTCATTGTATGCAGCAGGTTGTTCCTGTTTTGAGTGTTTAGACAGGTGACCGTTGGCAGCAAGTCTCAGTGCGTTTTCTCTCTCTCTTCCTCTTTCAGAGCCTCCTTCCCGTAACCCCGCCCACGATCGTTTCCGGGGGTTTGGGTTCCCCCACTGTGCGGAGATGATGAAGATCTTCCACAAGCGCTTCGGCCTGCACCAGTTCCGCTACAACCAGCTGGAGTCCATAAACGCCGCTCTACTGGGGGAGGATACCTTCATTCTGATGCCCACAGGTGAGACTGGAGCCTCGCACCACCATCACACAGGCAGACAGACAGACTATTAGCCTGGGGCACTACCAGCATGGCACCTGCAGTGCAGTTCAGAGCCCTAAACCCGCCCACTTTCTAAGCAGTAGTTTTAAACCAATCACATCAACTCGGTGAAGGTGGTGATTCAAGCATAAACTATGAGACACAGGGAGATGAGGCTTGTGCCAAATAAGTCACACTTCTGCAAACCGCCCTCTGAGAATCTGACCAATGCCTAAGCTTGGCATGGCGATCACTGCTGCAGTAAGTGCTGCTCACAGACAGCCAGGGCAGATCTCTGGAGATCTCACCGTCTGGGTTCTTAGACTACTCCCCACATGGAGAGATTCTTACGCACTCTTAGCTGTTGACCTGAACTAACTCTCTAAATAAATAAATGGTCAAAACAAGACCACAAAAACGTTTTTTTAAACAATATCTTTACTGCATATTTCATGTTAAAGATGACAGACACAGGACATACAACAACATAGCACAAATAAAACATAACCATCAAAATAAGCATAATAATAATGTTTAAAAAAATAGTACATAAATAACATAAACTGAAATAGTCCGACACCAAATTAAAAAATAAAATAAATAACAGAAAAGTCAAAAATATGAGTAAATGGTACAGCAGAGGGACAGCATCGTTTTTCAAAGCCCGCATTACACTTGTATTCAGGAAAGGTACAGGGGTGCATTTTGTAACCATTATAATCACATTATAAGTTAAGTGGGATCATCTTCTGGCTGAATATTTTTTAAGAGTCCAGAAAGGGGTCCCAAATTTTATCAAAGGCAACATACGTTTTATAAAAGGCTTCCTCTTTTATGAAGAGTTTTTCCATAGATATACAATTGGATGGTACTGGGTCTGCCAGTGTTTTTCCAAAATAAAGCAATTAGGAGTTTAGCCTGGAGTAAACAGGAAGGGACCATCTTTTTTAGGCATTAGACAGGTGACATGCTTCAGGGAACAAACCCATGTTATGCTTGCTACAGCTTTAATGTTTTTAATGAATTGCATCGCCCTTGTGGTTTAAATGCGTCTCAGCAGTGAAGAAGGTGATGGGCTATCTGTCAGACTCCGCCTCTAGTCTGTGTGATGCATTCCAGAGGGTGTGTTGTATCACGGTATTAATATGATGTTCTATCGGGTGTGTTGTTTCTCTGTGTTCTAACAGGTGTGTTGTATCGCTGGTCTCAGTGTGTTTTATCTCTGTGTGATGTGCTGTAACGGGTGTGTTGTATTGAGTGTGTATCTCTGGTCTCAGGCGGAGGGAAGAGCCTGTGCTATCAGCTTCCTGCCTGCGTGTCAGCTGGGGTTACCGTGGTGATCTCACCGCTGAAATCTCTGATTGTGGACCAGGTGCAGAAACTCACAACCTTTGATGTAAGTGTGTTTAATTTCTACCTGAAATATACATGTCCATTTTATGCTTCTGTCTTCTGTATGGATCTATTGATCTGTCTGACTGAAAACCGAATGTACTCCGGTTTGCGGTCACCTGCAGACTGCTGTGTGAGTCGTGTGTAAAACCCTGTTTGTTTCAGATTCCTGCCACCAGTTTATCAGGTGATAAGAGTGACAGCGAGGCCGGACGGATTTACATGCAGCTGGCAAAGAAGGACCCCATCATCAAACTCCTGTACGCCACTCCAGAGAAGGTGCCAAACCAAACCCACACACAGAGCACATATGACATATATATTCTCATATTCTGATTCATGCAGTATTCCTGAAATTAAACCTGTGTTAGCCTTGATTTGTTTGCGTGCGTCCGTGCGTGCGTATGGGCGTGTGTGTGTTAATTTGGATCTGTGTGTGTGTGTGTGTGTGTGTGTGTGTGTGTGTGCGTAACCTGGATTGGTGTGTCAGTGTGTTCCAGGTGTGTGTGTGTTAAACCTGGATCTGTGTTGCAGGTGTGTGCCAGCGGCCGGATGATCAGCGCTCTGCAGAACCTGTACGAGAGAGGGCTCCTCTCTCGCCTTGTTATCGATGAGGCCCACTGTGTCAGCCAGGTGTGTGTGTGTGTCTGTTTGTGTCGGTGTCTGTGTGAGTGTGTTTGTGTTTTACATCTCTCTGAATGTAATGGACCTCTCGTACCTCTCTCAGTGGGGTCATGACTTCAGGCCCGATTTCAAGCGGTTGCACGAGCTGCGACAGAAGTTTCCCGCCACTCCCATCATGGCACTCACAGCGACGGCCACGCCTCGTGTGCAGAAGGACATCCTACACCAGCTGCAGATGAGCAAGCCTCAGATGTGCGTACATCCTATAATGATCAGATGAGCATACCCTAGATGTGCATACGTCCCATAAATATCAGATGAGCATGACCCAGATGTGGGTACATCCCATAATGATCAGATGAGCACGACCCAGATGTGCATACATCCCATAATGAGCATGCTCCAGATGTGCGTACATCCCATAATGATCCCAGCCAATGGCGCTGTCGCTGTGGAAACTTTATTTGCTTATGGATCGTCATTAGGCTCTAAATTTACTTTAGTATGCTGTAAGTATGTTGCTGTAAAGGGACAACTGTTGTGCACTATTTGTACTCTTAGATGCTTCTATTTTAGCAATGTCTTTCAATGTACATATTTACTGTGACTCTGGCTGCTCTGTACTTGTTTTTCTCATTGTGACTGTGATATGTATTTAATATACCATGCCTTCACTCTGGATAGGAGTATGGAGTAATCTGAGCGTGTGCTACTGCTCAAACCTGACGTGGAGATGGAACTGGGCATTTACTGTTACTGTTCTCACAGCCTCACAGTCACTGTCTATCATTGCAGGTTCACCATGAGCTTTAACAGGCATAACCTGAAGTACACTGTGTTGCCCAAGAAACCCAAAAAGGTTGCTGAAGACTGCATTGACTGGATCAAGAAGCACTACCCAAGTATGGCCTTTCACAGCACGCTCTCTGTTATTATAAATGTGGTCTTACTGTATTGTATTGGTGAATTATGCATTTGTTTATCAGTGTTTTTTTGGTCTTTGCAATGGACTGAAATGGGTGGCTAGCTAGCCAGCCAGCTCTGGTAGCATTGTGAGTTTTTGTAGCTAGCTGGAGGTCACTTGTTTAAAAATACACAGATTGCCTGAAGTTTAATATCGCAAGATTATGATAGAAATTATAAATCTTTATATCTATCCTTTAATTAATATCGTTGTAGTGAGTCAAGTGCAACTCCAAGTTCTTCCAAGTGGAGTAGAGCTAGATTAGCAATTGCGCTAACAAGCTAGCTAGGTAGCTAACTATTTTGTTTGCTAGTAGCAAATATTAACTTGAGAGATATGATCTTAAGCTTAAGTATAGTAAAAAGAAGCAGATTTGGAATGTAATGCCTCGCACATACTTACGAGCTTGACTTAATAAAGTAAGAATGGGTATTCTCAATATTTACAGTCAATTTATTGATGACCAGAAATAGATTATCACCCCAGCCTTGCTGAACTGCTGCTCTTGTTTTTGGAACCCGCGTGCACAGGGGATTCTGGGATTGTGTACTGCTTGTCTCGTAACGACTGTGACACGCTGGCGGACAGCCTGAAGCGGGCGGGCATTAAGGCACTGGCGTACCACGCGGGTCTAGAACGACAGCGACCGGGAGTATGTGCAGACCAAGTGGATCAATCAGGACGGCTGTCAGGTGAGCTCACCTGCAAATTCATTCACCTGCCCAAAAAGCGTACCTGCATGTAATGGAGTTGGTTCTGCCCGCAGCGAGTTTTGAACCGAGGGATCTCGACGCGACAAGAGAGCGATTTAGCCCGCTGAGCTAAAGATTCAAGTCCCTAACTCCAGGAACTAATCACACTCTTATCCACATCACTTTCTGTAGCGGGCACTCACGTACCAGAGCACACCTGCTACATGCACACTCATCCACCTGGCCAAAGAGCTCACCTCTACATTCACCTGGCCTAAGTGCTTACCTCCACATACATTCCCCTGGCCAAAGCATTTACCTGCATATTCGTTCACCTGGCCAAAGAGATTATCTCCACATTCATTTATTCAACTGGCCAAAGCTCTTACCTCTGCATTCATTCACCTGGCTTGAATGTGCAAATTCCCCCAAGGGCAATAAATGATCTAAAATGATCTGTCTAACAACACCAAATGCGAATAACTAGAGTAACTACAAGCACCAGAACGGAGTATTATTGATATTTAGTGCAAAGTTCATCCAGATTCTGCTGGATAAATAAAGTAAGAAAATAGTGTAATTGTAGCTGCAGTTGTAAACATGAGTTCCAAGGTGTTTTAGGAGGTGAGGGAGAGTTGCTGTTGGGATCGTTGACTCTTGAAGTCACAAAGCATTTGGATTAGAGCCTGACAGATCTATCAGCCAGCTGGTATTATTTACACCTATTTTGGCCTGGTACAGAAATATCTGTACCACCAATGTATCCACCGATAAAACAAAAAACTCATGTAGGAAATCCACATTCAGAGCATCTTTTTGTCATATTTTCTCTTTGTGGGCCAAATTTGACAGATCTCAGAAAAGGTCTGTTTTTCATCCTAACCCAAAGCAAATATCGGCAGATGTATTGGGCAAATTACCGACAATGGTATCGGACCAAAAAAAAACAATAAACACATCTTTAAAAAAATCTGGTATCTAGTTTGAATCTAGATCCTTTAACCAAATGAGGGAAAATGTGTGTTGTGATTTCTTGTGTCCCTCTTGCCCTGCCTCCCAGGTCATTTGTGCCACCATCGCATTCGGCATGGGCATTGATAAACCGGACGTGCGCTATGTGATCCACGCCAGCCTGCCCAAGTCTGTGGAGGGTTACTACCAGGAGTCTGGTCGGGCGGGAAGGGACGGGGAGCTGTCCCACTGCGTCCTCTTCTACTCTTACACTGATGTTATCCGGATCAAGAGACTCCTCACCAGTGCGTATAGCAGGACCTTCATCATCATCTTTAGAATTATTTCATTTGTATCTTTTGTATTGGGTCAAATGCAACTCCGCAAGCAGAATAGAGCTATCTAGCTAGATTAGCCAGTCTGCTAGCCACTTCACAAACTAGCTAGCTACCGAACTATTTGCTAGTAGCCAACATTGGCTTAAGAAATGTGATCTCTTCTCCTCCGACACTGATGACCCTCTGTCCCTGTGCTACCTTCATCATCGTCATCTTCAGCACCACACGCTATAACCGGAACCGTGTTCTAAAACGTTTACTTTCACACTCCCGTAGAACGCTTTGAAGTTCTAAAGCGAATGTGCACTGAGCAATAAGGACAGGGGTTTGCTGAGAAGAATGTCCTTTTTTTTGTCTACATGCAGTGGACAGAGAAGGCAACCATCAGTCCAGAATGACCCATTTCAGCAACCTGCACAGCATGGTGCATTTCTGTGAGAACGTGTCTGAGTGCCGGAGGATTCAGTTGCTGGGCTATTTCGGGGAGCACACATTCAACTCCGCCTTCTGCAAGGAGCACCCTGACGTCACCTGCGACAACTGTGCCCGACCAAACGTGAGGGTTAGGGTTTGTTAACATGAGGGTCGAGGATCTCCTGTTTCTGTGTAAAGTTTACACCATAACACCTGCTGTGGGGAGGGGGCAAATGTGCAGGTAGGGGGCAAAACATTTGAAAGAACTAAAGTCACTTAATAGGGTGATGGGTAGAGACTAACAGCATCTGGAATTCTGCAGGAGGAATATGACACTGGTCTTCCATGAGAAACTCAATTGCCACACGCTTATTTACTGGAAGTAGAAAACGCTGTCTCAGGCCTTGTTCTGTGTCATCGCTCTGTGTGTTTGAAATGTCAAATTGTTTGTTTTTTTGTTTCATGCTTTTTTTTTTTTTTTTTTTTTTTTTTTTTTTGCTGATTCTATCCCATTTTCTCCCAATTTGGTAGCCAGTTAGACCCACTATTTTTATGTCAATCCCCTCTAGTAATGTGAGTTCGCTGCCGTAGTCCTGCGACCGGTAGTGACGAAGGCCAAGTAACGCCTCTTCCGAGACGGCACTCGCCAAGCCATCAACTCTTATGCGCAGCGAACGTAATGTCGGCTTCCCTCCTCTCTCCCTGGGGCGGACAGCCAATCGCCGCCCCTGGTGGCATTCCCGGCCAGAGCCGACTCTGGCGAGACGGGGAATTGGACCCCGGTCTCCGTGGCCAGTGTTGGACGTTGTAACCACTGGACCACACGGGAGGCCAAGTTTCATGCTTTTTAAACAAAGTCCTTTCTGTGTCCTTTCAGAAATACATATCCAGAATAGTCACAGAAGATGTGAAGAAGATTGTGAGATTTGTGCAGGAGCACTGTGAAAAGGTTGGGGGCCGCCAGCGCAAATCGGCACAGCAGAACAGACTCACGCTCAACATGCTGGTGGACATTTTCATGGGTAAGCCCAACCCACAACTCGGCAGAAATACAAAGTGAACACGTAAAAAAGTACATCAGAATTTAAAAAAGTGATATTGTACTGCATGTCTGATTTCTTTTTTGTTTGGATGTTATCAACATTAATAATGTATTATTAAGGAATAATTGTTAATAATAATGATTTATTATGTTTATTATATATATACAGGTATACCCTGTTTACCCTGTTTACCATTTCCCTGTTTTGCCCTGATTTGCTATGATATTGTTTCACCCATGTAAACAATTGAATCTATTGACGTCATGTATATTTTGTTAGTTTAAAAAAAAATGCAAGGAATTATGCAAGGCATTAGGAATGCATCTATTCATTTAATGTTAAAGTTACACCTTGTGCTGTTTCATTTCAATCTTTTCTGGGGTACAAACTTATGACGGGGTATACCTCAGTGAGTTTCTTTATGTGTGAGAGTGTGTGTTTGAGCGTGAGTGTGAGTGTGTGATGTATATACATGCAGGGCGGCATGTAGTATAATGGTTAGGGAACTGGACTTGTAACTCAGAGGTTGCAGGTTCAATCCCCAGGTGGGACACAGCTGCCATTGTACCCTTGAGCAAGGTACTTAACCTGAATTGCTTCAGTAAAATATCCAGCTGTATAAATGGATTGTATGTTAAGAAATGTAAACTGTTTAAGTCGCTCTGGATAAGAGCGTCTGCTAAATGCCTAAAATGTAAAATGTATTCGTTTTAGGAGAGATGTTTATCTCAGTTGTATGTGCTCTGCTTGCAGGGGCTAAAATCGCTCGGATCCAGACAGGGATGTTTGGGATGGGCGGGGCCTACTCCAGGCACAATGCTGATAGGCTGTTTAAAAAGCTGGTGTTGGATGGCATCCTGGAGGAGGACCTCTACATCACCGTCAATGGCCAGGCTGTGGCCTACATCTCCATCGGCCAGAAAGCCAGCAGTGTTCTTAGCGGTCTCATGCAGGTCAGATCCACGGAAATGCCAAACCTTCTCTTTTATTTCTGTCGTTCTCTCTATCACTCCCTCAGTCTCTTTCTCTGTTGTTCTTTCTTTCTGTCCTTCCGGTCATTCATCATCTCTGATGCTGATCTTTCTGTCATTGCCTCTCCCTCCCTCTCTGGTCTCAGGTGGAATTCTACGAGACGGAGAGTTCCTCCACTATCAGGAAGCACAAGGCCGCCGTGACCAAAGGCGTCTCTAAGAGGGAGGAGATGGTGCACAAGTGCCTGCAGGAACTGAACGAACTGTGCAAGAAGCTGGGGAAGGTGTTCGGCATTCACTACTACAACATCTTCTCCACCGCCACGCTTAAGAAGATCGCAGGTGAACTGCCGCAATGCTGACCCATGAGGGCTTTTGTTTTTTCACAGCTTGTATATCAAAATAAAAGCCTTGTGATCAGGAGGGGCCCTGTAGTCACAGAAACGCCATCGGCTGACTCTGATCAGGAGGCCTTTAGTGGGACACATCAGTGACAGATGTGTCTTCTGCACCAATCAGCACAAGCTCTCTCCTGTAGCACTGTATGTGGTCTACTTGTAGGGTGCAAAATAGTCACTGGCTCTCCTGTAGTACTGTGTATGGCCTGTAGGGTGTAAAGTCAGTGCAGTGCTCGTTGCTGTGTGTTTGGCGCAGCTGTAACTTGAGAGGAATGATTGACTATTCTAAACTGGTGAGAAAAGCATAAAACTTTGTTGAAGAAAAACAAAGTCTACATCACATATGAGTAGCGATGGGAACCGTTCCATTACATGTGAGTAACTGTGGTAACCGTTGGCAGAGACACTGTCCACTGACCCAGAGGTGCTGCTGCAGATCGATGGCGTGACTGAGGACAAGCTGGATAAGTACGGGGCGGAGCTTATCGAGCTCCTGCAGAAGTACTCCGAATGGCAGCTCCCTGGTAAATGACATCAGCATTTCCAAAAACTAAGCACACACAGTAAAGAAGCAGCTTTTAAACGCTGAGTCTCCTGATTGGCTGTCTCCCCCATTGCTTTGGATCAGGATGAATGTTCCTCTCTCCTCTGCTCCTGCTGCGCTTTGCATGTTTTCGTCGTCCTGGTGGCTGCGTTTCATCCCTCTCTTCCTGTCCTCCGCAGTGGAGGAGCAGCCGGAGAACACGGATGGAGCTGACGGATGGATCAACACCGGGAGGGGCCTGGGAGGAGAGGAGGAAGAGGAGGACATCGAAGGGACGTCCGGCTACTTCAAAGGCAGCAACAGCAGGGGGCAGAAGCGCAAAAAAGCCCCATACTTCAATAAGTCCAAGAGGCGCAAAGGCCAGAAGGCCTCTTCCAGAGGAAACGGCAACCAGCAGGGCTCTTCCAGAGGGTGAGAGACTGTGAGTGTGAGTGTGAGAGTGAGAGAGAGTGAGAGTGACTCACCTGAATATGTGCTGCCCTGTTTCTCAGTTGCAACTTCAATGGGTGCCCCTGCAGCTGTCGCCCCCTAGGGGCGTGCCCTCAGGTACACAAGTGTCACTCTTCTTCCATTTTGATCTTGCAGGTACAGCAGCAGCAGGTCGGGGACGTCATATGCGAAAGCCGGGGCTCCGAACATGGCCCGGGGCTCAGCAGATGCTGGTGCTGTTCGAAGGCCAGGCATCATGGCGCTGCCCGCTCCGCAAACCAACCAGCGACCCTTCCTCAAGCCCTCCTTCTCACACCTGGACTAGGTGCACAGGCAGTGAGACCTCCTTAGAAATTGTACTTTTGGCCAAAGTTATAATGTCTTATATTAATAAGTTAATGTCTGTAAAATATTTTGTAATTTTACATATTATGTGTTACTATGTGCTTAGTGCTGCCTGTGCTGTTCTAGTTGTATGATCTATTTAATCGTCATGAATGTGTTTGTCATCTGTTGGGATTTTACAGTCTTCCATTAACCATAAGTGCGTGACACGTGCACTGGTTTTTTATTGTTACTGAAAACATTAAATTAAATTCATTTTGAAAATTGTATCCATATCTGGAATCGCTGCAGGGTGTTGACTCCTGTATGAGACCTCAGGTTACCTCAGTGTCAAGGGGCTGTCCCATTGCAGGCATTCTGGGAAATGTTTTTGCTCTTGTAAGGAGCTGTATAGGTTAGCCTGGCAAATCATCCCAAAGTTACAATGCAAACAGTGTCTCCGCTCTATACAGATTTCCCTGTGGTCTTTTGTGGATGGGACAAGAACAATTATTGCCTTTGTTCTGATTTAACAAATGGAATCAAATCCAAGTCATCAAATATTACAGATATGTAGCACCTTAGATCACAATAAACACTTTGAAATCAAAATTATTTAGATTGATTCACATGCTATAGCTGTTACAATTGAAGGTTCAGTTCCAGAATTAATAAGTGAATGAAAAGCCACCCCACCCACACATTGTTCGTTCTTGCCAGGAGCAATTTAATAAATGACAAATTTACAGTTTGTTGGCCATCTTGGATTTTCTGTAAATAAATAGGAACATTGTATTACATTAAGAATATAAAACTAAAGTACAACTAACAAAATCTTTGCCATTCTTGCCGCAAAGCTTTCTGGGAAAACAATAAACGAACGTAGTAAATAACGAAATAAAAGTCTGCCTCCGAGATGGACTCTCACACTCAATATGAACAAACACTGACACACAGACAGTCACAACTGTCTGTGTGTCAGTTCCAAGGTGGAATCACCATGGCCATACCTAACGCCATACATGAAACTAATAAAATAAAATGAGAAAGTTACACTTTTCAGTGCATTCTGTGCCAACCAAAGCAGAAGTTGCTCAACGCATCAAAGAAATCAAGTTCAAACTTGAGAACACTTATTCAGGTGAGTAGCTAGCTAGCTAACATTAGGTTGCTAATTTATCTGGTGTTTCACCATGCAACTCTGGTGTACCCCAGGGGGTATGTGGGCAGTCTCCAGGGGTACATGGGAAAACCGGGAACATATTACAATGTAAAAATCACACGTCACACTGATTGAAAAAACTTATGAGTGAAAGGCTCAATTGTCTCATTAGAGGTGAAATGAACTGGTGAGTCGGACTTTATTCACATAAACAGTACAAACAATGATAGAAATTGAATGACATATGACACATCATATCTGCTGGTGGGGTATTGCAGGCAGGCTAGTGCTTTATGGGTACAGTAGTCCAAAAAGGTTGGGAACCACTGGCCTAGAGGCTAGACCAGGGGTGGGCAATCTTACCCTGTGTGGGCCGGTGTGGGTGCAGGCTTTTGTTCCAACTGAACAGTGACACACCTGATTCCACTAATCAAATCCCTGATTGAAGACTTTGATTAGCTGATTAGTCAAATCAGGTGAGCTACTGCTCGGCTGGAACAAAAGCCTGCACCCACACCGGCCCACACAGGGTAAGATTGCCCACCCCTGGGCTAGACAGACCAGTTCGTAACCGGAAGGTTGCTGATTCAATCCCTGGCACCGACAGTGCTCAATGCTGCCGAAGTGCCCTTGAGCAAGGCACTTAACCCCTTAAGCCAGTGCAGCTTGTGTGCGTCTGTTCAGTGTGGGAAAGGACATTTTCAGTGCAAAGCGCAACCACCTGTCAGACAACTTTGAGAGACTGCGAATGTGCCATATGAAGCAAAAGTTCTGTTGTGAGTCCAATTGCTGAGTTCTGTGTGTCAGTGAGAAAGGTCTGCAAGGTAGAGTAGCTCACACTCAGATACCACTGACTACAGTATGAGCCAGTGTACATACACAGACACAGACACAGATTACAGGCATTTAGCAGACGCTCTTATCCAGATGACTAACAGTTTACAATTCATTTATACAGCTGGATATTAACTGAAGCAATTCAGGTTAAGTACCTTGCTCAAGGGTACAACGGCAGTGTCCCACCTGGGGATTGAACCTGCAACCTTAACGTTACAAGCCCAGTTCCCTAACCATTATACCACACTCCCTGCCTAGATAAGATGACCTAGGGGAAAAAAGGAACAAACAAGTGCTTTTGCTTCACTGTGCTTTGCAAACTCACTATGTACTCCATGTTCTGGGAATGTCGAACAGGCATAGTCTCACCCTGGGTAGTAGCTGCTTATTGTATGACAGTGTTAACTTTTTTTTGTTGTACTTGTGTATTCATTTGTAATGGTGATAAGGCCACATTCTCTGAAACGTCTTCATAGCCATGCATTATACTGTGCCTGTTTGGCTGTGTGCTTACCGTTTTAGGTGACAATTTATGAATTATACCAGAACCGCTGTTGGCAAACCTGTTGTTGCTGATGGACTGCTTTTAAATGATGCTCTGAATAGTTTTAAAATAAAATATGCCATGACTTAATTTTCTTTAGACTTCTGAAATGATACACACAGCATCCTCACCCCTAATGCATACTACACTACAAAATTGTTTGATATCTCAACAAAGACATTTATAATGTAAAAAAGTCAAGTTACATATACAGACCATGTACTCCCTATAGGCCTAGATTCTTACAATCTGTCTCAGTTGAGTCCCAAACTATTGATATCAAAATGATAGTGAAAGTTACAACTAAACTGTATCCAGTATGTTTCACAGAAGCTATACAAGCACAAACTGAAATACTTTTCTGCAGAATTTAAATGAATTTTGGCTTGAAAGAGTTCAAAAACTCAGCTTTTGCTGATAGCTAGGCATAACCAGTACTTGTTTCCATTGCTCTCCACCAACGAACAACGAGCGATGTAGCTAGCTTCCTATATATCTATTCCCAATGTCATCGCTTGCAAGAGCAGACTAGTAGTAGCCAGCACGAGGTGGCATCCAAACCCTAATAGCAGCTAGATAGATAACGGAACTATATTTATGTGGCGGTGTGTGCATTATGCGTTTAATTTTGTACTTGATTAAAAGGTTGTTAAAATGCTGTTTTATTTAAAATGCGCATCCCTTTTAATTTTAGCCGTGGTATAAAATATATAAGCACTCAATGACAACGCAATTTAAATTGTTTTGAATCGCTTTGGAGTTGCTTCATGTAACGCTAAAGTTGTCTTTAATGACATCACACAAAACTAGTTGATGTAACTAACAGAAATTATGCACACGTTGACTGAAAATAGCATTTGAACTTTGGACTACTACTACTACTACTACTAGCCTACTACTACTAATAATAATAATAATAGGTTATGAGTAATTATGAGAATGGTTGTCATGGAATCATGTTTCTTTAAAGATTATTTTAGATGCCTTTACATTTAAACTTTTAATGTGCTTTATAACATAACAGAAACAACAACTCTCAGACATTAGTATATAAATCACAGGTCAGTGTTTGAGACATTATTTCTGAAGAAAATAGTATTTCCAATCTTATAAATTTGAATAATAATAAAAATAGGTTATGTGTAATTATGAGAATGGTTGTCATGGAATCATGTTTCTTTTAGATGCCTTTACATTTAAACTTTGGATGTGCTTTAAGACATCACAGAAGAGACAACTCTCAGAGATATTATTATATAAATCACAGTTCAGTATTTGAGACATTATTTCAGAAGAACACCTTTAAAAAGCTGCAGAAGATATAACGGGTACTTAAAATATTGCTTCAATATGGGGATACAGAGTTTTTTGACTGAGCTGAATAAGCCAATAGTATGGGCTGCAGGATTTGCTCTTGTTGCTGCTGGATCAATTTATTATTACAAACAATGGAAGAAGGACATTGTTCAAGGTAATGAAATGTGAAATATAAATGTGAACTGATCAAATAAAATTACCGCAGTTAGAGAAATGGATACTTAATTTCAGTAATTTCACGTTTTTTTCTTGTCTATAGTAATTGTCAATGTGTTATTATATTTGCGCGATGATGTTTGCGCATTTTATCCAAATTAATGAGGCATAACCTAATCCCTCTTCAGGTCAAGAATTAAGCCATTGGTTAACATTAATTGAGTGGCCATGATGGAGAAAGCCAGTGGAGCTAGAAAATAACCATAGAAAAGATCTGTTTGAAATGATTTAGTTTTTTAACATCTTCCTGTATGTCGCCATTTGCTTCGGCATCATTACTGTCTTAACTAATGAAAATACAAAATGCTATGCGGTTCTAAGTGATATGACAATGTCCAAATATGAGGCTAAGTGATTTCACAGTGTCTAAGGGAGAGGAAAAGTGATTTCACCAGGTTTAAGGAAGAAGTGAATGGAAAGGCTAATGGAGAGAGCTAGCCTCTCCGTTAGCCTATCCATTAGCCTCTCCACTAGCCTCTCCACTAGCCTCTGGAAACCATGGAAACCACAATTTCTGCCATTTTGTTGGGTGTCCCGCTATAGCATCCAAATATATGAGTGGGGGCATGTATGAATGATACAAAATGGGCCTTCTCAGTGCCATTAGATGAATTATTTTGTTATTATTCCTACATATCATTCCAATTCCAATTACATTTTTATTGAATTAAATAATGCATTTTTAATTGTTTATTCATTCAAGTCCCAGATCCTGAGCTAGCTCTTTTCGGAGACGGGGATGACATGGCTATTTTTGGAGACTTGGATAAGATGGCTGTTTCCGGAGCCTTGCATATCATCGTTGATCAGGTACAGTTCTTTTGTGAATCCACCATGAGAAAGTAACCACCTCGGCATTTAAGGAGAAGCTGATCGACATAACATTTAGAAACATAGCTAAAATCTTGGTCAAGTTACCAGGACACTCAACCCTAAGCACTACAAATGTACATTGGATATCCATCATACGCCTGTGCAGGGGTTAATTAAATGTGATAATATACCCCTAATATGGAGTTACAGGTAACTGGGGGGGGGGTTCTCATAATGCCCGGTTATTTTGGAAAGTATGTAAGGATGTCATACCTATTTGTCACAACTATTTGATCCTGTTATTCAGGAGGTTACAGTGAAGCAGCAAATCAAGGCTAGATGCACAATTGAGGACTTCACCTGCATCTCAGTTCTAGGGTGTGGGACATATGGGAAGGTAAATGTACAGGAGAACTGACAAAACCGGTGAACCAAACTGAGCTTCCTCTGTGACAGATTTCAAATGTTCTGCTGATTTCAAGCTTCATTATGTCCTTACAAACAACAACAACAAGTCCCTTTTCCTTGATTGAACAGGTGTTGCTTGCAGAATACAGAGAGACAAGAGAGATGTTTGCCATCAAGGCCATCAACAAAAGAGACACTGTAGATTGTGAAATTGTGGAGCGGTAAATGCAGTTTTTACTCTTCGTTTTAGTTAGGAGTGGATGTTTCAAGGAGTTAAGATTCTCCTTCATGGGGTTTCTTTTCTGGGCCTGTATTCAGAAATCATCACAGAGTAGGAGTGCTGATCTAGGATCAGGTTTCCCCTGTCCATATCCTACCCTTCTCCATAATGAGTTAAAAGGCTACGCTGATCCTAGATCAGCACTTATGATTTACCCAGGGGGCCCTGGTGCTCTCTCTCTCTGTCCCTCAGCCTGATGTGCGAGCAGAGGGTCATGGAGATGGCGACCAATGCGCACCACCCCTTCCTTGTCAACATGTTTGCCAGCTTTCAGACCGAGCTCCATGCCTGCTTCGTGATGGAGTATGCAGCTGGGGGTGACCTTTTGACCCATTCCAGGGGAGGGCCCTTCACAGAGCCTCGGGCCGTGTGAGTGAATCCCTCAGAGCGGTGATGTCACACACAATCTTGACAAGCCTAGTTAAAGCACTTAACCATGACACTTAAAGCCACTAACTAATTGCGTTTAATCGTACTGGAGGGTCATTTTCCATTGTAAGGTTGGGAGTTTATCCCGCCACTTGATAGATGCTACCCCATAAAGTCAACTTTCATGTCAACAAGCAGCTCAGAAGGTGGTTGCTGAAGCAATTATCAGGGCTTGTACGGCATGACATACTACAGAAGTCATGGTTTTAAACTGTGGTACGATTTTGATTATACAAACGGTGTGGCAAAGCTTATGCATATGCTATGGCCTTCGGAAATGCCCAACTTCTTCCGAAGCAGGTCTGAGAAGATAATCTTCTCCTCCATTCACAGATTTTATTCAGGGTGTGCTGTTCTCGGGCTAGAGTTTCTACATGAACGTAACATTGCACACAGGTAAGAATGGTACATATTTCACATCACACTGAGCTTTCTGGAGTTGCTGTGCATTCCTTAGAAGTGTTATAGAAGCTGCAGTGCAATTCTGAGCCACTGAAAAGGCCACGTTAAAAAGCACAAGTATCAGTACTTCCCAAGGATTTGTTCTTTGACATCTAAGTGATCAGACCTTTGCACCATGGTCCTTCTGGAACATGCATAGTGTAACCTCTTCCACCCTCAAATCATATTCAATGCATGTTTCTCTATTTACAGTCACTTTTTATTGTTATGTATTTTTACTGTTTGTTATTGACAGAGATTTGAAACTGGCTAACATGCTGTTGGACTCTGAGGGGTATATGAAGATCGCTGACTTTGGCTATTGCAAAGAAGGTGGGGGAAATGACTAGCCCAGAAGCAGTAGTACTGTAGTCTAACTGTAGTCTAAGCTTATTGTCAGCTGTTACCATTTCTTCAGTTTTAATTTGACCATAGTCAAGAGTCCTGTTCATTCATCAAGTTGTTTTTGTTCTTTCCTGCCAGGAATGGGAGTCCAAGACCATGCCTCCACGCTAATCGGTACCACAAACTACTTGGCGCCGGAGATGCTGACAGACGAGTCATACACGCGAGCGGCGGACTGGTGGGCGCTGGGCGTTGTCATCTTTGAGATGCTGGTTGGGAATGTAGGTGTTAAGATTCGAGCACCTACTTAAGATCATACACATCCCATACAAATCGCTGTTAATTCAGCCTGCACAAACTGCTAGCTGTCAGCTTAACTCTCTAATTCTTTTTATCCTGCATAATGAGGCTTGGCCTTTGCTATTGTCTCTATGTGGTGAAGGTAAAACAAATAAATATATTTCATAAGCACACCGTTTTTCCCTGTGTGCTCATAGACGCCGTTCAATGGCAATGATCAGGAGGAGATATATGACAGGATCCTCACCGAAGATGTGCAGTACCCAAGCTTCCTGTCCAAAGAGGCTGTGCTGATCATTCAAAAGGTGAATCCTGGGACTGTACCATCCACTGTCCACTCCCATGATTAATCTGGGACTGTACCATCCACTGTCCATCCCCATGATTAATCTGGGACTGTACCATCCACTGTCCACTCCTCATGACTCCCACACTGCAACGACTGCAATATCTGTTGTAATGAATGACAGATTTAGCTTGCATTAGGAGCTTACATTATTACCAATTATGGACTAAGGAGTTTTACAAGACTCATACCCTATAGTGGTAACAGTAGAACACAACAAGAGGGTAAATACCAAGCTCTCCTTCTTATAAACCTCCTTGTGTAGACTAGGCCCTAGGTTTATACATTATGCACTAGGTTTCATTATGCACATTACATTTAAGTTTTGCCATTCCTTTTCCTTTATTTTATGAACCATTGTTTTTTCATTTGAATAAAATGACTGATGGCAATGCCACTGTGTTGTCTGCAGCTGCTGTGCAGGAGTCCACAGTTGCGCCTTGGGGCTGGAGAGCGGGACGTCGCAGGAAGTGAGAGAGCAGCTCTTCTTTAGAGTAAGTCAATCATCCCTCCATTTTAGGGCTGGCAGTGTAGTGTAATGGTTAGGGAGCTGGGTTTGTAACTCAGAGGTTGCAGGTTCAATTCCCAGGTGGGGCACTGCTGTTGTACCCTTGAGCAAGGTACTTAACCTGAATTGCTTCAGTAAAATATCCAGCTGTATAAATGGATTGTATGTAAAAAATATATACTGTGTAAGTCACTCTGGATAAGAGCGTCTGCTAAATGCCTAAAATGTAAATGTAAATGTAGTGCCTTTGGTAGAGGTATTAGAGCTTCCACAGTTCTCACCTCATCAAACGCCCCCTCCTCCTCCCCCTTCCCCTTGCCCCCAGGAAATTGATTGGAACGCGTTACTGGCCAGGAAGATCCAGCCTCCCTTCGTCCCAACCATTCAGGGGCGTGAGGACGTGAGCAACTTTGAAGATGAATTCACGATGCAGCGCCCCACTCTGACCCCAACCTCTGACTCTGACTCCCTGACTTTGGACGAGCAGGAGATGTTCAAAGGTTTTGAGTACACCGCAGACTTTGCTTAAACTCCCTTCTTCCGATATATAAATTCCACATATACATTTTTAATGTTTGACCTTTGACATTTAATTTAAGGTAATGGCATATATAAATGATGCTGTCCCATAAGAAGTCATTTTTTCATCAAAATCCCACATTGACTTAAAATAGGAAAATGTATTTTATTGCCTAAAGTAATCAAAAACACATATAATGTATTCAAAATATTAATGTATTTTTGTGTTTTAATAGACTTTCTCTCTCTCAACTGCAAACAGTGCAACAAATTGATGGTTTATCCCAAATAACAACATCAAAATCCAGTTGAACAAATAATTTTTCATTCTGAACATCATTGTAAATGTACCGATGCTGTACTGCAGACACCATGAGGCCTGTGCCCAGCCCAAGAAAGAAGGATTAAGTCTCCAGCAGCTTAAAACCACAGTGGTAGGGCCCTGAGTGGAGCAATGCTAAAAGCACTCGTCCAGAGTGCAGGTTACCCACTGCGCTCAGGGTTTGACCCCCGGCTGCGCCAGCCCGGCTCTGGCCAGGAGTCCTGTTCGGGGCAGCAACTGGCTGTGGGAGGGGGGAGGGAAGCCGGCATGAGCTCGCCGTGTACAAGAGTGTCTCTGTGTGTACCGGAGTTACGGTCGACGGCTTGGCGAGTTCCACTCGACGAACCTGTGACTTGGTAATTAGTCTCTATTGTTGTCAGGGGGCATTCACCACATATAAGCAATCATAGTTGTGGATAGCGGCAGCCTCACCTTCCTAGCCTCACCGAACGAAGACTCGGCGGACAAAGATAAAGGAGTCTACCTGCAGGAGTCCAAAGACTCGGCGGACAAAGACAAAGGATTCTACCTGCAGGATTCCACCGAGGGGGGCCAGCTAGGGAGTGCTCGCCGCACGGTAAGTATCATAGTTTTGTATCTCCCTGTTCTTCCTCTGCATCTAACACTACATGCTACCTCCCTATCCCAGTCCATGTCTCCTCTTCTAGATTACCTAGAAGGAGAGATTCTACCCACACACGTAATCTGTCCAATCTCATCCTCCCTCCTAGATCTCCTGGTGTTGACGTGGTGGTAGCAGGTGGACTATGGAACTGCCAGTCCGCTGTCCGGAAGGCCGATTTCATCTCGGCCCAGGCCTCCCTACTCTCCCTGCAGTTACTGGCGCTCACGGAGACGTGGATCACTCCACAGAACACGGCCACCCCTGCTGCTCTCTCCGCTGCCTACACCTTCTTCCACACTCCACGACCCACAGGTAGAGGTGGAGGGACAGGTATACTGATCTCCCCCCTGTGGAGATTTGGTATTGTTCCTCTTCCTCACTTTTCACCCTCCTCCTTTGAATTTCATGCTGTCACTGTCACTGTGCCATGTAAACTGCACATCATTGTTCTTTATCGCCCTCCAGGTCCACTGGGGAGTTTCCTAGATGAGATGGATGCCCTACTCAGCACTTTCCCTGAGGATGGCACTCCCGTCTTACTCCTCTGTGACTTCAACTTGCCGCGGGAGACCTCTCAGGCCTTTGCATTCCTCCCCCTGCTTCAGTCCTTTGACTTCACCCTGGCTGAATCCCCATCCACCCACAAGGCCGGTAACCAACTGGACCTGATCTTCACTAGGAACTGCGCATCACCCAACATTACGGTATCTCCTCTGCATGTGTCTGACCATTGCTTTCTGTCTTTCTCCCTCCCCCTCCCCTCTGTGCCTAAACCATCCTCACCTGCTCCCACTGTCCTTGTCCGTCGCAACCTCCGCTCTCTCTCCCCCGCTGCCCTGTCGGCTACTGTTCTATCTTCCCTTCCCCCTACTGATGCCTTCTCTCACCTACCTGCTGAGGAGGCATCGTCCACCCTACTTTCCTCTCTCTCCTCCTCATTTGACTCTCACTGTCCTCTATCTACTAAACCTGCGCGCCTCCGACCCCCCGCCCCCTGGCTAACCGACTCCATTCGGGCTAACAGACTGAAACTGCGAGCGGCAGAAAGGAAATGGAGGAAATCCAAATCCCCTGTAGCTCTGTCTGATTTCCACACACTCCTGGCTTCCTTCTCCTCTAACCTCTCCTCTGCTAAGTCTGCATTTTTCCTTTCTAAGATTCAATCTTCTGTTTCCAACCCACGTAAACTCTATTCTACGTTTTCCTCTCTCCTCACCCCTCCTTCTCCCCACCCCCTCCTCTCTAACCGCATGATGACTTCTCATCCATTCTTTCCCCCAACCTCTCCCTCACCCATCTGAAGCTGAACTAAAACCTCCCACCCCTCTGTCCTCCTTCTCACCCCTTTCTGACGATGTCGTAGTTGCAGTGGCTTGATGGCACAGGCTGCCAGCAGATTGCAGTAGTCCAGACGTGAGATCACCAGGGCCTGGAAGGAGTTGAGTGGCCTCCTGGGTGAAAATGTTGTGGATCAGCAGACACAGCTTAGGGTTACCGCAACTCCTTCCCCCAACCTCTCCCTCACCCATCTCGCTACCTAAACCTCCCACCCCTCTGTCCTCCTTCTCACCCCTTTCTGACTCAGAGGAAAACGTAGAGTAGAGTTTACGAGGGTTAGAAACTGAAGATTGAATTTTGGAAAGAAAAAATGCAGACTTAGCAGAGGAGAGGTTAGAGGAGAAGGAAGCCAGGAGTGTGTGTAAATCAGTCAGAGCTACAGGATTTGGATTTCCTCCATTTCCTTTCTGCCGCTCGCAGTTTCAGTCTGTTAGCCCGAATGGAGTCGGTTAGCCAGGGGGCGGGGGGTCGGAGGCGCGCAGGTTTAGTAGATAGAGGACAGTGAGAGTCAAATGAGGAGGAGAGAGAGGAAAGTAGGGTGGACAATGCCTCCTCAGCAGGTAGGTGAGAGAAGGCATCAGTAGGGGGAAGGGAAGATAGAACAGTAGCCGACAGGGCAGCGGGGAGAGAGAGCGGAGGTTGCGACGGACAAGGACAGTGGGAGCAGGTGAGGATGGTTAAGGCACAGAGGGGAGGGGGAGGGAGAAAGACAGAAAGCAATGGTCAGACACATGCAGAGGAGATACCGTAATGTTGGGTGATGCGCAGTTCTAGTGAAAATCAGGTCCAGTTGGTTACCGCCTTGTGGGTGGATGGGGATTCAGCCAGGGTGAAGTCGAAGGACTGAAGCAGGGGAGGAATGCAGAGGCCTGAGAGGTCTCCGCGCGGCAAGTTGAAGTCACAGAGGAGTAAGGCGGAGTGCCATCCTCAGGGAAAGTGCTGAGTAGGGCATCCATCTCATCTAGGAAACTCCCCAGTGGACCTGGAGGGCGACAAAGAACAATGATGTGCAGTTTACATGGCACAGTGACAGTGACAGCATGAAATTCAAAGGAGGAGGGTGAAAAGTGAGGAAGAGGAACAATACCAAATCTCCACAGGGGGGAGATCAGTATACCTGTCCCTCCACCTCTACCTGTGGGTCGTGGAGTGTGGAAGAAGGTGTAGGCAGCGGAGAGAGCAGCAGGGGTGGCCGTGTTCTGTGGAGTGATCCACGTCTCCGTGAGCGCCAGTAACTGCAGGGAGAGTAGGGAGGCCTGGGCCGAGATGAAATCGGCCTTCCGGACAGCGGACTGGCAGTTCCATAGTCCACCTGCTACCACCACGTCAACACCAGGAGATCTAGGAGGGAGGATGAGATTGGACAGATTACGTGTGTGGGTAGAATCTCTCCTTCTAGGTAATCTAGAAGAGGAGACATGGACTGGGATAGGGAGGTAGCATGTAGTGTTAGATTGCTTATATGTGGTGAATGCCCCCTGACGACAATAGAGACTAATTACCAACTCACAGGTTCGTCCCACTAATCAACTACAGACACGGGTGCTACGCCTGTTAAACCAAACCGATTGAAACGCTAAGTATCAATCAACTTTGAACTAAATCTTCTAAGCAGCGACTGAAGCTAGTAATTGAGACTAATAAACTGGAACAAAAGCAACAACCTACTAATTAAGCTAACAAAGTAACGAGAGCTGCTACTGCAACAGGTGAAAACAGGCAGCGAACGCAGAAAACTACACATGAAGTCTAACACCGGGTAAACAACACTTAGCAACGAGATGACTCTTACCGTGATCAAATGCAGGTCCCTTCCTGCAGAGGACTTCAGCCACTGCGGTTTTAAACTGTTGGAGACTTAATTCCTCTTTCTTAGGCTGGGCACAGGCACCATCATCTTAACAGTAGAGCAGAGGTACATTTACAATGATGTTCGCTATTTGGGATAAATAATGACGTGTTCTACTGTTTTTTTTGTGGAGTTTTTAAACAAATTTTCATACAACCTCTGATGTTTCTGTCAACCAGCTGAAACTAATCTTCCCAACAGGTTTAACCCTCTGAGGTCCGTGCTAAGCTTTTAGATGTTTTTTGATTTTGGCATGGTCTGATATTTATCTCAATTTCATCAATTTAACACACACTTACTCCAAAGTGTTTGATATTTTTATTTGAAGGACAATCACAGCTACATTTGTATGCCATCAATAGTTTGGTCAGTATCATATGCAGCTTGTAAATAGATCTACAAACACACAAGTTAAAAATAGTAAATTTTTCTGCTGTCACAAAAGTTGTGAAAGCACACACTAAACTATAGTGACGAATTGTTTTGCCAATGTGCGTTTGTTCATCAAGGTCTTGGTTATGTAAGGGTGTGAAAACAGTTTAGCACATCTGAGATCTAAATAGCTAAAAACCAGTTTTTATCAGAACTGGTCACATTTATTTCAGGCTGTGGGAGGGCTAAATGCTAAATACCTGAATATTCATTATTCATTGTCCACACCTCTAAGATCTGTCAGATGGGCCATCTCACTGGGCCATCAGTGTTATATTCTGAGTTCCTGTTCTGTTGTTTTTTTGGTCTTTGTTTATTTTTCATTCAGTCCTTATTCATTATTCTTTATCCAGTATTGCATTTTCCCTGTTCTGTCACGTTCTGCTCCCTGTCTGTCCTTGTTCCGTTTATTTGAGATCCACTCCTTGTCTTGTCATGCACTTCGGGAGTTTATACTTTTCGGGGTTTTACGCCTTCGCTTATTATCTCGTTTTCTTCCTTCTTACTTTCTAGATTGCACTTTGTATATATTAGGTAGATGTGTATAGTACTAACCAACTAATCTACTAACGTTAGGGATTTAGATTAAGTTACTAACACGCGAAATATGTTTGGCGTCACAAGACGCAGAATTCATATTTTCAACGAGTATTTGAAAACAAGCGAAATAAATAACATTTTAGGCTGTTTGAAAAGTATTCTTCCATAGATCTTGTGTGCATATTGCAATTTGTTACGTTGCAACACGCGAATATGTAGTCACAAGACGGAATTCATATATTGAATATATATATACGAGTATTTGATAACATGGCAAATCAAATATAGTTACTTACTCTTCGTCAGTTATTGTCTTCGTCGCTTTTCATCAATACTCTCAAACACTGCAGCGCAGAAAATCTTTCCATCTTGAATAAAATTGTATGTCTGTATAAAATCTTGCTTCAAATTGTCGGGACAGTTTATGTGTTTTACGCCGGCGTTTTCACACATGGCCCCAAGCCCCTCCCCACACACCTCCCGAAACTCGCACCTAGTTACCATGTCAATAGAAGGGGGACATTACTACCAGGTAAAAAGAGAGTAAAGGCAAGGTTTACTTTTGGTCTAATTAACCTAATTAAAAAAATCCCATTTGATTTGCCAGTGCTCAAATCGGAAAGTCGCGATTCTAAGGTTTCTGTCAATGTTTTTGTCGCGTGTGTATGATAAAATATCGCGAAGTTAGAAATAGTAATATACTTTTATTGCTGCTGGGAGCGGCGCCGCTCCCGTCGACCTCAGGGGGTTAAAGTTGAGATAGAAATATTCAAACTTAAAAAATAAATGAACGGATCTCCCGGGTGGCGTAACAATAAAGGCACTCACCCGGAGTGCAAGTTGCCCACTGCGGCTGGGGTTAATTCTCCGGCTGCACCAGCCCGGCTCTGGCTGGGAGCCCCGTTCGGGGCGGCGATTGGCTGTCCGCCCCAGAGGGAGGGGGCAGGGAAGCCGGCAGGAGCTTGTCGCATGCAAGGTTGCAGCGGCGAGCTCGTAGTACGAGGGAAGAAATAGGATACAATTGGCTACCAAATTGGGGGGAAAATGTGGAAAAAAGAAACTAATCTTCCCAACAGGTTTAAAGTTGAGAGAGAAATATTCAAACTAAAAAATAAATGAACAGGTCTCCCGGGTGGCATAACGGTGAAGGCGCTCGCCCGGAAGGCAAGTTGCTCACTGCGGCTGGGGTTCATTCTCCGGCTGCACCAGCCCGGCTCTGGCTGGGAGCCCTATTCAGGGGTGACGATTGGCTGTCTGCCCCAGAGGGAGGGGGAAGGGAAGCTGGCAGTAGCTTGTCGCGTGGCCCTGTGTGTACTGGAGTTACAGTTGACAGCTTGAGTTCCATCTCGGAGGAGGCGTGTTGGCGCCTTTGTTTTTTGCCTTTACTGTTACGCCACCCGGGAGATCCGTTCATTTATTTTTTAAGTTTGAATATTTCTATCTCAACTTTAAACCTGTTGGGAAGATTAGTTTCAGCTGGTTGACAGAAACATCAGAGGTTGTATGAAAATTTGTTTAAAAACTCCACAAAAAAACCAGGCCGGTCCCAGGGTTGCATCGGCGAGCTCGTAATACGAGGGAAGGGATAGTTGAATTAGAAATAGGATACAATTGGGATTAAAATTGGAAAAAATAAATTGAAATAAAATTGAAAAAATAATGAAATAAGTGAACATTTTGAATACATTTGATTACTTTAGGCTATAAAATAGATTTTCCTATTTTAAGGCGAAATGTATTCACCACTGGACTGCACCACTTTAGGAACCCGCAAAGTAGTAGTCTAACGCCAGGAGTGCAAGCTGCAAATCTGTACATACATGTTTTATTTGAGTATATAAATGGCATTAAAAGAATAGGGTCTACAGACATAAGCGGAGAGCACTAATGTTACCAATGTAGTTTTAAGTTATTTATTTTGAAAATGTGAATTTAATGTAATAAATTGACTAACAACTGTTTCTGTATACTGTAATGATATTGTCTACTTTAGAATATTCTGTATTTCATAAAAATAAAAGATTTGTTATGCAATATGCTTACATTGTCTGTCTGCTTGTACAGTACATGCCTGGCACACACACACATACATACACACATACAAACACACACTCACACACGCACACACACACACACACAAACACACCCAGCAGTGAAGTGATCCTGTCCGGAGTATATAAGGTCAGTGAGAGAGTAATTTAATTGCAGAGCCTCTGAGAAACAGATGCAGGCTTTGTATGCATGTGATGATGGGAATGGCAGCAACTGGGGATTCCTGTGATGAACTGATGCACTGGGTAATATTCCTGATGTTGGGAGGACCTGAATCATGCCTGATGTGATTCGCACTGTCCCGTGCTCAGCTGATCTCAGGACGCCTAGCTGTTTCATGGGGGGGAAAAAAGGTGTGTTCTCCACCGCAGGGGGCCCAAAGATCAGGCACATCCCAAAACCATCTGGGGAGTCTCCAATCTCATCTCCACCCTGCTGGAACAGCGGCAGCCAGAACCCAGTGCTTTCCACCTCTCCTCAACCGTGCGCCCAAGAAGTTTGGGAACCCTCCCACACGCCTTCCACCATTTCTGACCCCACCCATCTGCAGCAGCTCACGTTTATCTACTATCTCATCAGAGCATCATGGCAAATCTGTGACTGAAAAGTACCTTCGACATACCCGGCACTTACAAATCACACACTCCATCAGCCTCTAGCCATCATGAACGGGAATTATTTCATCTGAAGCAGAAGCCACCAGCCCTGTGACAAACGGAGAGGTCTGACATTTGAGTCCAAAGTGGTAATGGACGCCCTTAGCTGTGACTCTCAGAGTTCATCCCCTGGAGCGCCCAATTTCCCTTCCCTTTGATTAATTTTCCTTTGTAGTTTGTAATTAGTGGCCAGGCCAGATTCGTCTTAAATTGATAGTTTTATTTTCCTGACACAGCACAGCTACACAAACCAAAAAACCTAGTGAAAAGGGCATATTAAGCAGACATATTGGACTTTTCTCCAGGCTTGCTGGTCGAGATGGGCAGCAGTGGCAAAATAAAAAATTTCGCCCGTTACCACAAAATCATGAATCGTAGGTGGAGCACTCCTATTTTACCCTTTAGCAAGGTACTCAATCAGAATTATTCCAGTAGATGTTTAGCAACATAAATTAATAATATATAAAATATTATGTAAATATATTATGTAAATAAATTCCAAATATAACAGTGTCAGGTAACCAAATATGTAATAATAGTGTGGTTAACCAGTGAATCAGCAGTAAAAGGGTACTGGGGTCAGGAAATTGAATTAAAGGCTACCGTTTGCTGTATGAGCACAGGGGTTTCACATTCTCTCCCTCACAAGTCTGTCCCAAAACATAACTCGGTAAGGAACCATTACTTGTAACAGGTGGGTGGCCCCACCTCAGCCATGCCACCTCCCCCCATATACACACACACACACACACACACACACACACACACACACACACACATCAGCCTGCCTGTGTCCTCTGAATTCTGAATGGCCTCAAATCTGTCTGGATATGCACTGATATGGTTCAAGTCAAGCCTACCTCCAGACACTCATCACACCTTACACCCCAGCCAGACCCCTCCGCTCCGCCTCCTCTGGCAAACTGACTGTCCCTTCTCTCCAGGTACCTGGCAGCCACTCCTCGTGGTCTCGCCTCTTCTGTGTCAGGACCGTGGAATCACGTGGAATCACTTGCCATCTTCCGCAAGAGGCTCAAAACCCACCTTTTCAGACTCCACTACCACTGAATTCTTGTCATCACCACTGCTTATATGTTCAATACTGCTTCCCGTAATATGTGTCCTTGCTTAGAACTTTCTCTTTTTTATTTTATTTTAACACCTTCCTGGTGTTACAGGTATGGAATGCAGCTGCCAACAATGTCTATTGCTCTATTACTGCACTGATCTCTTGCGTGAACAATAATGAATCATACCATGTATTAATGCGCATCTTGTAAGTTGCTCTGGAACAGAGCGTCTGCCAAATGCTTAAAATGTAAATGTAAAATGTAAACATCTCCATCAGAAATTATGATAATGGAATTGTTCTCATCTCATCGTCAGCCACGGAAAGAGGGCTTGGCTTTGCGAGTCTTTTTTTTCCCCACGAGCACAAATTTGTGAGTGGGTGTACCTTATTTGTCTGTGTTTTTCTCCTTGACCAGGATGCAAGGAGCCACCAAGACGCTAATGCTTAGACAGACACTCGTTAACGGAAGTGACATAAACGTGAAGGCCTCTGATTAAACACAGCTGCAAAATAGCGCTTTGATGACTGCTCTCACTTGTGAATGCGGTGTCACTAACGGCTAATCTGTGATGTTTATGTGGAGATAAATACATAGGGTTTTATGTGCCCCTGACTGTTGTTTGTCACCTTTGATACTTAGAGTACTGTGTGGATACAATACTTGCAATACTGTGTGGGTACAATACTTACAATACTGTGTGGATACAATACTTACAATACTGTGTGGACTGGGTTATTACATCTCCAAGTAAGAAAGTCAGAGAGGAGGCCTCCCGTGTGGTCTAATGGTTTCAACGTCCGATGCTGGCCACCGCGACTGGGGTTCAATTCCCCGGCTGCGCCAGAGTCAGCTCTGGCCGGGAGTGCCACCGGGGGCGGCAATTGGCTGTCAGTCCCAGGGAGAGAGGAGGGAAGCCAGCAAGACACGGAGTGGCCCTGGGATGCCGGAGTTATGGTCGTCGGTTTGGCAAGTGCCGTCTTGGAGGAGACGATACTTCGCCTTCGTCGCTGCCGGTCACAGGGCTACGGCAGCTAACTATGAGGGAGGGATTGACCTGAAAATAGCGGGTATAATTGGCTACCGTGTGGTAGTTTAATTACTTCCAAAATCGAGTAGCTTTCAAGTAGTTAAACTTATTTTTTTCATCAAGTAATGGGGTAACGTGGACAAACATTGCAAGTTATATCTCACCAGCAGCAGTGTTATTATTATATTTATTCATTTATTTATTTTTTGCAAATTGACGGTTTCAATGAAGCTCTTTCATTTTGTTTGATGAGAACGTACAGCGGTACTCTTGACTCATCATGGACGAGGAGTTGGAACCGCCATGACCATACCTATCGCCATACATGAAACTAATAAAAGAAAATGAGAAAGTATACACTTTTCAGTGCATTCTGTGCTAACCAAAGCAGAAGTTGCTCAACGCATAGAAGACATCAAGTTCGAACTGAGAACACATATTCAGGTGAGTAGCTAGCTAGCTAACATTAGGTTGCTAATTTAGCTGGTGTTTCACCATGCAACTCTGGCTAACTACATTAGTTAAAGGGTTTCAGGATTTCTGTCCTCAAAACAGAGTTTGTGGCTTTGGTTAATTCATTAAGCATCACCGAGCATTTCTCAACAAGCCGGGCTGCCAAGTGCCAACTTTGAGCACTTTTTTAGATTCCGTCTGTATGCAGTGGGGCCGGTGCTATTTTCGCTCGGTGGTGCGCACATAAAAATAATATTTTCATATTATTTGACAGCTAGTTCGTTTAGTTAGTTTAGTCTCCATTCATATGGCAAGCGCAAGCAGGCGCCTCTTTCCATTTAAATGAATGGAGATCAAAGCATCTTTCCCTAGCCATACTTTTCAGTGCGAACAGCTACACAGGGCAGCAGGTTGACCTAGAGCAGTGTTTCCCAACCAGGGGTACGTGTACCCCAGTGGGTATGTGGGCAGTGTCCAAGGGTACATGGGAAGATGTGTCACGTCTCGTGTTCGTGTTTCCCATAATTAAGCTTTGTAGTTTGTTCCATGTTTTCCTAGTTGTCTGGTCCGTGTTTTTACTTTCGCTTACCTGTTCCAGTCTCGTCAGTGTATTATTTGTTTCACCTGTTTCTCGTTATGTCTGATGTAGTTAGCTGTTCGTTTCCCATGTTCATTTCCTGATTGTCTCATTATTGTATAATCGTTTTCACTTTATTCCTCATGTGTCTGATTGCAGTCAGCTGCATTCATGTTTATTCCTGATTGTTTCTTGTTATGTCTAAATGTATTTAAGCTGTGTGTTTTCCCATGTTTGTTGCCAGATTGTCTTGTGCTTTGCGTATGCCTACACAACTCTCCAGCGTTTTCTCTGTTTCCCTATGTTTTGTTTCATTGTGTTTGTGTTTGTGTTTGTGTTTGTGTTTGTGTTTGTGTTTGTGTTTGTGTTTGTGCTTGTGCTTGTGCTTGTGCTTGTGCTCCAGTGTTCGTCTATATCTCAGTCTCGTTCCCGCTCCTCCCTGTGTTCCCTGGACTGTTTTCACGTTATCGACCTTCGCCTGCCCCCTGACTACGCCTTGCCTGCCCCTGATACTACTTGCCTGCCCGGATTTAACTCTGCCTGTCCCCGACCATTCTTTGGATCCCTGCATTGCTCTGTTTACTCCTGTGTGACCATCGCCTGTTTACGCAATAAAATATATTATTGCATTTCTGGGTCCGTGCCTGGTTTTCTGGTACCATTCCTGACAAGATGTAAATAATGTGTGAAGAAAATTGGGAACATATTATAGAATAAAAATCACAGCTGTTGCCACACGGTTATTGATAAAATGTATGAATGAGAGACAGGCTCAATTGTGTCATTAGAGGTGAAATTAACTGCTGAGTCTGACTCACTTTTTCATTCACAAAAACAGTATAAACAATGATAATTATCATTATGATAAATTGAATGACATATGAAACATCATATGTGCAGCTGGGGTATTTCAGGCAGGCCTAAAGTGCTTTAGGGGGTACAGTAATCTAAAAGGTTGGGAACCACTGGCCTAGAGGTTAGAAAAACCTCTGGCAGTTTACTGCTTACCTTTGTACCATTTCAGGTTATTCACTGGACTTGAACTGCTTAAATGTCAGTAAATACTAGAAAATGGGGGTGTACATGTTGTATGGCTGTTTACACTGTTAGTTATTGTAACTTTTTAGCAGTGGTTGAAATACTTACCATTGTAGGCATGGGGCTTGTTTATTATGAGGCACACGCTTCTGTCACAATTCTATTTTATCACCAGCTGACTAATGATTTCATTGAATTTGTAGTATGGTATGAATAACTATAAAATACTTTGTAAAATACTCAGAGGAGTGCTTTCATGGGGACAAAACAGTTGCAGAAGTACATACGCTGTTTACACAAGTGAACTCAGCTGTAAATAGGTTAACACATAACAATACCATGCTGAGAAACAAGCCCATAGCTACTTACCTCAAATGTTAAATGTATATAAATTCTGGAGACATTTCAGGCTATAATATAGTATTTTGAAGGTTTAGATCTTCAAATCAATAAAATATCAAATATTTAATCAAATAAAATGTCTTGTGGGCTTATATGGGACACATGTGGGCTTAAAGGGCACACAAGTATCTCATAAACCCAATCCGGACTTTTCATATTTGCAGTTTAAAAAAGGTAGTTTAATTTATATATTTATGAATAAATCTGCCAAGTGTGTTTAGATGAGAGATGAATCTTCAATTTGATACCCAATTTATTGGGAAAGAATTCAAATAGCTATAAGAGAACATTTCAAACTTGATTTTGATTGCCTTGTTTGGCAGTGACAGTTTGGCAATTCATGATTCTATTGTTGCCTCAACTTGCCTGACACTGTCAAGTGTGTTATTTTGACCAAAATAAAAACAATACATCGGAATAAGAAGGGTTATTGCACGTATTTAATAGAGAAAGAAAGAATATAATGTACCCAGTATATTTTGGAAATGCAATACTCCCTCTTAGCAAAATATAATATAAATAAACCTTCAATAACGATACAGGATATTTTCTCTTTCAACTAAGCCAAATCGTGTTCTTTTGTCAAGGGAGTTTCGTCGACTACTAGTCTCAATAATGCACATTGTAGTTTGGCACACGCAAATTAAATGAACCCATGGTTAATTCATTTGAAAACATAAACGTGTATAAACAGACCACAATTTAGTTAACAAAGCGAGAAATTGGGTGTTTGAATCTGTGAGCGAATCGTTATAGAGAATTGAATCAAATGATTCCAGTCCCTGAAAGGAACTGAACATCCCACCACTAGTATGCATGCGTACAAAAATCAAAGACAAGTTTGACAATGCGAAACAAACTCCACGCAGAACGACCACTGGGGCTGGGTACCGTTCTACGCTTACTGCGGTTTTGGCGCACTTTTGTGTCGGATTATTGACCTATCAGCAGCCGCGTCGCGTTTTTCACCACACGGAAGGTGGAGCTTGCTACAAAACCAACTTATTCAACAACCAAGGCGGGTATTTTCAGCAGCATGGAGTTAGTCACGAATGTGACGCAACCGTCAATAAGGAACTGTTTGCCATAATGGCGGAAAAATTCAAAATAAAAGCAATAATTATTTTCTTATTTGTAATTTTATTTTATTACTAGCCCAATACAAAGAGAATCAGAAAATTTTAGACAAATGACAACATATTATGTCGTAGCTTAACACATTTACAAGCCTTAATAAATAAGTAATTTGCACAAAACATGTTATGTTACTGCCATACTTGATTATATTGTATCAGGCAGTACAAATCATGCTCTCAATTGGAACTAAGCTAGCCCTGGCAATAAGCCCCAATAAAAGGTTATTTTAAGTTCTACAGGCAAATACTAATTTAATGTGATGAACAAGGTAAGGAATTATAACATTTTACATTTTAGGCATTTAGCGACTTACACAGTTTACATTTCTTTACATACCTTCCTCAAGGGTACAACAGCAGTGCCCCACCTGGGAACTGAACCTGCAACCTCTGAGTTACAAGCCCAGCTTCCTAACCATTACACTACACTGCCAGCCGACTTATTGTTCTTGATACTACACACATGTAGGCCTATGTATGAATGTATAATTATATCCTTAGTATTAGTATTATTAGTAATAATACTATTATGGTTATTATTAACTATAATCAACTCAATATGGAAGTATATATATATTTATATATTCATACTGAGCTGATTTCAGACAGGGGCAAATACTGTTTCACTATATTCGCCTTTCTGCGACCTTGGGTTTCTTGAAAGGCGCATAACAAATAAAATGTATTATTATTATTATTATTATATGCGACACGGGCTACATTATGTCTGGTGGAAACCAAACACTGCATTCCAATGTCAGGCCATCTGTCTATTAACTGAAGCTGAACCGCAGCTAGGTCATGCAGAAAGACCATGATCCGAAACACACAATCAAGTCTACAATGGTTGAAAAACAAGAAATGTAAGGTTTTGGAATGACCTAGTCAAAGTCCAGACCTAAACCCCATTGAGATGTTGTGGCAGGACCTGATACGAGCAGTTCATGTTCAAAAACCCACAAATGTCACTGAGTTGAAGCAGTTCTGCATGGAGGAGTGGCCCAAAATTCCTCCACAGTGCTGTGAAAGACTGATCAATAACTACAGGAAGCATTGCAGTTATTGCTGTTAAAGGTGGTGTAATCAGTTTCTAAGGGGGCAATTATATTTTCACGTAACATTGGGGATTGCATACCTTTTTTTTATAAATAAATTGAATAAATACCACAATTGTATGTTATTTGTTGTACAGGCCCCTTGCAGTGAACAGACAGGGAGAAAATACTACAGTACTGTACTTGACATAAAATATAAATTAAGTGATGTTTTTAAAAATAATAATATGGAATCGGATTGTTTTTCGTCTTTATTGAAGCACAATTCCATGACAGTGCTGCAAAATAGTCCAGAAAATCTATTTTTTTATGAAATATTTGTTTCATGATTTGCGCTTTTATTTTGAATCTCGGGGAAGCTGAACCGGAAGCCGGGTTCTTATTGAGGCTAGCCTCACTCAACTGGTGTTAGTACGTCTATATAAACTGTCTGGAGAACAGAGCAGCTTAATTAGTACAAAATCTGCCCGTTAGAACTTTGCCCATGAACGTAAGATTTTAGAAAATGGCAACAGCAACCGATAAAAACATTGTGGAGGATCTATCAAAGTATGACTGTTGCTTGAAATTGCAACTAACTACACAGGTAAGGTTTGCTCTCGGTTTCTAGCATACTACCTAACATTAGCTGTTTAGCTGCAAAGGAAGAGTTCGCTTGGTTATGTGCTTACTACCACCTGGCCCTGTTAATAACGATTCATTTGGTATATTTGTTATGTTTTTGGACATGAAATGGCGCTACTCGACTCGCAATAAGAATGTCAAACCAACTACTTTAACAGGTCATTGACGAAATTAATAAACTCGGTAAATAAATGTGCAGTGTTCAAAGTTAATTTACTTGTCAAATGGTTTCCAACCTCTCCTTGGGGACCCGCAGTCGGTCCATGTAGGCTATTTGTTCAATTCCACCACCAGCGCAGCTAATACTGCCTAACGAGCATTGATGAATTGAATCAGGTGAATTTAACAGATGCATAGACCGGCTGGATTTAGCCTTTATGCATTTGGCCGTGTGTAGAAAAACCCATTCAAACTCATTCATTAAAAGATCGTCTTATTTCTTCTCCAGAATGTTGCTAAAATGAGGGCTCTTGAATCAGCCGCCAGTTTAACATTTGCCTTCGTGTAATTGACTTTCCCATATATTCCCTCTGTTTTGCCATGTCGAGTGCAAAGATATTTCAATCGTGTCATGTTTGACTTTCGTTGTTATGTAGCTTTTTCGCTGAGTGTGATGGATTTACAGGAAACGACTCCCCCTCGGGTCGAAGAGGCAGCCGTGCCCGGGCGGAGAAGCGCACGGCAGGTGTCCAAATCACACGTCCCTGTATTACCAAATGACGAGGTGACGCCGAAACGCTTGCGTTACGGCGTGGACAAGCCAAAGGAACCCAGGAGAGGCGTCTTAATGTCGAAGGCAAGCGCAAAGAGTCGTTGAGTTGTGTTAATTGCTGGTTCTACAGCAATTTCTCGCATGCTAGCCTATATGTCTCTGAGCACCATGTGGAAAATGTAACTTTATTAATTAAATTGCTTTGCCTCTCAGGGGAAACCATCCTCGCGAAAAGCCGTTGTTGAACAGAGGAAGAACATGTCAAGCGATGATTACTCTGATAGTGAGAATGAGCATAAGTACCCTGCGGTATGTTTAATAACTGAGTATTTATATATTGTGCACAGATTTCCGAATGGAATTGGACTCCGGGACGTATTGGACAGTTTGTTTTCTGATGCTATTTATCATTTTCTTGACAGCATAATCCTAGGGGTTTGTCTGCTTATGAACTGGAGCGCTTGGAGAACATCAGACAGAACCAAGCGTTCCTGACTTCCATTGATCTCAAGCAGGTACAGTCTGTGCAGGATGTCTGTCTGTAGAGTTGTGCTGTATAGAAGCAATTGAACCATGGCTTCCTCCTCAATAGCCACTGGCCTGATGTGAATCTGATTCTGTGTGTATGAACATCTTGTGTGTTCTGGTCCCATGCATTACGCATGAAACCATGTGAACCTGAGGACCAATCCAAATCTACTGTCTGTCCAGCAGGCTATTAGTGATGATTGATCCACCAATCATCCCAATGGATATGGGCTGTGATTATTTGGTTGTGTGTGTTTGAATGAGTAAAATCTGTGCACAGGGGAAAAGGTCATGCACCATGCAGAAGTTTGTCCCCTTGAATCATGTGCAGAGTTAGGCTTTGCCTAACTGCTAATGTCTTGTTCTGCAGGCTAGAGCTGCCTTCAAACCAAAACCTGCACAGCGAGGTCTCAAAAAGTAAGTTCTAATAAATGAACCTTTTACTGGTGTGAGTGTAACGCATTTTTAAAATAAAATTTAAGCAACTAAGGGTTGATCAGTGAGAGTACGAAATTCTGAAGGCGTTTGGCTGGATGTTGGAAGTCTTTATAAAGCTGCCTTGTTTTGGTTCTTCTCTCGTGTTCCTTGTGTTTAACCAAACATTTTCAGAGTAACATTTTTCTTTCTAAGAATAAAAGTAATGTACAAAATGTCAGATGGATGTACATGTTGAGTGATTGTTATGAGTGGCCCTGGCTGCCCTTAAAGCTGGATTGTCAGAAAGCAGTTGCAGGTTTTGTCGGCTTTTTTTTGAGTGTTTAAGGTGGCAAAGAGCTTTTTAGCAGGCATTTTAGGTCTGCCTCCAAAGAGCTCCAGTGGCAGCTCAGTATGTCCATTCCTGCGTACAGAGTCTTGGAGAAGGAAGTAGTTCCTCGTCGCAAGTCCATGCGTCTTCTGAAGAAGAATGCAGAGGTGTTGCCACTGCCAGAGCATGATTCTGTGGCTGCGGAGGTGGTGAGTCGGGGATGGGGATGGGTGGGGCAGAACTGGTCCCCATAGAGAAGGGGGTTCCCAAACTGGGAACTCATAATATTATAACCTCCATCAATTGAAAAGGAAAACCTGGTTCATTCAACCAGCCAACACATTTCTGAAGGCTGCACAGTCTAGATGTAGAAAACCTCCCACTTTAATTTTTTTATTTTTTATTCCCACTTGTCCTGGATTTGAGGACTCGCACTGAAGTTAAGAACCAAACAGTAAGGAAAGCACCCACATTTATTAATCAATTCTGGGATACAGCTGAAATATTTCCCAGTTTAACATGGAAGACTGAATGCTATGCTACTTGTCTGTTACATGTCTCTTGGCATCGACAGATTTGGCATCTTATGTGCAGGTTCTCATATCTCATGAGATGAAGTAAACCAAATCATAATGATTAAAGTTTACTTCTAATTTCAGAACACTGGACCTTACTTAAATGTGACATTCACAGCTGCCTGTTTTAATTTCTGTTCCCCTGCTGCACATCTTTACATCTTACAATATTTAACACTGTAGGGCTCCTTGCTCATTTTTATATCAATGTTTCCCACCTCTTCAAAGAAACCATTCCCATGTTCTTGGTGGACATTCATTTGTAACATTGTCTAATACGCTACACATCTGACATGTGTCTGATTTTAAGATTTTAAGGTAATTGAATGAATGATTGTTTGCCACGTAGCTTGAAATGGAGGCTCCATCGACTCTCGGTGGTGAAGGACTGAAATGCATCTGAGATAACAACCTAATATTTTCTCTGGGCCCTAATTATAATCATTGTATTTATTTATTATATTGTACCAAATTTGTATAAATTGGGGAATAAGGACGTGGTGTAATAACGTAGACAACGTGGTGGTCTAAATTGGTAGAGGAATTATTAACAAACTCTGCTCAAGCCAGCACTTTCTTCAACCCCGTTCGAGTTTTGCTCACGTCTGCCTGGCAGGGACATGTTTGTGGTGCTGAAAGCTCAATTTCCTCTGAACAGGGGGAGGTGGTGAGGAAGCTGGAGGGGCCTGTTGCCATGGTGCCGGTCAACATGGAGGAGGGCAGCAGGTTGCCTGCTGGTCTGCTGGAGCTTTGGAGTGAGGTGGGAGAGAACTGTATTCCCTCAGCGCTCACTCATCACAGGAAACTGTAGGAAGCCATGTGCTCTTCCCTTCACTGACTGACTTTTCCTTGCAGCCTGCAGACCGAGTTAAGAAGTCCACACTGAGCGAGTAAGTTGTTTTTAAACAAATACATGTGATTTTATTCTCATACCATTTACATTTTCTCCCAATTTGGAGTATCCTATGGTACATTTTACATTTTAAGCATTTAGCAGACGCTCTTATCCAGAGCGACTTACAAGATGTGCATTAATACATGGTAAGAACATGGTAGTTGTGTAGTTAATGTGGCTTGAGGTGGCATTTACCTGCTGGCTCTCACCCTCCCATTCCGGTGGGATTTACCTGTTCGCTCTAGGGCTCCCTCTCAGGTGGGGTTTACTTGGGGAGGGGGCAGCCTCGGTCCGCAGTAGTGCAGCCAGGGTTACGTTGTGGCGCATGAGCGCATGGGCTTGGGTAGGACTTGGATGGGAGACTTCCTGGGGAAACTTGAGTTGAAGCTGAAGAGGCATTGGCGGGCCAGTAGAGGTCACTCTTCCCTCTGGACCAAATCCAATGCCTCATCACTCTAGGTTGTCAGGTAACAGGAGCATGATCTGTTTGTGTCCTTCATCAGGTACAGGGAAACCTTGAAGAGGATGAGGTTGAGCGTGGGGCGAGTGGTGAAGGTGGTGAAGGACCGGGTCTATTCGGCAGCCTTCCATCCCTGCTCCAGCCGCCTGCTCTTAGCTGCGGGGGACAAGGGGGGGCGAGTCGGGCTCTGGAACCTGGTACGGTTCTGCTCATGAAGACCAAGTTGGATTGCACTCTAGAAACCACAAAGAAGCTCTTTATATACAGTACTGTGCAAAAGTTCTAGGCAGGTGTGAAAAAATGCTGTAAAGTAAGAATGCTTTCAAAAATATAAGTGTTAATAGTTTATTTTTATCAATTAACAAAATGCAAAGTGAATGAACAGAAGATAAATCCAAATCAAATCAATATTTGGTGTGACCACCCTTTGCCTTCAAAACAGCATCAATTCTTCTAGGTACACTTGCACACAGTTTTTGAAGGAATTCGGCAGGTAGGTTGTTCCAAACATCTTGGAGAACGAACCACCGATCTTCTGTGGATGTAGGCTGCCTCAAATCCTTCTGTCTCTTCATGTAATCCCAGACAGACTCGATGATGTTGAGATCAGGGCTCTGTGGGGGCCAAACCATAACTTCCAGGACTCTTTACGCTGAAGATAGTTCTTAATGACATTGGCTGTATGCTTGGGGTCGTTGTCCTGCTGCAGAATAAATGGAGGGGGGGAATAGCTTTTTTGTTTCTAGAGTGATCCAGCTTGGCCACCTTCTGTATTTTTCTGGTTACCACACCTGTAGTTAGGGCTGTGCCTACATGTCGATATATTGATTTACTTGAAAATCGAGATTCTATTTTTTGTGATGTCGTATCGATACTCTGACCCTTTACTTCTGTCCCCTCCCATTTCTTCAGTTATTGTTCTATTCCTAACATCAGCTCATAGTCACCCCTGCCCATGGGCCTGTGATCATCTCGATGGTCTAATGAGGCTCTCTGAAGCCAGATAAAACCCACCTTAAGGTTAGGGGAACCTGGTGTGGACCCTTGACTGAGATGATGATTGTCCCGCCTCCAGTCACTGTGACCAAGAGCACCCCATAACACATCGATAACACTGGACATCAGTGTTCAATTGTTTTCTTGAATATTTGAGCAAAAGCAAAGGGACTGAGCAGGCCAAATGCTCAAGGTCTGCACCATCTTAAGATGTACAGGGCTCCAGAGTTCTGTGGCCTAATCAGTCATAAGGGAGTACAGGGTGTGTGGGTTTATAAATGTGTGCGCAATTTGTCAGTTGTGTGTGCTGGTGATTCATATGGAATGTACGGTAATTGTGTACAAAACAATGGGACCGGGTGGAACCGAATCAAATCATCAGAGGTCGTAGTTGTCCCATAAGAGTTTGACATCCAGCTCGTGGCTTCACAGCCCTACCTATAGTGTTGTACCACTGCGCTCTATGTATCTTTAAGGTTCTGCTCATGCGAATGTGGGTTTCCCCGAGGCTCGCTCTCCCATCACCGCAATGAAGGGAAGCAGCTCTGTTCACCTGGTGTTTAGAGTGGGGGGTTGCTTGCATTGGGGTCACCGCCATGTCCCTCTCCCCAGGACGGTGATTGGGGTGATGATGGAGTGCTGCTGTTTGAGCCTCACACTGGCCCCGTTAACTGCATGGCCTTCTCCAGCACCCAGCCCACCAGCCTGTTGACCCTCAGCTACGACGGCTCCCTACGCTGCGCTGATGTGGAAAAGGCAGTCTTCAACAAGGTGTGGCCCATTTCTGATATTCGGGAATATCTAGGCTGCCTTTCGGTGTGAACTCTGTTCTCTGCATGCACTGTGTTCAGTGTGCACCTTGAACCCATACATTTGTGTCTTCGGTACATGTGTGTGTTGGGACTTACGAATTGAGGTTCTCCCTTATTTATTTTTTTCCCTCAAACCAGCTGTATCATTCTGATGTTGGCCTAAACAGCTTTGACTTCCTGTCACATGACTGCTCCACAGTTTTGGTTAGTGACTGGGATGGAGATGTTTCAGTTATCGACAGAAGAACTCCAGGGTAATGAAAGCATTCTCTCACACTCATAGCAGGGCTACAGACCGCAATTGCTTCATAAGCACCAGACTAACCTGTGTGTGTCTGTCTGTGTGTATGTCTCTGTCTCTGTCTGTCTGCAGGACCTCTCATGAATCGATCTCCACACTGGACCCCAAGACCCTGCGCTGTGTGCATGTCCACCCCATTCATAAGCAGTATTTTGTGGCTGCTGAGAGCAGGTATGTGGGTGTCTGTGGATCAGTGCAATCCACAAAAATGTATTTCCTCTGCTCATTTCCTCTCCTAGCCCTCTAATTAAAGCAGGCTTTGTATATGAAAATTGAACCAAACTAGTATATTCTGTTGTTATAGCCTCCCCCCTCACCCTGTAGGGTTGGATGATATCATCAGACCTCAGTGATGATGCATTCAGAACAAGGATGTTGAGGAAAAACAAGTTCCCAACTCCCCATTGGTTTACAGTGTTGCTCACCACCACACTGTACAATAACTTTGACCACTTAGGCCTCTGGACTAGTACTGCACTGTAAACTAGTTCTGCAATTTAAAGCAGTGATGAGAGTTCTGCGGATACATGGATTTCCACTTTTCCTGGATCAGAAATCATCAACCATGAGATTTGTGTAGATCTAATGTTTTCTTCTTTTTGTGGGGGGTCTTGATAAGCCTCATTGGTTTTCATTTGTTGTCAATCGCCACACTTAATGATAGACCAATCAGTTTGACAGCAGTACAAGCGTAGTCACTGTAAGTCACTGTCACTGCAAGTCATGGGCATGCTAGCTAGCTAAAGCCTCTAGAAACTGCGAAATGACCACAAAGGAAGAATGGCAAAAGTGATGGCGATAAACAATAGTTTGAGGTTAAAAGAAATTGAAAGCGGTGTAAAAAACTGATTCCGTTGGGACTGGCTGGAAGTGACCACCAAAGTGACAGTGGGTGAATGTTGTAAAAAAGTTGATATTCCTGGCAAAATACTCTGCACGTATTGTTCAGATATTGTCAGTTATGGTTCCAGAGGATGTAAGGCTTTGGAAGATCACATCCGTAGCAAAAAACAGAATGACAAAAGTAATATTTGCCGTGCGAATTACACTTTGTCCAAGGCTTTTTCACCGGTCACTGATGCTAACGTTACACCGTCTAATATTAGCTCAACAAGCAGGGACACCATCTCCACAGCTCGACCAGTGCAGTGGACGACCACGTGAAAAAACCAAGAGGTAGGATAACAAATGGAATAAAGAATTGGAGGCTTGTGATTACCCAACTATAGCCACGATTAATATTTAGCCTTTGTCAAACTCACTTAAATGATACACCATTCATTATGCCTTGCGCCTATATCGCTAGCTTATCTGTCCGTTCCAAAACCGACCAGCACAATGCCGGTTTGTGCCGCCCGGGCATGGTGTCCACTCCATTTAAATCCGGCTCACAAAACGACATGTGCCGCTTGTACCATCCTGAACAGACTGTTTGTGCACCAAGTAAACAAAGTACTACCTTTAGCCTACCAACAGCATGGTAAACAATAGAGACTACTAAACACATTTCACATGGCTTGGCATGACTAAATCCAAATAGAAAGGTTATTGTGTTGTCTTTGCCAACACTTGCAAGTTGTCCAAAGATGAATTTAAAGTTTGGCTTGAATGGCGGTTGCATAGAGACAAACACAGTGATTTACCATGTTTAATATGTTGTCCTACCTTATTTAAAATTTTCTAGTACACCTTTGTGCAACTTATCCTTACCAAGCAGTGTTACCACAGCTTTAAGCCACACTACCTGCCACGGTTTCATTATCAGCTGATCGATTCAGTGTCCTGCCGGCACTCCATTTAAGCGATTTTCTCCGCCCTTACCGCTATGCAACCTGGGGCATGCCAGCATAATTAAATAAACAGTATAATGGCACACAAAATAGGCCTAATTATTAAAGTAAGCTCAATTAGTAAAGTAAGACTTATTAAAATAAAGGTAGACTTTATTTTGATAACCTAATTTTGATACTTCCAGGGCCTGCTTCTTGGATTTATTAATTCATTTATACATTTTCGTCTGTAAAACCCCACTGTAAACACTACCAACACGTCATTAAAATGTTCAGGTTTAAAAAAATAAATAAAAAAATAACATTTTTTTTCCCCCTTCAGCCTGATCACTTCCATCACTGTTTAAAGGGGTGGTTCTATTGTATCATCTGATTGGCTAAAGAGTACACACACCTTTTTCCAATGACTAAATTAGCTGCTGATTAAAAGGAAACCACAAAAACCTGCAGACACTGTGGCCCTCCAGGACTGGAGTTTGAGGTCCTTGCTCTCACTCGGCCAGGGTTGAGACAACACAATATCGCAGGGGTGGGCAATCTTACCCTGTGTGGGCCGGTGTGGGTGCAGGCTTTTGTTCCAACTGAACAGTGACACACCTGATTGCACTAATTAGTCAAATCAGGTGAGCTACTGCTCGGCTGGAACAGAAGCCTGCACCCACACTGGCCCACACAGGGTAAGATTGCCCACCCCTGCGATAGAGGTTTAAAGTGTTAAACAATAAAGGACCGCTTCACTTGCTTTTCTTCAGGGACGTGCACGTGTACGATGTGCGGTGCCTGAGGAGGAAGGCGAGCCAGCCTGTGTCTGCTTTACCAGGCCACTCCCTCAGCATCTCCAGCGCGTTCTTCTCCCCTGTCACAGGCAACCGGGTACTGACCACCTGCATGGACAACCAGCTCAGGTGAGCCCATTACCTGTGCAAAAGAGGGTCAGGTGTAGAGGGTGGGGGTAGTAGAGAGCCGCAGGGGAAGTTGGCAGTCTGGAATTTAAGGTGGCAGCAACAAGGAATGGAATGTTAAAGAAATGTAATGTACAGTAGTGTTGGCCTCTTAAAAAGCAGTTTTAGTCAAAATCTCCCAATGTGACTTTCTGTCATTGTAGTGTGACTGGTTTTGAAGAGAATCAAGGCAGATCTTTTTCTGTGTTGTGTTGAAGTAATGGAAACTTTTCCGTTCAATTCCCAGGGTGTTCGACACTTCTGAATTTATTGAGAAGGTTCCACTTCTGTCTTCTGTCAGGTAAAGGAATCTGCTCTTGAAGCGTTTCTAATCACATAAGTGCGGATGTATCCAGAGAAAGGGCTTTTGCCATGTGCCAGAGGTGGATGTTTTTCAATCAGTGGTGGACACTCCAGCCCTGGAGGGTTTTTGTTTTCACCAATGACCCTGGCTCAATTGGCTAATTGGCTATTTAAACCAATGCTGGTAGTTTCATATAAGGGCACAAGAACAGCCTTTTGGCTGGCATTCATGAGCTTATCAATAAATATAGGTAAAATGTCAGTTTACATAAATTGTTGAGCTAATTAAATATTTAAGAGCAGAAGTACACATGAAATCTAGAACCGATACGGACGTCACCATATCTGTTTATTCACCCATTGGGAATGAAAGGTCATGAACCCATTTGTTGTCAACCAGGCTTATTTGGCATCCTTCATCAATGTCAACCTGTGCAGTCATGTCACCTCATTCACTGGAGCTCTATGTTGAGCCTGCAGTTTGTGAAGATGCCTGATGGCTTTGCTAGTCTCTCCTTTATTGCCTTAATCAGCTCCACCAACTTGAATCCAGTCACTGCTGCATTTATCCCAGCAGTTTTATTTCAGCATGATGCATGGTTAGCATTTACAAAAAATCACAATCGGATAGTCATAGATATAAATGGGGTGTGTGTGTTCTGGACGCCCTCCCACACCAAACGCCCCACCGTCTTTCTGCACCAAACCTCTCCTTTATCTCCCCATCCCGCCTGCAGACATGACATGCACACAGGCCACTGGCTGACAAAGCTGAGGGCCGTGTGGGACCCCAAGGAGGACTGCTTTGTGGTGGGCAGCGTAGAGAGGCCTCGCAAGGTGCAGGTCTTCCACCAGAGCGGCCAGCTCATCCACTCCTTCAGTGACTCGGCACACCTCTCCACGGTCTGTTCCGTCACCGCCTTCCATCCCAGCAGGAATGCACTGGTGGGCGGCAACACATCGGGGCGCCTGCACATCTTCACCGACTGACTGCTGTCCCGGTTCCACGCTCTGACGGCAGAAAAAATGAATTGTTCATGATCGTTTATCGTACCATTCTCTTTGTATTTTTCTCTGCTGTTGGTGTAGTTTGCTAGTTTGTCTACATTTTTTTTGTTTTTAGTGAAATGTAATAAAATGTTAATATAAACCCAATTTGTAATATTTCTGACTGCCTTTTTGCTTAATTTGCAGGTGATTATTAAATGTTTTTTAGTGTGCAGAATGATTATGATCTTCTTTCATAGAAGGATGAGCTAGTTGTGAAGTGCATTTATGACCTTCTCATTTATTTCCCGGTGGCATAATTGTGACAGATCATTCCTCCTGTTATTCAAATGAAAAAGGGAAGTGTGAACGTGTGCGAGGGGTGTCCCATTCGGGGACCATGACCAGAGAGGGAGGGAGAGAGAGAACAGGTGGGAGGCAAAGGAGGTTTATTAAACAAACAAAAAAACCTCCTCCGGCAGGCTCCCAGGGGTTTTCCACTCATAGGTGGGGCAGCGTACCAAATCACAGCAAAAAAAACTAAAAACATGAGAAAACACCAATAATTATATTCTAATTATTATTTGCCGCACAGCTTTACTAAACAAAAATATTGCCTGGGTGCTTTGCTGTACTGTTCCGCTGCGTCTCTCCCAGTTACCTACGTCGGCACTGTTCCCGGGCCGATTCGGGAAATCGGCTGTTCGGGTTCTCTCGGTCAGGGCTGCTGCTAGACGAATCTGGAGAGGTTAGCAGAGGAAACACAGACCGTAGCCAGCTCGTTCGGAATCTCCTTCCGGTGTTTCCCAGTCTGCTTTTTAAACGGCCGTCCGCTCACGGTAATTGCTTCCAGCTGTGGTTTGTCCAACGAGACACAGCTGTCGCTCGTTTCTGCATTTAACCAGCTCCCGTCAGAACAATTGGCTGCATCACCCTTTTGTCTCTGTTCGCTGCCCGTTCCTACAGGCAGTCTGACGGGAGCTGTGGAGCCACCCCTTTTCTGTCCCGTCACCCTGCCACAGAAGTGTGCATCTTATCTTGTTGGCCTGTTCAGCAGCTTCCGTTAACAATGAGTAACCCCTGTATTTATAGAGTTAGTCCATTTAACCTGCTCTTTGCTAAATTGCCTTTAGTTGTTAGCAATTTGTCTTCAGATTTGTTTGTTTTGTGCTCTGCATTTAGTTGAGTGTATTTTCCAGCGTGGTGGGTGGTACCCGTTGCTACTTTGAACTAACTGATTGGTTTCAGGGCATTGTCTTCACTTGGTAATCTGCGCAGCCCATTTAGAAACTAGGAATTTTAGTACCTCCCTCTCCACTTAATGGCAGGTTCAGCTGCAACCTTGTGTTCTCTGCCTCACCGTATGAAGACTGCTGTACAAAGATGTAGGAGTCTATCTGTGGGAGTTAAGGAAGTGCAGCGAGGATTGGCTCACTCCAGATTATATAGATTCCAGTATACCTGCATATTAATTCATATATTACTATTACAAGTGTTCCTTCCACTAAACTGCATACTAAAGCTTGGTTGCATTCCAACCTTTGGGCAGTGAAGCTTTTGTCTCTCAGCCTTACCACAGGAGTTCCACAGGGATTCATGATTCATCCTTGGTCCTCTTCTGTTCTCCTTAAAATCTCTTGGCACAATAATATACCCACATGCCTTCTATCACTGCTATGCTGATCATCTCCACTTTTCCTCTGTTCCACCCACGGATGAGCAGGTTGCGTCATGCATCAAAGCTTGCCTTGCTGGATGACCAGTCGGTATCTCAAACTCAATCTCTCAAAAACCGGGCTGCTCTTATCTACCATGTAAGTGCCCCCCCCCAAGGGGCCTCTCCATTACTCTCGATAATACAATGGGTTCTGTATCCCAGACTGCCAAGAACCTGGGTGTAGTCGATGACAAGCTGTAGTCCTTCACTGCTAACATGGCAACTGTGACACAGAACTGTCAATTATTTATGTATTATATCCACAAAATCAGCCAATTTCTCACAGCATTGGTACCCAGCTCATAGTGCAGACCCTTAGGCTGTCCTTACTGGTCTAATGCAACTCTCCTTGCCTGTATGTGCCATCAGGCCTCTCTAGCTCATGAGGAATGCTGCTGTTGCTCATTTCATCCATGTCCACCCAAAATGCTCACATGTTACCCCTCTCCTTGTCTCCCTTCACTGGTTACCAGTTGTGGTTACAGTTGTGCAAAGCTCTGGTCTTAGCCTATGGGACAGCCAGAAGAACTGCACCCTCATACCTCTAGTCTATTATCAAACCAAATCACTCCTGCCAGATCACTCCCTTCTGCAGCCTCCGAATACCCGTTGTCCCTTCCCGGAAGGGTCATTCATCCCGCTCACAGCTTTTTACTCTGGCCCCACCGTGGTGGAACAAGCTCCCCACTACAGTCAGAACAGCCGAGTCTGTCAATATTCTGCTGCAGACCTACAAACCCACCTGATAGGGCAGTGAATAAATCATTTTTAATGCACAGATAAAGTTGGTAATTCATCGCCCTTGTGGGGTTAGAGTCAAGAGTGACAAAATACGAGAGTTATAAAAGTTATTTTCCTTTTCCTACCTCTGTGTATAACAATACTGTGCACCTGTATTTAGTCTGTATACAGGTGGAGCATCTCTCAAAGCTACATTATGCACCCTTATTTGATTGGTTAAAATATATTGACTCCAAGCATGTTTTACATCCTCATTCATATACATGTTCGTTCAGATGTTTGGGCTCAAAATGGAGACGCCTTACAACAGAATGTAATTTGCTAAGCTTGTCTGTGGATGCCAAGTTTCATCTGTGTGGTTCTGGCAAGGTCAGAATAAGATCCTAATGTAAGGCCTAATTACAGCCATAAACCATCGTTTTATGCGTGAAGGCAACAATTTGGCAACCACATCTCTATAGCCAGGCTTTTCCTTTTCCAACAATTAGTGTTGCAAGCATTTCCCGATTTCAACCCCTTGCCTCAAATGATTAGACAAAAGGATAACTGATCTGTAATTAAGGACAATACAAATGTAAAGAGCAACAGCATATATGTGATGTACATTACCAAGTCAAAACTTCCATCTAGATTACGGCTAATCAGGCACTGCTTCATTCTTTAGCAAGATAACAACTCGAAACACACCTTGGAAGTTGTGCGAGAACTATCTGGTGAAGGAGGAACATGAAGGACAACTCAAACTAATGACCTGGCCTGCCCAGTGTCCAGACCTCAATCCCATAGAACTTGTATGGGACAAACTGGACAGAAGAGTCAAAGCAAAGCAACCCACAAGTGTCTTGGAATTGTTGCAGGAGAGCTGGGAAGACATGTTGGGTGATTTCCTGCTGAAACGTACGTATTAACCGAATGGCCCGTGTTTGTGAGGTTGTTATCACGGTAAAGGGTGGCTATTTTTAGGAATCCAAGATTACATTTTCAATTCAATTTTCTTGAACATTGCTTTGATGTTGCTGTTGTTTATTGTTACATGTGTTTTGGGGAATTTTCAAGTATTTACAGAAACTGATATGATGTAAAACATTGTCAATTATGAGATAAACCTCGTTTCCAGCAGGTGTACTCAAAACTTTTGACTGGTACAGTATATAATATAAATTAATCTACCAAAAAGGAGAAATAATACAACATAATTATATAGAATGTTTGTGTAATTTTCCAACCTCTCACAACCTCTTTAAAATGCATCTTGGTTCAAAATCAAATTTGACTTGAAAACAACTGAACACTGTATCCTCAAACTCCCTTTGCTCCTAATATGGCAATTACCTAAATGTATTTAGCCACCGGATAGTGAAAGTGAATCTGTCATAAGTGAAAGCGAAGCTTGCTAGCAGAATCCATTACCGTTTCACTGCAAGGCAAAAATGAGTGGTATCCATACATTGATCATAAATGTCATGGCTTCATATGTAATATTTAATATATGCTTACATATAAAGGGATATATTTCCCTTTTTACGTATTGTTATTGATTTTGGCTGCATGTAGGCATGATTATATAATTATAAGCCTAATGAGCAAAATCAATCATCAGTTCGAATGTTCTTTTCTTTGAGGACAGTGCTTGTTTTTTCTTTTTTCTTCTCTTTGTAAGCGCGTACTTTTGCTTCACTTAGCTAGCGAAATCCATGACAGATTCACTGATATTAATCCAGTGGTAACCCTGCTTGCAAGACAAAATTTCATAGCTTCCCCCACGTTGATAGCAAGTCTTTGCATGAACACTGAAGCAATCTTAAATGTGTAATACAAATCAAGGAATCAAATGTAATTATATTTAATATTTGGTTCCATTTAAAGGCATATATTTCCCTTTTTATGTATGGTTATGAATTGGACTTTAATTGGGGATTATTCTGCCTCATCAAAATCACTCAGATAACCACCTGCCATTTACTAACAAAGTCCTGCAGGTGTTTTGTTGGGTTCCTCTCTCTTGCAGAGTAGCATATCACCAACTCAGGACTGTGTGGCTGAGCTGGACACATTGCTGTAGAGCATGCTGCTCTGTAGGGTTGTCTGATGTTGTCGGGTCAGGTACATTGGTAAGTGTTGCTGGCCCCACTTGTGTTCATGAGGTGGTTACAATTGCGATGCAGAATTTATCTGGGGGTGTCGATGAGGTATGACATTGGCACATATGCCTGTGTCTTAACTGTCCCTTTATCCTTTGTGTTTCTCACCCAGATGTGGTCACCCGGAGTCAGAGATGTCAAGTCGTGTGCTCTGTGTCTCTTGTTAAAATCTGGCCAGTGTTTCCGCCTGCTCCACTGTTCCTCTGCTTCCAGCTTGATGATGTCCGTACACTCTGGGTCCAGGTTAGAGGGAATGACAGAAACCGTAGTGTGAATTATCCTGCCCATGAGCAATTCTGCTGGGCTATGACTATTAGCAAGAGGTGTTTGATGGTAAGCCAGGCATGGCTCCTTTGACTTCTGTAGGAGATTTTTCACTATTCGCACCACTCGCTCTGCCTCCCCATTGCTCTGTGGGAATCTTGGGCCAGATGTGATGTGAGTCAATCCCCAGTCAGTGGAAAACTGTTTAAAACAGGCAGCAATGCCATGTCAAGCAAAAATTGACTTAAAGTGCTCCACTACCAGCAACAACCATAGACCATGGTCTGTCTGGAAACTCAGTTGGTAACATCTCCTTGTTGTTGACTCTCTCTCATGCACACGTGTCACAGTTTTCCACAACTTTCTGGAGCTGTTCACTGAGGCCCAGCCACCGTACAGAGTGTTTTGCTTGTTCCCGGCACTTGGCTAATTTATGTAGGATGTCTGTTTGAAGTGACTTGGGGATTACCATCGGTTTCCTCTTAGTAGAAGTCCATTGTCCACTGGGAGTTCTCCCTCAAATGGCAGATAAGGCTGAAGTGCTCTGTCTATAGAGAATTTGTCAGGTCATCCCGCAGCACAGTATCTTGTCCACTGCATCAAGACCTCGTCTTTGTCCTGGTGTGCCTGGATCTCCTATAGCGTTTTCTCTGTGGCAGGTAATTTTGCTATGACCGTGTCCACATACAGGTTAATCTCCTCCTCCATCTGTCCTCTGCCTCTCTCACAGGTGCTCTGGAAAGCACATCTGCAGTGGCAACACGTGAGATGGAGTATGAAAACTGAATTAGTCTCATTTGCCTCTGGATGCATGGCTGGAGCTCATCCAGGTTTTGACCCCAGGAGTGGGACCAGTGGTTTGTGTTTCATTATGGAAAGTGATGCCAATGAGGAAGTCACACCCAGGTGGTGGCTAAGGCTTCTTTTTCTATTTGGGTGTAGTGTACTACCTTTGCTCTGTAGTGCTGAGCGCCCTTGAGGCATATGCAACTGGCTTTAGAGACTTGTTGTCCTGTCGTTGGAGTGGGATGGCTCCTAAACCATATGATGATGCGTCAACTGACATGATGGTTGTAGAGCACCAGCCCTGATGGCTTGCTGAGTTGTCTCTGGATGTCATCAAATGCCCTCTGCTGCATTTCTCCCCATGTCCACATGTTCGTATTTTTCAGCAGATCTCTCAGTGGTTGTGTGTTCTCTGCCAGGTGTGGCAGGAATTTCCATAGGTGGTTTTCTCATGAAGCTCATCACATTGGAGTTAGTTCGCATGCTTATGTTGATCACCGCTTGCACCTTGTCTGGATCCGCTCAGACCCCCGATGCATTGATGATTTGACCCAAAAACTTCACACTGTCTTTGGAGAACTCACACTTGTCATTCAACATGACACCAGCTTCCTGAAGCTTCCCCAGATCTTCAAGCAGCCGCTTGTCATGTTCTGCCTGTGTGGCCATGACCACCAGCTGTGTCATCCATCTGAACCAGCACTCCTTTGACCTCCTGTCTTTGGAAATGTCCTGCGGCCAATGATATACTGAAACACAAGCAGTTGTAACAAAACCTACCAAATTGTGTGATAAAGGTAATGAGCAGTGCTGACTTCTTGGATAGAGGAATTTGCTCATTTTTAAAACACTTTTGTCAAGTCAAAACAGACAGGCACCTTCCCATTGGCCTTCGGCATGACAACAGTAGCAGTTAGATGCCACGTGGACACAGAGAATGGAGTTGCATCTAGCTTAACGCAATTCTCCCTCTAATTTGCCTGTCCTGAAATAGCTTTGGGAACTGTTGTTTCACTGACTCAATGGAGTTCAAACTTATGCTTTCTATTCTGGCTACTAGCCCTATTGCCTGAATAGCTGGAGTAGTGATGATTTCAGGCTTGACACGACATAAATTTAATATAATGTGCTTTTACCACTTGTGCTCAATGTGGCTGTGAATTTTCCTTTCACATGCAATGACGAAATTACAGCGTGAAGGTAGCAAGTCTTACTGACCTACTTCATAGTTTTTTTAACGGATATATAACATAAAAAGTAAGTAAGTGTTGTTTAATCGTGGTTTCATAATTAAAACACTGCCTACCTGAGTGATATCATTCACCGTAACCGAACTGAGGCTGGGGACGCGGTGCTTTTCATAACAAGTTGTAGCCTATTCGTAATGTCGGAAGATGCGACGTTGATTGATTGATTGAGACAAAACCATTTGGAAGGGGGGGGTCCTCACTACTACAATCAGCAGTGGTATGGACCTCTACTATTGCGCCTGACCCGCACACTTTTCAGTGTCCTTTCTCAACGCACTGGTGGCAAAACACGTCCTTCGCAAAGTATTGCGGTTTGCTGTGAGAAGGCATTTTACCACACCACTTGAACTGTGACAATTTGTCTGGCTGTGACGTTTTGACTGCCGTTTGAGTATGAATCTTGTTTTGCTGCCTATAGCAGCCTTTGCTAAAGTGTCTGGGATGTTCATGCAAACTATCGATGTTTGACCCACTGTTGCCAGCTTTGAAATTGTTCTTAAGCGTATCCGGTTGCTTTTCGCTAGTTCGCTCTGACGAACGCGAGTTGTCGCCTTCTCCAACGTCAGTTCTGGGTTTCAGTTGTTCAGACAGTCTCTTATCACGTAATCCAACTACTAGTCTGTCCCGTATCATTTCGAAATGCAATTCCCCATAACCATAAAATTATCACCTGTCTCATCTGCTTCTTGTCTCTGGTTTAATTTAGCTCGACGAACAACGAAATGCGAGTCTAGCTTGGTTTTCGCTGAGTTGTAGGCTACTCTCACTGAGATAATCGGTTTCAATGCAGTAGCCTGTTTCATTTTGCAAGAGATTTGAGTTTTGACAAAATGATTTACTGATTGAGTTTTGTGTTTATAGTTTTGAGAAAATGAGCCATGGTTTCAGGAAACGTGTTTAATCAAATGAGAAAAACAAATGTCAATTTGTTGTACTGATGCTAAATACCTACAATGATCAGTAGGTGTCAGTATTCAACCACAATTGGATCAGTAACCATCAAACAGCGTTTCTTAAAACGTAGCCTATGCTTTGTATTAAAAACGTACTAAAATCCCTGCCTTTTTATAGTAAAAATGTGCGTAACACAAAAGCCTTTGTTAAAGTCATGCGTCCCTACCGTTATACATATACATACCTTTTTTAATACATATAGGACAGTGATTGGTTCAGGGTAAATCAGCAACACATCACATTGTTGTGTAAAACTATGCAGAGAAACAAACCAACTGAGCATAGTCCATTCCAATTTACATACATTAATCTCTGACAGAAACCATGAGTAGGCTATTGTACTTTCACTAGCAATTAGTCATGCCAACAGCAATAACAGAATGTCAGATTTACTGCTGAATGGAAAGTTCTAAAGAGAAACTTACCAAGTACATTATCATTTCTCATAACCTAGCCTATGCTCCAAAAGACAAATAACAAATTACATAATAACATAAATAACAAATTACATTTGTTATTTTGACATCACTTTTTTGACAGAGTTCCAAAAGACTGAGATGGAGTGTTATGAACAGCCATTTTGAGAATGACTTCACTCTGTAAGAGCCTCTGCAGTGGTGTGACCGCACAGCAGTGACATCATCATTCTGATGACATCATTCTGATGACCTTATCGCTGTGGTCCATAACTGGATCATCCATGTTCCTTGGCTTCTGTGCATTCTCACTTGTACTATCTGGTATAACTGTCATTCTGATGACATCATTCTGATGACCTTATCGCCATGGTCCATAATTGCACCATCCATGTTCCTTCGCTTCTGTGCATTTCCACTTGTACTATCTGGCATAACTGTGAGAACAGCGATCAGTCAGCATTTTTATTACCTCGACTCTTAACTGATGGGATTCTCTCACTGGTTCAGAAGAGAGCAAGTGATGCAAACACCGGAAAAAACATTTATTTGGGGTAAACAGATATCTGTCTGTTCTGCTGTATACTGTATAAAGTTCCCTCTCGCCCTGCCCCTGTCTCTCAAATTCAAATCAGCTTTATTGGCATGACAATTCAAATAAAACAGTAATAATAACTACAATAATAGTGAAATTGTAACAATATACGCAGATCTGTCCTGGTGAGGCTGTAATATCGTGGTTTCCTGCCCACTGCCCCTCAGGCTATGGAACGCTGCCACATACTGTGCAGCGTGCCATAAACTGTGATCTATGTTTTTTTACCTGCAGCGCCCTCTATAGGACCCCAGCAATGGCGCTTCATAGTGAGGGCAGGACTCCCTCAGAACACCACTAAACAGGGTGTGTGGAAATATCAGAGATTATAAACAACATGGACCCTCTCCAAAGACACACACACATTTTCCATAGGTGTGTAAATTCAGACTGTAAACCTCAGGGAGCCACACGGGAGCTCTGCTCTTTAATCCTGCAGACGTGACGGCACATCGCTCTCTGAGGGAAATCACTTCAAACCCCACATTACGGGCAGCTGAAAGCGATACCACCTTCCCTCTCTCTCGGTCTCTATCTTTCTCTCTCTCTCTCTGTTTCTATCTCTGTCTGTCTCTATCTCTCTGTGTCTCTCTGTCTGTCTCTATGTCTAGGAGATTTATATGTCTGGTGTGTAAGTGCAAATCTGATCCTCTGTACATAGACTGATAAAAAATAAAAACAGGGTGAAACCCCAAAATACATAACGTCATTGTCATTTTCTGTGTTGCAGTAGTTGCTGTTCTGGTAAAATGTCAAGTGCACAGAACTATGGCAACCTTGGCTGTGAAGCCTGCTGGGGAATATATACAGTAGGCTCTGTTTTTATTCACACCCTTGATGAACAAAAGATTTTATAAAATAAACTATGTAAGTAATGAGGTATATGTATATATTTTTTTAATCGGAAAATGATATTTAATGCTTTAATAATCATGCATTGGCATGAACCACAATCGAACGGTTCACAAATTATTATTTTTTTCCCCAGAAAAATCACAAATATTCACACCCCTGTTATCAGTGCTTTGTGTTTCCTCCCTTGGCCATTATAACAGCAAGTAGTCACCTTCTGTAGTATTGTACAAGGTTATGGAGCGTCTTGGGGGGGATCCTCAACCATTCCTCCATGCAGAAGTGTTCTAGTTCATTCAGATTCTGGGGTTGATGTTTGTGGACTGCTCTTTTGAGTTCAAACCACAAATGTTCAATTGGATTCAGGTCTGGAGACTGAGATGGCCACGTCAGGATATTGATCTTGTGCTCTGTCAACCATTTCTTAGTTTCTTTGGACGTATGTTTGGGATTGTTGTCTTGTTGGAAGGTCCATCTGTGGCTAAGGTGTAGCTTCCTGGCAGAGGGAACAAGGTTTTTGGACAAAATGTCTTGGTACATGCGGGAGTTCATGTTTCCATCTATTTTAATAAGGGCCAAAGCAACAACCCCAAAGCATTAAAGATCCACCACCATATTTCACCGTAGGCATGAGGTACTTTTCAACATTACTTGCATTCTTTGTACGTCAAATATAACGCTGATGTGCATGTCCAAAAAGTTTGATTCGGCCACAAGACACTGTTGCATTTGCAGTTCAGATGTAGTTTGACAAATTCAAGATGCCTTTTTTGGTGAATTGCCTTCAAAAGAGGCTTCCTTCTTGCAACTCTGCCATAAGGCCATTGTCATGTAGGCGTCATCAAATGTTAGCTTTAGACACCTTGTAACCCCAAGATGCCAGGTTGTTATGGAGATCTTGAACTGTGCCCCTTGGACTTATTTTTGCCTCTCGAACCATCCGTCTCACTACACATGGGGGCAAGATAGATTTGCGTCCTCTACCTGGCAGGTTAGCCACTGTTCCAGTGGCCTTAAACTTCAGAATAATTTACACAACAGTGGAAAGCTGTATATTTCAACTTTTTAATTTTCTGTAGCCATCTCCTCATCTGTAGATGTCAATAACCTTTTGTCGGATGCTTTCAGGGAGTTTCCTTTCACCATGATGATGGCTGGTCACAGTATTTCAAGTGTGTGTTCCCTCATTTTTATACCCTAGGGAAACAGGAAACCATTGTATGCCACTGTATAGTTCCATAACCTTCCAATTAACTTTAAATAAGTTTTATATTTATGAAGATTTGTGTTTGTTGGATTAAATTTAAAAGAATAGTTAGGGGTATGAATAATTGTGATCCAGACGTTTTCTGGAAAAAAAATATTATTAATAAAACAATGTTTTTCTGAACAATTGTATTTGTAATTTGACCATAAAATATACCTCATTACTTATATAGTTTATTTTATACAATCTCTTTTGTTCATCTTTATCAACGGTGTGAATAAAAACTGAGCCTACTGTATGTGCCTGTGACCATCACAATTGAATGACGCACACAAAGTTCACATTTGGTCACCAGCTCCCCTGGGGACGTGGCTTTTATACAGAATCAACCGTGACTGTGGCCATGGCTGTGACTGATAGCGTAACCGTAGACCAAGGTCCTGACCACAGAACCGCTGGAGTGTTTTTTTTAACTGCAGTGATATGGTTGAATGGTAATTTAGCTCAACAAAGGCAGCCATGTATTTACGTCCTCTGATCACCCCCGAAGATATAGATGTTCTAGATCTTAGAAATGGACTGTGTTCCACAAACATGCAGATATAGATGTACTAGATCCAAGTGATCAACTTAGCTGTGCTAGACATGTAGATATAGATGTTCTAGATGCTTGAGAGGCCTAAACAAGAGAGATATGTGCAAAGCAGCTAAAAAAAGATAAAGAAGTTAAAGAAGTCCTGGTGAGTCAATATCAGTCAAATTGTCACAGGCATGTAAACTGAGGAAACAGTTGATGATTAATGTACACCATTGTGTACATTAATGGTGCAAACTGGTCTTTGCGTCATGTTTACCTGAACCGAGTGCGCTTTTCCTGGTCATATAGTAATGAGGACTGAAAACATATTTTCTTTTGCTTGATTTATTACAGCCTGCATACTGATAATGTTGGATAAACTACAGACACCTTGTCTAATGCAGCACACTTTGTGGTGAGACCAGGGTTTGAGAAGATATCGCTATTATGGTGGTTAAGAGCTAGCACTAGTACTGGCAATGCCACGGTTGTGGGTTCGATCCAACAGGACTACATGTCCGTTGTTCGGATGGGACGGTAAAAAGGTCCTGACTCTCTGTGGTCATAAAAGATCCCATGGCGCTTTTCAAAAAAGAGTAGGGTGTTAACCCGGTGTCCAGGCCAAATTCCCAATCAAAAACAATATATACAGTATATACATGGAATTCATTAATTCCCTCCCTCCTCGCCTCTCCACTGTGTATCTGATGTGCGGTGAGTTTGTACTGGCGCACTATGGCTGCCGTCGCGTTCATCCAGGTGGGTGCTGCACATTGGTGGTGGTTGAGTTGAGTTGCCCCCCTATCATTGTAAGCGCTTTGAGTCCCCTGGAAGAAAAGCACTGTATAAATCCAATTATCATTCATTCATCATTCAACACTAGATTAGCAGCGCTTCAGGGGCTGGCCATGAAACCCTGCATGTCAGAGTTTCAGCCTTCCCATGATACACTGCAGGCAGGTGAATGGAGAGGTCGTGATGGGGGCTGGGAGGCCCCTTGCTTGCCATGTCAGAAGAATACTCAAGGATAGGCAAACATTGAGCAAGAGATTGCAACTATGTTGATGGGAAATTAAGTTCATTTTCATGTTGTGGAGTACTTCAACACTAGCTCTGGACTAAACTTCCCATGAGCATGTGAGAGAATAAATGTAATCACCTCATTACATTTACAGGTCTGGATCCTGGCCTGGCTTTGGGCCAGAGCTGCGTGTGCGGTGTGGCACTGTTGGACCACCTTGTGCTGTCCTCCTTCCTGTTAGAGCCAGTCCGTCTCGCCAGCACAGCCCACGAGACAGACAAATAAGAGGCCTAGTGAAGGGAGGAGGAGCCAATATGGCTGTCCTACGGCCTAACCCACGGCAGGGCACACCACAGTCCGATGAGCTCATTCTATGGGCGTATTCTGTTGCCCGTTCTCTGCATACGTGGTGCACGGTAGTTCGACCATTGTTTGCATTAATGTGGTTACAGCATTCGCTAAAACTTGCCCTGACTGTCGCCAAGGTTGTGGGGGATACGTTTTATCTGCACTCCGATGCAGGTGCACACTGCTTATAATGTGAATCATATCATTTGTGCAAGCGCAGCCTTCACAAAGACAAAGTGGGAATTGTAAAGCTTTCAAAGCAGTGTGGAGTATTGATGGGACAGACAGGCTTCATGGAGGGGCAAAGTCTTTCAGCCCTGAGTTACCTTGGACTGACCATGATATGGTCTTTTTTGGACACACCCTGTGCCGACCAGAAGAGGATGGGCTCCCTCCCTTTTAGTCTGGTTCCTCCCAAGGTTTCTCTCTACCAAGGGAGTTTTTCTTTGGCACTGTTGCCTTTAGGCTTGCTTTTGGGGGGGGTTAGGCCTGGGTTCCCTCTCTGTTAAGCGTTTTGTGACAATTCAATTGTGAAAAGCGCTATACAAATAAATTTGATTTGATTTGATTTGATGAACCCCAAAATGGATAGAGCCGATGGACAGCAAAGTCTTTTGATTTGTTCAACGAGGCATTAATTTGGGCGGGTGAGTGGTTAGGGAACTGTGTTTGTTGCAGGTTTGATTCCCAGGTGGGGGTACTGCTGTTGTACCCGACTTAACCTGAATTGCTTCAATAAAATATCCAGCTGTATAAATTATTTTTGTATTATATGTAAAAAATGTAAGCTGTGCATGTCGCTCTGCATAAGAGCATCTGTTAACTGTTTAAATGCACAATGTATGTGATTGACAGCTTGTGACAGCTCCATACATTATGGGGTTTGTGAGGCCCTCCTATCAATAATGTACACTTATACACTGTCATGTTCAATCAACCAATCGATCTTTATTTTTGTACAGCACCATTTAAAAACAGGTTGTCACACAGTGCTTCACAATTGACCAGATGACTACAGTCGTTTTCAGGCCATAGTTTAAGAACAAGAAGACTCAATAGGGTATAGATATGGATTATACATAGACAGTGTTGAACGAGAGACTCAAAATATAAAGGCCAAACTGTTTTCCATTCCCAAATTGAACAATCTGGGTTCACAGCAACAGAAGCACACAGTACTCAATCTTGTGAATACGGGGGGAAAGTTACCTAAAACATGAATTGACCACTTGGACATTATGGAATGTGTGGGTGTGGGTGTGGAGGGGGGGGAGTGTAAAATTATCAGGTTGTCTGATGTAGCTGTGATCCCTGTTAACAGTGCAGATAGTGGACCTGTGAATTACAGTGGGGGAGTGAGTCAGACATTAGTGTTTATTTCTGCACAGACACCCTCATCCTGGGGGAATTACACAGCTCACTGCTTATTCACTCACACAGCTGGGTGTTTACTGAGGCAATTAAACCTAAGCACTTTGCTTTCAGGTACTACAGCTCTGCCACACCTGCGATTTGAACCTGCAACCTCCTGGTCATGTGCCTGCCTCCTAAACAGGACACCACACCAGCTGTGTAAACATTCTCAGTTTAATTGTGTGCTCTCAAACGGAGAGACATGAATTATGATGCACACATCCAACTTCTCTTTCATTGTGCTGGACTGAAATATAGTAATTAAAATGAAAACGAAGCAATTCAACAAGAATCTGGGGATGATTTAAGGTAATGTGTGATTTCTACAAGTCTTTCTTTGCATTTGGCCTGGCAAAGTTTCTGTTTGTATAGAAATACAAGATAATATAGAATAACAAACAACATTATAGGGCGGTCTTCCAAGAAAAACAAGAGTTAAGCTATGATTTTTTCAATATAATGAAGGGTAATCCATTCTGTGTGAAGCCAATATCTTCATTATTGATGCAAGGAATTGACATCTTTCTAGACCCTGGTCTTTCGTCATTGCTAACTTGCTAAGAATATGGGCATCAGGCAGGGAAGGGGGGGGACACAAAACAGTGTATAAACTTCTACCTCATTTTTGTTTGTTGGAAAAAATGACACTAAGGCGCTAATGGCAGTGAATGTAGAGGGCAATGTAGGGTTTCGGGAGCCATAACTCGATGGGCAGGATGAGTTGCTGGCACGTTTACTCTCAGGTGTCACCTTTTTCCGGAAGGCGTCTGTCACAGCAGCCCCTCCACCTCCAAACCTGCTCAGTAGACGGTGTCAGGTCTAAAAATACCCCCTCACACACACACACACACACAATTCAATCTGTGCCAATGGACACACTCTGGCTGCCTGGACCAGTCACAGTAAAACCCTGTCTAATACAACCTGACCTTTAGGTGCCACTTCTGAGCTTTCCCACTGTAACAACCTTTCTGAATGATGGGGGGACGACGACATGAGACAGGGAGACAGGTGTTCATGTTTCAGGCCCACGTTTTTGTCCCCTATCCCAAGGGAGATTCTGAAATCCACTTACATATGCGTTACACCGAGACAGCGCATCCAGGCACATCCGTCCAGGTAGCCCCATGACCGTGGCTGTATATTTGCGCATTTCACAGCCTTTCTGAACAAACCAGCATGAGAAAACTATTTAGTTCAGATAACCGTTCAGCATTGTGAAGGACAACACCTTGGTTTGCCTTCTCCCCAAGGAAAAAGCCCCCCCAACAAAACTGGTCATTTTCACTGGAATCGTTACTACAGTGCAAGATCAGCGGTACCCCCTATGCTTTGCCTTTCAAATTTCAAGAGCGATTGTAATGGTCAGACTGCCTAAACATGCCACTGAAAGATTTTGTTAGTTTTTGCCAACAGCAATGCGGTATATGCATGTGTCTAAATGGAGCAAACAGCTGGAGAGTTTTTGTGGTAGGAGGCTATAGCCTATGGGGCAGATGGATTTTATATGATCTATTCCTCTGTGTATTTATTATGCGATGTGTGTGCACTTTGTGTCTATCTTGATGTTCAACTTTATGTCCTGTACATTTTATTTGAATTTTACTTCATTTTAAAATTGGAAATGTTTATGGCTGCTTCTGGTGGCAATGTGACTTTTTCTACTAGGTATCAATAATATATATTTTATGTATTTTTTTAAATATCTAACATTGTTTAAGACGTAGCGTATTATGAGTGTATCTCTCCAGTTGTTGCTTTTTCATGATTTCGTTATTAATTTGTTAAATTATAAATTAATAGCCTACATTTTCATCTGAGATAACTGACTAGAGGAAATTGGTTTGTATGAAGCTCTGTCCGAAGATACTGTTGTTGGAATTTAAAGAATAAGCCTGTCACACGCATTTACATTGGATAAACAGTAGGTAAGACTGCAATGTGAGTAAATAAGATTATTAAAGAATAATAGTTTGTGTAACCATGCAAGTTGGTTAACGTTTCGACCATTGTTTCTTCATAAACAAGGATTGTTATTGGAAATGTTCTGAAAACTATTCATGTATATATTGTGCAAACGACGAAAAATAACTGTGCTTTCCACCAATAATTAGCTTGTATGCGAGGGAAGTTTATTCCACATTTATTCGCTGTACTTTTATGGAGCAAGGAAAATAATGCTCATATTTGAGTTTACTTCCAGAGTTTCTCAGGTGGACAGGTGTGAGTTCTGGCGAGGGGAGGGGGTCACAGACGTCGCAGCGAAACTTGGCGGTGCTGCTTTGTTATTGCCCTGACGTAATTGAGCGCTAAATTGAAGCTGACATGGGTAGTATAAAAGCCGGGTTCAGGCATGCTCCTACAATGCTCCTACATGCTCTTCCTGGTTTCAATGAAAAAGAAAATGCATACCCGGTACTTAGAAACTCCACCGATATTTCTTGTTTTGACATTACTCTTGGCCACTGCTTCTCACGGTAAGATTATTGCGCTTGTACAAAAGTTTTGTGATATTAAATTGGATAATTAAGCATAGGCTACATTCCAACGATTGGCCATAAATGTTAAATAACCCGCTGTTAGAATTTGTTAATGTTATAATCATTCAGTCAATATGACATTTTTACTGTATTTTAATATTAGCGGCCTTAACTCAAAAAATGGTATCCTGGAATCCAATATTTATATGGAAGACTCATTTCAGCGCGATATAGCGTAATTAGTCCTAATTAAGCTGAAATACACTATTGTGGCTATTATGTATCTATTCAGAAATTCATTCCGTTTCAATTGCACGTTTATATTTTTATATTTTTAATCAAGGTAAAGTTTTAATTCATTAACGTGTATTTTACTGGCTATTAAGGTAACGGGTCATTTACGGGCTTTCAATCAGGTGCAGAGTTCGTGATAGCAGGAATCTAGCAGTGTAGCACTCCGCAACAGTAGCTATAGGACATGCATATATAGATGTACAGTATATTTTTAAAATCCTGTTCATAAATATAAATAATATGTATATATGATAATAATAATAATAATAATTGTTGTAAAACAATTTGATGAAATTAATATATGTAGGCTACAATCATATATAGCCTATATATGATTGTCCTAGAGGTCAGCAATTTAATTGATCCATAACGCAAATATGAATACAATTAAAATAAATTGATTGAAACCCTGGCATGAGTAGGCTAGCTATGTAGCATATACAAACTCCCATGTGTATTAGCAAAACAAAGGAATTCAATTTTATGTTTAATCAGGGAGGTGTAATAGGGCATAAATAGGGCACGGCTGCTAAGTAAAGTATAGAAAAGTAATGAAACATAGTGTTGAATTTGGGCTTCTTCTTTGTCGCTAATTATTACCAAGGTGTTTAAAGCTCCATGTTCTTACTAGACTTTTCAAATGGTGCAGAAAATAATACTGATAGCTTTGTTGTTTCTCCCATTTGTTTATCAGGTGCGACATGGACATACACTGGTGAGTATATGGATGCTTTTCTCTGCTAAATGTCATGGTGGCTTTTAATGAATGTTCGGCTCCTGCGTCCCATGGCGCTAGGCAGCGTGGTTATTGTCTAATCATGACTATACAATTTATATATACATAATAGATTGTCTTTGTGATATATACTATGTATCGCTACTCATAATTAGCTGGGAGTTGCCCTGAAGTGTATGATGAGCTGCAATGTCAAAGTCCCCCAAAAAAAGACGGAATTGCATTAAATCCAAAAGAATATTGAATAATAAGAATAATACGTTTCTCGCTTCCTGGTTAATGTTGGCTTTAAATTCCTCAGAACGTTTTGTTTAAGCGGCTATGATGCAATGTGTGCAATATGTGAACGTTCCATTACGCTAACTGAGTCTGCTACGGCAATTTACCATTCACCCTGGTTGGCTCCGATGATCAGTAGCTATTGCTGTAGGCTACTGATTTTAAAACGGGGGGTCATTTTGCCCGGCTCCGCTTCTCACTGCCACGTGAAGGAGCGACACGTCTGTCACACGCATTTACATTGGATTAACGGTGCGTAAGACCCCAATGTAAATAAATATTATGGAGACAGTCAATACTAGTTAAAAATTACACATAAAACAAGAGTTAATATGGAGATATAATTCATTAAGCAACTGATGCTTTTCATGTGTCTTATTAGGTCAGTATTAATACAATATTGTATGGCGGTTATGCTGTATTCCTATAATAACTTTGGATTCATTTTAATCATTTATATTCTGAATGACAAATAGATTAAAAATATAGCTAACCACCGTTGTCTTTCTATCTTACTGTGGAAGCTGGAATCATGTTGATTGGAATTGTGCCCTGTCCCATTCCTTAACACCATAAAATGCAGCTAATGAGAAACACCTGCTCTCTGTCCCTGTTCACAAACCACTGCTGTGATCTCTCTGTCAACATTTAAAGACACCATGGCCAAATTGCTAAGACCAGGGAACTGTGGTATTCACATCCAAACACTCAAGTGACACAAATGGTCTGCATTGAAAGATCTGCTTCACTTTTGTTTGACTGCTGGGTTGAAAGGATATCTCTTGATAAAGGTATATGGCCCGGGCTCTTGGATATTTTAGAATTGTGAGTTGTTCTCTTAGGAAACATGTTGCAGCTCAAAATGTATAATTTCCTTTGGTTTGCGATAATAAGAGACCTGGAGTGCAGGACAGAAAGTAGGTCAGCTGTTTTAGAGTGGGCCCCATGACCCAGCTCTGAGAGAACAGCGAGACAATGTAACTACAGGAACCTGCAGAAGAAAATGTTCCTGAAGTTTCCATGCAAGATGGCATGCCACATACAGTATATGTGCAGTTGCTGAATGGCCTATTCAACATCCTCACCATCACTCCTTTATACCTGCACCACAGAGCTCAGTCTCTTCCCACCTGCACCACAGAGCCCAGTCTCTCCCCACCTACACCACAGAGCTCAGTCTCTCTCACCTGCACCACAGAGCCCAGTCTCTCCCCACCTACACCACAGAGCTCAGTCTCTCTCACCTGCACCACAGAGCTCAGTCTCTAACCACCTACACCACAGAGCTCAGTCTCTTCACCACAGAGCTCAGTCTCTAACCACCTGCACCACAGAGCTCAGTCTCTACCCACCTGCACAACAGAGCTCAGTCTCTGCCAGAGATGTGGACTCGAGTCATTGTGATTTGGGCTCGAGTCGACTCGAGTCACTAATTTGATTACTTGCGACTTGACTTGACAGAAAATAAATGACTTGAGACTTGACTTTGACTTGGAAGTTAAAGACTCGTGACTTGACTTGAGACATGATGACTCGAATGACTTGTTTGTGTTCATTTTAGAATCAGAATCAGAATCAGAATCAGAATTATTTATTCGCCAAGTACGATGTACAAGGAATTTGCCTTAGTGCAAGGTGTCAACATACAACCAATACAATAACAAGAGCTTAAAGAAAATACAGTGTAATAAAAATACAATACAATATAATACAATACAATACAATACAGTACAGTGCTAATATACAAATACAGTACAGATAACAGTTATGTACACAGTTAAGGTGCAAGAGTGTGCAAAAGGGCAGAGTAAAAGTCACAGTTAAAGTGGGAGTGTGCAAGTGAACAGGGGGAATAGAGGAAGGGTCTTTGTTTAGGAGGATTATGGCTTGGGGAAAGAAGTTGTTCAGGTGGCGTTTAGTCCTAGTGTTTAGGGCTCTCACTCTCGGTCTCCGCTGAGAGGGGAAGCGCTGGAAGAGAGAGTGGCCGGGGTGTGAGGGGTCAGCCATGATTTTCCCTGCTCTCTTCCTCATCCTGGAGGTGTACAGATCTGTTATGTTTTCAGTTTAAATATTATATTAAATATTAAATATTAAAATGTTCAACGTTGTCAATGTTAGCATTACAAGTGTCAGTGTAACGTTACCCGGTATGCGAGTGCACACTGGGAATGGCATTGTCATGATTGGATGACTACCCTGTCAGTCAAGCTCCTCGCTACCTGACGTTATTTTATTTCAACGAGAAATACATTTTCAACCCTCCCGCTCTAGACTATTTCTGGTTACACACACACAGTATGATCAGATCAGATCAGATCATCATGACGGCCGCGACTGTGCCGAGAGTCATCACTTTCGGCTTCAAACATTTCACATGTGAAGGAAAAAGGCCAACTGCTGAATGCAAGACCTACTCATCAAAGATTTCTGACAGACAGACTACAACATCAAACTTTATTCGTTATTTGAAGACTCATTCGGATCAGTAAGTGTCTGTGAGGGCTGATGTTAGCTAAATCTGCGCAGAATGTCTAGCTAGCCAGGGGCACAGATTCACAGTCGTCCTAACGTCTCGATGACTAAACAATTAAGAAGGCGACCTTTGATTTCAAAGTGATCATCTGGCTGACGACTGTGAATTTCGGATTTTTTATTTTATTTTATTGGCTAACTGTAACTATTTCTGTTTTACACTCAACATCGTAACAAACACGTCATGCACGGATATTCAAAAATATTTCTGAAGTTCCAAATTGGAAAAGTTAGTTAGCTAGCTAACGTTTAGCATTCACGAACATTGGGTATCGACGGCCCATTATTCCGAAACCCCAATAGTTCAAAAAACATCTGCCTCATGCTTAGGAATTTCAATGGGTAAGTGTCACGCTGTGTATTTTGTGACATGAACCTATTTTTTTAAAGCCTTGACATTTTTAGACAAAGATATTAAGGGCAAAAAACTCAAGGGAGAGTGTATTTTCGGAGCAGTGGGCTTTTGTTTTCGGGATAAAGGGCCGTCGGACTAATCTATTGGGGTTTCGGAGTAATGGGCCTTCGGACCAATGGGCAGTCCCCTATTGTTGCTAGTTGCTTGCTAACACCAGGCTTAGTAAGTGATCATGCACTTATGCGGTCTAACACACCGCATCTTGGCTGGTCCTATACGATGTGCGCTGCCTGTCAGGGACGCAGTTTGAAACCCGTTTTTACCAGACTGACCCTGGTCGTCAGCCCCGATCGGGAGTGGCATTTGGCTGTTGGCATTTGGTCCGCATGAGTTCGTCGTGGAGCAGGTTAGCTTGGCTCAGAGACAAGGCCCTTTCAAATCTCATATTTTGTAAATGCAACAACTTGTAAAAAGTAAATGTTTACGAATTTGGCCATGGTTACACCTGTCGTTTCAATGTGATCTTCTTAGTGCACTATATAGTGTGTACGCCATTTTGTAGTGTGCGACGAATTCTAAACTGTTAATTTTGTTCACTATATAGTGAACGAGAAAATACCCACAATTCACCGTGATTTGTAGTGAACAGCGAATGTACCCTACAATTTCTCCGATGTACCACAATGCAATGCGGTCGTGTCATACCGTCATACATACGCCTCCGTTTATGCCTCAAGAACAAAAGTTGAGCCAACAGCAGTAAAACAGAAACAGGAATCATGGTGGTAACGTTAGCTAACTGCTTTAGCCACCGATAGCTACCGTTATTATCGCTGTGGGAGTTGGTGCTAGTCTTTAGCTCGTGAGTTATCCTAACGTTATTTTCTCCACACGAGCTAGTTAGCTCACGACTTCCATAACAGTAGCTATTAATGGCTAAAGCAGTGGCTAGCAGACAGCACCACAGTTGACAAAACCACACTTGCACATCATTAGAATTTCAACAATTTATTAGCGATTTCCATCCATCCATCCATCCATCTTCTACCGCTTTTCCTGGTCGGGTCGCGGGGGCAGCGTCCTAAGCAGGGAGACCCAGACTTCCCTCTCCCCGGCCACTTCGTCCAGCTCTTCCGGGGAATCCCGAGCGTTCCCAGGCCAGCCGAGAGACATAGTCTCTCCAGCGTGTCCTGGGTCTTCCCCGGGGCCTCCTCCCGGTGGGACGTGCCCGGAACACCTCACCAGGGAGGCGTCCAGGAGGCATCCTAACCAGATGCCCGAGCCACCTCATCTGGCTCCTCTCGACGCGCGAAGGAGCAGCGGCTCTACTCTGAGCCCCTCCAGGATGACCGAGCTCCTCACCCTATCTCTAAGGGAGAGCCCAGACACCCTGCGGAGGAAACTCATTTCAGCCGCTTGTATTCGCGATCTCGTTCTTTCGGTCACTACCCACAACTCGTGACCATAGGTGAGGGTAGGAACATAGATCGACCGGTAAATCGAGAGCTTTGCCTTTAGGCTCAGCTCCCTCTTTACCACGACAGACCGATGCAGCGTCTGCATCACTGCCGACGCCGCACCAATCCGCCTGTCGATCTCCCGCTCCATCCTTCCCTCACTTTATTTGCGATTTAACATTCAAAACTGAACATGCAAACCCATTACCACCTGAGTACATTTCGACATGCTGCCATGAGTGCTCGGTTTGTTTACGCGATACTGGGCGCATCCGCTTGCGTCACCTGAATATCCGGCACTTTTTTAGCGCAAATGACGTTCAGTTGTAGTATCCGAAAACAGTTTGTCGTTCACTACATAGTACACTATATAGTAAACACTATATATGGAATAGGGAACGAGTGAACGAGTGAGCGGTTTCGAACACAGCCCATGTGTGCCAGACTAGGGGAATAGTCTGGCACACATGCGCAGTGCGGGCCAGTACCGCGCATACGTCACTTTTGTCACTTTTGTACCCTTTTATCTGCCTTCACGAGCATATATGAGACACACAAAAAAACCTCCGAATGATTTCTGAGGTAAGGAAATCATTAGGAGTGTTTCACTAAATCACTGAAACACTCCTTTAATTACGTAATTTATAAGAGTTACAATTTGAGCTAAAGTTTGGTTAAATCTGTTATTGTTCTGTTACCTGACAGTTCCTGGCCCAAGAAAGTTAGGTGATTTTATACATTATTTTCAGTTTGTTTTAAAAAATCTGATTCTATGTAGGTCTACTGGCTGCAATGTTGCTTTTGATAAAACAAATTGGGGAGGGAATATTTTTTTGATTCAGAAGAAATTAAGAAATAAATAAGCTTTTATAAAGTGATTCGTTTTTTGTTTGATCACATTTATTTAACTGAATATCAATAATTACCGTATAATACAAATTCAATTCATTGTCATACTTTTTGAACAGGTTAGATAGATAATAATAATAATATATTATCTAATAATATTATTAGACAGGTACTAATACCTTGTGTTTTCTCTTTATAAAGACCGGATACTGCAGGTAAGACTGCAGTATCTTGTGGGGGGGAAAAAGTGATTTGACTTGGGATTTGACTTGCCTTAGCTAAGGACTCGACTTGACTTGACTTGACATAACCTGTGATTTGACTTGACTTGACTTGCCCAAGAAAAAATGACTTGGGACTTGCTTGAGACTTGGACCAAATGACTTGAGACTTACTTGTGACTTGGATAAGAGGGACTCGGTCCCATGTCTGGTCTCTACCCACCTGCACCACAGAGCTCAGTCTCTCCCCACCTGCACCACATAGCTCAGTCTCTCCCCACCTGCACTCTGTGCTCTGTCTCATCCAGAGATTGACTTAAGGGAAACCACACAAATCCATAAAAAGCCACGTGCTGAGAGCTGGGCCATTTGCCTGACAATGCGGTCCATCTTGCTCTGTGAAATGAGTTACACAGACAATGTGGATCTCTCAGGCCTCTAATTTGAACTGGATGGTGGCTGCTTGCCTTGTTTGGTTGTCTATGGTCTGTATTTCTGCTCACACAGCAGGGCATGGAGAGGTCAAGATGCAGAGGGTGAGATGGTAGGGACAACACAGAGGCAATGGCGCTGAGCTATGATTGGCCTTTATGGCTAAAGCAAAGCACTGTCGCTGGGCTCTGATTGGCCCTTCCAGCTAAAGTGAAGACCTGGCACTTGGGGAAGTCCACACTTCACCATGGGAAATAGACCAACAGGATTTTTCATTGAACAGAGATGCTCCTGGAGGACCGCAATGTCTGTCAGGCTGACTCAACCAATGGTTGTCTTGATTTGAGACATTTTGAACTGGTGGTTTAAAGAGGAGCAACATAACGTTTCAGCCTCGCTCTGTTGTGAATCACCATATGGGCATTGTTCAGAGTGTTTGTGCACGTTTGTAGTAACCTCATGGTGGTACAGCTCAGATGGTGTTATGGCTGAGGGCGTGCCAATTTGTCTCCGGGTGTCTCGGGTGGCTGGAGACAGGACTGCATTTATGCACAAATTAAGAGACGAGTGTAAGAATGTATGGAAATAATAGACCAGTGAAGTGACATGGACCATACCACTCTGTCCTTTGTTGTAGGGCTGGATATGGGGCTGTGAAGTGACATGGACCGTACCACTCTGTCCTTTGTTGTAGGGCTGGATATGGGGCTGTGAAGTGACATGGACCGTACCACTCTGTATTTCTTGCAGGGCCGGATGGAGAGCAACACTGGCCCAAGCAATACCCTTTCTGTGGTGGCATTTTCCAGTCACCCATCGACCTCCATACACACCTGTTCAGATATGATCCAACCCTGGCCCCCGTTAAGGTCTGGAACTATGACCTGTCCATTCAGGAGCAGCTGAGCCTGGGTAACAACGGACACTCAGGTGAGCCTCACCTTACAACAAGCCTGTTCACCTCTACTGTAACTGAACCATGCTGAGACAGGCTGGTTTTATGGTTTTAATGCATAAAGCAACCACAGTCCATCAGCTTTGAAAATAGTTAAGTATTTTTTTCACCTGATTTTAATCATACATCCTTCTAAGAAACCCTCAAAATAGCTATAATCCATCCTCACCCATTCACTCTGAGCAGGGCCTGTGCTGAGTTGGGTAGGGTAGGGCCTTTGCTGGGCAGCTGTAGAGAGCCCTTGTATAGACCTGCATACACACATAAACAGGAATCTCCTGGCTGTGGTGTCTGGGAGCTCTCATTTCTAGGTGAACACATGAAGTAGGGTTGTTGTTTAGTTTTTTTTCCTAGACAGGTGGGCAATCAAATTTCACCCATTTCTCCTCCCGCTTGACAGCAGATAGTTTTCTGAGCTTATTTCCACAGCAGCTGTCTCTGATGAAGCTATAGCTACACATTGTGGTTTTGGGGTAAAGGTAAACACAATGTTTTCATAACATTACGGTGGAGGGTGCTTTGTTAAAAGGGAAAAAAACCATCAGTGTTTACATAGTGCCAATAGGATTATATCACCCGCTGGAGTTCCTAAACACTGCAATGCACAGACCTATGTATGATATGAATTTTCAGTAAATGACAGTGTATTGTATGATAATTGAGGTGGTGGAAGAAATATGTTTGTGCCCCAAATTGAGGCTGTCGCTGTGAGCACGGCTCTGAAGGTGCAGGTATTCACTGCAGATGAGGCTCAGCAGTCAGGCTGCTCTCTATTATCACCCTGCAGGCTGCGTGAGCGAGAGGTTGAACCTGTCTGTGCTGTTAGTGTGACTAAACAACGACATATCTAGCACATGTATGTGCATTTCCTGACAGAGGCCTGTGGTTAAATAACCAGCAGTCTGGCTGTCTGAGCAATCAAACCATCCCTTTGGAGGGCTGCCGTATCTGCAGGTTTAAGTCGTTAACTCTGCCCTCCAGGACTGAAGTTAAACCTGCAGAGTTTGAGATCCTTGCCTTACAGCGTGTCAGCATTTCTGTCCTCCTGTCAAATCAGCTTGTCCCTGTTCCATAAAACCAGTTAAATGTCTTTAGAACCTGAGAACCATCTGATGATATATAATGGCTTTTAACAACACCCCTTCACAAAGATATCATGGCAGATCAAATAATCTCTCTCTCTCTATCTCTCTTGTCCTCTTTCACTCTTTCTCTTTCCCTCTCACATTCTCTTACTCGCACTCTCTCACCCTCCCTTGCACTCTCTCTTACAATCCCTCTCTCTCTCTCTCTCTCTCAGTGCAGTTGTCTCTGCCTCCCAGCATGCACCTCTCTGTGGGCCTGGCCCACCGTTACTCTGCAGCGCAGTTGCACCTCCACTGGGGATCTCCCAGCATGCCTGCTGGCTCCGAACACACCGTCAATGGAAAGCAGTTCGCCGCAGAGGTGGGGTGAGGCTTCCAGAGTTGCTCGATTATGGACTTTAACACAAAAAGTATGGATTTTGAAAAAGGCAGATTACATTTTTGTACAAAAACCCGATGAAGGGTGTTTTAGAACATCTGCTGATGGATGACGTTTCTGAATTTCAGCATGTTAAATCTTGCAACCACAGTTTAATGATACATAATTAACATATCCACCTGCCGACTCATAACTCGGTCATTTAATTTGTTCACCATCATTTTGATCTGGACTGTAATCTTTACTCAATAACATTTAAACAAGTTTTTCCCCTGTCTTGTGTGACTGGCTACCCCTTCCACAGGCCTTCAATCCAGCCGGTCCTTCAGAGCTGCTGCGTCATTACTCACTCACACGCTACTCACTCACACGCTACACAGGAGGCATGAGGTACGGAGCACGCTCACACACTTCCAGCAGAGGCTCATGGACGCGGCGCTTTGTAATTGAGCCTTTGCTCAGTGTCTGGTTTTGGGCAGCGCCAGTGACGCTTTTGGGAAACCCAGGACTCGGCTAATGGCCATGTAGCTTGGATGTGATTTCTGAGCAATGAGACGTGAGGTTTCCACCAGAGAAGACCGTTAGAAGCCCATGCATTCATCACTTTCTCCTGTCTGAGTAACAGAGAGAATGAGGGTGAATCAAAAGGAAAGTACTTGGATGTCAACGTTTGAGCAGGCCCCACAACTATGATTAGAATTTACAACTTGTGGAAAATTACATAATAAAATCCCAGCAGATTCTGTGGGGAGTGTGTGGGTTTGATAAAGGGGCGGAGCTCTTCAGGCGACACCAGTGTGGTTTGGAATAAAACATGACACATCCGCACTGCCTCTCTCCTCTCCACCACAGTGAAGCTCCTGTGGTTTGACTGGAGACACTCGTGGACACATGGTAAAAAATGTATTTTCTTCTTTCTCCTCGCAACATCGAAGACTCCCTTGCTGCCCGCCACTTTCCCGATTGACAGCCATTGCATGAATCACTTACCAAAAATAGTGGAACTGTCCCCTTTCCCACGGCATGTCCACACCCAGACTATAAACGTCCTGTGACCCTTCCCACCAGAAACGACTGCTGGTCCGATGCTGCCAAACACACACTGATCCGGCCACGCACACATACACACACACTGCCACGGTCGCACCAGCGCATACACACACACACAGTGCTCCGGCCACGCTAGCACACGCGCACACACACACACACTGCTCTGGGTACACTCGCACACACATACGCACACGCACACACTGCTCTGGCCAGGCCAGCATGCACCTACACACTGCTTCAGCCTGCACAAGCATAGCTTACTGTGTGACAGCTCTGGAGAAAATGGTGTCATTCAGTTGCACAATGCTTTTAAATTTTTTCACTGCTAAGTTCACCACAGGATTCCTTCCCACAGAAATGAGTGAAATTGTAGGTAAGGAAAATGGACACCAGTTTAGAGCCCTCAGGAGAGCTCTGCATTCACCAATATCAAGAAATAAAGTTGCCACTGCTGTTTTCGAGAGACTTGCTTAGAAAATGCAACAAATAAAAAAGTACAGCGAACAAAAAGGATTACATTTTATACTTCTGTGAAATATTCAACGACTGTCCTCTGTACAAAATTTTGGGAAAATGACTAATCTCAACCTTTTTTCTCCAGATGCACATTGTGCACTTCAACTCGGACAAGTACCCCAACGTCTCCACAGCAGCGTACAAGTCTGACGGACTGGCAGTTCTCGGTGTTTTAATTGAGGTGGGACCCAGCAATCCGTGGGGAGGAAGGGAACCATTTTCGTATCACACATCACAATGCAAATTTGCTGATGACTGGCTCCTGAAATGTCACATGGCATGTTTTACCCAATCAGAGGAGGGTGTGCATCTTGTGCAGATAGAAAAGTTCCTTGTCTGAGGCCTGTGACACTAACCTGCAATTCTCACTCTTTCTCCGGTGTAGGTGGGCAAGTTCAACCCAGGATTTGACTTATTTCTGAAATACCTCAGTAGCATTAGATACAAGGGTGAGTTTTGTTCTAAATATTTTCTGTAGCAAATTATTCTATTTTATTCAGCAAAAAAATCTTGTCACATTTCCAATCTTGTCAATCATATTTTCCCACTTCGTTGGCATTTTTGTTGTGACCTGTGATCATTTTCTGTAGCCTAATACACAAAGATTTGTGTAAAAGGTTTGTGCACTTTGTGTTGTGAGTTCAATACTGTTGGTTTTTGTAGATCAGAAAATTCAGGTCCCTGCCTTTAACATCCGTAACCTGCTGCCTGCTCGGCTGGACGAGTTCTACCGCTACGACGGCTCCCTAACCACGCCCCCCTGCTACCCCAGTGTGCTCTGGACTGTGTTCAGGACCCCCATCACCATCTCACACGGACAGGTACTGCACTGCAATGGCCCCTGGCATGTCCTGAATTAGAGTAGGGTGTATGTGTGTAACCACATTAGAGTAAGGCATGTGTTTAAGCTGCATTAGAATAGGGTGCATGTGTGTAAGCTGCATGTGTGTAAGGCGCATGTGTGTAAGCTGCATTCGAGTAAGGCGCATGTGTGTAAGCTGCATTAGAGTAAGGTGCATGTGTGTAAGCTGCATTAGAGTAAGGCGCATGTGTGTAACCACATTAGAGTAAGATGCATGTATGTAACCACATGAGAGTAAGATGCATGTATGTAACCACATGAGAGTAAGATGCATTTGTGTAACCACATTAAAGTAAGGCATATGTATGTAAGCGCATTAGAGTAAGGCGGATGTGTGTAACTGCATTAGAGTAAAGCACATGTGTGTAATAGCTTTGCTCGAATCTCAGTTTCAGGACCTGGCGAGTACCCTTTACTCCTCTAGTGTGCAGGACTCCATCCTGACGACCCTCAATGGGAACTACAGGAGGCCCAAGCGGCCAGATGACAGGGTCGTTCTGGTGTCCTTCCAGGACGGTGAGTCTGGGCTCCCTGTCAGAGCTGCGAGCAGAGTGCTACCACGCCACTACAAAGCTTCTCAATCACCAAAACCGCTGCTGGGCTTGTGGCAATCTGTATGAGGTTAGGTACGCAGAGAGCAGGGAGTTACTTAGAGACCATCATTCAAAGCATAATTATAGTGAAAGTGACGTTTCTTAAGGTTAAAAATGGTCAAACACATGAATGAACCATTTACAACTTAATCACTGTACAGCACCAAAGCACTCACCCACAGTCTGTATTCAGAAGTGACCCATGGCTTTAGGAATGCAGGAGACATGTCCAAAGTGTGCTACAATGACTGCTGTAATGAAACTGCATGATTTGATCATCTCAAGAGGCAAACACATGAGGATGTATCCATTTCTGGAATCAATTTGCTTAGGCATGGCTACACAGCTTTCTGCTTGTCTGCAAGTTAAAACCCAGTTTAGTGGCTCACTACTGACTCATGAGTAGTACAGGAGGCTTGACTAGTGTCAGTTGTGTGTCAGGGGGGCAGCTTCCGATGCCACTGCTTTTGGGGGAAATATCCCACATGTAAGGCGTGACCTTTGACCTTCCTGTCCTGTTTCAAATGATGGCGGCGCAGGACGGCTGCTGCACGCCCCCCTCACGGTGGCCTCCCCTCCTGAGGCGGCAGGTCATCCAGCAGCTGCTGGCCGGTGACCTGGCCGACCTGGCCGATGAGGGCTTGTCCTGGCTGCTGCAGAGCCTCGGGCCAACCAGCACCAAGAACCAGCACAGCCTCGGCCAGACCAGGAACAAACTCCGGAGGCCGGGTGGAAGGTGCCAGCCAGCAGGGGCATGCGGGCGCCATTTCCCCACTGGAATAGCCCCCGCGCACCTGTCCTGTTGGAGGACGAACTATGCTACGTGGCGCTGGAGAGGAATGCTCGGCGGCAGCTTCGAAGGAATCATGGTGGCGGCCTGGTGGAGGCGCTCAGGGACACGGTCTTCCCCGAACTCAACCTGCGCAGCTACCTGGCCTGCAGGTCCAACCTCGCCCTGCCCACCATGCGCCACATCCTGCGGACCCGCCCCTCGGACGAGGCCAACGAGCTTGACCAATCGCTGACGAGAGCCATTACCACGCCCAGGAAGAGCTACCCCACCAATCGTGGAGGCCACACTCAATCCACAATGCAGAACCAGATCCAGTACCGCGCCAAGGCCCGCTGGCACCACGGGCCCTTGCACGAGGAGTGGGAGGATTAGAGCTCGACCCCGGGGCCCGCGCGCCACCAGAACCAGGTCCAGAACACCGGCCTGCCAAAACTCACCTGTGTGACTGCGCAGGTTAATGAGCCCTGAGCCCAGGACATGAGGGAGATGGCGTCTCCATGATGCTCCCCCATTGGGGGGGGTTAGTGGGTCATTTAAGGCAGCAATTAATTAAACCAAGTTAGCCCTGCTGGACTAAGCCCCTCAAACAACAGTATAGGACACCCCTGATACAAGCAGAGATTCTACAGAATACCCAGATGATCAGCTCCGTATTCTTTGAACCGTTGAAGCTGAAAAATTCTAATTTGATGCCTGAGATGAAAGTAAAAGATTTATGATGTCCCAGCTCCTTTCTCTGAGAAGGAGTGTTACCAGACTGATTTATATTTTATAGTCGCCAGGGCAAGCGGTCATTCATCAGACGAGCGGTTATTCACTGTGGCGTGCGGTCACCCCCATGGAAACGGAGATGAGGAACACCAAAGAAAGGGCCTTTTTTATGGAAACGCTCTGCATAACCAGTGCATGCTGGGGAAACTCGATATATTGTGACAGATCTTTGCATGTGAACCCCTGCATGATGAGTCTGGGGCTTTTGTACTTGAGTCTTGAATGTAAGGGGAAGTAAGTAAGGCTATGGAAGTAGGAGGGTTTTTTATATAAATTATTGGGGAAATGTTCTTTGTAGCAGTTTTATACTGAATTAGAATTCTAAAAAGGAAGGGTTTTGCAAAAAGTAGCATTTGAACATTGCATTTTACATTCTTAAACAGTTTGCTGTTTTGGGTGGGATGTGAAATAAAATGAAAACCGCATGCGTGGGTGATGAATAAAATGACATGAAACGAGTATTCACCGGCAGTGTGATGTTCTCAATGTGATTACTCAACGGCAGTATAATCTTTTTTTTCTTTGATAAAATAAACCTACAACAGTGTTTTTATTGGACATGCCTCACTGACCCTGCACTGGCAATGACCCTGGGTCAGTTCATAATGGGTGGATGGGGCTCAGGGCTGATTTCACTGTTCAGTCAGAAGAGGTGCTGTTAAAGTAATGTATTGTGTTATTGTAATACAGTAATTAACAGTCTTTATTTGAGGAAAATAACCGGTCTGTTTGAGTAAAATATCCATCCAGTTGCCACACATGGTTTCTGTTTTGCCTGCCTATCAGTATTATTTTTTATTATTTACACATTAACAAATGCAAAGAAAGATAATTTATCCATGTAGACACAAAACCCATTTTAAAATGTAACTACTTTCCCTCTGCTTAATGGCATGTAACAGCAGCTATGGGGTGGGGGGTTCCAGGAGCCCACATAGTAGGTGGAGCTACCGTGTGCTGTCAATCATTGAGTTATATGAGCCAATCAAAACAGTATGAACTATGATGGGTTTAAATCAGTGAGTCACGGATAACACATGATAGCTCCCCCATGTTGTGGTTCATGGAGATTTCCCTCTTGGCCAGGACTGCTGATCACTTTCTTTTCCATTTTCATCCTTTTAGTTGAGTGCATGACTTTCCCCTGTTCCTCTCTGTGCTTTTATTTTTCTCTCTCATGAACAAGAGCTCCATCTGGTAATAAATGCAGGTATGTGGTCATCTGTGACAGTGGCAATTCTGTGCATGTGTGCATGAATGTCTTTGTGTGTGCATCTGTGTGTGTGTGGGTATGTATGCATATGTGTGTCTCTGTATGAGTGAGTGTGTGTGTGTGTGTGTGAGAGAGAGAGTATCCACATGTGTGTGGATGTGTAAGAAAGTGTGCATGTGCGTGTGCATGCATGTGTGCGTATCTGTGTGTGTCTGTGTGAGTGAGCGTGTGTGTGGATGTGTGAGAGAGAGACAGTGCACGTGTTTTTTATTATTTGTTCATCCAGGACAAACCCCTATTGAGATTAACATGTTTTTTTCAAGGGGGACCTGGCCAAGACCGCAGCATACAAAAATGCAAATACACAAGACAACGTTAAAAATGACAATATGGTAGAACAGTGATATTAAATCAAATCTAATAAACACATGAAAACAGGTACACTGCTCAATTACTGTAGTGTAAAATAAAATAATCAACGTGTAATATAATACAGGTTGCACACAGACGTGTGGTCCTAACTCCGCCTCGCTGGGGATTTTGCCAATCTGAACGGATGTCTTGTCCAGCGGCAGCTAATCTTGGACAAGAAGGATTCAACACAGTAAGGATTAAACTTTTTTTTATTTTTGTCTGTTTTGTCATAATGTGAACTGTACATTTACACGCATGCAGAGCGTTTGGTCTGAAGTTGTCTTCACCACTAACCTTTTATATAACACGCAGATAATTTTTTTACATCTTGGTGTGACGTTGAGTGTTGCTCATAAAACGTATACGTCCATGTGTGTCACAAATATAAACGGTATAAATCACTGTTTTCAGTACCAACTCATCCTCCAATTCTGTGAGACAGTTATTACTTCCGCCTGCTAGCTGACCAGTAGCTACTCACCGGTCGTAAAAGGGATCCTGGCCATCGAAAGAAAATAAATAGTTTTCCAAAACTCTTTCCGTGCACTCGCGTGCGTCTTCATTAGCATCACATTCATGATAGTAAATACAAACCAAAGGAAATGTATCGTTGTAAAGTACAACGCATTGGCTAGAACCGTAGACACATTTCAGCATATATGGAGGGAATCAATTATTCAACATGATATTAGCGCTGGTTGCCATTGGGGGGGCTGTTTGACCAATACATATCAGAGAATGACGAGTGTGGGCTTAGTTTATAGATTTACCATCGCGAGGATACAAAACTTTCCTATGTGAAACATCCTCACCTACACTATATGGCCAAAAGTCAGTGGACACCGCTACTAATAATTGAGTTCAGGTGTTTCAGCCACACCCATTGCCAACAGGTGCATAAAATCCAGCACATAGCCATACAATCTCCACAGACAAATATTTAGAATTAAGAATGGCTCGTAAAGAACTCAGTGACTTTAAACGCAGCACTGTCATAGGATGCCACCTGAAATGTCTTCCCTACTAGATGTGCCCCGGTCAACTGTAAGTGCTATTATTGACTACGTTTACATGCACACCATATTCCGATTAAGGTCCATATTCGGGTTAAGGCAATATTCCGAATAAGGTGTTTACATGCCCCGCAGAATGTTGAGCTACGGGAATATTCCCGTTTACATGTTATTCGGCATATTCCGAATAAACCAGCGATGTAGTGCCGCGCAAGGGCTTTCTGGGTACTCAGCTGAATAAATAGGCGCGTTATTTTCCTGCAGTAATTCCCATTTCCACAAAAGGCTTGAAAATGCTTGCTTTTGCGTTATATTGTGTTGTCTTCTTAGCACTTCTACATCATAATGTAACAAGAACACTCGTTCTCATTCACATCCTCAACCATGGCAGACGAGAACGCGAGGAAATGGCAAATGGAGCTATGGTACTTGTTAATATGCCATTTATGCCAATCAGAACCCCCCGGAGACTATGGATGAAAGTTCGCAGCCAGGACTGGTGGTACAGAGTAGTGATGGTAGAGTTTACGGATGCAGAGTGGAGAGAAAATTTCCGCATGTCGTCAACATCAAATGTGCTTGGATCACCTTCAGCCAGATGTACAAAGCCGACGTCGACTCCGCTCTCTTGTGCCATTGCCAGTGGTCTCTGTCCCATAATTTCATCCATGGCCTCGAAATAGGTGAAACTGGCCGGATTAGAGCCGCTGGTATTGTTTTGTTTTTAGCTTTATAGTAGGCTGCCTTGAGGGTTTTCCACCGATGTTTGACCTGGTCAGCAGTGCGCACAAAACCTGCTTCTTTGAGTTTGTCGCACACCCTTTTAAAAATATCGCTATTGCGGTGCTTTCGCCCATCGATGTATTCCATGATATTTAGATCTTTCATGATTTGAATACATCAATTTGTCTCATCCTCGCTCCAGAAGTGATTACTTTTCTGAGTGCTTTTCGCCATGTTGCCAAATTGCTAGCTAAAGCTATTGCTATAGCAACCAAGATAAATTACCCAGATTCCTTGCAAAATGAACATGCGCAGACGTAAATTAATATTCCGTTAAAAGGCATATTCCGACTAACATGTTTACATGACCCAATAATCTGGTTAATACAGGCATATGCCAGGGGTCTTATTCGGATTTTTAGTAATCCGAATATGACCTTAATCGGGTTATGGCAATCGGGTTAAGGCGTTTACATGACTCATACGTAATCGGAATATTGTCATTATTCCGATTAATACAGGAATATGGTGTGCATGTAAACGTAGTCATTGTGAAATGGAAGCGCCTAGGAGCAACAACAGCCCGGCCATGAAGTGGTAGACCACGCAAACTCACAGAGCGGGGCCGACGAGTGCTGAAGTGCATAGCGCGTAAATAATTGCAAGCAATCCATAACCTAGCCAGCTGGGACGACTTGCAACTTCTCCGGACACTTGGAAGGGACTCACAAACAGAGATAAGTTAACCAAGTGTCACTGGCCCACCGCCGGGCCATCTGCGTCACATAGCACGTAAAAGGTTTTGGTGGAATTGTGTACTGCAAACCCATCATTCATTGCCTTGAATTGTGTACTGCAAACCCATCATTCCATGCCTTGGCTGTTACTAGCTAGCCACAAAGACGTGACTTTGTTCTGTTTTTAACAACAAACTCCATTAGCAAGGAGTTCTAACAAATATGTTATTTTATAATAAAATGATAAAACAATTTGAGCAAAAAAAAATTATTCCGTTTTTTAACATTTGCATTTATGAATAAGATATTTTGCTCACAGTATCAAATTGTTAATAGGGTAACCTACTGTAAATTACGATGCTCCATGAAAACATCAAATCTTATATTATCACAAGGAGTGGGAATCTTACACCTTTAGAGTGAACCCAATCATGCAGTTGAACCCAAAACAAATATTGAAATATATATGTTCGGTTGACTCAATATCATGATCACAAAAAATGACAGTTATTACATTAAAAATAACATTTTAATGTTAAAAGTTCTGTACAAGGGTATATACCTTGCCCCTTTACAGTCTACACCCCATCTCAAAAATGTTCCAAAACTTCATAAAGGTGGAAAAGGTCTGATTTAATATGTTTTAATTTCAGGTTGTAAGGCAACAAAAGGTGACATTTTTTAGATGGGGTGTAGACTTTAATTAAAGGGCACTTTATCATTAAGGATTTTAAAATGTATTTCTTGGCTTTGGAGGGCACTAGGAAGGAAATACATCTATATTGTTCTGATTCTTCTAATAGCACGTCTAGTGTAATCCTTCAAGACGTGAAATCTTCTTAATTGAGCTAGAAAGCACTCTTTAGTTAACTTGGTTTTAGTTGTTGTGACATTGTTGTTACAAAAAAATATATATATTGGTATCATCAACAAATAAAGAACGCAAATGGGGAAATCCAGAGTAGTAAACCATAGAACCTTTGACCAACCTGACCACCACTACAGGAATAGCCTTGATGACTATATGAACATTTCACACTGCAAGCAGTTTATAATTTTTAGTAAAATCATTTTATTCCATAATATTTCCATTACCAGGTGCACTAAAGACCAAATACCCTTAACCACCCACTTCTCCAAATATAATGTTCTATGCTTGTGAAGTATGCATCTGTTATTCTATATGGGTGTATTTTATGGAGTGAAATTTAGCTTGTTTGTAAATAAGCTTCCTTGCTTTGCGAATGTGAGCTACCTATTGCGGTCGCGGTTCGAAACCTGACTGTGCCAGACCGGCCTTGGCCGGGAGCCCCGATCAGAGGTGGCATTTGGCTGTCTGCCCCAGGGGGAGGGGGAGGGTGAGCCGGCACAAGTTCGTCGAGGAGCAGGAAAGGCGTCCATGGTTGGACCATTTCAATTTAAGTGTACAAGATTGAAGATTCAAGAGTCAAAGACAATAACTTTCAGACTCTTATTTTTTTCTAATATAATGACATTTGAGCTCTAATTAGAACATTCTAATTATCTTTAATTTAACACCAAAACCAAAATAGTGCAGAATTTGTCAAATATATGGATGTCCTTGATCTTACATATGAGCTTGAGCTCTTTTGTTTTGAGGTCATCTTGGTTTCTGTGTGTCTTTCTATCAGTCTCATTTGTGTCTGTTTTGTTACTACACTACTGTCCTGAACCAGTTTAAGCTCATACTACGTCTTTCTGTCCATTGATATTTTAACTAAACATAATAGACTGTCCAAATGTGGAACTTTTAAGTATTCCCATTTACCACAGCAAGAGGACAGCTGTGAGTTGCGTTTTAGCTCTGCAATTAAATTACTCATATCACTAAAGCAATCCTCATAATTTAAAAGATCTGCAACAAATTTCCAATAACTTTTATTTGTATTTGCCTTTGTAAGTAGTTTTAAGTCCCAAGAAATGTAAGTATGAGACACAATCTTAAGATATTTCTTGCCTCTTCCCGCTTATTGACTGAAGGCGCTCAAATTCAACAAGTGAGAAGATTCCAAAACAGATTTGGGAGAGGGGAGGGGGACGGGGGATTCACAAGTGACAGATACCGTGGTCAGGCAGCAGATGATCAGTGCTAACCATAGAATTTCACACATTGCTCGGACTAAAGCAATTTTAGCCCCCTCAGATACAAGTTACATCACCATTGTAATGTGTGTAGTCTGCTGTTTTAACATTTTTATATGAAACAAACTCACTAAATGTCTACATGTGTTGCTATCTGGGGCTCTTCTAATTAGGGGATATGGAAGTATTGGATAAATTACATAAATTAAAGACTAATAAGGCAGCCGGCCCGGATGGCATATACCCCAGGGTACTAAAGGAGTTAAGCGAGATCATTTTTAAACCACTGGCAAGTATTTTTAGACTGTCTTTAAAGACTGGTGAAGTACCAAATGACTGGAAACAGGGTATTGTGGTACCAATATATAAGAAAGGGGACCGTACTGATCCAGGAAACTATAGGCCTATTAGTTTAACTTGCATCATATGCAAAATATTAGAATCTATTATTAAAGATAAACTAGAAGTATTTCTAGAAAATTACAACATCCTTAGGGATAGCCAGCATGGTTTTTGCAAGGGTAGGTCATGTCTGACAAATCTGCTGACATTTTTTGAGGAAGCAACCAAGTGTCTGGATGAGAGAAAGGCATATGATATTATATACTTAGATTTCCAAAAACATTTGATAAGGTGCCATGACAAACTCATTATCAAAATGAGAGCAGTAGGAATTACAGGAGGCATTTTAGAGTGGGTTGAACTGGTTACTGGATAGAACACAAAGGGTAGTAATAGGCGGGATCTTATCCGAGGAGGGTATAGTGGGAAGTGGAGTCCCGCAGGGATCGGTGCTGGGACCACTGCTCTTTATCATTTACATAAATGACATTGATATGGATATTGAAAGTACATTAGTTAAATTTGCAGACGATACAAAACTGGGAGGCTTAGCAAATAGTCAGGAAGCTACTAAAGTAATCCAAGACGATCTGAATAGAATCCAGAAATGGGCAGAAACCTGGCAAATGAAATTTAATACAACTAAATGTAAAGTTCTACATGTGGGGAATAAAAACATAGGACAGGATTATTTTATGGGAGGTAGAAAACTAGAATGTGCACATGTAGAAAAAGACCTAGGAGTACTAGTTGATCAAAGCTTGTCAGGGACTGGTCAATGTGCGGTAGCAGTTAAAAAAGCCAACAGGATGCTGGGATACATAGCCAAGAGTATTGAGTACAAATCGAAGGAGATCATACGCACCCTATACAATGCCCTTGTTAGGCCACACTTGGAATATTGTGTGCAGTTCTGGGGACCGCATTACAAAAAAGATATAGATGCGCTGGAAAAGGTCCAAAGACGGGCAACCAGACTGATTCCAGGCATAAAAGAGAAGTGTTATGAGGAAAGGCTAGAGATGCTTGGACTGTTCAAGCTTAGTAAAAGGAGACTTAGGGGAGATTTGATTGAGGCTTTTAAATTTATTAAAGGAATTAACAAAGTGAATTTCAGGAAATTATTCAAGATGAGTTCGGTTAGCAGAACAAGGGGGCATAAATGGAAACTGACAAAGGGTACATTTCACACGGACACGAGGAAATATTTTTTCACACAGAGAGTGATCAATGCGTGGAATAGCTTGCCTGGACATGTAGTGGAGGCTGAGACACTAGGGGTATTCAAGGCCAGGCTCGATCCAGTGCTAGACACTCTAGCCTTTGGGTAAACTAAGCATTGTGAGCAGATTAGTGGTAGGAATGGACGAGCAGTGTTGGGCTGAATGGCCTGTTCTCATCTTCCCCTTATGTTATGTTATGTTATGTTATGTAATTAAAGTACAGACGGTTGTTACTGAAGTGCGTCTGTGCATTCACATCCGTGCATCTTTTCAAGTGAGCACTGTTGCTCTTGCTATGAACACACACATTACAGGGGTGAAGTGAAGTGAACCAGAATGTGCAGAAACTCATTTTGCAGTTTGAGACACACACACATATCTTCCAAGGACCAAGAACAATCTAAAGCTGAGAACTTGCATTGATCTTAAGCCATACAATTTTATCGTAAAAACAATCCTCTTCAGTTTTATTCAATTTTATTGTAAAACCGGGCTCTCCAGTTTGATCTCTGATTTTTACTGTAAAACCAAAGTGGAAAAGATTATCTGAAATGTCATTTGTTTTCACGTAAATTAAATCCTAAGCATAACTGTGATATACAGTAATAGGATGGAGATTTTAAAAGCTGGCCAACACAGCTAACTTATGTAGGCTTCTGTACACAGCGTTCTCCTGCAGCCTTCTGTCTTTAACCGTCTGCTTGTGTCTCTAGGGCTGAGAGAAACCAACAAGCTGTGGCCAATGATGTTTTCAAGCCCTGAGAGAAAGAGGCCATTCCAAAAGCATAGCCCAGGCAAGCAATCCTCATGGAAATGTGAGCAATAAACAACCCCCCAAAATTCATGCTGCCCACCCCACCCGTATACATCATCCCTGACCTTAGGCCTTGACTAATGGATCCTGTTTGACGTCACAAGTGGTGTGTGTATATGTAGACCAGAAAGGAAAGCTCTGCTTTGAAAGCAGGGCCTGTTTTCTGCGTGCCCTTCAGGATTTTGTTTTTTGATGAGTTACGGATGAAACCAGAGGACAATCTTTCAGAGCTGGGAGAGGGAAGGGCATTTTCACACACTGTTTGTTCCCTTCCTCGTCCTGGTGAGGTTAGCGATGTGGGATCCTGGCAAGGCCGAAATGGGGGGGACACATCCCCCCCAATATTCAGATATGTCAAAATGTCCCCCCCAATATATAGCCTAGCTGATATAAAAAATATAAAAAAATTGATTTGGTCCCCCCCAATGTTGACTCCATGGTTACGGCCTTGGATCCTGGTCTGGCCGTGTACATGCAGTCCTTCAGCGGGGCAGCCCTGAAGAGCAGTAAAGTGGGGCACTCACAACCTCTCATCCAGAACGAAAAGTACCACCTCTTCACTGGAGCGTTTTTTGGTTTCTTTGGACATTCAGGAGAAAAGCAATGTTTTAGAGAAGGTCTTGAAACGATAACGATGTGTTTTCGCATAAATTCCTGGACACACCTGAAGAGTCAGCAGGTAAGCTGAGAGGAGGATTATACAGGCCTGGCTGGAGACGTAGGAAAGGGAGGAGCCTGTGAGCTGATATTCATGTGTGTCGGCGTTGAATTTGATGCGTTTGTGGGCCAGGCATCTCATGAAAGTTGTTCTTAAAGACAGAAGGCTGGTGTCTGAGAGGAGGCTTCTGAGGAATCATCTCAAAAGTCCTGTCTTTAGGACTCAACCCTGCTGACTCCTCTCTGTGGCCCAGTGGACTCCATTCCGTGGTCTTGTTAAAGCCCAGATCTGCTGCCAGCAAACACAGGCTGCTGCTCCTCCTCTTTTCCAGGAATGCACTGCCGGCATACATTTACAAATAAAACTGAGTTAGGTGGTGTCTGACTTTTAGCTTTTACAGGTAAGCACTATTTTAAGATCCGAAGGCCTGTGGATATTTGGTGGGAAGGTAATTTATGTTTGTGTGAAAGAAAGAAAAAAATCATGTTTGCTGTCATTTCTTTCTTGACTGCTCATGAAACTGCACAGATCTGATATTCTGTTATAGTGGTCCTACTGTACTGGAAACAAGCTGCTCGATCGGCTTGGTCTATCATTTACCTCATGTTTTATTTTTTAAAGAAAACATATTTTTGGCATTGTACTATTATGCAATGCCAAAACAATGTTTTATTTCATATGTATGTTTATGAATATAAATATGTTTTGTAATAATCAAATAGCAATGTGAGGATAGAGTTCAGGGTTTATACAATGAGGGTTTATTTATGAAGGTGACCCATCCCATGAATACAGTGCACCCATGGACAGTGAGACATACTGAGCTAATAGACAACACAAACAAAATGCTTAAGACTTCCACAGAAACATCCAGATAAAACTGCTATGCCAGCAGTGAAGGCCCTCTTCACAAAGAAATAGTCAAATAAATAATTATGCGTGTTCTCAGGAATCACAGCTGAGCTGTGTGCACCACTCTCTGCTCTAGTTCAATCAGGCCAGTTGGTCAGTTGTGGACCAGGTCAGTTGTGAACACTGATAGCAGAAAATGGACATAGAAAGAGTTTCTTATTATAAAGGCCTCCCCCTCGTCATTTAAAATGCTTTGATTTGATAACAGTTTTGTTTATTGATGTCATAAGTATCCCACGATTATGTGCAGTTCAGTGTTTCTGCGCAACTTGTATAAATCTATATTTAAATCTATATTTTCCTGACAATTCACTGCCAATATGAGTTGCATGTCTTTGTACTTTCTCAGCCCAAAATGCTCGTTATGGAAAGGGGAGAAAAACACTGCTTTTCTACTGAATATTGTATTGTATATTTATTTGTTGCATAATAATCATATATGGTTATCAATACAGAATCATGAAGACCAGCCTCTGAGTCTCTGTGTTTTAGTGCCCATTCCCAGGTGACTAGAGCTGCCTAGTTTCACCTTTAATGTATGAGAATGCTCGGGATGGACATCAGTCTTAGAGAAATAGGTGAGCTCATGGCAGAGCAGATGAGACCAGATAGAGCCACAGGTGAGCAGTGATGGGGGGGAGAGGAGGATCCCCTTTAATGGATCTCCAAAATGGATGAAGCCCTTACCTACCAGTGGCTCACTGATATGAACCACGCATATTGGTCTTGCCAAGTCCTGATTAAAGGTTTGTGACTATTTACAGTCACAAGTTTGTGGTTTATGAGGTCTCACTCTTCCATCACTGCAGACTACAAATAACCATAGAGTGCATCCTGTAATCACTGTTTTAACTCTCTTAATCACTGTCATTAGTTTTCCCCAAGCCTGAAATGGACTGGGCAATGTGCTCATGGCTTTCTGTATTTGCCTAAGGGGCTCATTTGTCCAGAGCACACTCTGTTGCATTGGAGCATACAGTTTTATTACAAACTATCCATTGACAGAGCTGGATGTTTACTGAAGAGATTCAGCACTAAGACTACAGTAAGCAGCTGTGCCCCACCTGGCACTTGGACCTGTAATCTTGGATCCAGGTACGCATCCAGACGACCACTCACCTAGCCTCTTCAGCTCAGTGGTGTCTCTGGGAAGACTCAGATTGTAATCAGACTGATTAAACAAAATAACAGATGTACATCCTCCCAGCTCACGGCAAAAGGAACTTTCATTCTTAAAAGTGGAAGAAAATGTACATTTACACACATGGAAGTGAATAAAGTTGAGCTCAGTGTTCACTTTTCTTGGGGGTATTTTTCATACAGTATATACAGTTTATTTAAGAAAAAACAAAACACAAGTATCATAGAGAAAGGGCAATTAACAGTTGTTCTTCAACAGTTGTTCTCCAGTTCTGATAGAGCTGCCACAGACTGCAAGCCTTTTCAATGTTGTAATATCTTTGACACTGAAATTCCACCTCTGCATGTAGCCCAAATCCCACCATTTTTAGTATTTGCACTGTCAAAAATCTATGTAAAAATAGTTGCATGAAAAGCTTCCCAAGTAGGCATAGTACAGTACAGTTTTTTGTGCTTTTGACAAATTTGGCTGAATTTCCAAAGAAGTATAGTTGCCATTTTACTGTTACATCCATAACAGTCACTTTTGCAACCTAGTGGTAAAAGGAAGGTATGAGAGGGAAAAGTCAGGGAGTTCATCAATGGGTGAGTGAATTATTCAGGCAGTCAGTGAGTGAGTGAGTCGGGGAGTCTGAGTAGGTATGAGTGTCTGGCAATGTCATTTATTCATTTATTTGTGTTGAATAAATTCTTCCTCAGATTAATGATATTTCTCAGGATTCTCAAAGAAGCCTTTGCTGGAGAGTTTTTTGTCATAGTGTAACATCATGGATGCAGACACGATGGCTTTTTATCAGACTTGGATCAATGTTATCGCTTATCAACATTGCGTCAGGTGATGCAGGAGTGTGTAGGTGTGTCTCATCTTTATGCTCCTCTTTTATTTATTTATTTAACCAGGAGGTCTCTGATATGTTTAAGCATTTAAGTTTTTGTATGCTGTTCCGTGACCATGGAGCATTCATTTAGGACTAAAAGCCCCCCTCCCCATGTCTACTTCTGACATATTGTGAGGTAGATGAGGAGAAGTAGACAGGTAGTCACTGGGTTAGTGAGTTATTTAGTCTTGGACATTTTCTCATCTGGACATTTTTCCTCTCCCAGACATCCCTCCCTACCTCAGAAGTGAACTGACTGTGTTCTTGCCCAGTCCCTGATCAACACAGTCTCATCCCAACTCTCCTGATGCAGGTAAACTAAACTTTCTACACACGGGCAGGAGTCTCTGTTTAGTGAAAAGACTGAATTCCTGATGAATATGCCCAATCAATTAAGCCTTTTTTAACTTCCCTGTAAGTGTGCCTTTGGATGTGCTAATCTAAGCCTTCCAGATTTGTCTTGTTTTTTTTACTTCACTTTTTTTGAAATACCAAAAGAGCATTTCATATTTCTAGTAGTCTTATCTTGAAAGCTGAATTTGTGAAAGTATCACACAGTTCCTTGCAGTGTTATATCATGACCACCAGGGGGAGCCAAATAACTCATAATAAGTACATACAGGTAACTGCCAAAATAAAGGAAACGCCAACGTAAAGTGTCTTAATAGGGTGTTGGGCCACCAAGAGCCACCATAACAGTTTCAGTGCACCTTGGCATAGATTCTGAGATGGCTATGGCATATATTTTGCATAATTTTCATGGTCATCAAACTTTCAGGTTGAGGTCGTGACACACCATTCACAGCGCTGTTGTTACAGATTGTTCACCACTCCTGAGACAACTATAACAAGAATATGGAACAGCATATTTCACAACTTCAGCCTCGTTTGTGTGAGCGCCGTAAGAGCATGAATACACCGGACTTCAATCACGCTGTTTATTCCTGAAATTATTATGGGCTGGCAGCAGCCATTTTTGCATGCTTTCAGAGACGTCGTTAGACCATACTGTATGTCTTACTCTCTCACAGTCAGGGCAGTGTTGGACTATGGCCACTAGGAGGAGCCAGATAACGATATCGAGAGCGCGAGGGAGGAAGTGAAATAACAGGAAAATATTTTCTCAGGGAAAAGTCAGTTGATTTTGTTTAAATTAAGCCTCGGAAAACATTTAACTAGGCTTGAAACAAAATCCTTGATACATTTAATGAAATTCTTTGTCTTTTGTATTTTTCTCCCTACAAAGAAATACACCATTTGCCCTCATTAAATCCAGATTCTCTGTTTAATCCTTAAATTACATGAAATTAGTTGTAGTTGTAGATGAAGAGAGAGCTAACAAAAAACAAGCACTTCAAACTTTAAACACCATTAAAACTTTAACTTTTTTAAAAATTATGTGGCAGATTGTTGGGACCATATAGTCAAATATTTTGGGTCACAATGTATTGAAATAATTTGTTTATATTATATTGTTTCTACTTTAGTGTGAAATTTAAAGTATCATTAAAAAGATAATTACATACCATTTTGTCCTGATATGACAACATTATGTATGAATATATTTTATATTAACTGTAAGTTTGAACTTGATTTTAGATTTGTCCGACAAACCTGAGCATTCAAGCAGAATATCTGTCGAATAAAGATTTCTAAATGTGATGTTTTTTAATCCATTTACAACCTGTTGTTTAACACTCTATAAAAAACGAAATGTATTTGCTATGAGCTTGCCCCTCACTTGCACTCAAATCCTACACCTCCATTCCAGGTTTCCAGATATCCCAGGATCGATCACAGACACACAAAGTCTGGATGCCCCCATCTTCCTTCTTTCTGTCTCTATTGTTGCCCCCTCCACCACCACCACCACCACCACACACACACCAGACGTTCTGTGTGTGTGTTCAGTCCACCACAATGGCGTTAACATCCATTGGATTGTTGGGGGTCATTCCCCATTCAGCCCGCTGTCAACACTATTGTCCTGAGTGATTCCTCGCTCCTCCCCTCCGACACCACCCCCTCCCCACTTCCCCCCCCTCTCCTGTTGTCCTGAGCCCATCTGCCCCCACATACAAGTACATGCTGACATACACAAGCTTACACACATACATGATGACATACACAAGCTCACACACACACACACACATAAATATACATGGTAAAGGAGACACATAGCATAGAAGCATAGGAGACATGTTGCAGCTCTGGGGTGGGGTGGAGGGGGGTTTATTGCGGTCTTTTGTCATGGATTTAGATTTTTGGTAGCTGGTATTATTGTTATTTCACGTGTTTTTTTCTTTTTTCTTTTTCTATGGCTGGGGTCAGAGTTTTCATTGTGGTTGTCACTGTGGTTGTAGGTGTCAGGTTGTTGTGGTTGTTGTGGTTACAGTTGTTGCGCCAATTACAGCACCCTTGTCTTGTTGAGATCAGACTCCTACAGACTCCCTGGACTGGAGCAGAGCAGCTGATGGTAAGAAGTGGCAGAGGAGTGGGGTTTGCCGGTTTACGGACCGGATCTTTATTTTTTTCTGTCTCTCCCCCCAGACACGGGAGAGAGACAGTGGGAGAGCAGGTTGAAATAAAACAAACACAAACACATCACCCTACTTGCCGCGAAGCTTTCTTTCGGGCAAAAACAATTACAACAAAACAATATTAGAAACTAAAATAAACAAACAATAAATGAAAGCCCCACCTCCTCCGAGGGGGGAATTCCCTTTTGGGGAACACACAACAAACGCAGACAATCAGCGGCTTTCCACACTGCCTTCATACATCCACATTTAACACACATCAACACTTACGGGACAGGGTAGAACTCTACGCACTGTCCCGACACACACTCAACACATCTCAACAAGACACCGCGCCTCCTCAGACCGGAGTTCCCCTAGAACCTCCCCAGGCACACATATATCCAGTGACTTTTCAAGTGCTTCCCAAACCCATGCACAGAGACACTCAAACTTTTCAGTCCGAGTTCGCTTCCTTTACCCCAAACACACAGAGACCCTCGCCACTCCTCACAGGGAGAGTTCTCTGGCAACCAGTCCCGAGACACTCTCCACTCTTAGTGAGAGTTCTCAGGCCGTTGTCCAGAAACACTCTTCACTGCCCGAGTGCGAGTTTTCCAATCACTGGGGGCGAGAGGTGGACCCTCTTTCAGGATGCCCTCTCGCTCTCTTTCACGATTACACCGAGGGACAGAGGTGGACACTCTTAGTGCGCCCTTTCTCCCTCTTTCCACACAGAGGAAGCATTCTACTCAGTCACTTTCGACAAACGCACACAGAACTCAACATAAACTCCACACAGACTCCGCCTCCCAGAAGCTTGGATTACAGACACGTGCCACCATGCCCAACAGAGTCACATCAAACATCAAACACTCCACAATAATCGTGCACGCGCACACGCACGCACACACGCACACGCACACGCGCACACACACACACACACACACACACACACAAATGACCAGACAAAGACTAACTCTCTTGATATACACACAAATGACAAAGACAAAAACCTAACTCCCAATACATGCACACATAATGACATGACAAGACTAACTGATTCCCCACTCGCCCCACCTGCTCTTAAATAGCCTTACTTTCTGCCTGGCTCAGGTGGGACTCATGAGGCAATCACCCGTCTATCATTCACTCACCCAATCACAATCACTCAACAAACAAACAATCCACATTCTCACACACACGCAGGTAAGTGAATAATTACTTACCAATTAACACCAATTAAATAATAATTAAATCAATTATGGCCTTTGGAGCAACCTTCCGGGCAACAGTTCACTCTCACACCCTGCGAGAGTGCCAAACCTGTGGAAAGTCTCACTGCTCCAAAGGCCTCCACAACATGGAAAAACAAAAGCAACCCTGCCACTCCCATGTTGCCAAGACCGACACCCTCCACACACCAGAAAGGCAGTTCCTAATCTAACAGAAGCAACCTTTCCAATTTTACTGCCTCTTAGTGGTGTGGAGCTTTCATCTTGAGGTTTAAACCCTAGCTATGGTTGCTGTGAAACGATGGTTATACTGTATGGTAAGCCCCGTGTGTCTGTTTGTCTGCACTATTGTTTAATGGTGGCAGTACAGAGAGTTTGTTTGGCAGAGGGTGTTTCCACATGCTCCTTCATTGCATATACACTCAGTGGCCACTTTATTAGGTACACCTTTCTAGTACTGGGTAGGACCCCCTTTTGTCCCCAGAACAGCCTGAATTCTTCGTGGCATGGATTCAACAAGGTGCTGGAAACATTCCTCAGAGATTATGGTCCATGTTGACATGATAGCATCACGCAGATGCTGCATATTTGTCGGCTGCACATTCATGTTGCAAATTTCCTGTTCCACCACATCGAAAAGGTACTTTATTGGACTGAGATCTGGTGACTGTGGAGGCCATTGGAGTACACTGAACTCATTGTCATGTTTGTAGAACCAGCTTGAGATGACGTGTGCTTTGTGACATGGCGCATTATCCTGCTGGAAGTAGCCATTAGAAGATGGGTAGACTGTGGCCATAAAGGGATGCACATGGTCAGCAACAAGACTCAGGCTGGCTGTGGTATTTAATCGATGCTCAATTGGTATTAAGGGGCCTAATGTGTGCCAAGAAAACATTCCCCACACCATTACACCACCACAACCAGCCTGAACCATTGACACAAGGCAGGATTGATGCATGGATTAATGTTGTTTTATGCCAATTTCTGATCCTACCATCTGCATGTCGCAGCAGAAATTGAGTTTTGGTGAGCCTGTGCCCACTGTAGCCTCACTTTCCTGTTCTTAGCTGACAGGAGTGGAACCCGGTGTGGTCTTCTCTGCTGTAGGCCATCCACTTCAAGGTTTGACATGTTGTGCGTTCAGAGATGCTCTACTGCGTTATTTGAGTTACTGTTGCCTTCCTGTCAGCTTGAACCATTCTGGCCATTCTCCTCTGACTTCTCTCATTAACAAGGCATTTTCACCCACAGAACTGCCGCTCACTGGATGTTTTTAGTTTTTCGCACCATTCTCTGTAAACTCCAGATTGTAGTGCATGAAAATCCCATCAGATCAGCAGTTTCTGAGATACTCACACCACCTTGTCTGGCACCAATAATCATTCCACGGTCAAAGTCACTTAGATCATATTTCTTCCTCATACAGATTTTTGGTCTGAGCAACAACTGAACCTCTCGACCATGTCTGCATGATTTTATGCATTGAGTTGCTGCCACATGATTGGTTGATTAGATCATTGCATTAACCCCCTGAGGTCGACGGGATCGCCGACGATCCCAGCAGCAATAAAAGTATATTACTATTTCTAACGTCGCAAGATTTTATCATACATACGCAGCAAAAACATTGACAGAAACCTTAGAATCCTGACTTTCCGATTTGAGCACTGGCAAATAATATGCAATTTTTTAAATTAGGTTAATTAGACCAAAAGTAAACCTTGCCTTTTCCTCTCTTTTTTACCTGGAAGTACCATCCCCCTTCTATTGACATGGTAACTAGGTGCTAGTCTCGGGGAGGGGCGTGGGGCCATGTGTGAAATTGCAGTGTAAACAATGTCCCGACATTATTGCATCTTATATCTGTGTTTACGGTTGCGATCTGCCAGCAACTGTGTATGTTGATATTTATTTTATTTCCCATGTTTTCAAATACTCGTGAAAATATATGAATTCCGCGTCTTGTGACGCTATATACGGAAATAATCAGAATCATTGCGAATAATTAATGGGAGGATATTTAATCAGCTGGCATTCTCTGTTTCGGCGCTTGACATTATCTAGCTTAGCTTGATAGTACCTATTGTGATTAATGTTTCTTGCCTCTCGAGAACTTGTTTGTTCGTGTGTGTTTATTGTTGTTTAGATTCCCAGTGTTTAGTTTATTCCGAGTTTTTCGATACGTTTTGGATTTAGCCTACCGTTTTACTTTGTTCCTTATCGTTGGTTATTTTGTTTTGTTTTGTTTATGTCGTTTTCCTACAGACGTTTAAAGATAAATAAATATATTAAACCCAGAAAACGGGCTACTTTTGATCATGTGCCTGTGCCCACTGCCAAACACTCTGGATGTTGGCAAACTGGCTTCTGTTGGTCGAAAGAAATGCGTACTCTGGAAGATGTCGGGGAAACAGTTAGTGCAACATGTTAGTGCAAGGTTTGTGATGTTCCCTTGTGTCTACAGTTCACCAGAAACTGTTTTGAGAAGTGGCACCAAAGACTGTGAAAGAACAGATTGTCTCACCATGTTTTAATTTCCAAAATGAATTTTTATTCCCATTTTTATTCTTCTGCATGGCTCACTCACTATTGCTCACTCTGATGGCTTTTGTCTTTGTCTGATGGCCTTTGAGAGAGAGATGGCCCATCTGACAGATCTTACAGGTGTGGATCATGAATATTCAGGAAATGTGCATATAGCCCTCCCATAGCCTGAAATAAATTTGACCAGTTCTGATAAAAACAGGTTTTTAGCTATTTAGATCTCAGATGTGCTAAACTATTTTGACATCCTTACATAACCAAGACCTTGATGAACAAACGCATATTGGCAAAACAATTCATCACTTTAGTGTGTGCTTTGACGGCAGAAAAATTTACTCTTTTTAACTTGTGTGTTTGTAGATCTATTTACAAGCTGCATATGATACTGACCAAACTATTGATGGCATATAAATGTAGCTGTGATTTTCCTTCAAATAAAAATATCAAACACCTTGGAGTAAGTGTGTGTTAAGTTGATGAAATTGAGATAAATATCAGACCATGCCAAAATCACAAACCTTCTCTAAGCTTAGCACGGACCTCAGGGGGTTAACGAGCAGGTGTACAGGTATACCTAATAAAGTGCCCACTGAGTGTAAGTTCTACACAAATCTTATGACTGAAAAGAGGTGGTGGCACCTTATTTTAAGTTTTTACTTTAAAATATATAATAGTGTGAATGCATTTTTTAGGTCCTTGTTTATATATTCTCTTTGGCCCACCAGCCTGTATATGAATTCTTCACCCATTTATTTCGGTTTCAAGCACCTTACTTCTCTCGATATCTTTTTTTAAACAATATCCCCTGACTGACAGTTCTTTATCATCTGTGCTTTGAATTATTTTATTTCACCTCAGAGAAAGCACATAGATGGTGTAAGTAAGCAGATGGTACTATTTGTTTTACTCTGCGGATCTTTAGGGTGTAAGAAAAGTTTAGCTTGACACACGTGGTTTGTAAAATAAAATGTATTATTTGAGTTTGAATTCTTACTGTAGGCTTCAAACTCAAATAACACAGCTTTGGGAGGCTCCATCACAATTAAGAATGCAACGATTTTCAAAAAGTAGCTCAAGTAAGAGGATATTTTAAGTTCTGTGTTGCTTTCACGGTATGGGTGAATAAAGTCAAGAGTACAGAGTTATGGGAGCTACCATTATCTTCCATTTATGAAACAGAGTCTTTGTGGAACTGTTGCTTTTCAAGGGAGGAAGCGGGAATCTGGCAGGATGTAAAAATATACACGTATGGTGGTCTCAAATAGATAAAGGGATAAAGGGCTGCATCACAGACGGACTGGATGGGCCTATTTACAGCTCATGCAGTGGCCAATCAGCAGTGGTCTGTGTGTTCACTGCTCATCAGTAATAGTTTACTAGCAGGCAAAAAAATTGATCATGGATCAACTTCCATGCTTAAAAACGTATCTGTTTAGTGTGCTGTATTTGTATCATACTGTTTCTCCTCTGTATTGTACTTGTTTCTGTGTGTGTATTTTGCTTCCCCTTGTAAAGCATATTTGAATTTTGTGAAATTTATATAAACAATATAAATAACATTTATTATTAATATTATTTTTATTATTAACAAACCTGCCTGAGGGAAGCTAAATCCACACATCTATAAACATTTATATCAGACTGACCATAGTGCTTACATCTGTAGCAGTGTTTCACTACAAGAACCCTTTGTGTTGATTGGCTTCAGCGAGAGAAGCTACTGAAGGTAGCCAGCAGTTTGATTTGCTTTGGAAACTGTTTGAGAGGTTTGGAATTCTATGCTGCCTGTCATGCAGGCTTGGGCTACCCCTATACAGGCCAAAAACAGGGTGCATTTGCAGGCTGCCCTGGATTTATACCCCATCCCTCCATTCTATTCTTCTATTTACACACCATCCCTCCATTCCATTCTTCGCTGAACCTTCAGAGGATCTGTACCCAAGCGGGATCCATTCAAGATCCACTGGGATCCATCAGAGACAAGCATGCCAGCTTTGAATCGGTTTTGCACACACACAGAGATTCTTAGTGCAGGGAGTCCATTAATATTCAGTCGTCACATCAGCCGTATGACTGCCTCATTAGAGACTGATGTTTTGTGACATAAATGTTACCGTATTATGAGAGAAAAATTGTGTTGAAATTACACACAAACAGAACTCCTGACGTACCATTCCCACTTGCCAAAAACAAACCGCTCCCAAAACGTATATTCCCACTTGCACAAATACTCCTATGTTTTGATGAATTCACACACTCATACATACAAATGAAAAAAGACAGACATTCTAGGAATTATTATTTTTTTGCAATGAGAGGCATCTTTTTTTTAAATGCACACACACCCACACACATTGGCACATGAAAACTCTCCCCTCCTGGGGCGGGGGCACTGCTGACAGGGGCACCTACAGTTTAAGGATATTCTCTGAACAAGGAGGGACAGGCCCCCCATCACGCAGATTAGAGACAAAACATTCCCACCAGAATAGGACCAAATCTGTCCCACACACACACACTCACACTACCATACACATACACACACATGCATGCACACACAGTACCATACACAAACACACTGCCATACACACTCACACTACCATACACACATGCATGCACACACAATACCATACAAACACTACACCCACTCTCACACTACAATACACACACATGGTACCATACAAACCAAATGCATAATAATCACATATTAAATATTGGGGGCACATAATGAAAGGGAATGTTTTATACAGTATATACAAATTATGGGGAGCAGATATGGCTGTTTTGAATATTGTCCCCGTCCCCCCCAACCCCCTACCACCCCACTCGTTACGTCTATGATAAAAACACACTACCATATACAATTTCTTGATCAGGAGATTGGCTGTAACAAAAACCAGCAGTGCGTCCCCCTAGGATCTATTTTGGGACACACTGTTCTAAAGACTCGTCTTGCATAATTGACTGGGCCTCTCCTGAGAATCGACAATCGTTATCCGCACGAACAACGGGACTCCCGCATCAAGTAGTTACATTTCTTAACATTTCCCTGCTTGTGGTACGAGGCCAGCGAACCGGCCGCGGTTACTCCCAGAATTTGCATCGGAAACACTACTTCCTTCAGAGAGACTTACGACAACGCTCCGCCACACTGCCAACAATTGGCGGATGACTCTTCAAATGAAAGTGTGCACACAAAGCCAAACTTTGTAAGCGTTAGCTCGGCTATGACCAGGCGGCCATTGAGGTCATTCTACCTGCTGTCTTGCCTTGAAAATAATTAAAGGTTTCATTCGATGCTGACTTTTTCAATTTTATGAATATTCACCCAAGAGGAAAGGGTAGACCCGGTGGTGAAGAACTATATTCCGGTGCGGATCATTACTAGCTAGATGTAGTGCAACAGTGTAGTGGTGAGGTCGGAGCTGTCTGTACAGAGAAAAGCCAAGGCAATCAAAGTTTCTCATTGTGCTAGCGTGTTTGTGTCTGTTTTATGTTCCCACTTTATATATTTTAAACTTTATTCTCCGGATTGCTTCTTATTCAAAAGGAATACTGTCTGCATTTTAACATCAAAAGATAAACTGAGACTTTGTCGAGGTCAAGATGTCAATTTTGCCATTCACTCCCCCGATTGTGAAAAGACTTTTGGGGTGGAAGAAAGGTGAACAGAACGGGCAAGAGGAGAAATGGTGCGAGAAGGCTGTGAAAAGTCTGGTGAAGAAGTTGAAAAAGACGGGCCAACTGGATGAGCTGGAAAAAGCCATCACCACCCAGAATGTCAACACGAAATGCATTACCATACCGAGGTAACGTTCACTGTCTATCGGCAGCAACAGAGCAAAACCTGCTCGCTGAAGAAGCAGCGACCCTCACGTCAGCCATGGAGCTGGCTCGTCGTGTTTACAGTCGGGGGGATCATGTCATAGTAGCAGTCCGGCTTTCATATAAAACAGAAAGACTGCGAGTCGTTAATTTCTCTCTATATACGACATAAACCTGGTTGCATAGTATGACGATGAACTATACAAAATACTATAGCTAGCTAGTTGCTAGTTTGAGCCTACCGGGTTGGCTAGCTGGCAAGCGACTTGGCTAATGTTAGCTAGTTATGGTAGCACACAAGCTAGCGAGCTGGACCGTTGGGGTTGAACTTGATTGAACCGTAACACTAATCTGTGCTCGCGGAATGTAGTAAACGTGTTTTATTCACGTGTACATCAGTGCACGGAGCTTACCTGTATTAACTTCGTTGCCCAGTGATCGAGCTTGACAACTCTAACGTTAGTCAGTCACATTGTTTACGTGTGTGCTTCTTGTTTGGGCGCTGTCTAAACTAACCCAGCAGCAGTGCTAACCAAGCAAGTTAGCTGACTGTATTACCTAGGTAGTTGTAAGCAATTTTAATATAACCGTTTGCTAGCGGACGTTAGCGTAATTATAACAACCTCGTGCGCAGTAATATAACGCTAACGTTACAATGTAAATGTAATGTAATGTTAACTGTCTTAAGGTTCGCGAACACAACAAGTACACAACAAAATCAAGTTGCTTTAGTTGGGCATTAGCTGGCTAGCTAACCTGACACAACGTTGGGTCTGTTTCGCTATCTACCGATCACTGCCTCGGTTGTAACCTTGCAGCAGTGTTTATAGCTGTCTCGCCAGCTGAATATGCAACGTTATTTGTACGACATTGTTGAATTAGTTAGCCAATTCGGATAAATGTGGGGGAATATTCTAATGTAACGTTAAGTGATTTCGAGTGCATTGAAGTAGAATTCAAACGCAGATGAAAGCTCCCCAGTATCTCGCTAGCTAATGCTGGCGATAAGTTACATAACGTGTCCTATGTGGGACACTCGCAAGCTGGCTGCGTAGGCGAGTAACGTTTCTGGAGTGCGGTCGGTTTGTTTTCGCCGTGCTCTGATTCCTGCGTCACTACATAGAAATATAATTCCCACAATATATTCCAAGTCCGTTTGGGGTTTAACGCAGAATTGTCGTTTTTGAATTGTGTGTGCACGCAGTCACATTTACTGACGCGTTCTCACATTTAAGGATTGCAGTAAGGCATTGGAGAGTAACGCTATGTGTTTTGCTCAGAAACTGTAACGTTATCCCTGCAATGGCATAGCAAGCGGTCCTTGAAGATAGTCAGTATTTTTGAAAATGTGAAGTGCTTACTTGTACGTTATATTTTTACATTTGTGTGTACATATGTTGGTGAATACCAGTTGGTGCAATACATGATTTGAACACAGGTGGATAAGGTGAGATCTGTTTTTTATGAAAATTATTGTCTTCAAAGGAACACGTGACTCGTAATTTAACTGCATAGGGGCGTTGTAGCTGATAGGTTTCTTTTGTCGGCTTGTAGCTGATAGGTTTCTTTCGTCGGCTTGAATCAGTGCTTACATGGCCAATTGACTCAACCTTAAGAAGCCACATTCAAAGCCCAAGCACTGTCCTTGCTTGACGGGACGCTGTGACTTTAACCTCAACTGCTACTGATGTGTATTCTAGCGCCACTTCTGTGTTAAGGATACCTGTGGCTTTACCTGCCAGGTATCAGACCGAAAAGAAATACGCCTGTGTGCTCTTATCCGCTTTTACAAAATGACCTTTAGGCATTTAAGGTCTTGGTTTAAATATTTTGCCATCCCATTTGGAGTGCCAACTTTAACTGGGTATATTCATTGGGCTACTTTCAAAGTGAACAAAGTGGATTTATAATGACAATAGTTTTGTATTTTGTAATCAAGCAAACTTGCATCCACAATATCAGTAGTGGAGGAAGACTGGGGCGGACACCCCTGACCCAGAAATTGTTGACTGGTCAGTTTAGATTATTGCTCTTATAAAATAAGTATAAGAGCAATCAATATTTCACCTGAGCTTTGAAAACATGGTAGCATATACGGTGGCATGGCTGGTTGCTTTTTTTTTGAGTTCATCAATTGAACTTGGCCTTAAAAAACAAAAAACTACCAGTTTTCATTCATTGAGCCAAAAAACCTATAGCGTGCACAGAGTTTGATAATTTATCATTCCTTGGAATGATGCAAATTAAGGTTACAGTTGTAACCCCCTCCACACACACACACACACACACACACACACATTCACACAAACCTACATATAAACGAAGTGTGCTTCTTAATGCTTCAACATGCCACTGTAGATGACCACTGCTGGGATGATTATCTCATGATCTTGAGATAGCAGACCCCCCCCAAAATCGGATGTTCCCATGGTCTTAATGAGATTCCATGGGCATGCATTTGTTGTTTTTTGCTGTAAAGGCCATCATGTGTGAAAGTGGACAAATCAGATGTCATAAAAGGTATTTAAGAAACCATAGGAGGGCTTTTACAGTAGGCCTGTTCAGCGCAACAAAAGTAACACTCCCGTCTTGCTCTCTGGGGCTAGCTGGGTTGCCTGAACCCCCGAGTTCATCTGACCCCAAATCCCAAGTTCGCCTGTGACTGAGCGTTTTATAAGACATGGCGTTATGGCATCGCACATTCATACCGGAGTCAGCGTGAAACAGATGGGTCAGTGGGTTTGGCCCCGGAGTCCTGATGCATTTCCACAGTAGCCGGGTAGAAATTGCCTAGCAACACAACAGAAATTAAACTAAGCTTAGCGAGAAGGTCCTGTGGGGACAGCGTTAGAGGGGGGTGGGGACTGTGTGGATAACACCATTGATTATATAAATAGATCTTAACCCAAAGAAAATTAGAAGCCCTGTTAAGAGGGGTTTCTCCAGCGCTGTTGTGCAGGCCTTTTGTGGTGAAGCTTTTGGGGTTCATGTTGTCTCACTCCCCCTTCACTTTTCAACATTCTTGTTGGGTTCATGTTATGGTTGGGCTGGGTTCTGGTCACATGCTTGCTGCATGAAACTTTCACCATCATCACTTGCCCTGTTGCCAAGGCAGGGAAAAGTTACCGGTCTGATTAAGATAACTGAGATGGTAGCGCAGTTGGTGCTGATGATTGTGCTGTTCGTGTTGATGAGGCGGGGGAGATTAAAGCATCTGTCCTGTTCTTGCTGCCTTTTAGTCACAGTGTAAACGTTCCAGTGTTTGGCTCTCAGTACTATTGTGGGTAAATGAGTGCAGGCCAGGTTGCTGATTTGTTGCAGCTGCAGTTCTAATTGAGCTGCTTACACACTGCAGGCTCTTAATCAGTATGAGTTTCCTGCTTTCTTAAAAAAACTAGGGATGCACCGATAAGAAAATTCTGGACCAATACCGATAATTCAAATAACACAATTGGCCGATACCGATAATTTGATATTTATTGTCCTATTTGGCAAAAAAAAAAATTCTGCCTTTATCATTTTCAATGAGCAAAAATTAAATCATACTAATGTATGGAACAGCTTTTATTGTAACATTCTTTCACATACTCATTGTACTGTGCTACATGTCTTACTTGTAAATGGCTGATCAAATTTGATGCGAATGAATTAAAATGTGCAATATTGTTTTCTAAGGTTATAACTACACACGAACATGTTCCCTTTTCCCCCAAAGAAAGCACAGGGTTCAACTGTTTTTTTCCAGTGGCCCAGTTGGGTTGGTAGCCTAGGTCAGAAAGTCTACTGGCCTAAAAAGGAATTCTACTGAACTGACTCAATTAAAAAACTGAGTACCAATAAATTATTTTCATCCCATTCAATAAGAAAATTCTGCATCACACCCTTAAGTTAACTGGCTGTGCCATATAGGCCTAGGCTGCTATGAAATAGAGTAGGGCTATCAACTGTCCCCAAGAATGCCATTCATTACAAAAAAAATATTACCATTACAATACATTTTAATATATATATTTAGGCCAATATCCCACATGATTAATCAATGAGCAATATCATGCCTTTTTTACTTTCACTTAATTCAGAACGAATGGCAGATCTTCCTTATTCAACTCAGATTTATAAACCTGTAGGACAGCTAATGGTAACTTATTTTCACCAACGACTTAGTAAAGTTACTAGCTAAACTAAGTTCAAGACATTGGAGAATGAGGGAAAGTTGATTTGAGCCTTATAACCGAAACCCGCGCTGCTTTGACGTTCGCGAATTAGCGGGTGAACACGATTCTGCAGTGCCCAGCTAATAAAGGGTGAAGTTGGTCAATATTAGGAGTTGAAAAATTATTCTGGTATCGATAGAAAGTAGATAATCTCCCCTATATCACTATCAGACTGACCCTTGCAAACCTACGTTAATTCAGATTTCTCTGTTTCAATAACGCCTCCCCTTCTCTCTTCATTTGAGTACAACTGCAAGTCTTTTTAATTAGGCTACAACTCCCTCAGTTAGGATATAGCCTAACCTATACTTTAAATTAAAAACGGGACTGAATAAAATGGATTAGGCTATGCGTATAAATTAACTGTAGTGACTCAGCAGTGCAGGGAAGAAACAAATGAGAGCCAGCAATGCAGCTGCTATTCGGTTGCGCAAGACGAACGCAAAATAAAAGGACACGCAGGAACTTTTCTTTGGTCAAAAAACCTTCAATTTGTGGCGGCCAATGCTGAAAACTCTATTACCTGTCAACTAGAAGTGGTATGGCCGTGCCATACCTACATGGCCATGGTTATCGAAGTATTTCGTCAACATATCATGCAAATTATTTTTTGCCCATATCGCCCAGCTCCAGCATGCATCTTGTGCAAGACTACGTGGAGTGACAGAGTGCTCTGATAGCTAGTCAATCGCAGCATCATCGGAGGAGTAAATTAGGCGTGTTTTCAGTCAGTTTAGCCTGTAAATAAAAGATGCTGCCGTTTCATTAAAATTTGAACATTAAGACCAGATTGACGCAACACAAACTGACGGATAATTATCAGCCACTGCCATCTAAATTTAATTTTATCGGCCGATAAGCCGATAGCAGTCAACAAGGCAAATATCGGCCAATACCGATAGTCCACCATTACGTCGGTGCACCCCTAAAAAACCTTTCTATAGCTTATCATAGCATTACTAAAGACCCTCAGAGGGTCATGTCCATCCTGGTGGCTAAAGACCCCTTACTCTCCCTGGTCTCCCCTATATCCAGTGGAAGGGACCAGTTCTTACTCAGTTGCCTCCTCCCCTGTGGTTTCTATTGTCTCTCCTTTTGTTTCACACTCAGAAAGCGAATTAGGGTCAGGATGTGGGATGATGATGATTGTGTTGATGGTGGGGTGGTAGTGATGATGATGATGATGATGCTGGTAAAAGTGATGATGCTCATTCTTGGCCAGGCTCAGAGACAGTAGCAGCCCTGGGCTTTGGCAGTAGAGCTGCTGACTCATCTGGAGACTCATTTACTGCTGCTTTCTCAGTGTGTGTGGTCCTCTCTTACCGCAGAGATTGGGCTTTGACGGGGCAGAAGAAGTGTCTGGTTGTTTGTTTCAATAAAAATGAAAGCATGTCTGACAGTCAGCGTAAGAGAGGAAAAAAAAGAACCATTACGAAGCAGGTCATGTGAGAGTGTTCTGCATGCCTGTGGCCGGGAGATGTGTAAAGGTTGCTTGGGCGCGCGCGTGTGCGTGTGTGTGTGTTGTGAGTCAGTGTGCGTCTGTGTGAGGGTGTGTAAGTGCGTGTGTGAGAATAGGCACGTTGATTTTGTTGCAAAATAAATTGTGTATACCTTTTGTGTTCATGCGTTCAGTTCCGTTGGTTTAAATGCTGCGTGGGAAAGAGGTGTTCGTGCCCCTGGGATGTGGGCGGTCTCTAAGTGAATAAATTCCATATAAATTGTGCAGCTGCTCGGAAGCGCTGTCCTCACGGTGAACTGGCTTCTGCAGAGGCAGTCGTGCCTGCAAGGGGTCAGGAGAGGCAATTCGATGTGAAACCGTTTTGCGGTAGTCTTCCCCGGGGTCGTCTCAGGACAGCCCCACTCTGCCCCTCGTCCGGGTGGAATGCAAACGCATATAAGGGCATCCGGCGAGCCTGTGGATAATGCAGCGTAAAATGTGCAGCTGATCTGCATCAGGCCAGCCACCGGAACACTCTCCTCAGGGGGAGATACACATGCAGCCAGCACCGCTGCTGCGACTCCTCCTCGCCTGGCGTCGCGTCACCCCCATTCCTCAGCCCTGCACACACAACAGGCGAAAACATCCCATGATCACAAAAGCAGTCGTTAGGAGTGAGACTTGTGCTGCCCATTCTGCAAACCAACGGAAAAAAACATGAAAATAATAAATGATATGGGTGCAGTGATCGATTGGCCGTGACTAGAAATCCCAGGGGGGAAATCTTGATCAAAGAAAGCTGGACATTTTTTTTGTTTTTTTGTTTAGTTACCAGAAAAAAAGTTGGCAATTGTTATTGGCAGATCAGTGCCCCTCTAATAGATCATATTCTGAGCTTTTTGTTTGAAATGGATTTGTGTGTCCAGGTGACCTGCTGTGAGCCTTGTGGAGAGAACCAGTGTTGGAGAGAGTGTGGTGGCCCTGGGCGAGATACAGCTGTGTTCGCTCTTCTCTTTTTCTCCCTCTCTCCGCCCCCCCCCTCTCTTTCTTTCTCTGCCAGCCCCTTTGTGTACAGCGTGTTTACGGTGCATGTGAGGACACTGTGCTCGTGGTGCTGATTCTCACAGTTGGGACTGCAGCTCCATTGAATTGACCCTAAATACACTACATTCTACACTCTCAACCAATCAGGTGTGACTGACTCTGCACTCAACCAATCAGGGCATCTGCAGGCTCTGTTTTTATACAAATTCTGTTTTAAAAATGAGATTTGTTTAAAAAATAATAATAACTTGAATTGTTTGGAGTAAAATAGTTTCAGGTATGTTCCATTGTTTGGTATACATTTCAAAATGTTTGAATAATTAAAAAGTGCTAATATTGACAGGATAATGTAATTTGGAAGGTTCTCACTTCTATATTTTCATGTGTGTGTGTGTGACCAATCGGATTACATTCAGAGAGGAATAATGCAGAGCTAGAATGTCCACTCCCACTGAAAGTCTGTGAGAACTACAAAAATAAAAAGGAAGCAGGATTTTCTATTTGAATGTCAATCAATTTACCCCAATCCTTTCACAGGTAAGCAATTTGCTCACAGCCTAAAGGGGACTTATTTGTGTGAACAGTTGTTTATAATGGCTATGTGGTGAGAATACGACGTTGACATTAACTAAACTAAATCAAATTTCCAGTGGAGTCAACCGACCCAGGCTACTGGCTGCTTGTAGGCTAGCCTACATGTTTTTGTTAAAGAAGATTAACATGTCAACGTGTTTTGGTGTCAATCTAGTGCATAGTCTGTTGACCGCTAGGTTCGCCGCCGAGAACACCCGCTCCGAGGGTATGGATGTCCCCGGCACACACAGATTGCGTCTGGCTAAGGTAGCCAGTCTGGGGAATCGGAAGCTGTTAACTTTCCACCATTCTAATGGATTCGTTTCCAGGGGTGGGGAAACCGCTCTTAAGTAGCTCTCCACTTCGTTTGCTGGCCCATTTTCCTCGGAAGTAATGTAGTTCTATCCGAGGAGCAGCCGCATCGCATTCTACTTCGCGTCCCCATCTGTGCGTAGCGGATCTCTCTGGCTCACAGCAGACACTCCGTCTCCATCTCCAGCAGTAGCTGCGGCCCCAATGCTTGTAGCATTTTGTCCGGCGTTGGTCTCATCCGTGGTCTCAATCGGTGTCATTTCCACAGATGCTAACATTTCATGCAACTATTTGTCACATCCACTCTCTCTGTCGGCGAAAGAAATGGTACTCTTGTGCCGAGGGTCCAACGCAGATGCGATCAGAGGAACTTTGGAAATTAAGTCATCAGAATTGAACTGCATACAAATGATAAATAAACAAAAACAGAATAATAATTCGCGATTAACATAGGTCTACTAATTGAGAAAACTGAATGTTTCCCATAACTAGGCCTATCTGAATTAAAACTGTAATGGGATTACCAGTTAGGCTGGCTATTAAAATTATAGGCTACCCCCATATTCGTTGTAACATTCATATTACCTGCATGCGTTGTCCCAGTGACGCTCTGACTTTTGATTTGAACTCTTAACTTTTGCGCTTTCATCCTCTTCACACATGAGGTGTTTCTGGAGAAGACTGAACGTAATTGGGTAGATGCTTGAGATTGAGACATTCTGCTCCATAGACATGACTGTGATTGCACATTTAAGCATGATTTCCTCCATAACTTTCCAGTACTCGTCCTGGAGCTTGCGCACTCTGGCGTCCGTCAGTTTAGTGGTTGTGTGATCAGACCGCACGGCTGATACTGCCCACCTCTGCTCACACAGTTGCTGGAACATGTCGCAGACAGCGTGTTTTGCAGGATTGTATAAGCTTGTGTTTGCGCATTTGCATCTGTTCCTGCTTTTTTCCCAGCGATTCTGTCGCCGGAGTGCTGTGATTGAAATGCTTGATCAAACGACCAGCAGCAACAATGACGCGGTGTATATGTGGGTTAAACCCGTAATTTACAGCCAACTGTAACGTGTGTGCATAACAGGGAACCAACTTCCATGTGACGTAGACCGGGGAGTTGGCCTTGACAATGTTGCTGGCGTTATCGTGGACACAGGCTGTCACACGGTCAGTCAGTCCCCAGGCATCAACAGCACTATTCAGCTTTTCGGCTACATTTTCAGCTGTGTGCCTAACTGGTAGATCTTGTGTCAGGAACACCACGGATTTAAGCTGACAGTCTTGATTGAGGTAATGGCACGTTATTGTTATGTAACTTTTTGTTGTCAACGCTGTCCAGTAGTCTGTCGTAAGAGCAACATGACTGACTGTAGACAACTTTTCTATCAGCTCAAGTGACTTCTCTTTATAGTGCTGTTCAATTCGAGAGGTGACTGTTCTTCTTGATGGCATAAGGTATTCTGGTTCGAGGTAGTTGACTAATTCACGGAAGCTGTTTCCTTCAACAGTGTTAACAGGCAGCATGTCCACCTCAATCATTTTACAGACTCTTTGTGTAATTTCTTTGGACCTCCGCCCATCACACCTTCTTGCCACTTGCATGAACATGGACGTGAGTGTCGTTTGTTGCCTGCCTGTTTCATCTGCTTGGACGCACGGGCAAAATGTACACTCAACTTTGCCATCGTCCGGCTGGCGGATGGCCCAGCGGTCTAGTGCACCGTTTGGAGCGGTTGCCCGTCAGAGACTGGCCTGGTCCTGGAGGCGGCATTTGGCTGTCCGCCTCCGGGGGAGGGGGAGGGAGAGCCAGCACGAGTCCGCCGAGGAGAAGGTTAATGGAGTCCGTGGAAGATCTCCGTCTCGAAAGAAGGCGGGAAATAGGTCCAGGAATTGTTCCCGGAGGACGGGCGGTGGACTCGTGAGGGTGGGGAATTGAAAATAAAATAGAGGGTATAATTGGCTACTAAATTGGGAGAAAAACGGGGGAAAAATCAGAAAAAAATTAAAAAAACTTTGCCATCGTCCTTCTTTCTGAAATGATCCCAAACCGAGCTACACTTCATGCGTTTCATTTTCCTGTGGCTAACGTTAGCTTTTTAGTCAAGCAGCACTCTAGCTTGCTCTGATCAGCTAGCAGCGTTCGACCTACTGGAAATGCAGGACAACCAGCTGCGAGTCAAACTACTCTACTATGTTATTGCGCATCCCCCAGTGTGTTTAAAATAATTAAATTTCCCCCATTATTTCACCAAATAACATTGTCAACAAAATGCGGAACATGTATTTATTATTATGAAAAAGTATGCAAATTAACCAATAAGCCGTTAAGCATATTCGGATATTTTCTATTTTGTGGCTAACCGTTGACATCCCTAATACCTATATACCCCAACCCCTAGCACCTGCTACCTTTTTAAATTCAGGTAACTTATCTGTTCAGGTGTTTTGTCATTATATTATGGTATCGGATGTATCTAGGTGTTCACAATTTTGTCCTTCCCCCTTCTTTTACTTGTCCCTCCCCCACTCCTACCTGCCCCACCTGTCACACAGGTACTCCAGATGGTGCCAGTCACCCAGGAAGCTGGACCGTCTCTTTGTTTGTGCTGTGTGTCCACTGTTTAGCTACCTGCTTTTGTGTGGTCTGATTATGGACCGATGTGAAATGAAGGAACACTGTGTTTTTGGGTTTTGGGTTGAAGTACTTCTGGGTAAGGTGGGTTTGTTGCCCTGCAGGTCTCTGGATGGGCGCTTGCAGGTGTCCCACAGGAAGGGGCTGCCCCACGTGATCTACTGCCGGCTGTGGCGCTGGCCGGACCTGCAGAGCCACCACGAGCTGCGCGCAGCCGAGCTCTGCGACTACGCCTTCCACATGAAGAAGGACGAGGTGTGCGTCAACCCCTACCACTACCAGCGTGTGGAGACACCAGGTAATATATATATATATATATATATAATATAATGTATGCCATTTAGCAGAAGTTCTTATCCAACGCCATGCTCTACCTACTGAGCTAGAGAGAACCACCACTACAGGTAAATGCTATGCCTGAGAGACCGGGCACACACAATATAGGTGGTAGTAGTATAATGGTTAGGGAACTGGGCTTGTAACGTTAAGGTTGCAGGTCCCCAAGTGGGACACTGCCATTGTACCCTTGAACAAGGTACTTAACCTGAATTGCTTCAGTTAATATCCAGCTGTATAAGTGGGTTTTAAAGAAACGTAAACTGTAAGTTGCTCTGGATAAGAGCGTCTGCTAAATGCCTGTAATGTAATGTACATTACACCTGAAGGTAGAGACTCAAAGTGAACCCTCACAGGTCTTGTTGAAACTCAAGTGTTCCTGCCTTACTGTAATAGTGTGCGCGTGTGCGTGCATGAGCCTGTGCATGACCGTGTGTGTGTGTGTGTGTGTCTGCAGTGCTCCCGCCGGTGCTGGTTCCTCGACACACAGAGATCCCCACTGAGTTCCCTCCTCTGGATGATTACAGCCACTCCATCCCAGAGAACACCAACTTCCCCGCCGGCGTGGAGCCCCAGAGCAACTACATACCCGGTACGTACACACACTTGCACACGGAAACGCACACATGCATGCACTCACACACATACACACACTCAGAGCATTACATCTGTAGTACCGTGTAACAGTTGGCTAACTTTTACCTAATCTTAAAAGGCACGTTAAAGCACTCCGGTTGTCTGATTTAAAATAGTGTATCACCTAGCTAACCGTTGCGGTAACATTAGACCTTTAAATATTCAGTTTGCACTATCAATGTCTTGAGAATGGGGTATGATATAATGTATTATAGCTAAGGTTAGAACTATGCTGTCACTAACTTGTTTATTATTGTGAATCCCAGTTTATCCTTAGAGGCCTCTAAACAAAGTTCTGTGCTTCGAAAGCAAAAATGATGTGTACAAAAGAATCATCACAGTTTGGTATCGCAATGCCACCAAAGTTTCAGTACTACCATCCAACCTTAACACGCACACAGAACACACACACACACACACACACACACACACACACAGTCATGCACCCACACACACACCGTGCACCCTGTCTGTGAGTGTGCTATGTGTGTGTTTCAGAAACGCCTCCGCCAGGGTACCTCAGTGAGGATGGGGAGACGAGCGACCACCAGATGACCCACAGCATGGACACAGGTGAGACCCCACCACCAGCACACGGCCACGCCCACCACCTGCCTATGACCATGCCCACCACACCACCACACAGCCACACCCATCTCACAGACCCCACACACCTGTACTTGTGGCCACACCTATGCTGCACTGCACAGAATCTTCACTGCAACTCAAACCATTGATCACTATTCACTGAGCGTATCTTCATCTTTGCCTGTGTGTGTGCCTGTGTGTGCCTGTGTGTGTGTGTGTGCGTGCGTGTGTGTGATGTGTTGTTTTTGTCTCTCTCTGCAGGTTCACCGAACTTGTCACCGAACCCTGTTTCCCCGGCTGACAACAGCTTGGGTAAGGAGTTAGAGTTCGTCTGTACTACCACCTTGCTTCTGTTTACATTTAAGAACACAGCCCCTGTGCCTTGTGACTCAACCCTAACATCAGTGTGCTTTCACACTGGAGCGTCCTCACTATGCAGCATGAGGGTCTGCTAATGCAGCCCACAGAGACTGGGGAAGCCTGTGTGAGATCTGAGTAATCTGAGTCAAAATAAACCATGTTGAATGTTATTTTTGAGGACAGAACAGGCACAGTTTGGCAGCCCCTGCCTCTAGTGGTGAAAGGCTGTCACTCCATTGAGCCGGTGGCCGATTTTGTGCGTTCAAAACCCGTCATCTCCCTTTCAACATCCTCCGTTCTTACCACTCCACCTCACCGTGTTCCCCTGGCAGACCTGCAGCCGGTGACGTACTGCGAGCCGGCGTTCTGGTGCTCCATATCGTACTACGAGCTCAACCAGCGCGTGGGAGAGACCTTCCACGCCTCCCAACCGTCCCTGACCGTGGATGGCTTCACCGACCCCTCCAACTCCGAGCGCTTCTGCCTGGGCTTACTGTCCAACGTCAACCGCAACGCAGCCGTGGAGCTCACCCGCCGACACATTGGTAACCACTTCGCCACCGTGACTTCTGTTATTATATTATTATTATTATTATTATTATTATTATTATTATTATATGCCATTTAGCAGATGCTTTTATCCAAAGCGATTTACAGTAGTGAATGCATACATTTTTCAGTGCATGTGGTTCCAGTGGGAATTGAACCCACAGCCTAAGCGTTGCCAACGCCATGCTCTATCTACTGAGCCACACAGAACCACATTCAATTGTGAATCAATCAAATCTGTAATTCTATAAACCAGTGACTCAATCACTATATCAAACTATGAATCAGTATATCAACCAACCAATCAATTGATCAGTATGTCAACTTGACAATGAATCTGTCGTCCGGTCAATCAATCATTCAGTAAATCAGTCACTCATTCCAAATGTGTTTAGTATCGACGTGAGTTAGTGTGCCTTGTGATCACTTTGCCACAGAGCGTGGAGGCTGATCGGTGATTTGTGGCCGTGCACAGTGTGGAGATGTTTCTCTTTCTCCCTCAGGGAGGGGTGTGAGGCTGTACTACATTGGAGGAGAGGTGTTTGCAGAATGTCTAAGTGACAGCGCCATCTTTGTTCAGAGCCCGAACTGCAACCAGCGATACGGCTGGCACCCAGCGACTGTGTGCAAAATCCCACCAGGTAAGAAGGGGCGGAGCTCAGATGAATAAGTATTTTTGCACATAACCACTTCAGCTTTTGAATGTCATTCTGTTGCCATAATAAACATGTTGGGAAAACAGTTACTTACATTGGGCATTTATATCTTTGTGAAACTCAAGAGTTGTCCTTCTGTCTTACTGGCTTTTCAAGTTTTTCCAATTTCCTGGCTTGAATTTATTTGGAATATACAGTTTTTCCTAATGGAAGTGTTTCTGTTTAAAACATCAAACACAAAAATACTGAATGAGGCCTATGTGTGTGTGTGTCCCTCCCTCAGGCTGTAATCTGAAGATCTTTAATAACCAGGAGTTTGCAGGGCTGCTGGCACAGTCGGTGAATCAGGGGTTTGAGGCCGTGTACCAGTTGACCCGCATGTGCACAATCCGCATGAGCTTCGTCAAGGGCTGGGGGGCCGAGTACCGGTGAGCCCATATCCACATCTCCCTACACCACCCTAGTCCATCCTTAAACCATCCCTACATCACCCTAGTCCTTCCTTAAACCATCCCTACACCACCCTAGTCCTTCCTTAAACCATCCCTACACCACCCTAGTCCATGCTTAAACTATCCCTACACCACACTACACCACCCTTGCTCTATCCTCACCACCCCTATCCCTATACCAACTCACACCACCCTTACTCCACCACTACAACACCCACTCCTTCCCTGTACAACCCCTACACCAACTCACACCATGCCTACACCACCCTTACTGCCCCACTACAACACCCACACCTTCCCTACACCACCCTTACACCACCCCTAAATCATCCCTTACACCATCCCTATAACACCTTACACCATCCTTACAGCAACCCTACAGCACCCTTACACCAGCTTACCCAACTTTATTCCACACCTTACACCACCTTACACTCTCACTCTCTCTTTCTCTCCCTCACGTTCTCTCTACATCATCCCTCTCTCCAGCGTCTTGCAGATCCCTGTCAGACCACAGTCTCCACCTCCTCTTCCTCCTCCCCCGCCCCCTCTTCCTTCTCCAACACCTCCTCCTCCACTTTCACTTTCATGAGAACAGAGGGCAGCAGCCTGGCTCAGTCTAACTGCAGTGCGGTTTGTCCTCAAACCCGAGTGGCTGCTTGAATGTACTGCTCAACAGGCAGCAGCAAGTCATTCAGCCTTTAACAGCCTCATGTGTACACACACACACAAGGCTGTCCTGTCCTGTTGTTGTTGTTGTTGTTGTTGTTGTAGACAGCTCATGTTTTAATTTGTCCTGCTCTTAGTTTGGCTGTTTGGTAAAGTGGACTCTGTCTCCCCCTGCAGGCGACAGACAGTCACCAGCACCCCCTGCTGGATAGAGCTGCACCTGAACGGCCCGCTGCAGTGGCTGGACAAGGTGCTCACACAGATGGGGTCCCCCAGCATCCGCTGCTCCAGTGTGTCGTAGGAAGCCTGTCGCCTCCCAGACCACGCACAGACCAAAACCGGGAGGGCGCAGAGGTACCGCACAGACAGAAAGGCCGTGGCCACTACCCAGAAGGCAGTGGGAGATGTGGCGCCCTGGTTGGACCTTTGCAGCGGTCTGGCTTTGCACCCCATTTTTAGCACTTTTAAAAAAACGTGTGAGGCAAAGAGGACAAGTGCATCACAAACAGTGGCGTTTGTATTAGGCAGGCTTCTGCTTTTCCGTATCAAATTGATGGGTGTGTGTGTGTATGTATATATATGTGCGTGTGTGTGTATAAAGTGCATATACAGTTAGTGGCTAAAAAGGTGGAAACACCAATATGATACAACTATGGTCGATGGACTGTTCTTGATTAAACTACCTCCTCATGCCCTAGATTTAAATTTGGAGTCATTTGATTTAGAGTTGCTTGCCTAGAGTTGTTTGCTCCTGCCCAACAATCACCCCTCTTTCAAAGTCACCAAGGTCTCATCGAGCCACGCTAGTCATACTTCTAGGCAACCAGGCCTGCCCAGCCTGAAACACCTGAACACACACACATTGAAACACCTGCTTTCAATATACTTTCTCTCCCTCATTTACCCAAGTGTTTCCACCTTTTTGGGCACTAACTGTATGTGTGTATGCGTGTGTATATATATATATATATAAAATCATTTTATCAAGCTTAATGTTTGGCCATTTAATTGCCAAAAAGGTGTAGCATGTAGGCAGTATTACAAAGAAACAAAATTATTCTGTGATTCTCCACTGCTGCCATGATTTGTAAATAGAAAACATTTGAGTTGTGAATAGAAGATATTAAGAAAAATATGTAATGACTGAACAAAAAGATTCAATGTTAGAAATTGTAAGTCATGTTACTTATTTTTGTTTTGTTTTTGTTTGTTTTGTTTTTGTCGTGGGATTCGATTTCAGGAAAGCTGTAACGATGTGAAGCTCTTCATAGCTCACACGCACGTGTAGTAAAAAGGTTTCCTCTTCCTGTTCAGATGCAGGACGTGAGATCAGACCCCATGTTCTGGGAACACAAGTGTAAATGGCATCTGTGGCGTCGGGTGTGGTTGCGGTTGTTTGAGATCACTACCTGCCATGTTCTCTCGGTTCTCAGTCGCTCCTTTTCTCTCTTTTTTTTTACCCTCTCTCTCTCTCTCTCTCTCTGTCTGTTTCTCTCGGTTTGGCAGTGAAGCATCGGTTTTCCTCAGCAGACACAGTTCTGGTGTTCAGATCAATTTGGTGAAGTCTGGTACTAGGCGGCACCAGTCCACTCTTTGCCACAGAGATGTTGCGTTTGCTGGTGTAATGCGGTTTGTTTCGTCATGGTAGCGCCACGCCTGGGTCGGTGTGGAGCGAGGCCATTGTGACTGTAATTGTGACGTTTCTTGTGTCTGTCTCTTTCCCTTCGATGTGTGAACACAGTTGTGCTCAGTGAAGGAGGGGCACTGTGCCAGGGAGTGTTATGTAGTCAGTATTGCTTTTTGCATGCGATGTTAATATGGAAAAATATGTCATGCATAAAGGTGTGTAGTGTTGAATAAAGCCAGCGTAGAGAGAGGAGACTGCTGATCCAGACTTACTGCTGACACACACACACACACACACACACACACACACACACACACACACACATGTTTTTCTATGCTTGTGAGGTCCTTGATATGGCACCTGCCTGCAACTAATCAGGACTACTTAGTTTGCCAGTAGGTGTCCCCAGAAATGCAGCCATCACTTTGAGCCTTGAACAAACTCAAAGGGGAAAAACCATGCAGTACACCAGTCATGTGACATGTGAGGGTGTGAGGGTGTGATGTCATCTCCTTATTTGAGCGTGTGCAGAGTTGCTGTAAAACACATGGTCTGCATTGTGAGGCATGGACAAGGTTATTTTGGAAGTCGCTAAAACTCACTGTCAATGAGCGGTTTAATTTACATTCTTATACATGAAAATGGACTGATAAGGGTAGGATACATGCAGATCTTTTAGACCAGAGGGTTGTAGAATAAACCCTGTATTCATGAGCCAGAGAAAGGTATTAAAATTTGATTTTGAAGTATAATCAATAAATCAAAAACTGACCAGCAAATGATTACGTGTGTAAATGTGTACAAGTCTTTTATTGAAAAAGAGAGTAGAGTACACTGGAGCAGAACCTTCATATGCAAAGACCCTAACAGCTTGTTCCTGTCTCATCGTGGACCAAAATCCTTCTAATTTAGCTGAGTGGTCAGGGGCCATGTGAAACCAACACAGTCAACATGGTTCTCTGTGGCTCAGTTGGTAGAGCACAGCGTTGGCAACGTGTAGGTTGTGGATTCAATTTTCACTGGGACCACTGAAAAATGTATGCATTCACTACTGTAAGTTGCTTTGGATAAAAGTGTCTGCTAAATGGCATATATTATATATTATTATTATGTTTTGATACACTCGCTCCACTACTTCCCTGACACAGATGAAGCTCCTCCTCTCTCTGACTCTTTTCCTTCCCCCCCTCTCTCTCTTCTCTCACTCTGCCTCCTCTCTAACCACTCTCACTCTCTCCAGTAGGGATTTCCTACAGACATTTACATTTTAGGCATTTAGCAGATGCTCTTATCTTACACAGTTTACATTTCTTTACATACAATCCATTTATACAGCTGGATATTTTACTGAAGCAATTCAGGCTAAGTACCCTGCTCAAGGGTACAACGGCAGTGCCCCACCTGGGAATTGAACCTGCAACCTCTGAGTTACAAGCCCAGCTCCCCCTAACCATTACACTACACTGCCTGCCGGGCTTTACAGTACTGGGAAGCCCCACAGCTATGAAACTCCAGAGACTTCCCCCTGGTTAGTGTTTGGCAGTGAGCAGTTGGCTGACTTTAGTGAGTTGTGAAGTGTTTTCTGAGGGCCGGTAATATTCAGAATGTACACGAAGGACCTGGCCCATAAACCTGGCAACTTGGTGGACTTCATTATCTTTTAAGTTCATTAGGCAGGGTGCTGCACTCAGTTTCCTCAGCCTCGTGAATGTGAGGCATTCCGGTTGTTTCGCTCCACAGTCAGAAGCAAACTGCCACACGTGGCAAACAGGAGTTTCAGGAGCATGTCCAACGATGCTCCGATGTTTTAGGAACGTGTCAAGCAATGAGCCCATCTGATCAGAGAGGAGCACAGACACTTTATTTTCTCTTCTGCCCTGTATTTCCAGCCTGGTAAAGTTGTCACTGAGTGACTGCTCCAGCTTCGGGAGACGTGCATATGCTCCCATTTGAGCCGGAGCTCTGCTCCTTGATGTGTAGGTTTACAACAGTAACATGCTTCTCTCCTTCTCCTCCGACTGGACAGAATTATTTCTGTAAACGGGCTCATCCTTCATATGACTAGTTTCATAACGTCATCTTTCAGTGGAATCGTGTCATATTTGTTCCACTCAAACTGTTAGTGTGAGTATTTTTCGCACGTTCTGATACATGCGTGTTCCAGTTTGATTCCAATAACTGGATGAAGTTATTCGCATTGTTCCGTGTCTTTGTGTCCTTTTATTAGGCTTTCACCAACTAGCATCTGTGAAGCACTTAAGGGAATATCCTGTGTTGCATGCCAGAGACGGTGTCTCGTATTTGTCTTGGCTTCTTACAACAGACGCAGAAGTGTCTTTTGTTTCAGACGCGCTTGCCTTCTGCAGTCTTCGTACTTCCTTTTGCCATGACGTTTGACCTGGGCTTAGCCTTTGCAACAGACCTCCTATGTTCCAGCTCCTCTCCATTGGGCCGAGAAGCTGCCAGGCCAGTTGCTTTCTGTGTAACTGGAGGGTCACTGAGGTCACTGTCGCTATCTTTATCGTCCACCTGTAATTGTCCAGTTAAAACAAAATCCACCTTTGAATTGGTTTCTTAATCACATCCGTTGGTTATAGGGGAAGAGGCCCAGCATCGAACCATACCACCAGTGCAGACAGTGTACCGCATCCCGTCTGCACGGAGCATTAGTTGTGCAAAGAACCCAGTGAGAACGCACTGTCAGAGCTAGGTTGGCGGGGTTCAGCCGTAACGATTGCCCAGGGCTACCAAATTAGAGCCTATGGCACACTAGCTACTGTGTAGTTGCCCAATTTGGCAACCATTTCATAGGAGAAAATTACAATATCTTTCCCAATGAAATCACTGTGCAGTTACAGCCATAAATGATTTGATATATATTTATACAGAAAACAATTTATATTGATTTGACTTTGAGCAATAGAAATAAAACCACAACAATTGGACTGACATTGACATCCTTTGATTTAGAGTCCAAATTTGCACCACAATAAAGTTTTGTTAAAGAATAAAGAAGGCTGCCAAAAGAAGCCGGCAGGAGCTTGCTGCATTGACTTGTGTGTATCGGTGTTATGGTCGACAGCTCGGCAGCTTTGTCACTGCTGGTCCCAGGGTTGCAGCGGGGAGCTCAGGGAAGGGGTAGCTGAATTAGAAATAGGGTACAATTGGCTACCAAATCGGGAGAAAAATGAAGAAAAAATCTGAAACAATTATTTTTATTTTTTTAAATAAATATCCTAATTACAGCATTTGTATTAAAATCTGAAAATCGTGTAGTCTATAGTGAATACACTTATTTATTAGTCCAATGGTTAGTCCTAGACAAGTCCAACTAGGCTTCCACAGCCTGCACTCAGGAAAATAATATGATGTAAGTGGTCTATAACAACGGCATTAGAATTGAGATCATTAACTGACATAGAGGATGTTTTGGAGGAAGGTCCACTCAAAAGTGCAAAAGCTGGTCACATGCACCAAAATAACCCACTTTCCCTCCTAAACACTACACAATCACACAAGTCTCTGATCTAGCCACTTCAGTCCAATCAGAAAAATCTGCATGTTTTCTGCCATCCAATGAGAAAATTCCACTGTAGTATACGTGTTTGCTGCAGAGGGCACTCAAGAGCAAATAGAAACGCATGCATCCATAATTACTATGCAGCTGAGGACAAAGAAACATACACAGCTGAATGCCCTTAGGCTGTTATTACAAGCTAAACCTTGAGGTCCAGCCTTTTGGACCTCACTTCTCAAAAAGACTTCACCTGTAGGGTAATATGTCTATAGATTTTCCTCACAGGTATAGAAGTATACACACCGCATAGAGGCACACACACACACACACACACACACTCTCTGGCCTTGTGATGGCTGAGGTAATCACTGCAGGGTTTGTTTGTTTATTTTGTACTTGTTAAATCTCTTTAACCTGTAAATGTAGAGTGCAGTCAGGCCACCTGCTCTGCCTGTGTAGTGTGTGTAGTGTGTGCGCATGTGTGCATGCGTGCGTGATTGTATGAATGTGTGTGAGAGATTGTGTGCCCGTGCATGCTTAAGCGCGCGCCTCAGTATTTTCCTGTTTGCATGCATGCATGCATGCACGCACATATAAACATGCATATTAATGCATCTGCATTAGTGTTGCCACTCGTCCCCGTGATTGACAACGTTGCAGTTGTGCATCGTACATTCAAGACCATCGTGTGTTAATCTTTTCCCCAAAAAATGTAAATGTGTATATAAATGTCAAATGCAAAGATGAATAAATGCATGCTTATTTTCACGTTTCCACTCTTTGTACTGTAGATTCTATTTTGGTACTAGATAGAAATTTTATTTTATTTATAAGAAGAGCAGTTTTATTTTAAGGGAGATATAGGTACGATGATAAAGGTCCTTGTATTTTTGTACCATAGGAGAGGGACTTTTGGGGGAGGCGGGGTGAAAAAACGGGAATGCTTGCTGTTGTGATGGTCGGCCCCCTTAGCTCCACCCACACAGCCTTGAACCCGCCAATCAGTCTTTTCCTCAGCTTGCATTTGTGTTCTGATTGTGCTTTGAAACAAGATAAGAATTTGAGCTCCTGAGAAAGGTGGATATGAAAGCGCTGTCCTCCCTCAGCCCCGCCCATATCAGTCTGGAGGCGTGGCCACATGTGGGCGGGGTCACTGGTCCCACAGCTCAGTCGGTCTTCAGAACACTGATGCGCACTGCAGAGCTGAGAGGCTTCAGCTAGCCCGTTGGTCAAGCAAGCCCAGTGTTCATGGTCAAACGACCCCCTTCCAAATGTCCGAAACGGCTGTTTGAAAGTCCTGAGAGAGTAGTCCGCTGGGCAGAGTTCCGTAGACTAAACATTCTCATTTGTCCTCTTCATCATCATACGCTACTCTTATTTTTATTTTTGTACATAACTCCATTAACTCCATCCTTCCACAAAGGTATCACAGCAGATAAAATGCTCTCGCTCTCCTTTGTGTTCTTAAATTGGTGCTTTTTTCGTGCTTTTTGTGTCGGACTCTTAGATGTTCTATATTTTTTGTATAAATATATATCAGGTTGTTGTTTATTCCTGGCATATGAAATGTTTGTTTAAAACATTGCATTGTATTTTTGTTATTGTTGTTTTTTTAATAAAATGTGTTGAAATATAAAATGTCTGTGTTCTTTGTTACGCACATTCACTGCTGTGCTGAGTGAGTATCCTGATTCCTGCTCTCTGCAGCTCTGAATTAAATCCGATTTGATCTGAATTAAATACACTGACATACAGCAAACCTTTCTCTGTGTCGATGAAGGCGAATTTGGGCTGAAAAATTGCAAGTTGTGAAAAAAGTATGACAGCCGAATGACTACTGAAGTGAAATAATATACAGCATTGTGAAGGGAACGCCTCTTCACAGGGCAGAATAAACTTTCCAAAACTGTTGACTCAAAGTCTGACAACCAGACATTAGTCCCACCCTGACTTTGCCTGCAATCTTCATCCAGAAATCTTCAGCAACCCCCTCCAATCACCATCTGTAATTCTGCAACCTGGCCGCTCATCCAAACACCATCTATAATTCTTCTGCAAGCGGGCCTCTCTTCCAATCACCATCCAGAAGGGTTCAGCAACCCAAGAGACACCCATTAATGATCTGCTGTAGGGAACAAGAGGAACCAGCTGCCAGACCCCCCACCCTTAACGTGGTTAATTAATGAGTCAGTTTTGAGTTCTTAACCCTGAGTGACCTTGGAGGCCTGGTGCTCAGGGTTTGTAATTCAGCCTCAGGCCAAACACGTTCCAGCGATGAGCTTCCATATCGCGTAAAAAAAACAAAAAACTTGAGATTTCACCATGTCAGACGAAGACTTTCTTCTCTCCCACATAGCGTGAAAAGGAGGGGGAACATCTGAAAGCAGGTCAGTGTTGTGAATAATTCATTCCATTTGCTTGTGCATTCTTTTAGGGGGATCTTAAATAATTCTCAGCCTGTTTTTATGCCTCTGAGCGTTCTGGGCTTAAGTGCCCTGCTCTGTCTCTGCACAACCCTATACTACTAACATTTGGCAATATATTTTGAACATTTGTTCTTCTCACAGACTTCGAGGGAGGACTGTGTTCATATGTAATACTGCATATGTAATGTAGAACCTCTGATATGTTTTTTTGGCAAATGGCCAAAGTGCACAAGGAACAACCGCCAGGCCCTGTACAACAGCAGGGGCAAAGTAATCAGACCAGGTAACCATGGTAACAACATCTCTCAAACATGACATGCTGCTTAAAGGGGAACTTGTGTCTAAACCTGTTTCTTATAATTCTATAATCATGCGCAAATTCAGCCAGAATCCATAACCATATGTAAAAAAGGAAATTATCCCTTTAAATGGAACCAAATATTAAATGCTTGCATATATACTGTATAACAAAAGTGATTGGTTATTGTAATAGGTTCGAGTCTAATACGTCTCACTCACACAAACACACTTTTTGTATTTTCTTTTGGGTACGTGTTGCGACGCAATTATATTATATAGCACATTACATAAAGTCCTGGGATGTAAATATGGGAAATATTTACGGAAATAGCTTTCATTTTTATATATATTTTATATTATTGAGTATTTTGTGTTGATTTAATTAAATTAATTTAGATTCCATGAAGTAAGAAAAAAAACTGAAAAATGCCAAAGGGGTTGAATACTTCTTATACCCAATTTCTGACATAATGTGGCCTGAAGAGGGTTAACCATCCCTCAATAGACATTAAAAGTGTCTAAATAAGAAAAACATTACAATTCAGAGGTTGCAACTGTGGTTGGGACGAAAACCAGCATACACAGCGGTGCCCCAGGACCAAGTTTGAAACCCATGAATGTTGTGTTATCGATGAATTGTTAATGAAGCGTTATCGAACTTCTGTTAAACACTGCCACCTGCTGGACGTTCGACTCAAAACCGTTCGGAAGCTGACTGTCCACCCGTTTTTGCCTGGCTCTCTAGGTTGTTCTTTTCCATACCACCTGAAGCAAACCGCTTCACCCGATACCCTGATGTTATTGGTATAGTGTTAGAATGGTATTTCAGTTTACCATTCTCTGGATTTTCACATTCATGCGTCATTTTGAGTGTTTGTGATTTATCTAATGTCTTCTAAATAAATTTAGAAATAAAACAAATCGTGTTTTCTTTCACTGAATATTGCTTTCTCAATCTACAGTAAAACAGAATTTTCACAATGCATTTATTTTGATAGAAAATCGGGCAATGATTCAAAGCGTACTGCTGGGAGTGGAGTGTGAGCACGAGGTATGACGTCTTTCGTTCCCCACACCAGAGATTATTGGGTTTCAGGTCTCCATGTTATTGGAACACCATTTCAATCAATCAAGCAAGCTTTAATTTTGTATAGCACCAATTATAAACAGGGTGTCGCACAGAACCTAACAATGGACATTTTCCAGAGGGAATGAAAAAAACAGAAGAACCCCAAATGGGCAAATATGGGGAAAAAAGTGCAGAATCAGAAGAGCCCTGTGGATGCCATCTTCACTAATAAATCAGCTGGTGTGTGTATATTGTCTTCAGGTTAGGCATTTTAAATGTTTAAATCTGTAGGCATACTATGGCAAGTCTCTTTAGATGTATCGCACACCTATTGAGAATTATTCCATTGCTGACATACTTGAACCATAGTTTGGCTATTAAGACTGACAGCTGGCTTACTAGTAGTCACCCTTCTGGTCCCCTTTCTCATATCAACAGCTGTCATGCAAAACCTAGTAAGACTTATTTAAAAAAAATAAAAAGCGCTTCACATTCCATTTCAACTGCGTACACTTATGAGGTTCAAAATATATATATATCTCAAAATCTCAACTTCCAGCAAACTGAGATGAATTTGACGTTAATGTACAACACTGGTGACATTTTCAGGTTCATTCACTCAGTAAATGAATCCAGGTTTTTCTTTAAGATTTGGTAAAAGAGAGTGATGGCAAATGACCGAAATATTTTCACCACCCTGGAGAAGGTCAGGTGAAGGTCACCCTGTTTTACAATGGAGGCCCTGAACATTTGTTGTTGGAAAAAAACTTTCCAAAGATTTTGTTTCAAAACAATCCTTCTCTCTCCCTCTCTCTATCTCTCTCTCCCTCTCTCCCTCCCTCCCCTCGTCTCTCACTTCCTGTATCCCGTGCTTGTCCTAAAAGTATTTCTCGGAGTCTGTCATTGCGTGATCTGGGGTTATGTGTGATGCGCGAGATGCACCATTTCAGCGTTCTGTCTGACGGAGACGCGCGCCTGATTGCTTTGTCACACGCTGCTGGTTCACAGCTGTCTCCGACCAGGAGCGGGAAAACTGGCGCTGCGTTCCATCCGTTGGCTCTCCGCCCGTCGCCTCCAAAGCTCCGGAGCGCCGGCCAGCGCATATCGTGAAACTCAGCGGTGAGGCTCTGTCAACTAAATACAACAGATGTGCACATTTCAGAAGAAAGATGCCAAGAACCTGCCGAGTGGCTGTGTCCCGTTGCAGCTTCAACAGTCAAAAAACAAACGAGTGAGCAAAAACAACGAATACATAAAATCAGACGGAGGAATCTGGAGGGCCAGAGAAGCAAATTTGTCAGTTTGCACTCCCTGTTGGCCTACACTGTGCCATGCGGAATCTACGGAGCACAAGAGTGTCAGATTTCACTGCAGCGAGCAGGGGGTAGGGGTAGTGCCCAAATAAATAATCACCTTATGCCATTGCCTCATTACATCATTACATTATTTACCCACGTTCTCGTTATGGAGCACTTAAATGTATCCATCAGATACCCCCTCCTGTTCTCCATGTACACCAAGTCACTTGGTTCTGTTATCTCTGCTTATGGTTTTTCATATCACTGTTATGCTGATGACACTCAACTCTTTATCTCCTTCTGAAACTCATGTTCTGATGCGTATCTCTGCATGCCTGGCAGACATCTCTGTTTGGATGTCCACTCACCACCTGAAGCTCAACCTGGGGAAGACCGAGTTGCTCTTCCTCCCAGCGAACGGCTCCCCGATGATTGATGCCTCAATCATTGTGGAAGGCTCCATAGTGTCTCTGTCCCGGTCTACCCATAGTCACCTTGATGTGCTTCTCGGGGCACATCACAGCGATCACCTAGACCTGCCGATTCTCCCTCAGCAATGTCCAGAGAATTCGCCCATTCCTCTCCCAAGAGGCCACACAACTTTTAGTCCAGTCCGTCTGGACTACTGCAATACATTGCTGGCAGGCTTACTGGCCTGTGCCATCAAGCCACTGCAACTAGTACAGTGGCACGCCTGGTTTTCAACTAACCCAAGTTCACGCATATCACTCATCACACTTCACTGGCTCCCTATAGCAGCACAAATCAAATTTAAATCACTGGTGCTGGCATATCAGGCCGCAAGGGGAACTGCTCGCTCCTACCTCCAGACACTCATCACACCCTACACCCCAGCTAGACTCCTCCGCTCAGTCTCCTCTGGCAAACTGACTCGCTTCTTCTCTGTCCTGACCCTGGTGGTGAAATAATCTTCCGTACCTGGCCAGGACCGTGGAATCACTGGCTATCTTCCATAAGAGACTAAAACCCCAGCTCTTCAGACTCCACTACCACTGATTCTGCACATTAATTAACTGCCATCACCACTGTTTACATGTTTCTAAAAAAAAAAAAAAAAAAAAAAAAAAATATATTTCAGAGGCAGGTCTGCATTTGAAATGGAGTAAGTGTAGCTTCATGTAGAAGGACATGACGAGCCTTGATGGGCTGACGGCCCGTTCTGTATTCTTATGTTCTTATGTTAGGTAAAGGAGATTCCTAAAAAATATACAGGACACTCATTACTGTTGTTGATTTTATTTATTGTATAAAAACATAAAGCCATTGTAATGTTAACAAGTTGATGTTTAAAAAAAGGGACTGAAGACTGTTACAAAGATGTAATGTACTGTTAGTTGTGTGAGAGTTATTAATTGAAGACTAGTTCAGATATAAGATGGGAGGAATGTAGTGTGGTTTTTGTTAATCCCAACCTCCAGGGGGCGCGTGCACGCTGCTTGGGATGGAAGAAGAAGAGTGAGTTGGTAACAGCCCGAGGTTGTCCAGGTTCCTCCGTTGCCAAGTGGCCTGAAATAAAGAACAAATAAATGATAAGTCCTGCCTTCTGTATAATTAATTAAAGAAATGACACTTGTCGAATTACGATGTCCTAAAAACAAATTGCTAACTGATGTGAATGCTTGCTTTTTGTTGTTTTCTCTGTGTAAACATCATTTCTCATTAGGAATGCTTGGGAACAGGGGTGATACTAGGTTTTGACCTTTAGGGGCGCTCAGCCCCCAATGAGAATGTGAGGTACACAAGCCTACATTTTGTATTAATTTACTGTTACATTCCCCCAAACAAAAACACCACAATGGTGGTCGCTCTCAAACTGGCACACTAACAAATAAATACTGACTCTCCAAATGCCAGGAAAAAGGGGTTTTAAAATGTGTATATGAAGGTGCCAACTGCAAACTAAAGGTTGTGAAATCACCACCGTCCAATATGAAGCAACTGCATGATGCCATTGCCTCTGCATGGACCAACATTGCTGTGGAATGTGTCCGTGTCCGACATTTATCAGTGTTTGTTCATGCCAAAATTTTGGTTGTTTAGGACCTGTGACCTTATCCCCCAAATCATTTTGATTAAAAGACACTGCTTCATGGTCTATATCCTGCTGACTCTCTCTATCTCCTCCCCCATAGCCTCTCCCTCTTTTTGTATCTCTCCTTGTACTGTGACAATCACAAACAAACAACACTTCTACTTAACTAGAAAAATATTTTTCAATGTAAAAGGGTGTCATGATTAGAATGAAACTAACTTTTCTCAATATACACTAATACGTGTACTAAGTGTACTTGTAGAAAGTACTTAAAATGTAAAAGTGTGTAAGAAGTAGAAGAACAAAAAAACAACTAGATATGCAGTTAGCATTTCTGTAATACATGTAAAATTGTATCATGACTGTGCCCCTCTGTGCCCTCCACTCCCTCCCCTCCCTCTGTGCCCTCCCCCTGCTTCCCCTCTTTTTCTCCCCTCTCAGAGTCTATTTCCCACCTCCTCCTCTCCCACCGTCCTACCACTTGTGCCCTTGACCCTATCCCTTCATCCCTCCTCCAGGCTATCACACCTGACATCCTCCCATTTGTCACCTCCCTTGTGAACTCCTCCCTGTCTTCTGGTTGTTTCCCCTTGCCCTTCAAAAGGGCCCATATCACCCCTCTGCTGAAAAAACCCACTCTAGACCCCTCAGTCATCCAGAATTATCGCCCAGTATCCCTCCTCCCCTTCCTGTCTAAAACCCTCGGAAGAGCGGTATCTAACCAACTCTCTGCTTTCCTCACAGAAAATAACCTGTTGGACCCCCACCAGTCCGGCTTCAGACCTGGCCACTCAACAGAAACCGCTCTCCTCTCGGTCAATGAGGCACTTCACACCGCACGAGCCGCCTCCCTCTCCTCCATCCTGATCCTGCTTGATCTCTCAGCTGCCTTCGACACTGTGGAGCACTCCATCCTCCTGTCCTCCCTGGCAGCAACAGGGATCTGCGATACAGCCCTCGCCTGGATTGATTCCTACCCCTCCGGTCGCTCCTTCCAGGTTGCCTGGGCTGGTAAAGTATCACCGCCTCGCTCCCTCCCCACCGGGGTTCCACAGGGCTCAGTCCTCGGTCCCCTTCTCTTCTCCCTGTACACCCGCTCCCTTGGCTCTGTAATCTCTGCCCACGGCTTATTTTACCATTGTTATGCTGATGACACTTAACTCTTTCTCTCCTTCTCCCCATCAGACACTCAGGTCTCTACCCACATCTCTGCTTGCCTGAGGGACATTCAGAGCTGGATGGACAGTCACCACCTAAAGCTCAACCCAGGTAAAACAGAACTAATCTTCATTCCTGCCCTAAACTCTCCCCACCTTGATTTCTCAATTTCTCTAGGTGACACCTTGGTGACATCATCAGCCTGCGCGAAGAATCTCGGTGTGGTGATGGACAACAGGCTGTCCCTATCAATGAACATTGCAGCGGTAAGCCGGGCGTGCAGATTCTTCCTGTATAACATCAGGAGAATCCGTCCCTTCCTTACCACGTACTCTACCCAGCTCCTGGTCCAAGCAATGGTACTGTCCCGCTTGGATTACTGCAACTCGCTCCTGGCTGGCCTTCCCGCATCTGCCATCAGACCCCTGCAACTCATCCAGAACGCTGCAGCCCGTCTGGTCTACAACCTTCCTAGACATTCCCACGTCACCCCCCTGCTCACTACCCTCCACTGGCTGCCTGTTATAACTCGCATCAAATTCAAGACATTGGTCCTAGCATACCAGGCAGTCAAGGGATCAGCCCCAACATACCTCCTCAAGATCTTCAAACCCTACACTCCTGCCAGACCACTCCGTTCTGCTACCTCAGGACGCCTAGCACCTCCCCCCCTCCGCACCTGCGCTTCCCAGTCACGTCTCCTGTTGGTTCTGGCTCCACGATGGTGGAATGACCTTCCTGTGGAAGTCAGAACAGCTGAGACCCTGGCCACCTTCAAGCGACGACTGAAGACTCACCTCTTCAGGGTGCATCTCTCCCCATAGTCCGGTTTTTGTTAACTTAGGGACATAGTTGCTTAGTTTTACACATGTCTACTTGTTTATGTATTGTATTAGGCTTAGGCATTATTTTCTGCATTGATTGCTTTATTGCTACCTTTGAATTGTGGCTACAGATTTACCTACAGGGTCCTAGTTTAACTATGTGGTTGCTCCTAGCACCCAGGAACTGTACTTCCCACTAGGGTGGCTTTCAGCTAAACTGTTCTTGACTACTATACTGCTGGATATCCGCTGGAGCTGTTCAGGGTGAAGTTACCCGCCAAAGGGCTCAGCACCAGAGGGTTTTGGGTTCAATCCCAGAACCGTAACCACGGCACCACACGGCTGCTCCGTCTGCGTCCCACTGGATTCAGAGGCCATCAAATAACCTGTCAGGTCTCATTGTGTCAAAGTAATCCACCTGTAAATAGTTGAGCTTTGACCTCATGGAGCTCAAAGAGCAGGTTTCTGCTGGTCTTGATCTGTTTGCTCCTCTGTCTAACAGATTCAGTGCATACTGTCTTATTTAATTTTTTTGTGCTCACCTTGTCTGATCATGGTGTTTTTTTGGTCTCAGATTGTGCTTGGGGGATGTGACCACCTGGCTGTGCTCGCTAAGTGAAGGCTGAAGGACACATATGCACAAACGCATAACTTTAGCTAGCTACCTTGCCCTTGTTTACATGGAGAAAATACACTGGCACATGAGTCTGGATAGCTAAACGTTAGCTAACAAGCTAGTCTCAGCTGGTTTAACAGTCAGTCTTTTTGTTCGTTAGATAGCAGCTAGATCGTTAGAAGAATCAGATAGCTGGCGAACGTTAACTACAGGTGATGTACTACTAGCTTGTCAGTTATTATTAATAATAATAATAATAATGATGATGATGGTGTCGCTAGCTGACGTTAGACACAAGTTACAAGACACTTAGTTAGCAAGCTAATGTTTTTGAGCTAATGAAATAAGAGTAGTTTAGCAGCCGTGATTTGTAGCTAGCCTAGCTAACGACCTAATGTTATATTAAGCCTACTTATGCAAGATAACGTTAGTTAACTAGAATTTGGTGGTGTGTGGTAATCAAATCATTTATTTATTTTCAAACGATAGTTTTGCTCAAGTTAGATAAACCGTTAATTAAATCGTTCGCTAGTGTGGGAATTTATTAGTATGTTTTTATTCTGACCTGACTGTGAATTAATGTGCAGAGCTCATGTTCCTTTTCTATGACCCATTGTATTCAAAGAAAGTGGCAAACTAGCTCGGGGGCCCCTGTTTCTGTTATTGAGTTCTTGCACCTGTCTTCAGCAAGGTTAAGATAAGACCGAAGACAGGGCTCATTGTCTCCATAGACAGATGATGTAGGTTGTTGCTGATTGGACAGTCTGAACCGATAGGAAGTCACGCTGACGTAAGTGGCTTGCCGATTGGAGGACCTGGGAAAACCTCCAGCGAATCAGAAATGGACTCGAGGGGATTAAGAAGGAAGTTTGAAGACAGCCGGGGAGAAGCGCTTCCCGGGAGAGGGCTGGACAAATCAATTGAGAGATTTGTGTAGTTCGCTTTTGATTCATGTTACCTTTTACTTGTCTCTTTAATAAATTCTGAGTTAAGAATAATTTGGTCTTAGTATTTTGCCTCCTCACCGACACCTCCTTTGATACACGCTAACACTAGTTACTAGCATATATAGCTAGCCAACTATACACAAAGAAAGGTTGCATTCAGTTCGGGAGTGAGCTGTACGTTTAGCAAGCAAACTAACGGCTAATTAGCAGGTTGAGGTAGCACAGCAAGTAAGTTAGTGCTAGCTAGTAAAGTAGCCTTCGCCAGCACTAGCCGATGTCAATATATCTAGCTTTCCACCTGACAAGCTAGAATTTATGGTGATATTAATCAGAATCGTCAACTGATTAGCTAGCTAGCTAACGAACTTCCTTGCTAGCTCAATACTGTAGTAAATATAAGCTCCAAAGTAGGGCTACATTGCTTGTTGATTTCGCATCAGATTATGTTCCGCATGGATCATTGATGGAAACAAGATTGCTTTTGCAATGGACGGCCATTTTGTGCTTAAAATAACGAAGTCACGGCGCTCCAGTTTTGGTACGAGCGGCCGTTTGCTTGTTCTGCCGCTCCATGCGCGCGGTCTTTCTCCTTGGTCCGTATTGCTTTCACATCTTTCACCAGCAGAGGGCAGCATTACATGCGTTGAGTAAAATGAGACATATTGACTCAAAATTCAGGAATTATCAGGAATATTTATTCATAAAATGTTCATCTGATAAATGTTGCAGAGCTTATTATTATGATAACAGGATTAGTGACATTCCTTGATAATGCATCCAAGATGAGTTATACACTAAACCTTAGGAGACAGATTACTTTTACAATATCAAATTTGCACACACATTTGGAAATCTTCAACCTTCATGTCATACTCCACACATTTACTGGGCTAGGCAGGTTTGTGGATGAATAAATGGCTTATTCATATTGTATTTGGAATAGCTGAATAGCATGTATTTTTGGAATAGCTGGGGGGATACAGGGGCATTGGGAAATGTGATCTGTTTAACTCAGCATGAGTGACCCTGGTTAACAAAAACAATAAAGCGTTGATTTGGGCCAGCCCGGTTCACAGCTGTTATCTTTGCTGACGTCTCTATTCACCTCTAAATAACCAAAGGTGCATTAGACCAGAGGGGAAGCAGCCTTGAATCTCAGGCTTCAATCTGACCAGGTCTTTATTTTCGGCATTATCCCTTAATTACTTAATTTATCCAATCGCAACCACCAAAATAATTTGGAGTCGTAGGGGATGTGGACCACTGGCAAGCTAGAGTGTGCTTTCCAAGGTTACTTCTGTGGAACAAAGGAAATCCATCATGGGAGTAAATACTGCAGCCTGGACTCATTACACAGGCAGTCTCAGGTTCAAAACTCAGGAAGGCTCTGTGTGTATCGGAGTTACGGTCGACAGCTTGGCGAGTTCTGTCTCGGAAGAGAAAGTTTGGCGCCTTTGTCTCTGCCAGTCCTAGGGTTGCAGTGGCAAGCTCAAAGTATGAGGGAAGGAATAGTTGAATTAGAAATAGGAAATAGGAAAATTGGGGAAAAATCTGAAACAAATGAATTAAATAAATAAATAAAAACAACTAAGGAAGGACAATGTTGATGAAGCCTTGAACAAAGCTCTTCACTGAGAATTGGTCCAGCTACAAAAACACAATAGAACGACACTATAGACATGCCCCTTCCAATACAGTGTACAAAATGGAGAGCCCCAGGTGTAAACATGCTGTTTTCTTAATTTGGTTTGGAAATTGTGGAAAAGACTCTGCTCACTTGGATGGATGTGCACTGTGCAGAACTGCTGTACTCCTCTCCGTTTTGTTCTGGTCACAGAAAGGTAGATCACATTTAGATCAAATTTAAGGTGAGAAATGTATTTGACAATATTACATCGCACACACATTACAAAACTATAAATTGCGTTATAGGGTTATATTGTCAGGACTATATCGTACGAGAATTGAAACTGTTCATTCTCCCATTTATATTACTCGCCACAGAGCCACATGTTATTTAAGAAGTTCATATTATCAAGCAATCTGCCACCTTGCAGATCTCATCGTTGAGGTTCATAGCTGGAGAAGTAGACAGCAGGCAAACAGACTCTACTTTTGGCTAAATTAAGAGCTTTGCCAAATTTGCTAAATTATTTGCCCAAGCTAATTTGCCATTTTCGGACACAGGACCAACATTCATTGTTTGGAACGATTAATTTAACCCATTTGGTTCAACCGTTCTCATCCTTATGTGCTGTCAAAGGAACTAATCTGAATCGGAACGTGTTCCTACTCAGACACAGAGAACAAGGGGAACTTTGAAAGCGTACGCACTGCCATAATTCCTGGCTTTGCGATACAGCTCTATGTATACTGAATCTGTTGGAAGTTAAACCCTGTCTTGATTCTCCAGTTAAGTGCAATGTGACCTCCAACCCCCCCAGACATATTGTGATGTCAGGGTAACTAATCCTCCACCAACATCACAGATGATCACTAATCATCTCTAATAAGACTAAAAGCCCATAATTAGGATCATTTACAAACATGGCTGGGAAATTCAACCTTTGTGGGCCACGTGCATCTATGGAAGGAAAACTAAAACTGGAAACAATGCCTTCCCTGCATTATGCATGTCCCAGATTTTCATCCTTAAGATGTTCTGTTGTGTGAGTTTGGAAGAGCTGAATTACTCCTTTTGTTTATGAGAATGGGCCAGTCAATGGGTGGGAGCCAAATTTGGGAGGGTATTTAAGGCTCATGCAAGGCTCGAGGGAGGAGTTATTAGCTAAAGCCACTTAGCTCAGTAGTACACAAACCCTGTTGCCAGCTTGGGCTTTTATTGGCAAATTGGCTGAACTGTCACTGATTGTGTGCTGACGTCAGGTATTAAAAAGCCAATTGCCATTGTTGCTGTTTTAAGTCCTAAAATTGTATTGACTTAATAAAAACACACGGATTGAGCTAAAATAGCAAGATGGATTTACATTTGTGTTTCCTCAATGATTCGTTTGTTGTAAGAAGTCAGTTGTTTAGTTGTGCAGCATGCTGGTTTTGGCTTCTTTGGGAAATGGATTACAGAATTTTGACTTGGGATTTTGAAATCAGCCCCTGTAACCCAAATAAACAGATCCAAGCAATCGAGCAGCAGAAAAAGGAGCTTCAGGTTCTGCATGCAACCAAACCCTGTGTTCCCCACTGAGTGGCACAATCATTACATTACATTACAGGCATTTGGCAGATGCTCTTATCCAGAGTGACGTACAACAAAGTGTTAACCGTAGTCAAGAACAGTTTTAGCTGAAAGCCACCCTAGAGGGAAGTACAATTCCAGGTGCTAGGAGCAACCACATAGTTAAACTATGTGGACCCTGTAGGTAAGCAATAAAACAATCAGTGCGGAAAATATCGGTGAAATAATGCCTAAACCTAATACAATACATAAACAAGTAGACATGAGTGCGGTACTAAACAGCTACGTCCCTAAGTTTACAAAACCGGACTACAGGGAGAGGTGTACCCTGAAGAGGTGAGTCTTCAGTCGTCGCTTGAAGGTGGCCAGGGTCTCAGCTGTTCTGACTTCCACGGGAAGGTCATTCCACCATCGTGGAGATAAAGGAGTAATCAACACAGGCTCTGTGTTAAATGCTCTGTATCTCAAGTTCAATTACTTGATAACGACCTGTGCCAAGATTAAATCTTTAAATACAAATACTATTTAACCTAATGCACACAATGATGAACTACTAGGAACACTGCAATCGATTGCTACAAGGTGTAATTGCTGTAGGCCTATTGTTCTTTTACTGCAATGCTGGAATACACAGCAGAGCTTGGTGGATTTTTCAGAATGGTTAATGTTATAATTACCTTGTTGCCTTGTATTGATTGGTGGAATGTCTCGTTCTGTTAAATCAAGCTAAATCATGGTATAGTTCTCTTTTTTACATCAATGTCTGAGACCATTTTAGAAGACTCAAATACCCCTGTCATTAATGACAAGTTACTGGTACTCAAATATGTCAATGTAGTGGGACAGCCCCTTGTCTGCTGTCCTGTGGTACGTATGGCATTTCAGTTCATGCCCATTAATGTTCCCTTGGATTTCATACACATTTTTAGAAGTCCATAAGTACTAAGAATTTCACGTTCATTTCCACATGAGCAAACCATCTGAGTTCAGAGACATGAGTTAGCACGTGAGTGTCTGCTACAGAATGTAATTTCACCCCTGGAGTAGCAATAAGAGTATGATTAGTTCCCTTGGCTGGGGACCTTGGTCTTTAGCACAACAGGCTAATCATATCTCTTGTTGTGCTGGGCGGCCAGCTAGGACAGTGGTTCGCAACCCGCAACAGACCGACTCCCGTTAAATATGGTGCGATACAAATATGTTCAGTGACATTTTTGTACAGTTTATTGTTAGGAAATAAGTAAACCTATTTTTAGCCAATTAAAAATATATATATATATTTACCAGGGACATAGAAATGCATTGTTACAATGTTAAAAATCAAGAATCAGATGCATTACTTTAAGTGTTTATAGCCAAGTTCATTTCCAACACCTGTCCATAATAGACTGGAATAAAGTTTATACTTACATGTGCACAAACACATGTAAGTATAAACATAACAAACTATTGCTGTATGAAAACTATTGCTGCTATTGGGATCTTTTGTATTATTGATAGTATCAATGAGACTATATGTTATGATTGATGATGACAGATCAGATTTTTCATTCAAAAATCAATGAAATTGTATAAAGAAGTAATTAGTTATGTCAGCAAATATTTTAAAGAAAAATGGAAATGTGCTGAAATATGCTGCTTGCATAACTATTCAGACCCCTCGTATTAATTTGGTGGAGGCACCTTTCGCTGCAATAACAGCTCTGAATTTCTGCCAACTTTGCACACTGGTTGGAGGTGATTTTCTCCCATTCTTCAGAGCAGAATTTCCCCAGCTCTCTGAAGTTCCTTGGACATTGCTTATGGACAGCAATTTTCAAGTTGTGCCACAGATTCTCACAAATTTCTCACAGAAATGTTCATTTTTTCCCCAGCTTCAGTTTTTTGGGAGACTGAAATAGCTTTTCTTGCCGTATCTGCTTGTAGGTTGCTCTGTCCTTTTATTCTGGCAAGTTTCCCAGTTCCTGCTGAAGAGAAGCATCCCCATAGCTTGATACTGCCACCGCTGCCACTACTGCCACTAACATGCTTCACTGTAGGGGCAGTGTTACGTGGGGCATAGGCAGTGGAGGGTGGTGTGGGAAATACTCTCCTCACTCTCCTGGCCTAGGGTCCAAGATCACTGTTCTACAGCAGTGGTTCCCAACCTGTGTATGCTGGGTTTCATTCCAACCATAATTGCAACCTCTGAACTGTAACAAGCTGTTAAATGTTCTATGTTCTTAATACGAAACGTTTCATTTCTATTAAAGCGTTATTTAATCTCTTAAAGCCATGAACACGACATCCTCCAGGAGAGTGTGGAGCGTATTTTTCATGGAGCGCCCACTCAACTCCGCTCACACGCTCTATTATGGGAACAAAGCGCTGCACAGGCAGCAGACGCTCATCTCACTGCGCTGCCCATTCGAGGCCTGACTTTAAATCTTTCTCGCCCCTATCGTTCTCTTTAGATAAAAGCATCTTGGAGGAGATTCCGATTTTATTCCACAAGTATATTCTATCATACCAGAAAATATATTTCATATTTCATGTTCAGTTTTAAGTCTGAGAATTTTAAAAACTAAAAAAGTAAAGCTTCATTCTTGCTAAATTGTAAATATAAAAAGTATTACTTTACTATAAATTAGTAGCCTCGTTTTTATTTGATGTACCGCTGTAACAAACTAGGTATGTTAATGGTCACATGGCGTTACGCATATTGCATCGCATATACAGTAGGTAACCGATTAATGACATGTCCGTGGTGAATACGTTAGAAACAATAAGATATTACTTATGGGTTATGTAAAATATATCATTTCATATTGGAATAATGATTTGCTCTTGAGGCGCGAAACAAACATTTTGCTTTCCTAACACAGAACAAAGCAAACTATCTGATATAGAAAATAATATTGTACAACGCCTCATTAATTATTACAGGGGCAAATTCCTTCAAACTATTGCATTCCGCGTCTTACAACTTAGGTTCGCCTGGCGAATGACCCACCGTGCGTGTGATGTGACGCTATAGATCTAGTTCATTCCGGGTCACAATTTAAAAACTTCCTGTGTACTTCCTGTATTTTGAATTAGAGAGATTTACGGATCTCCTAGATATAGTAAACAACGGAAATATTTACCCGATTAGAGTCGCCGTTCACAAAGCAGTCGTTTTGCGGACGGCGAGCAATGAGCTCGGACTGCTTTTTGATGAGCGATCAGGCGGTCAGGCGACACGGTTCTCCAAATCTGTTCTCAATATCGACAGCAACAGAGGATGTGATGTCGACTGTTTAATGAAGTTGCGTTTTTCTATGACAAGCTTCGTGCGTCTGTTATGCTTTTACTTGTTTTAAATAACTTTAGCGCCATGGACACCGAGGGAATTGTGATCCGAATTAAGACACCCAGCGGGGACATGGACTCGTCCGTGGACTCTCCATCACTGTTGACTTTTAATGACTTGTTGGTAAGAACATAGCTTACGCTCTTTTTTTGCTAAGTAGACAGACAGACAGATAGCTAGCTAGCTAGCTATATCTCCATCTCCGTTTCAGCAAAATGGCCTATTTGGGAAAGCAACTAGAAAATTGCTAATGTTATTAATCTGGCGACAAATGAAGCAAAAGGAGCAAATGCAAGGTAGCTAAATGTAGCGAATACTTTTCAGACATGTTAGCTAGCCAGAAGTGAGCTACATAACCACATTATATTACAGAAGCAGTAGCTAACTTGTAATCGTTATGCATTTAGAATGGGCGTAGCTAACAAGTTATGAAAACATACACTAATGTGTTGGTTGAATATTATAGATATTATGATGTATGTCTATTGCTGTATTACTGCACTGATCTCGTGCGCTAACTATGATTGTTCCTACCATGTATTAATGCACATCTTGTAAGTCGCTCTGGATAAGAGCGTCTGCTAAATGCTTAAAATGTAACTGTATATATATATATTTCTGTTTATGTGAAGGTCGCGATAAGGGAAGTCATGCCTGAAGCGACTATCACGGCGTTTGAGTGTAAGTATCTTTTTGCATGCTGTTCTTAAACTATGTCCTGACCTGTAGTTTACTCTTGGATTTCATCCTTCACGTTTGAATATACGTTACTTCTCAAGCCTTAAATAAGGAATTTGACTGGTATGTTAGTATCGATAGGGAAGAACGTAGTTAGGACCGACGTTACCGTTACATTTTCTAGTTTCCCCCATCGTATTTTATAGGAGCTTGTTAAACAATAATGGCAAACTCGTGAGGTCGGCAATATTTCCATCCTCGCATATTTCACTGTAACGACTGTGCTATATTTGTGTCATTGATTTAACACATTTCGAGTTGAGACCATGGATATATGTTAGGAATTTAAACTGCTGTTCAGTGGGATTTAACCCCTCCCCCCGGACAAATGCAAAGTTATGTTGACTATGGTCCCAGTTAAATACAATTGATTGAAATGGACCTGGGTTCAAATCGCATTGGGCAGCAGCAGGGCACCTTAGTCACTCAACCCAGCTGTATAACTGGATCATTTAAGCAATTAATCAATCAATCCAGGACACATGCCTGCATGGAGCAACTTGTATTGTAATGTCTAAAACATGCACACACACATACACGTGCACACACTCACTCAGAAAGTATTGTGAGTAATGGTGTGCTGTTGGTTTGCAGATGAGGATGAGGTGGGCGATAGAATCACAGTGAGGAGTGACGAGGAGCTGAAAGCCATGCTGTCGTATGTAAGTATGTTTTTAAAACTGCTGCCAGTGTGTGACTGTCCCATGTTGGTCAGGGAAAGCCTGTGAGCTGAAAGCACAGCAGATTTAGGAATGGAGGCTTTCCCTTTGTGTTGAGCTTTGCAACAAATAAATAAATCAAAAAAAGGCACAGGAATAGATTTACCATAAGGGTAAAATTGTCTTGAAGTTTTTTTTCCGGCAATTGTAATTGCTGACCCTGTGCCATTGCCTCTGCTGTACTGTTGAGCACTGTTCTGTGTTTCATTTCTGCCAGGGGAAAAAAAGCTATTAAAAATCTATTACCACGGATCCTTACACTCAGGGCTAAAATGTGCTCATTACTAAACAGATTGTTAGATTGTTGAGGATGACAAGGGGCTACATATTTCTCCACCCCCCTTATTTTTTGGGGAAAAGCTGTGGATGACTGCAGGCCTGCTGTGGCAATCAGTGTTGCCATAGCAATGGGAGAGGGCGGGGGCATGTGCATGTGGATGAAGCCCCCCCCCCCATGCCAGCACTCACCTCTCCTATTTTACAATTAGGGGGTGTGTTTACATAAAGCATTAAATACTGTCAGTGAACAATCAAGCTCTTGTTTTAATACAATTGATTGTTTTGTCCTTCTATGTGCAAAATGCATGGATTCCCATGAGCAGAAAATTGCAAGCTGAAATTGAGCGATTCAGAAATGTATTCACAGGCTCAGAGCAGTGTAATAGTGCGTTCAGTGGATGTCAGGGTATATTTAAGATTACTGCACATTAAGGGTGTCTTTGGCTTGACACTGATGCAATATGCATCACAATATGCATCACGACATGGGTTGTGCTACAATGCAAGTATGGTACTAGTTCATGTAGAAGGATGGGATGCAGTGTGATGCCATTCAATGTATTGTGGTACCCTACAGTAACTTCAACCAAAAATGCAGTCTGTGTGAATGAAATACCTGGAATACCCGCATGGCTTTTTTTTGTAGCAAAACCACATTTCCATAATCAAGAAACTTCAATTAAATGCTTCATGAGAGTTAAGACAAAGCAAAACGCATGAAAGGTAAACTAAATGAGAAATGGAAAATTAAAGACAAAATCTCTGATACTTTCAATTAACGTGAGTAGTTATTTTTACTTATTTGTATGAAGTCAAACATTGTACACAAAGAAAACTGCAGCATTTTAAGTGTAATACAATTTTTAAAAAGCCTTAAAATAATCACTTTAGTTAAGCAAAAAAAAAAAAAAAAAACAGGATATCCCCTGCAATATCATTGATACAGTTATATCATGGGGCATTGAACTTAAATCTCAAGGAATTTACCCACTTCACCTGCTCTCCCACCACACCTGCAATTTCTCACACATCTTAATCAAAATTATTGAAAAAAAAAAAGTGTGTTGTGTCAAATCTCATTCTTTGTCACCTTTCGAAGTTGTTAGCCCTGCAATCATTACAGCTCTATTGCTCATTATCTCTTAAATTAATTAGTATGTTTCCTTCTCTTGCACCTGTTGTTCTGATGTGTTGATTATTGTTCGTTACCAGCAGAGTGGTCTTTGTAGTTACCACTCACTATGTCGGCATTAGGACTAATGGATTGTAATGGTTTCTCCGTCAGAGCTGAGTGGAAGCGAAATGAACTATCGGTTTTTATTATTTATTATGCAGTACTTAAAGTTTTGGCTCATTAGAAGAAGAAAAAAAGCTAGACACCCCCCCAAGGTTGGGAGATTTTTCTGAATCTACTTTCATCTGGGGCGCCTTACCCCACCAGTGTGCAGTGATGTCATAGCCATGGGCTCCATTTCCTCTGCTCTTTTAAACAGTAAAAATGGGTGGAGTCTGAAGCCCTGCAGCACGACTGTCACCTCCCCCTAAATTATTCCCTGTGATGTCTGGAGAGGATAATTAAAAAACGCGACAACTTTGAGTTGAGCGGTCGAGTAGGGCAGAAAGTAGTGGCTGGACTGAGCCAAATAGATCCAGACTGAACACCAGCCACTGCACTGGAGCGGGGTGGAGGTGCGGGGTGGAATCACTAGGAAAGTGACAGCTGAAATTGGAGCGATTCAGAAATGTATTCACAGGCTCAGAGCAGTGTAATAGTGCGTTCAGTGGATGTCAGGGTATATTTAAGATTACTGCACATTAAGGGTGTCTTTGGCTTGACACTGATGCAATATGCATCACAATATGCATCACGACATGGGTTGTGCTACAATGCAAGTATGGTACTAGTTCATGTAGAAGGATGGGATGCAGTGTGATGCCATTCAATGTATTGTGGTACCCTACAGTAACTTCAACCAAAAATGCAGTCTGTGTGAATGAAATACCTGGAATACCCGCATGGCTTTTTTTTGTAGCAAAACCACATTTCCATAATCAAGAAACTTCAATTAAATGCTTCATGAGAGTTAAGACAAAGCAAAACGCATGAAAGGTAAACTAAATGAGAAATGGAAAATTAAAGACAAAATCTCTGATACTTTCAATTAACGTGAGTAGTTATTTTTACTTATTTGTATGAAGTCAAACATTGTACACAAAGAAAACTGCAGCATTTTAAGTGTAATACAATTTTTAAAAAGCCTTAAAATAATCACTTTAGTTAAGCAAAAAAAAAAAAAAAAAACTCCAGGATATCCCCTGCAATATCATTGATACAGTTATATCATGGGGCATTGAACTTAAATCTCAAGGAATTTACCCACTTCACCTGCTCTCCCACCACACCTGCAATTTCTCACACATCTTAATCAAAATTATTGAAAAAAAAAAAAAGTGTGTTGTGTCAAATCTCATTCTTTGTCACCTTTCGAAGTTGTTAGCCCTGCAATCATTACAGCTCTATTGCTCATTATCTCTTAAATTAATTAGTATGTTTCCTTCTCTTGCACCTGTTGTTCTGATGTGTTGATTATTGTTCGTTACCAGCAGAGTGGTCTTCGTAGTTACCACTCACTATGTTGGCATTAGGACTAATGGATTGTAATGGTTTCTCCGTCAGAGCTGAGTGGAAGCGAAATGAACTATCGGTTTTTATTATTTATTATGCAGTACTTAAAGTTTTGGCTCATTAGAAGAAGAAAAAAAGCTAGACACCCCCCCAAGGTTGGGAGATTTTTCTGAATCTACTTTCATCTGGGGCGCCTTACCCCCACCAGTGTGCAGTGATGTCATAGCCATGGGCTCCATTTCCTCTGCTCTTTTAAACAGTAAAAATGGGTGGAGTCTGAAGCCCTGCAGCACGACTGTCACCTCCCCCTAAATTATTCCCTGTGATGTCTGGAGAGGATAATTAAAAAACGCGACAACTTTGAGTTGAGCGGTCGAGTAGGGCAGAAAGTAGTGGCTGGACTGAGCCAAATAGATCCAGACTGAACACCAGCCACTGCACTGGAGCGGGGTGGAGGTGCGGGGTGGAATCACTGATCCCAGATCAGCTGAAGTTCCATCAGATTAACCAGGAAAGTGACAGCTGAAATTGGAACGGCTGACCTAGAGTTAGACTTAACCATGTGATAAGAGGCAGTTGGAGGCTGGGATGTGTGTGATGTTGTGTTTTGTAGCATTTCTCAGAACAGTGTTTCTGTCTGTCTGCAGTATTACAGCACACTGATGGAGCAACGCATGAATGGTCTCCTGCCTGAACCCCTCCACATCTTTCCCAGAGGTAAGTGTGTGTGTGTGTGTGTGTGTGTGTGTGCGTGTGTGTTTGTGTTTGACTTTCCGTGTCCATGCCATATCAGCTGCACCACTGTCATAATTTCTATGCTGTCAGAACACAGGTGCTATGATCTCAATATGTTGGCTCATTCATATTACAGTATACAGTTTTAAAGTGTATATGGTCCAGTAAATGTACCTCTTGAAATATCCACAGACTGAAAAGGAACCTTGTCCATGTTTTTATTAAGTGTAAACATTCAAATTTAAATTGAACTGGGTGTGGCAGGCATTATGACATCACAGTGCTCTTCTGGGTGTGGCAGACATCATGACATCACAGTGCCCTTCTGGGTGTGGTGGACATTATGACACCACGGTGCCCCTTATGTGTGTGGGGGGCATTATGACATCACAGTGCCTCTTTTTTGCATGGCTGAAGTTAGAAAATTATATTATGCCTGACATTATGACATCACAATTGCATTTGCCTTAATTTGCCTGATTGCATTATATTTATATAAATTATTTGATCAATTGTAATTAGCCTGCATGTGAAACATGCCAAGACTATTGCTGTTTGTAAGGATTACTTGTTGTGGTTGCTGGTTTGTGAATGAAAAAGTCAACCCTATCTCCTCCTACAGCTTTGAAGCTCCAGGAGCCAAACTTGGTCAAACTATAGTACTATAACTTGAAGTATATAAGTTGCTTCGTATGCTTTTGATGAAAAATTTGCTACTTTTTGATTTGTGAAGGCTGAACTTTTTTTTTAGTGAAGCTAGGCTAGTTGCTTTAAACTCACACTACACTTAAACAAGAATTCAGTGACAAACCTACAGCTAGATAAATAGTATTATAGCAACCTATGTATCCACTAGTGCTAGCTAGCTGATATTTTAGCTAGCATTCCTTGCTATAAGCCACATTGCTAACATTAAGAGCCTATGGTAGCCAATGCTAGCTAGCTATATTTATTTTGTTAGCACTTAGCTAGCTAGCAAGAAGTGTATGTAGCTAGATAAATAAGAATATATAGTGGAATTGGTTTGTATAATATGTATGCAAGGTTATATTGTTTTGACTGCTAACTGCTATCTATTAACATTGCCAGCAGTACGTTTGCTAAACCAGTTTGCATTGCTAGTGATGTAACTTAATTATAGTTATTAACAATGTACCATCTTTCTAGTTTTCTAACGTTACAACAAACATCAGCTAGCTAGCTAGTCAGCTGGTTAATTCAGCTTGAACAGTCAGCTGGTTAATTCAGCTTGAACAGTCAGCTGGTTAATTCAGCTTTAACAGTCAGCTGGTTAATTCAGCTTTAACAGTCAGCTGGTTAATTCAGCTTTAACAGTCAGCTGGTTAATTCAGCTTGAACAGTCAGCTGGTTAATTCAGCTTGAACAGTAACCAGGGAGTGCTGGATAGGAGTTTCTCTGGGTGAGATGGACTATTAGCCCCAGAAGAGCGAGGCTGAATAAAACAAACAGTTGTGCTGAAGTTGAACAGGAGGTTTTAAAGAGTAAAACCTGTGCTTAAAATGAGGTTGGCTGAGCTCCGGTCTGCAACTAATTATTCAGTTTTTTCTCTCTTCACTGTCGTGACTTCTTGTTGGACATTTTCTTTGTTAAGCTGTAATGTACATGCTCAGTAACAGACATGATAACAGTTGCAAGGCAAATAAGCATTCTCAAGCAATTTAATAAATCAGTTGCATCTTCATATAGTGTAATTCACAATATCCTAAAGCATGAAATGGTTATAAACAATTGTCAAATCCAAAGGCAAGGCACAATGCTGTTAGTTACATACAGTTCGATAACTGAGATATTTTTATGGTGGTCTTAAATCATTTGTGAAACGTATTCATAATGAGATCAGATCTTCTTATGGAAAGAACCTTTAATAATATGATTGGAGGAAACTGCTGTGTTAAGATGCAGGAAATGATCTCTAAGAGAGTCCCAGCATTAATCAGCGTTAGTCCAGCCTCATTGCTCTCCTCATTGTATTCTGTTTATGTGTGTGTGTGTGTGTGTGTGTGTGTGTGTGTGTGTGTGTGTGTGTGTGTGTGTGTGTGTGTGTGTGTGTGTGTGTGTGTGCACGTGTGCGGATCTCTCTCTCTGTCTATCACTCTTGCTGTCTCATTCTCTCACAGCTTCAGTTTCAGACTCATGTTTGCTTAATTCCAGCTCTCTGGAGCCTCCTCTCCTCTCCTGTCTAATTTCAGGGTCACCCTCATTTCTTTTTAAACGATTCATTTTGAGCAGATTTTTTAAACGGGCCCTCAGTCAATTACTGTTCTTGACAATCCAGTCAATTACTATTTCAGCTGGCAAGACCCCTGGGATTCGCAACATCCATGGCCTGAAGGTACGCATTTCCATAACTCTCTCTGTAAAGTTGGGGAAGGATTGGCAACGCCGTGTTCCACTTATTAAAATGTCAATTGAAGCCAGGACCCACCCCACCCCAGCCCATCTGTCTCTGATTGCCCCTTGTCCCCTGAGTTGATTTTGGGATGGCGGTGTTTGTCCCTAATCCCATCCCGAAGTGCAGGGTCTCTTTACTTTGGCTGTTGACCTGGGGTAGGGGTGGTCACCCCTGGGCTGGAGTGTATGATGTCGACTACATGGACGACATACCCAGTGCAGACTGTTCTGTTCATTTCTATTAATTTCTTCCTTCATTGCGGCTGTGTGTTTCAGCGTGTGGTTTGAGCTTAATTTCTCTCATAAGGCCATCTCCATATTATTTAAAACCTATTTGCTTGGAAACGTGAGACATTCAATATTGTTGTATATTTAAATGGAGTCTTCATGAGGACAAAATTAGAACAGAGCCCCTCTTTTAAAGGGGCAATCAGCACCATGTGCACTTTTACAATTAAGGATGTTTTCCACACTCAACGGTCCACAACCCCCTCCCCCCCCAACCCCCAAAAGCCAATTAACCCTCATTCTGAATGAAGGGGTTTTAGGTTAATTGCAGGTTAATTGAATCACAGGTTAATTGCAGGTTAGTTGAATCATGTGATGATTGCAGGTTAATTGAATAGCAGAATTGGAGCACTGTTTGTGTGTGTCTGCAGGTGAACACACGTCCTGGCACTGCCCAAAACTCCACCCCTGCTCCCGCCCCTACCGATATTCTGCCAAACAACAGGTGAGTAAGCTGGGCGGAGCCTGCTGGGCGGAGCCTGCTGGGCGGAGCCTGCTGGGCGGAGCCCGCTGAAAGAGAGAGATATGAAATACATTAATATGAGTTATTGTACATCACACTGAGCCAAATACAGTAATATGCCTTGTTATGCCTTTTTCTCTCTTTTCTGCACAATGAACTGCAGGATTAATTAGTGTGATGAGAGTGCAGCTGAATGTTCACATGTTCATGTTAATCTCTGACTTTACAGCTCAGGGCTGTCTGTGTAGTTCTGGTGGACAGTATACACACATACACACACAAGGATGACCCATCTGACCATGACGTTTTTCCACTGCCCAGTAGACCACTGCCTGTATTCTTTGCATCACTTTACTCACAGTGGTGCGAGTAATATTAAACGTGTGCAATAAGGGGTTTATGCACTGCAACCCAACCATAGGATCCCTTTCTGTGAAGTTCTCGATGGCCTGTTCTTGATGAAACTGCCTGTCCATGTCCTATATTGACATTTGCAATCAACTGATTCAGTTGCTCGTCGGTTTTGCCTTGCATCTTGAACCAATGCATGCACATCAGGGTCAAGGAGTATGTGCTTTCGACCACAGTTGCCAAACGTGCCAACACTCACCCGTCTTTCAAAGTCACTGAGATCTCTTCTTCTAGGCATGGTAGCCAAAATAATGGGCAACTGGGCCTACCCAAAATTTATATACATGACCTAAGCATGATGGGAAGTTGCTTAATTAACTCAGGAACCACACCTATATGGAAACACCTGCTTTCAATATACTTTGTGTCCCCCATTTAAAGTGTTCAAAGTGTTTCCTTTATTTTGTCAGTTAACAGTGTGTATGTACAGACGTGCTCACACATGCCAAAGCATGCATGTGCACACTCCCTCATATGCAAGCTCACATATACACACGCACATAAAGTCCTGTCTCATTCAGGATTTTGGAAATATAAACATGTCTGTTTTTTTACCTCTGTATATGTTGCAAAAAGGTATTGTGGGTAAAATTGTGTGTTGTTTCAATTGTTCCTTTGATTCTTGCCAGGTGAGAGAAATCAGAATCATGAGTTGTGAATTACGCTGTTTTTTCTTTTACAGCTTAAAGAAGTCGTCAGCTGAACTGAAGAAGATCCTGACAAACGGACAGGTGTTTTTGTGTGTATGTGCGTGTGTGAGAGTAAATGTGTGTGTTTCTGCTGATCTGTCAAGATGAAGACCTTGCCCCTCCACTGGGAATCTATATGGCCTCCCTAGGAGACCGCACACGTCACACACACAGACACACACTGTCACACTCGCACTAATGGAGCTGTACCCCCCCCACCGACAGCAGGACTGGTTATCAGCCTGGATCTGTATGTTAAATCGGTCATTGACAAGCTGAAGAAACACAGCCCTGCCTGTTACGCCTTGCCTGACTTTATTGACACAGGTTATGTGATATAAATATTTATCTGATATCTGTCACACAACCGCAGTGCCAACCTTTGCCCCCAAGGGGGGTGTCTCAATGATGTCCCACTCTATTAGGAGCTTCACACTCAACCTCCAACCCCACCATTTATGTCTGAGTCCTTGTTTTCTTTTCTCTTTTCTCTCCCTCTCTCACACCCCCCCCCCCCTCTCTTTCTCTTTTCATTTCTGTTTTTGTTTGTAGTACAGATTCTGATTCTGTCTAGAAGTTCACATTACTGTGATCAGTAATATTTAGTTTAATTTAATTTAAAAAATGTAAGTGACCCACCTGGGAATCAAACCTGCAACCTGCTGGTCACCATCCCGCATCAAAGGCACTACATTGTACTGTATACTTCTCTGAAGGACAGTGTACCATACAGTATAGGGTCTGTTGGACAGTGTACAGCACAGTATACGGTCTCCTGTTGCCAGGTGTGTCTGTGGCCACACTTAGTAACGCCGGAACCCGGGCCTCACTTTGGGAAGTGAACGGGAGAGCCCAAACAGGGAGCAAAAGTCTGAAAGCCATATTGCCCCCTGAGGACATCAGTTTGTTGGCCTGGACAACTGGGGTCAGCTGACTGGCCCTGTGTGGCTCACTGCAGCTGGGGTACTTAACCTGAATTACCACCGTAATCATGCGGACACGTTGCACAGCAGGTAACAGCTGGCCATGGGGGGTTAGCTTTGCGCTAATGTTCTGTTAGGTCTCATGAACACTGTCAGGCTTGGTTTGAGGTTAAGGCCAGAATATGGAGACAGAAATGCGGTCGATTACAGAGGTCCAGGTCATAGGCTGTCAGCTTATCCTGGCATGTGAGAGCTCCGTATGTATGTACACATGCAGGCGTGAGAGGTAATGTTTTCTCTGGTAGGAGCAGGCTGTGTAGGAGACAGTAAAATACACATTTTACATGTTTTAGTTAGAGAGCTTCAACAGGACGTCTCCCTCACATTCACCCACCCAGCATTGTGTGTGCCTTCTCTGCTCTGTTCTGTTATCCTCTCCTCTGCTCTTCTTGTTTTTTTATTGTATTCTTTTTAATTTTTAGATTTTTTCCAGTTTCTTCCTCCCAATTTGGTAGCCAATTATACCCTCTATTTCTTTTGATTCGCCCTCCCCCACAAACTCGCTGCCCGTCACAACGGGGCAAGCTAATTCCCTGAGGCCGGCAATGATCTGCCTCCTCCAAGACGGAACTTGCCCACCTACTGTGTAGAGACACCCTTCGCACTTCTCAGCGAGCTTGTGGCGGCTCCTGCAGCATATACTCGTCCCTCGATGGAATGAGTTCAACACCAGTGGCCTAAAGCAGAGGTGTTCAACCCTGGTCCTGGAGGGCCACAGGGCCTGCAGGTTTTAGTTTTCACCTTAAAATCAGCAACCAATTTAAACACAAGAAACCAGGTGAGGTGAGGTGAACCGTTTTAATTGATCAATTAAGTGCTGAGTAACAATGAAAACCAGCACACCCTGCGGCCCTCCAGGACCAGGGTTGAGAACCACTATCTTAGACTGTTACTCTACGTGAGGCCCCCTCTCTTCTGCTCTGCTTGTGTTCTGTATAATTTGGACAGATGTTCTATTGATCTGTGCTCTGAGCTTGAAATCGCTGGCTGGTTTATTGGCTTCCCCCTGACGCAAGGCCACACCTCCTTAATTTGTCTATTTATTTGCCCCTTCTCTTCTTTTGTCTCTCTAGATAAACGAGCAGGATATAAGATACCAGGAGCTGCTCGGACATGGCAATGGAGGCACCGTGTACAAGTGGGTTTCTTTCCATCAAAACTGATCCAGAACCTGTGAAACACCACGCGTTCAGTTCATAGTTCGTTAACCCTGATACAACTGGTCTGGGACCTGTGAAATGCCACACTCTCAGAACATGTATTTGCAAATTTGCAGGTGATAGAAAATGTGTTGTTTTAGCAAAGCACAGGATTATGATTTAGTCACAGATGGAATTTTGAGCTCTTTAAGTTTTTGACTCTTTAAGTTGAGTTATGAGACATTTACAGTACATAGAGCTGGATAAGAACATTTAATATGTGTAATAAAAAATAAAAAAAAGAACGTACAAGGTTTTTACATGACACTATCGATATCGATAAGTAATAAGATATATGAGTTCCCTGCACTGGCTCTGGTGTGGTACAAAGCAGCATTCTCCAGAGGGCGTAATCGCCCCGCGCTCTTACGCCCTGCCCAGCCAGCGTGTCAGAAGTGTGTACATGCTGTTTTTTCCCACTCCATCGCCTTCAGGGTTCTTTCCTAGAGAAAGCTCTGTTCTCCTGTTCCCATCGATCCTCAGCCTGAGGCAGAAACCCTTCCTCCTGTTTGTTGCACCCGTTGTGCTTAAAGCAGCACTGCGCTGTGCATTTAGCCGCTGACTGAAAAACAGTGTTAGTTGTAGTAGAAGAGGTTAAGTACAAGTATGGGTCGGTGTGGGGACTAAACTGCTCAGGTTCTCGTCTCAGGTTCTGTCTCTCCCTCACTCTGTAGAGTTGGTTCTGTGTCCTGTGTGGCCTCTCCCTCACTTGTCGGAGTTGGTTCTGTCTCTCTCTGTGTAGAGTTGGTTCTGTGTCCCGTGTGCCGAGTGGCAGTGAGTCTGGCCTTCTCAGCCTGGTGTAACCCCAGCCGCCTGTCTCAGAGTGGGCCATGAATAGTGGATAATGGGACAGGCATGAATAGTGCATGACGGGACAGACTTGTGTGTAAATAAGATACAGGGGATTGAGGTGCGTCTGTGAGGGTCAGGCCAGCCACCCTCCGCTCCTCTCCGCTTACTGCCCATCACAGGCCTGCCGCTGTAATTCAGCCTCCCTCACTGAAGCTGCAGGGAGAGCCATACGAGTATGGGAGCATGGGTCACTTCGGATCCTTTCCACCGTTATTTCTGCAATTGTTTGAATGCACGCCAGTCTTGCGTGGCTCTGAAACCAAAGTTTGCTTTCACTTTGTTTTTCATGGGCTTGGGCTTTTGCTTTGTGTTTCCATGCTGTAGTGGTGTGGGGCAGTGCATTGGCATGGCACTGGCCATTTGGCTTGGTCTGTGAATCTTGTTGGATCTCTGGCCTCATAGAAGGACAAGGCATTAGTGGTTGTTGTTGCTGCTGATCTTTTGTGGACTGAAGGATCTAACCCAGAATGCACCACTGTGCTCTGCTCCACATCGGTTCCCCAACTGGGTGTTTGGGATGCCTCCAGGGAGTGTGTGAAAAGAGATTTGATTGAATGCTTGATTTATTCATTTGTTTATTTTTCTGTTAAATATTATGGTTTTGGCTGCAGCTAAAAATCCCACTCATTCACTCACTTATAAACCCGCTCTCTCACAAACCCACCTACTCACTCACTGGGTGAGTTTCTCCCTCAAAATAACAGAATCTACATTTTACCACTAGATGGCAAAAAGTATGGGGTTCCACCAAAATATTGGGCTCAGCTAGTGGAGTGCAGTGAAGGAGAACGTGTGTGTTTCTGCGCTCTCCCAAACTGACGAAGAACGTTGCAGCACTGAGACGACGTACAAATGTGCCATTACAAATTCCCCAAAAATCTGTTTTTAGTTTTTTTTACCTTCGATGTGACTAAATAATCTGAGCAGGAGCGACTAGCACAGCAGGCACCAAGAGGTGTTTGGCATTAATTAAAGGCCTGGGCTAGTTTAGAGGTGTCTGGGTGGGTAACCAGATCCCCGATCAGAAACACATGAATCACCCTGGCAGTCTGAGGCCGTGTTTATCTGCTGTAAACAGCGCTGTGTCTCTCAGGTAGCGCAGGTAGAGCTGAGCTCTCTGGGCTCTACGCTACACCTGTCCTGTGGGGGTAACGTTACGCCTCAGGGGCTCTGTCTGCCCTCTGCCCGAAACCCGACTCCACAGAGTTCACCGGCGTCATCATTAAATCATCACAGCTTCTCTTTGAATCCTCCCGCAACCCGAAACCGCCCGTCTGCTGCCCGGCTCATTACTGCTTCTGAACGGGCTGGGCTCATCAGCGATTCTGAACGGGTCGGACCGTGCATTAGCGATTCTGAACAGGTCGCACTCATTAGCGGTTCTGGTCGGGCCAGGCTCATTAGCGGGTGTGATCCGGTCAGGCTCATTAACAGTTCTGATCGGGTCGGGCTCATTGGAGGTTCTGAACGGGTCATTATGAACGGGCTGTGCATTAACAGTCACTTTCATTTACAGCACCTGCCTCCTCATTCACATGCTGATAAACACTGCTACCCAGCCTAGAGCCCACAGCACCAGCACAAACTGCCCAGGTTAGGGCTTGATCCAGGCCCGGCAGGTTTAATATGGCTATTTGTAGCGATGTGATCCAGACCAGTCCGGTTTAATTTTCCCGTTTGTAGCACTGTGATCCAGACCAGGCTGGTTTAACATGGCCGTTTGTAGCGGTATGATCCAGACCAGGCCGGTTTAACATGGCCGTTTGTAGCGGTATGATCCAGACCAGGCTGGTTTAACATGGCCGTTTGTAGCGGTATGATCCAGACCAGGCTGGTTTAACATGGCCGTTTGTAGCGGTATGATCCAGACCAGGCAGGTTTAACATGGCCGTTTGTAGCGGTATGATCCAGACCAGGCTGGTTTAACATGGCCGTTTGTAGCGGTATGATCCAGACCAGGCAGGTTTGATATGGATAACCAGACGTGTGGACAGGGATGTAAAAGCATTAGATGTAGATGGAGGTGTGTAAATGCATTACGTGTGTGATAGAGATGTAGACGCGCTACGCTTTGTTCTCTCTCCCTGGCAGAGCGTACCATCTCGTGGGAAAGCGGGTTTTGGCCGTGAAGGTAAGCGTACACACCTCTCTCTGTAGAAATTGTGAGTAAGTTTGTGCGTGCGTGCATGTGCACGCGTGACAGAGTATGCATGTGTATGCATCCTGCCGCTACATTTTTGTGCTCCATCTTTTCACTTTTCATTCCTCAGTAATTTCACCCTGGCTCCTGACCCTGTTGGTTAGCATGCCTGTCTGCATCTTTTCATTGTCCACAGTGATTCATGCTGATCAGCTTTCATTTAGTTAGTTATGGGTATTGTTTATGTATTTATTTATTTATTTGGCTGAATGTCTTATCCAGGGAGATTTCACAGAGCATTCATAATGCAGTGCAAGCAGACCAGGGTCAAACGGAAACGGCCGTATTGTCCATTTACAACACAACCATTACAGTGTAAACTACAATGTAAATCACGTGCATTTTACCAGCCAGTGTCCAATGAGGACAGCAAATAAAACCAATAGGAGTTTGATGGCGCAGTCACTTCTGACTGTCACAGCTGCACCTGCACAGTTGGCAGAAACGGGGGTGAAGTGCAGGTGAGGGAGAAGGGTGGTGAGGTGCAGATGTGAGATACAGGTGAGGGAGCTGTGAGCTGCAGGTGAGGGTGCTCTTGTCATGTCTCAGACTCATGTCTCACACAGGTCATTCCACTGGACATCACAGTGGAGCTGCAGAAACAGATCATGTCTGAGCTGGAGATCCTCTACAAGGTGCGTTTCAGACACTGTGTTCCGTTTCCCTGCCCCTTTCACTGTGGCCACTCCCTCCCCCTCTGTGCATCTGCATCCTACCAGTGCTGTTTGGCACATGGTGTCACCCAGAACTGCACACAATACTGACAAAGGCATTATACAACATCAATATAACTTAATTTGATTTATATTCAATACTTTTTTCGATATATCCCAGCATCCCGTTGTCCTTTTTCTCTGCTACTGCACAATGTTGGATCCTGATAGACTTTGATGAACTACTACTCCCAAGTCTTTTTCAAATTGAACACATTCAAATTTTTCTCCTCCCATAAAATACTCCTGTCTATTTATCACATGCATAACTTTACATTTAGCAATATTAAATGTCATCGGCCATGTTTCTGCCCACTTCTTGATTTTGATGAACTCATCTTGGATTATCTTAATCGATTCCAAACTGTTTGCTTAACCCCAAGTTTCTTATAATCTTTAAATGTAATTATTTTCATCCCTATCAATATATGTATCAATTTATATATATAAATGTTGGGCATATATATAATTGGGTCCAGGTTAGACATTCCGTAGGACACTGGAAGTGATGAGTGTTCTTGAAGAGTGACCTGGGTGAAAGGGATGAACAGAGGAGCACAGTGTAGACCAGGGGTCTCCAATCTTATCCGAGAAGGCCAGTGTGGGTGCAGGCTTTTGTTCTAGCCCAGCACTAAACAACTGATTAAACTAATCAAGGTCTTGATTGTAGACCATGATTGGTGAATTAGTTGAATCAGGTGTTTTAGTGCAGGGCTAGAACAAAAGCCTGCACCCACACCGGCCCACTCGGGTAAGATTGCCCACCCCTGGTGTAGACCCTCACAACTTTTATTCAGTCTGGACCCCTAGCATCATCACTACACCCCCTGACAAATATATGGAATCAGGTTAAGGATAACCAGGACTCTGTGTCTTTGCATCCCTCTAATGTTTCCTGTGTTTTTCTCTGGTAGTGTGATTCTCCCTACATCATCACCTTCTACAGTGCCTTCTTTGTGGAAAACCGGATTTCTATCTGCACAGAGTTCATGGATGGTGAGTCCCCTTTGTTTGGAGATCCTCTGGAGAAATGTGGACACAGTAGCTCTATGGCTACAAGCCTATCCAGCTCTGTGTCCAGACTATAATTGATTGTAAGGGATGTGTAAGCCTAACTGTAAAGGCACATTTTTTTGGTGTACTTAAATATTGAGGTTGTCTGATTCCCTTTATGTGTTTTGGTAGGTTGTTCCACAGTAGTGGCGCTATGTAGGAGAAAGCTCTACCACCTGTAAAATTATTTGAAATGATCAAAAATACTAGAGCTAAGCAACCATCAAGATTTAAAGTAGGGTTAGATATTTTCCCCCATCGATTTTGGGACCTAAAAGCAGAATTTCAGTTATCTGAATTTAGAAGTAGAAAATGAAGTCATTCAAGCCTTATTACTACCTGCTGTGCATGCCTCTAACCGAGAAAGCTGTAATGCTACACCTGGTTTTGTTGAAATATGTAGCTGCGTATCATTGGCATAGCAGTGAAACTCTATACTGTATTGTCAAGTGACAGCATATACAGTGAGAAAGTAGTGGCCCTAGAACTAACCCTTGTGGGACATCATACTTCACCTTTGAGTAATCAGAAAATTATTCATTTACAAACTGATTCCTGTCATATTGGTATGATCTGAACAAAAAGAGTGCCTGATAATGGTAATTTTGTGTTTGCTATGATTCTTGTTCAATTCTGAAGTTGTGCATGTGTACACCTCCAAAATCTGTGTTTTCACAAACATGATTTACAAGTCAAGCTTTGAGTAAAGAATTTCCTAGGTCAGTAGTCTTTCTTGCCTTGATAGATTTAGGCTATCAAATTCAGCCAATAGCAACATCTGTTCATTGTGGCCAATTGGAGGGCACATAGGTGGGGCTTATTATTTGAACATTGCATCCAAGTGTCCAGCCAATTTGGACATACACAGGTGATGCTGTTTCAGCCAATAGAGCATATAAAAAACTCAATAGATTATTTCTTGTGTGTAGAAGCTATCATGCTTACAAACAATAACCAACATATGATTAGTGGTTCTGTGTGGCGCAGTAGGTAGAGCATGGCGTTGACAACGCCTAGGTTTTGGGTTCCCATTGGGGCCACATATACTGAAAAATGTATGCATTCACTACTGTGTCGCTTTGGATAAAAGCATCTGCTAAATGGCATATATATCATATATTATGAATACATTTAAATGTAGTTTGATTGATATTGCTAAACTATTGTTACAATATTGCTTTGGTAGGCAGACTATTGAATACTTCTGTCTGTGAAGTGTCTGTTAACAGGTGGATAGAGAATGTATGCTTTGTATATGAGAGTAAGGGCCAATTTGCCCTTGAAAATATTTAGATTAAGATTGGATATAGGGGGATGTATTATGTAATGCAATTTGATATAGGAGATGTATTCTGTAATGTTTGTGCTGCTGTTCTTGTGTCGGCCTACAGGGGGCTCTCTGGATGTCTATCGGAGAATTCCAGAGCAGGTTTTGGGCAGGATCGCTGTGGCGGTGAGTTTCTGTGACCTCATTGTTTTATTCCAGTCGGCCTGTTTGCTTAGCACACTGTGAAGTCTCTCAGCTGAGTCTCTCAGTCTCACCGGGGGTCCCCCCCCCCCTCCTCCCCTGTACATTTTCCATATCGTCCATCACAGCTTTAGGTTTATTCTTCAAACTAAAGGACAGTTTTGCTACAGTGCTGTTATGTACAGAGCTAACTCAGTTAATGTGGCCAGGAGTAGAGGTTGGGAATGAAACCAGTGTAGTACACACACTGGCCTTGGGAATACATTTGGAACCCCTGCCTTACTATGCTAGTGTAGCCTGCAGCCGGTGTGGGATTTGTACAGGGGGAGTTTGTGTTTTGGACAGGGTGTGTGTGCTGTTCAGAGGGGTTGTGTTCTGTTTCCTGTGCCTTTGGCCCGTTTCAGGATTATTAGACTCGGCCAGACCTGCTGAATGAGCCACAGAGAGCAGACTTACAAAATCCCTGCAGCCATGAGAACAAAGACGGCAAAAAGGACAACAACATTTATTTTCAAAAGCAAGATCTGTGTGTTCCCCTTAAATATTAATGCATTTTTATCATTTTTATAATTCATCTTTATTTCATTGTTCAAACACCGATGGAAATGTACACCACCTGACAGCCTAATGAAGACTTTTTATTCAAAAATGTTCATCTGTGTAACAGCGTATTAGAAAGCCTAATTACTTTGGTCTGCGGTAGTTTTAGTGCAGGTCCTGTGAGGGATGTGAACAGAATAACAAAACATAATGACAGTACAGTATTTGTGTGAAGTGGTTTGTGTGATTTGACGGTTGTGACATGCGATGTTCAGAGTGGGAATGCTCAAATGAATAGGAATGCATGAACACACATAAATGGAGAGAGTCCAGGCCAAACACCGTGTGCGGAGGGTGTCTGGGACTTCATAATGTGTCTGAGAGTGTATGTCTTAACGAGGCTGAGAGTCTAATTTAACAAAGCTGAGCGTGCATGTTTTAATGAGGCTGAGAGTGAACAGTGATGCTTTAAAGTTTGTGAACCTCTTGTGCAATCATAGAAATCTATAGTTTTTTTTAACACAAAATCCTTATTTAATCAGAACCAGTCTGAAATAAAGGGTCTATATTTATCAATTTCATACATTTGTAGAGGAAATTGTACATATAGTAGAGTAAAGATATGGAAAAATAATTACTGAAGGTGCAAAAATAAGTGAACCTCCTATTGCCTACGTTAAATCAAGTTGGTAAGCACATTAACCAATCAAAGGTCAGATTTTTAGGAAAGAGTTTTGGCGGCACTCTCATAAATACAGGTAAGAAACCTGGTCAGTTCGGTGTTACCCATACAGGTGAATGCAAAACACACTATGCCGGGATCTAAGGAGACCTCAGAGGACCTCAGGAAGAGAGTAGTGAGTGTGCATCAGTCTGGAGAAGAATATAAAATCATATCAAAAAGGCTTGTATATTATTACAGTGGACTGTGAGACAAATAATAACAAATGGAGATTTAACACAACAGGGACTCGGCCTAGAAGTGAGCGCCCTTCTAAAATATCACCAAGAGCCACAAGAAATAGAATAAATAAAGTACAAAGCAACCAAAGAATAACATCCACGGATCGACAAGCCTCCCTTGCTACACCTGATGTCATTGTCCATCCATCAACAATAAAAAAACGCTGAATAGAACTGCCATGCAAGGGTAACCAGGAAGAAGCCTCTGCTGTCTAAAAAGAAGCAAGCTGCCTGTCTTAAGTTTGGCAGAGACCACCTGGACAAACCTGAAGGTTTCAGGAAGTCTCTTCTCTGGAATCCAAAATCAAACTTTTTGGTCACAATCAAAAATGGCATGTCTGGCAACCCAACACTGCCCACCACCAAAATAACGTTATCTCTACGGTCAAGCATGGTGGTGGGAGTGTCATGATCTGGGGCTGCTTTTCTTCCTCTGAGCCTGGATGACACAACATCATTAAGGAAACCATGAATTCTGAGGGATATCAGATAATTTTTTAACAGAATGTTAAGCCATCAGTCAGAGAGCTAAAACTTGGCCGAAAGTGGGTGTTCCAATAAGAACAAGGCTTTTTGTGTTTTGTGTTAGCCAAGTCCTGACCTAAATCCAATCGAGATGTTGTGGCAGGGCCTGAAGTGGGCTGTTCATGCCAGACAGCCCTCAAACCTCACTGAGTTGGCTGGGTTCTGTAAGGAGGAGTGGGCAAGAATCCCTCAAAGAAGATGCCAGAGTCTGATCAGTGGCTATAGGAGATGTTTGCTTCAAGTCATCGCTGCTAAAGGAGGAACCACAAGTTATTGATTGAAGGGCATCACATATTTTTGCACACAAGTATATCTTGAGTTTTTGTTAAATAAACCAGTTTTGTTAAATAAACAATGAAAAATATTATATTTCTTTGTGTCCTTTATTTGGGATAGTTTTCTATAATATATGAAAATAATGACCACCCCTGTAGAGTTCACAAACTTTCAAGCATCGCTGGGCTGAGTGCCTCTATGATGATCCTATAATTAAGGTGTACGGGAGACAGAAATTAGTTGTATTTTAAATTGGCTAATATTTGAGTTCCTCGCTAATCTATGTGCCTGTGGTGAGGCTTCAGAGTTTGGGTGAGAATATAACACTGTTTCACTGATGCAGGCTTGATGCTTGATGTTTCAGTGTAGTGACTTTGAGAATGTCATTCAGGTGTTTAAATATCGTTCTTTGAGAATCTCAGTTTGAAAAGTTTGTTCTTACTGCAGGTTGTGAAAGGCCTGACATATCTCTGGAGTCTGAAGATTTTGCACAGAGGTACATTTGTGTTTCTGTGTTTGTTTGTTTGTTTGTTTGTTTGTGTGTGTGTGTGTGTGTGTGGGTGTGTGTGGGTGTGTGTGTGTGGGCATGGGTGCGTATCTGTGTGTGTGTGTGTGTGTGTGTGTGTGTGTGTGTGTCTGTATGTTTATAAGTATGTGAGTGACTGAGTGTGATCTCTGTTGTCTGCCATTTCAGATGTCAAACCCTCAAACATGCTGGTGAACACACGGGGTCAGGTCAAACTCTGTGACTTTGGAGTCAGCACACAGGTATGTATGTGTGTGTGTGTGTGTGTGTGTGTGTGATGATGTGCGCATTCATGTGCATATCTATTTTTGACTAATGCTTTTATATATGACAGTAAGTAGTGTGCAAATGGTATACACTTTTAAAGATATACCTAAACCGATATATCACTAAACAGTGGATGCAACATAATGGGCATCTTTTCCTGTCAGGTCATTTGATACATTTCTCTTTCCCTCCCACAGTTGGTGAACTCTATTGCAAAGACGTACGTGGGCACAAATGCATACATGGCAGTAAGTGTGATGAGCCATGTGCTTATCTCATTCTCTCTCTCTCACACACACACACACACACACACACACACTCATTCTCTCTCTCTCCACCCCACACACACTCTCATTCTCTGTCTCTCTCTTTCTTTGACACACACAGACTCTCTCTCCCTCTCACATACACACTCTCTCACACTTTCCTCCCTTGTCACTCTATCAAATCTGTTGTCATAGTGATCCGCCCCCCAAAGCAAGCATTTCCATTCTGATCTCAATCGTCATGTACCAGTGGTGCCACATTGTGCCCTGTGTTCTGTTTGTCGCCATAACAATGTGGTAAAATGGCCATGCTGCGTGATTATCGTAGCCACTTCTGGGTGCAGGAGGACAGTAATATTCTCGTCCAATCAGGGAGCTCACAAGAGAGGTCCAGACAGGTGAGCTCGCTGCTGATTGGCTGTTTGTGTTTCTGCAGCCGGAGAGGATATCCGGAGAGCAATATGGGATACACTCAGACGTATGGAGCGTGGGAATCTCATTCATGGAGGTGCAGAGCTGTCCTGGTCGGGGGGTGGAGGGGTGTTTGCTGAAGGATTGTTGAGGGCTGCATGTAGGCTTGTGAAGCTGCAGTACCTACATGCAGCCTGCAGGTGGAGTCATCAAGGGGCAGAGTGTTGTGTTCAGTTAGTAGCTAATTAGTCAATTAACAAGCAAGTTGTTCACACCTGGAAGTCCAGGTCCCTCACCCAGCCATTACAGAATACTGGACTCAGTGTTGTGCACTCTACAGCCACTGCAGTGTGTGAGTGTATGTGTGGACACACAATGAGAAGGTGCACTGACAGGCTACATTGTAAAATAACATTTTAATTTCAGATTCCAATGTGCCAATCCCTGCCTGTCTCATTAACAGTATTGATTCTCGTCCGTCATTGTTACTCTCCACATTGTATCAATAGCAATGAATATGATCGGAGGGAGGGAGTGAGGGAGGAGGAGAGAGAGATGGAGGGAGGGTGGTAATTGATGGAGAGGAATGAGAGTGGCCTGATTGCCTCTGCAGCGCTCGATGAGCTCACAGCTGCCGCTTTACTCAGTGAAGAATGAGCCGCTGCTCCACTCACACACTCGCACACGCTCCGCACACACACGCGTATGCACACACGTACACGCACACTAAATCACACACAGACACACACACAATCAAACACACACACAATTACACACTCACAATCACACAGACGCATACCCACACATGCTTGCACGCACTTACACGCAAACACACAATCACAACCACACACAGACACACACAAGCGCACATGTGCACACACTCATTCACTTACTGAGTGACTCACTCATTCACTGACTCACTCTCTCACACACACACACACACACACACACACACACACACACACACACACACACACACACACACACACACACACACACACACACATTAACATTAGATGATGAAATGGCCCTACTTAGGAGATCTACTGAATTAGCCATAGCCCTTAAACAGTGGCATCTTTTTCGCTCACTTGCCTGAGGTAATTTCAGTGCTGCAATGCCTAAAACCGCTGTGGCGCTTTTAAATTGTACAATGGGAAGACATTATTCTTTCTTTTTGCATGTGAAAAGGAAACCGAATATCTATATCACATGTATTTTTTGCGTCAGGTCAAACCGACCAAAGGGTTCAGTAAAAAATGGATTCCTTATTTTTCTGTATAATTTTATTTTTTTATTCATTTTTTGACTTGGAGACAGAATTTATCAATATAAGGGAATATAAAAATAATGCTTAGTTTGAGAGAGAGATAAATTAGCAATGATGATAATAAATTATAGTTATGATGATGATTATTCTAATATTGGTGTTGGTATCAGATGACTTATTTAATAATAAATCTTTTGTCCACAGCTAGCTCTAGGCAACTTCCCCTATCCTCAGGTGAGTGTATCTGTCACTGTGAAGGATGTCTCCTGTGTGTGTGTGTGTGTGTGTGTGTGTGAGAGTGTGAGAAAGTGTGAGAAAGTGTGTGAGAGTGTGTGAGAGTGTGTGAGAGTGTGTGAGAGTGTGTGAGAGTGTGAGTGTATCTGTTCACCAGTGCCGGCTTAGTGCCTGGTGTCTGTCACCATGTGTTCCAACTTGGAGTACTCTGATTTAGAGCCAACATATCTGTGGGAAAATATGGTGGTTTTCATCAGAACAGCAATGGCCAGAATACCTTCAGCATTCCGTGTTCTCCCCCATCAGGCATGAAGTCACCTGTGTGGAAGGTCACGTTAACCACACCTTTATCATCTGCCTGAATGCAGCTGATTGACCTTTCCTTATGTGGTTCCTTCAAGAATGAGACAGAGGGGCGGGGCTCCCCTTGCTCCTGCTGTGTTCGGGGCCAATGACCAATTTTCTAATTGGTCATTTAAAGTACAGTAGAACCTCTGAGATATGAGCACATCGGGAATGGAGGTCTTTCAGAGCTGAAATATTCTGAACTTTGAAAGCGACGTAAAAATACACTAATTTAACCTTTTGGAGCGTAGCGTAAGTTCTGAAAAATAACAGTACTTGGTCAGTGAGTTTTTTTTGATTGCGATTTTCACAGAAAAATGGCAATCGGCCATCATCTCAACATGGTCTAAGCAAGTACGCAAGTTTGTAACACAGAAATACGTGCCCACATAAACGTAAGGTTCGGTACTGCAATAAGCTAGCAGAAACAACACATCTTTTTGTGGATGAGCTAGGTTTGCCTTTTCAAGACATATAGCCCAGCGATTGGTAGGGGTGCACAGATCTGGTTTTAGGTCCTGGAGGCCCAGAGGCCGTGGCATGGGATGGCGGTTTGAGCAGGGGGGAGACGTGGCGTTTGGCGGTGCTGTTTTACTGGATGGGCTCTGTGCGTCTGCCAGTCCCACCGCCCGCGGCTCATCTCCTCTCCGCCGGCACCCATTAACACCCGCCATTGTCATGCAAATTGGCGCTATTACATAAACTAATGTATGCGCGCTTGCACAAACACTCTCCCATAGCTCTGGAACAAGAGGAGAGACGCTCTCTACCTCTCTTTATCTCCCTCTGTTTTTCCCCCTCTCTCCCTACATTTTTCTGGGTTTCCTTCTTTCGCTCTGTCTCCTTATTTGCCCATTATTCTCATGTGGGTGGGAGGAGTTCAAAGTGTATTTTTTTAAACAGGGGGGACGACTTTTAAATTCATCAGTGCCGAAGACTGATGAATAAATTATAAATGACCACAACGTGACCTGAAATATAGAGGGGAAAATGGGAAGGAAAAAAGAAGGCTATTCTTTCTGTGTGCGAACAGGCCCGTCGGTGTTAACGTTAAAGCCTTACCCTCTTTTCACACCCCATTAGTTAGAGTCCTGCCTCCCTCCCTCCCTCCCTCCTTCTTCTGTACATCTTTAAATCTCATTGGGAGGATGGAGATGATGAAAGCGAGAGATCGAGAGGCCCAGTTGCCGTAGCCATCTCGTGGTTAGTATTCCTTTTGGGAAGGCCCCCGGCTACAGAGAGCACCACAACAAACCAGAGTGTGGCTCATGACTGGGAGGGTGTGGTCAGGATATAGGGTGTTGCTCATGACTGGGAGGGTGTGGTCAGGATATAGGGTGTTGCTCATGACTGGGAGGGTGTGGTCAGGATATAGGGTGTGGCTCATGACTGGGAGGGTGTGGTCAGGATATAGGGCGTGGCTCATGACTGGGAGGGTGTGGTCAGGATATAGGGTGTTGCTCATGACTGGGAGGGTGTGGTCAGGATGGGAGGGTGTGGTCAGGATATAGGGTGTTGCTCATGACTGGGAGGGTGTGATCAGGATGTAGGGTGTTGCTCATTACTGGGAGACTGGGAGGGTGTGGTCAGGATACAAGGCGTGGCTCGGCGGGTGTGGTTTCAGCACCCTTAATGCAAGTCTCTCAGTCTGTCGCCATGTTGAAGGATCCAACTTTCCTGATTGGCTGATTTAGGCCTTGGAAAAGGGTACACTGAAATTCATCATGGGTAGGATTCATAGACACTCCATGACCCCGCCCCTCATGTAAGGCAGTCCTGGAAGTGAATGAGAAAAATCTTGACTTGGTGCTGGATGTAAAACCCAGCTGCTGCTTCTGTGGTGGCCTTTGCCTTGGGTGTTAAATGTTTAATGTCTCACACACACTGGGGTCCTAGAATCCCTCTATTCCCACACCATGAATATCAAATGAAGTCAGAAAGCACTTTTGTAAAAGAGGAGCAGTGTCATTTGTTCTGAGAATTATCAATCCTCCGTAGTGTAATGTCTTTAGAACTGCATGTTTAAGGGAAAAGTAGTTTAGCACTTTGTGGTATCTTCGGTCTGTGGTCATGCTTCATCACCACTGCTGTTAATGGATATTAAAAATGAGCTAAGCGCATTAAGGTGAAGATTATAAAAGATGAATACTGGCATAAATGTAAAAATGATCATTTCTAAGTATGATTATAATTTTTTTTTTTTTTCAGATTCCAAATAAATGTGATTTTAATTGAAAATGGAATTCTGGGATAATTCTCTGTGGATTAAATACAATGTTTGTTATTTTAAAAATGATTTATGAATATGGTTGCTATTATTTACAATACCAGTAATTATCATTTTTGTCATGTTTTTAATGAGAAGCATATTTATAGTGTTTTTAATACATTATGTATTATTATCTATATAATAAATGGCAGAATGACCAGAGGGTTATTCTATAGGCAGACCCTTCTGTTACGTTTCAAGCGGGGGTGGGAACGTTGGCTCCGCTAGGTCTGGTGGTGAAAAGTGATTGGCCTCCAGTCTGTTTCTGTTTTAAAACGTTCACGTCACGCGTCTCTTGAACACTCCCTTGATCTCCCCGTTGGGAGTGCTCTTGTGTTCCTATGACATAGGACTTCCTGTTCTTATGACATGGTACTTCCTGTTTCCCCACAGCCTAGAGCACAGCCCCTAACTCCCACTCAGCACCCAGACTATTAACATGTGTATTTCCATGATGTCAATTCTCTGATGACGAGCCCACAAATGACCCAGCAGCAGATGCGGTCACGTCCCAGTGATTATGATGCGTTGAATGTGTGTCATCTGTCAGGAATGACGCATGTGAATTACGACACACTAATTACGTGTTCGTTTCCTCCCTCCTTTTTCAGATCCAGAAGAACCAGGGATCTCTCATGGTGAGGGATCTCAGACTTTGTGAAGTTGTTGGGGGTTGGGGGGCGGGACTTTAAACTGTGTAAATTGTTTTTTGCGATGGAAGGAAAATAATTGAACGAGCACTTAACCTTAGCGCTTAACCGGAAGCAAGAAGTATAGAACATCCTGTTCTGCAGTGTCAGAGTCTGATGCTTGTTTGGTTAGTCCGACTGCATTTTGTGGCATTAACGGTTTTCCTTGCCATGCTATTGTAAAGATGTCTCATGCAGGCTATTGCTGTCTCCCCCCCTCTCTCTCTCTCTGTGTTTTAGCCTCTGCAGTTATTGCAGTGCATTGTTGATGAGGTGAGTTGCAGCCGTGTGCTCCTTCATTGCTAATGGGGTGTAAAGTGTATGTTGTGTTTCCTGAAGAAGGCACTCTGCCCCGAGGTCTACAGGACTGAAACGGGACTGGAGGACAGCAGGCACCGGGCCTTGGGTGGGAGGACGTGGTGGTGGGAGGACAGCAGGCGCCGGGCCTTGGGTGGGAGGACGTGGGGGGGGTGAAGATGGAGGGGGTACCTCCAGATCAGCAGCTGTGAAAAACATTCATGATTTTATTTTCCTTAAGCTGTACTTTCAGACATGACACTATCTAATATATAATATATATATAATATAATATAATATCATCATAATATATGCCATTTAGCAGATGCTTTTATCCAAAGCGACTTACAGTAGTAAATGCATACATTTTTCAGTATATGTGGCCCCAGTGGGATTGAACCCACAACCTAAGCATTGCTAACGCCGTGCTCTACCAACAGAGAACCACATCAATAGTAACTCTGTCAATAGTAAGACTATGTGTGATGTGGAATTCCACTCTCCTGGAAATGACTAGCAGAGCGCTCACCGCAGCATGAGCAGCTGTCTCCACTGAGGCTAAAACTTGTAAACATGCTTGGACTAAAAGGGTAATATTAGCTATCAGCACCCTGGCTTGCTAAACACACTAAAACAGGTTGAACAAAAAAATCCAGGTGTCTCTCTCCCTCTCCCCCTCTCTCTGTCTTTCCTGTCTCTCTCCCCCTCCCCCTCTCCCCCCCTCTCCCTCTCTCTCCCTCTCTCTCCTTTTCCCTCGCTCTCGCTCTCTGTGTGTTTGTCTGTGGAAGTGAGTGTTTCTCAGCAGGACTGCCCTCCAGGGCAGGGGTAATGTAGCGTATCGGGCTGGAGGGGGCGCTGTGGTGGGGAGTGATGCATTAACCTTGGTCTCTGTGAAACGCAGCACGTTGCTCCCAGCGCTTTGAGGAGTGGAGATAAGGACACACATGCCCCTCCCCTGCAGTTGCATGTATACACATATCACACAATGCATGGAGCCGCATGTATGCACATATTGCACAACGTGTGGAACTGCATGCATGCATGCATCATATACAGTGTGAATTAGACCCAAGCACCTCCTCTGAGGATGCAGAAGACTGCAGGTTTGAGTTAAATTGAGTATGCTGATCTGTGGTACAGCAGCAGTGACACCTAGGATTGGAACCTGCAGCCCGCTGGTTATGGAGCCCTGTTCCCCATCAGCCCCCGCGGCTGTGTGAGCCTTAGCTAGAGTGCCTCTTGCTGCACTAAACGAAACGCGTGACATCATCACTGGGCCCGGACCAGGTCCGAACCCCAGAGGGGAGGTTCTGCCTGAGACTCCGCCCACTCCGCAGTCCAGAAGGGCGGGGCTGTCAGGAGTTATTCCGGGCTGAGGCACCGGAACGAGGTCACTCCTGCAGAACGAGGTTACTTCTGAAGCTGAAACTGTCTCTGATACAATTTGGGTCACCTCTCTCTCTCCCTCTTTGGGTCACCTCCCTCTCGCTCGCTCTGTACCCGGCTCCTAATTAAACTCCATCGTCATCGGGGTCGTGGGATTTTCGGCGGGTTCTTATTTAAGAGGTAATGAGTGATGTTTTAATTGCACAGGCCCAGTGTGTCTCTCTCAGCTATGAGTGAGTAATCAAAGGCTCTGGAGTTCAGTTTTAGCCAGTGGTGTTTGAGTGCTTAAAGAAAGACGGTCAGTGGTGTTTGAGTTCTTTCTTTCATAATCTCCTTTACTATGAGAGTGCTGGCAGTAGACCAAGTCAATGATATAAAACATTTCACATATCATCAAATAACAATTCATACAAATACAGTTAAACATGAACTCTCTGCTAAAACACATAGGCAATCTAAAAACGGTCACGGTTATGCAAGAAACAGGAATTGATCAGATCTGTCAGATCTTCCAGCTTCATTTGTTTTTCTGTGGGGTTCTCCATGACCCTGGAGCATTAAAAGGCCTTTTACCCATTCTCGTTCTTTTTCTTGGCACAGAAAATGATAAGATTGATTGGAAAATAAGATTGTAATTTAGGGGACATCTGTTTAAAAGAGTGCTGAGATATTCTGGAAGCTGCCCAATAATTGGTTTGAGAGAGAGAGGCGGGGCTCATGGTGAGAGGTGGGGTTGTACATTTATATAGATAGCCCTGCACTTATCTTCTATGCATCAATTGAGCCCGTGCAACAAAAAACCACGTGCATATTTTGTGGAAATTAAGATTATTTGATACCCTCTCTAAACTATAAAGAAATCCCTCAATTTTTTATACATGACTCCGTTTTTTTGAAAAAACATGTACATTGCTGAGAATGGAGAGGCAGGCGCTGTCTGTTGTCTGTGGCCAAAGGAAATCGTTTGGGTGGAGGTAAAAAGCTGGCTACTTCCTAAAGTACTACTAGCTACTACTAACTTTTTTTTGGGTATTTTAAACTAGCTACCTTGACTAGCTATTGAAACAACAGTTGCTTGCGGCTAGCCTGTTACAAACATTAGCTAGTGTTGGCACAGTTGAATATTTCAACTCAGCTGTTCGCTTAGCTGTCGCAAGTTATCCAGCTTGTGAAACATGGATTGAAACACATCAGCTTGCTAATTTAGTTATGAAAGCTATACAAGTGAGAAAACAGTCAGTTCATGTCTCTATAACTGATCAGTCAGGGCTTGCTGCATTGGAGGATAACAGAGGAGCGCAAGCAGCAGGTCAAAGTTATACAACTGAAATGTATTTCATGTAAGCTAACTCACATAAAGGCGACACGCTTTGTGTTACATAAACTCCTTGAAACATATCATAGGGATAATCAAAATCATTGATAGTGAAAATTAAATCATTAATATACAGATATGGTTGTTCATTGCATGGTCTCAATTATTGTATTAAAATGTATTCAATCTTGCGCTGTTTGCAAATGAGTAGTCCCAGAGCACTTCATACACTGCGATTCACAGTGGAGTTAGCGTGACCACTGCTGTTTTAAAAGAGACGTTATCTCTGGAGACTTAAGCGATAGTAGTGGGGTATAACTCCATTACAGATTTTAAATAAAATCTATATTAATGTCCTGGGTAAGTAAGCGCACTTAGTCTGAACGAGTTTTTAGAGTGGTGTTAGGTCTGACTTGAGAACTGATTAGGAAAGTCAGGTTAAATCCAGAGCTCTTCATTCAAATCCCTGTTGAATATGGCCTAATGCGAGTGGCTGGACTGTGCACACATTGAGGAGGGGGGGATTGGGGCTTTTTAAGCAGCTCATTAATACGCGTGCAGCCAGAGGTGCGTTTGGGGGGTGGGGGGTGTCGCTTGGAGAGTGATGATATAAATATAAGCTTGCGCCTGGGGGCACTCAAGAGACCCAGATAATAAACAGGGAACAGCACACTCCAGGGCAGACTGCCTTTCACACTCAGTTCTGTGCCTCTTCCCCCCTCTCCTCTTCACCTCCTCTCCTTCCCTCTCTTTTCTTTACTTCCCCCTCTCCTTTCCTCCCTTCTCCCCCCTCACCTCTCCTCTTCCCCCCTCTCTACTCCTCCTCTCCTCTTCTCTCTCCTGTCCTCTCTCCTCTTCGCCTCCCCTCTTCCCCGCCCTCTCCTCTCATCCCCTCCTCTCTCTCCTGTCCTCTCCCCTCTCCCCTGTCTCTACTCCTTCTCTCCTCCTTTCTCCCCCCTATCTATCACAAAGTCTCCTGTATTGAATGATTTTGATAATGCCATTCAGGCTCAGTTTGGGGGGAACATCCAGACAGCTGTTAAGTCTTTTTCTGTTTTTGTCATCGTCGTTGTTGTTATGAATATTAAAACGAGGCCCTTATAAGGGATCTACTTCAATTCTCTTTTCTCTCCAGTGTAATTACTGTTCAGAATCTCTCGCTCTCGCTCTCTGATAATTGCGCCCCTGCAATTACATGTATATTTCCCTCTCATTGTGTGAAACAGCGCTGTGGAGCCGCGTCCTCCCTGCGTTTGTAGTGTGTGGTAATAACACAGCGCTGCTTTCATCAGCACACATCAAAGCCCCCCCACCCGCATGTATAATCAATACATGAATGTGCCCCCTCTCCTGCTGTAGTGAGTGCATGCATGCCTGTGTGTAGATATGGGAGGTTGTGGGCCACTGTGTGCGTGTGTAGATATTGGGGTTTGTGGAGAACTGTGCGTGTAGATATTGGGGAGTGGGGTGCTGTTTGTGTAGTGTGTTTGTGTGTGTGTGTAGATATGATGGTTTGTGGAGTACAGGGTGGGTATGTAGATATTGGGGTGTTGTGTGTGTAGTGTGTGTGTAGGTATAGGGGTTTGTGGCGTGCTGTGTGGGTGTTTGTGTGTGTAGATATGATGGTTTGTGGAGCACAGTGTGGGTATATAGATATTGGGGTGTTGTGTGTGTAGTGTGTGTGTAGGTATAGGGGTTTGTGGCGTGCTGTGTGGGTGTGTGTGTGTGTAGATGTGGGGGAGTGTGGGGTGCTGTTTGTGTAGTGTGTGTGTGTGTGTGTTGATATGATGGTTTGTGGAGCACAGTGTGGGTATGTAGATATTGGGATAGTGTGTGTGTAGGTGTATGGGTTTGTGGCGTGCTGTGTGTGTGTTTGTGTGTGTGTAGATATGAGGGTTTGTGGAGCACAGTGTGGGTATATAGATATTGGGGTGTTGTGTGTGTAGTGTGTGTGCAGGTACAGGGGTTTGTGGGCTGCTGTGTGGGTGTGCGTACCTTGATGAATCACAGAAGGCTGCAGCCGTTAAATGCTCCTTTGCTGAGCGGAGAACTCCTCTGGGTTTCAGGGGGAGGGGACAGGACTGTGTGAGCTACATCCCCCTGCTGTCAGCCATCCAGCAGTCCTTATTCTCTCTGCTTTGCTTCTCCCCCTCTTTCCCTCTGTCTCTCATTCTTTCTTTCTCTCCTTCGTCTTCTTTCTCTCCTTCTTTGTCCCTCGGCAGCTGATCCTCTCCGTCCATCAGCTCATCTGTGCTCAGCGTTACCCAGAAGCCCTTGCCGCTTGCACTGTAGCTCTCACTCTCTCTCCTTTCTCATTGTGCCAGTCTTTCATTCCTGTGTGTGTGTGTGTGTGTGTGTGTGTGTGTGTGTGTGTGTGTGTGTGTGTGTGCGTGTGCATGGGTTCTGAGACTATGGCTTGAGTGTGTGTGCGTGTGAATTGTGTGTGTGTGTGTGCACATCCATCCGTCTGTCCGTGCGTGCATGCACATCCGTCCGTCCGTGCGTGCGTGCGTGCTGTGTGTGCGTGTCATTGTACCTTGCCAACAAAAGCAGGTTCAGGTGCTGCCAGACTGAATCCGGCGTGTGTGTTATTAACCAGTGCTCGGGCACAAAGCTCCAGGTAATTGAAGACACACTGATCAAGGCCAGAGCGTACAGAGGATTACATCTCCACCTCTGCTCTCTGTGTTTCTGTCTGTCTTTGTGCACATGTGTGTTCATTCGACTCTCCTCCACTGTGGTCTCTGCAGCACAAGTGTGCTCTTTTCCCTGGTTGGTGTTAGAGGACATGCTAGCTCATGATTATGTGCATTTGGTTTGTGTTTACAAACCTCCGGTGCATGTTAGTTTGTAACTCAAGATTTCTATAAGAGAGAAATTGCAGATAATGTTTTCAGAGATTGATCAGTTTGTGTTCATTTTAGGACAGCATCAGACATATCAGCCGTTGGGTATCATTGTCAGACAAACGCCAGTAATAAACAAACTTATTTTTTATATATTTAGCTAATGCTAGCAACCAGTCTCTACCAATATAATATTGTCACGGCTCATTTCTGGGTTTGTTTATAGCTTTGTTTATGGCTTAAGTTTGTCATCATACTTTGCAAAGAAGTTGTATCAGCTCTCAGTAAAATCTCTCCATTGCTTTCTCTCCCTCTCTCCCAGGATCCTCCTGTTCTTCCTGTCGGACAATTCACTGAGATGTTTATTCACTTCATCACACAGTGGTGAGTAAACGAGTGAATGAATGAATGAATTACATGTATATTGCAGATCTTTCATCTGCACTTTACAGTTTGGGGTGGGGGTGTACAGCCCATTGTGCACACACACACAGCACGAAACACAATAGATTATTTGGCTAATTAATCTGGGGGATGATTACAGGCCGGTTTGGGAACCCCCTACTCGTTTGTGATAAGTCCCATTGGATCTTTAATGACCACAGTGAGTCAGGACCTAAGGTCTCATACGAGAGACTGCATCTTCTGCTGCACAGTGTCCGTCTCACTGCAGTGGAGTGTCAGATATACATATGCCAGTATGACTGTGACCGTTCCAGTCTCGGATGAGTGAGGCCCTGTTGCAGCAGTGCTGCTGAAGATTGAGGATATGTGCCGCTTTACTGTCCTTGGTGATGCTCGCACAACCCCTCACGCCAGGTGGCCAGTTAGCAGCTCCAAATTCCCCCCTCAAATTCCCAACTCATCCTGGAGCTGCCAGGTGTGTGTCCGGGAGAGGTGTAACCAGCCGCTGTTTACACAAAGCTTTCACCTGAAGCAGGAGTGTGTAGTAGCCGCCCCTGTGGGCAGACTCTCCGGCATGTGTTCATTCGTCACAGCACGGACTGGCAACTGCTAACCGTCCCTGTGCACCTGGCAACCCCCCCTGCCTCTGCAGCCCCAGTCCCTAACAGCCCTTACCTTGGCCTCTATGATCGGACGCCCCCCAC